>OX382295.1:6096332-7346332 GCA_947507805.1 Aporophyla nigra
ATTAATTTAAACAGCACATGGCACTTCCATATGGAAATGTCGATTCCCGTCGTATCATAAATTAAGTTTGTTAAACATTTCAAGTCAACTTGCGACCTCCTCACGGGTGTCATATGGCCGTCATAGTCCTCTAGTGGTTTCTTAAACGAGGTTCTTCACCAGTTTATCCAGTAAAGTGATAGAGGGGATTAAATTACATCCCTTCTCAGTAGAAGACTATTTATAGGTCTCTGAGCAAATGATGCCCACGGAAATACACACTCAAAAGGAGAACTCGACGAATGACGTAGAGAACTAGTACATACGTGGCAAATAGAGGTGAACTCATCTTCTATTCGTCTTTCACCCCGTAATGTAACATACGTAATAGTATCTCCCACGCTTATACCTCTTGATATAAATTACCGAGCTACGTGTAAACTTCCGCTCATGTATTGTTCTCAGATTAACGGATCTCAAAGTCAATGTCCTTTTTTGCTCCACAATAAAATCACGAGCACTTGTTTTTTTTTCGTCACGTCATGTTTTGACAGATTGAAACTGATACTTTCTTTGCCTATGTAGGCGTTCGAGCGAAAGGTTAAGTGATTGGATTTGAAAATGGAATGAGAACGGATTTGCATTTGAAAAACGATATGGAATAGGAGCGAGGACGGTTCTCTTAGCTTAGCGGATTATTTAATTTGAATATAGAATGCTTTTGTTTCGACAGTAATTTGTCAATGGCAATTTTTAAGACCCTATTTATGAGTCTATGGTTAAGGTTGTATGTACGCAGTAATATAATATGTCAATGGTTGTATGGTTATTATTTCTTATCATCATAAAACTATTCCCATGACGAATTCTCAGGATATTACAACTAGGGTACTTGAATTAAACGTTTCCTCGCTTAACAATCGTCCATTCCTTACACAATAAAAGGTAAGGAGCGTGTGCCTGGCCGAAGTCCTATAAAACAGTTTAGTGGCGATAAACATGACGGATAGCATTATCCGAGATTGAACAATGATTCTAATTTTAGAAACGGATAATACTAAATGAAATTAATATAGCGTTGATTTTCCGTAATATTTCTGATTCAGACAACCATTTTAATGATAAACTTGGCTATTGATCGCCGCATTCATATAATACCAGCATTGTTATAAGGACCGATAGTTACGAAACTAAGCGAAGTTAGAAGCAACGCCATCAATAAAGTACCCAACGAAATCTCTAAACTGCCGTCATTCTTCATTAGTTCATAACCCCCTTACAGCCGATGATAAAGCATATGCCCAAAAAGTGCAAAAACAAAAGCCAAAGTAAACCAAAGATCCAAAGTTAAATGCCTCCTACGGAGACCGCGGTTGACGGCATGTTGTGCCTGTCGAGACACGAGAACTGCCCCTGGAACGAAGCCCTGAAGTCTGCTGATGTCAACTGGACTGGTCTGCAGTACACCTGCTTGAAGATCCTGCACCTGTATTGCAAGGTGTTCGAAAAGGAAGATGTGCTGGATATGGTTATTAGGTAAGTTTTGTGTTTTGAACTTTGAAGCATATTTATGGTTTTTGGTTGCCGCCATCATGGCTTGTGATTTAGACCTCATTTTCGACATCAGCACCCTCGAAAACTATGCAAATGGTCACCCATGATGAATTATGAGTAATGTGAAGCAAACTGCCAAAAGCTGTTACATTCTCGTGGACAAAATCAAACATCGTTATTCAAGATGTCATGTAACCGAAACATTTTATTTTATTTTCAAAGATATAATAGAGGTATGAGGAACAGGGTGTAAATTTCAGTTATCCTCCTTGGAAAAGGGAGGATCCTCCGACTATTCATTAAAAGAGCTTTTCAAAAACCTACTAGGAACGTAGATATATGAAACGTTTTTAACGCAACAAATTTTTCGTTTGTCAAAATTGAAAACGAAAGCTTTTAAGAATCGCTTCCGCGACTCTAACGTCTCATAAATTCCCGAACTTTTACAATAAATCGTTGAACGGAAACAGAAGCTGTTTGCAACAATGTTATCTAAATCTTGACTCATCTCGCAATAACCGTCAACGGATAAACAAAACGCGCCAATAATCTCAACAGAGCACTTTCCTGCGCTAACATTTCATTAGAACGATAATTTTATCGTGGAACAGAGTCATCAAATTGGGCAATACACCCACGCGGTATGGTCAGGATACGAAGCTTTAATCTGTAGTTCCTGTTGCCTGCAGATAAACGTTTTTAGAACATTGTGTGTTTATTTTGTGCTGTTATGATAGCATATATAAAATTAGATGAGAGTATGAGACTGGTTCTCAGTGGCTTTTGGGATTTAATTGACAAAATGCATACTGCTGCGATACTAAGATTTTGTCCCCAAGAACTTTCATAATAATCGTCTATAACTCTATAGCACTAGTGACCACGAAGATTCTATATTCAAAATTAATCCTTATTGTGATTATGTATAGGATTTAAACTTAAAATCATGTGCATTGGCGTCTCAATGACACCAACCATCCTGGTTCGAAATTCGAACTCAAAAACAAGATGGCTTCCCCATTACCATTTATTCCACCAGCCTTAACTAACTGGCTACTCATAAACCTTTTCACGCAGAAAATTCATAGTCTCTCCAAATTAGCAAGTCATTCCAATTAAAGGCCCTTAGTCACTGACGGCGACCATTCGAAGTGATGAACGTTCTCTTCGTAGCCAAAACAACGTAGGTATATTACTGGGAAGATTTACTGCTTGTACGTAGTCAAATAATGGTATTCACATGTTGATGGACCTAGTGGTCGTTATGAGAAGGATCGGTGGCACATTCCCAAGCTGTCCACCTGAGTGATGGAACGTAGCACTGATGAATGGGACTAGAACTTCAAGACCTTCGGATGGCATTAGGAAACCATATTTCTAGTGGACACTGTAATACTTTGATTATTTTATTGGAGATCACAATATCTTTCTCAGAAGCTTTGGTGTGTATCAGGGTATTGAGACAAATCTATTTTTAACTTCCAAGACAACTAAAGCGGGGTGGTCCGATTGGTAAATTCAAAATCGAAGGTCGTTTATTAATTAAATTAGGCTGAGAACCAGCGCTGTTTGAACGTCAAAATTACATCCCATCATCCCCAAAAACGCCGTCCTTCACCAGAGGGGTAATTGCGGAACTTTTTATCGGTAGGAATTGGTTTAATATTCATAGTTAAACAACATTCATTGCATTATTTACGTTGCTGAGCCGACAATTAATCCGAACAAATGACGCAATGGTTTAGAAATAATCTTCAATCCCATTCAGATTCTGATAAATTGTGCGTTTCGCAATTAGGGTGCAGTTTGTAGTGCTTCAGCTGGGAAGAAGTAGCGCAGCAAACTGACCCAGCAGTTAGAAGCCAGTAGTGGGCTAATTTACTAAGGAACGCGAGAAATGTGAACAAAACACTGAATATGTGAATAAAATAATGATATTCATTTTTGCAATCGCAATATGTTCATTCATTTTAGGAGGAAGGAAAAAAGCAATCGTTGAACGTGATATTGCATTCAAAACAGTGATCGTTTCCAGAAACTTTGTGCTTATGATGAGTACCTATATTGTTGTATTTCTACATCCAATTTACAGTAGGTAATAACAATTACTGTCAATGAAGAATCTTCAAACCCCCAAGGTTAAATAGATCCGTGGTAACTGCTAAACTCAAGTAGTGGATGTTGGAGAAAACAGCCAAATGCAAAATATCGTATAAATTTCGGTATTTAAGGTCAATTCGGTCAGTTCACGTAAAATATTTTTATTTTTCTTCAGCTATGTCCGGTTAGACTGGAAGCCCACCTCAACATAGTTGAGAAAAGGCTAGGAAGATTGGTTGAGCGCTATTTTCAAACCCTGTTTTATTGCAGATACAAGAGAGTGCTCGATACTCATTGTCTAAATACATACATTATGTACATGTATGCGGGCATTTACTATTTAACTAAAATATTCCTGCATTTACAAACACCTGCTAAAATCTTATTAAAATTTATGTTTATGAGACGTATGTTTTTATGCGAAAATTTTATCAGACAGATCTAGCATTATACTCATCTGTTTTAAATCCAGATTTCAAAGAGCATTGTAATAAAAGTGTTTTGTTTCTAACGGTAGACAAAAAATAACCTTTGTTCGCCAATCTTCGAGAATCTCACACACTTTTGTCCAAATTGTTTTGCACACGATTAAGCTTGGGTTTTTCTTATTCTTTACTCAGGGAATTGGAAGCCTTTTCCACAAATTGAATGTCCTCCAACCCTTTCCAATAGTTGAATTCTGGAATATGTAACGGTTTGGATGGAACTTTTCCTATTTGTATCAGGCCACACCTCGCAGTCACAATCTTAATTTTGTCTTTGAGCTGTAGCACATATGGCTCTGCCTTGACAGATCCCTCTCTCTTTCTTTATCTTCCGTAGTACTTGTATGATGTTCTTTATATCTTTTTTATTATAGCGGTCTGTCAATTTGCCTCTTTTGTTCTACATATAGTAGGGACTCGCGGCTAAGTTGGTCGTTCGATCTGGCTAAGCTTCGTTTACCGCAGTTGGTTCATAGGTGACCATCTTTACACCAAGACCCCTCCGTGCCTCGAAAAACACGTTAGCTGTTGGTCCAGGCTATCATTCGCCGATCTTGACAGTTGGTGCGGGTCGTCGTAAGCCCAAAAGTCTGACAATCAGTCTTGCGAAGGGGTATCGTGTTACCAAGTACCTGGGTTGTGGAGGTCAGATAGGCAGTCGCTTCATGTAAAATACTGGTATTCAGCTGCACCTGGTTCGACTAGAAGCTGACCTCAACATGGTTGGGAAAAGGCTAGGCAGATGATGTTCTATATATGTATACAGTAGTAGGACATTTTTATTTCTCTCTCTCTTCTTTTGGTTTTCTGTTGTTATATTTTCATTTGGTTTCATTTCAAAAAACGTACATCAGAATAGAAATCACATGTCCAAGATGTACCTCAAAATACGACCAAGTTATTCTTAGGTATGACCAAGTCTCTTTACAATAAATACCAAAGTGTTTATGACCGCCATTCAAGAGAATTAGATTTAATTTTATTGGTGCTTTCGATATCACTGTTCTGAAACGGATTTAATAGGGAAATAAATCTTTTGTACTGTAAAAGTTAAGTAATGCCATTGAACATTTTGCTCCAACGACGATGCTTGTAATCGATCGTGTCAGCTCGTAAAACAAAGATATTTTTCTGCTCCCAACTGCTGAGACACAAGCTTCCTTTCTGTGAGAGGGAATAGGCAATCTACCACTTGGACCTAGTGCGGCTTGGTATCTACCAAGTGACATCTGTCATCTGTCAGTTACTGTTACTGACATCTGTCAGTCGTATGACTCCCAATTTTTGGTTTTAGGCCATAGCGGTTTCGTCACCATGTTTTCCTTCACCATTTTGAGAGCATTTATACAAAGTAAAGCACCTGCCTGTGTTCGAACCCAGGACCTACAACAGTAACACATAAGTCGAGACCGATACCACTGGGCCACCACTGCTTCACAATATTAATGTTTACTTAAGGATTTTTCTGAGGACAGTCCTGTGCCTGATGTTCAATGCCATCTAGAATCATCTGATTATCAAAAAGTTCAGAATTTCAGCCGAAAGACGTCCACTGCTGGACATGAGCCTGCGCCAAGAACCGTCACTTTGATCGGTTCAGTTTTTTGAGGGGGGGAGGGGGGGTTGGTTGCCATAATCGCCACGCCTGGCAGGCGGGTTGGCCATCGCAGTATGGTGGTAAAATGCGTAGAGAACGCTGCTGCTCATTCGAGTCCCTTAGTCGCCATTTACGACAACCACGGGAGACGAGATATGGGGTGGTCCTATTCATTACGTCTGGTACCAAACGGAACGCAGACGTAACAACTGCCATTGAAATGCCACTAAAACCAGATTTTGAAGCTATCTAAAAATAAATATAGCAAATGAAACTACACCTAACAATCAATCCAAAGTTTCCCGTTATTACGTCACCTTCATCATACAAATAATTCCAACCACTGACACTGCTTACTTTGAACTAATACAATGAACGATCAGACATGTTTATCAAATCGTAAACCCGTTTATGTTTAATTACCCTATTTTTATGTGTTCTGCTAATTTTATCGGTATCAAACGGACCAGTAAAACGGTTTTGCGGGCTATAAAGGCGCGTTAGTCGGGATGAGTCGGTCGTAACGCGTTATGGAGGATCTAATGAGCGCCGTGGCATTACGAGTTGATGGGGGAAACAGGTGGCTTGCTATTGGTGGGTTTAAGCTGCGAAAGAAATTCCAGGATTGAATTCCCGTGATAACAAATTTAATAATGTGGAGAAAATTTCGGAGTTTCGAAAATTGGGGTGTAGGTCTTCAGTTCAATAGGTCGGTCATCAGGTTCCTGTATGTCCTTTTTATTGGACGTAAGAAAATATGAAGCTGAAATTTCCAGCAAGACAACAGCAAGAAGGTCGCTGGGAAGACATGGATGAGACTCGCATAGACCAGGCAAACATGGCACAAAAGGGAAGTGGCCTTTACTCAGAAATGGGTAGAACTAGGCTGCTAATGATGATGATGACATCAGCAAGATAAGGTCTTTAAATCCTCATCCAAGACAATCAGTCAACATTTTGGATGTCGATGCTGATATTTTACACAGTGTTGTCAACGAAAAACCTATGAAATATGTAGTAGAACGAAATCCTGCATAATTAGACTTCATAAGACTTCGTGACAATCCGTCAAATTTCGGAAGCACGAGTGATTGGTTGTGTTGACAGGTTTATATACAAAATTCAAACATAACACACTTTGATCAATGACCCATATTCGTCTAACAACGTCCGATTTTCCGTTTACTAGAAATTACTGTGCAGTAATATTCCTTTTCAACAGTTTATTAACTAATTGATATGTCCACTAGAAAAACCTTGCTTTTTGAGTAGAGAATCTTACCTTTATTGAGAATTTAAATAAAAGCTAATACTCCGACACTAAGTGCAAGTGCAATTTTTACTTAGGTATACTTACAAATATTTAATGAAACTTGTAACACTGTATGGAAAAACGCCGCATAATAGAAGCAACCAGTACCAAAATTATGATTTAACTAAAAAAAAAAACATCAGCAACATTTAGTTCGATTCGAATTTTAAAATTACGGCTTAAAGTCGTTCCTTGTAACTATAATATTAAAAAACATGGTGCACATATTAAAGAGTATTCTATTTAAATCTATCTATAAAGCTCGAAATGCTTAATTACTGCCTGTTAGTCTTACAGCATTAGAGGTTGAAAAACAAGTGGCACCTTAGACTGGCACAGATTAACCTACTAAGAGTACTGGACATAAATCAGGCTGTGATTCAGTGAAACTAGTGGCTAACCTTCAGTTCTAACCTTAGACCGAGAAGCAGTGACGTATTTCTCTCTGGCAACCCTTAAAAAGGGCGCATCGACTCTTGACATTTCATGTTTACCTTATCGTCTTTCGCTGGGGCCGAATTCAATCAAGGTATTACTCAGTGGATATAAAGATATCAAAGGTTCTGGAGTGGCGACCGCGCACCGGAAGACGTAGAGTTGGAAGGCCTCCAACAAGGTGGACCGATGACCTTGTGAAGGCCGCAGGAACTCGCTGGATGCGGGAAGCACAAAACCGGTCGAAGTGGCGGAGCTTGGGGGAGGCCTATGTCCAGCAGTGGACGTCTTTCGGCTGAAATGATGATGATGAAATGCTGCAGACAATTTGCAAACAAAATGTAATGTCACAGTTCATATAGGCTCACCATTATTCGATTTGGACAATAAGGATGCTATTAAAATAAAAATCAGTATCAGTGGTTTTGCAGCTCGGAACGACCACTGCTGAATTTGGGACCTTCCAATGACTGCTAAAGGGAATATAGTTAAAATTTCTACAGTGATAGCGTTATAACCAAAATCGAGCCGAATTTTTTGTTACAGTAACTTCCCCATACTCATCATAAATCCTTCGACCTGTTTTGGAAACGCTGCCTGTAGCCACAGAGGAACTCGTATACGAAAATATCACGGTAGTTTAAGTTTTCCATATTGGGAATATATGAAATATAAAAGTAAAATGAAATGGCGCGAAAACAAATGAATCACTAAATTAGAAACAAATACACAAGCCTCTGCCAGGGTCGCGGATTTTTTCGAAAGACTAACCGTGACCCTGGCATAGGCAACTGAAGGAACACGGGTGGGTTTTAGTCAGTAAAAGTCTGACACGACACGTCATTTGATGATTTCCCAACCAGAAAAAAAAAAGAAACAAGCCCAAATTTTGAATTTGGAATTCCCAACCAATATGCCAGATATTTGAGATCTAAGTGGCCAGTTCGACAAAACGGCAATTTCATAAGGACCTGACATTATCAATAACACAAATTCATACAAGCTTGACAGACGGCTTACTGATGTCAGTTTCCCTTAGTGAAGTTTCAACTTCCCGAGTGACCTTTTTGCTTGCTGGGAACCATACGGAATTTGTATACGTAAAACTAAAAGTGATTCATTCAATCTTGTTGAGCATTCAAATGAATCGGAAGAAATAATGTTTGGAACACCTTGAACTCATTACAGATCCATCTCAAATATTTACATTATTGCATTTCTTTACGTCAAGAAAAAGACGATTCTAAAAGCAAATGTTACAAGCTGCGAAAATCAATTTCTCGCACTGCATGTTTATTTTATTTCATTAGTCAAATGGGGTTGCAAAGAGGTCACAGAAAGGTCTACAGTTGTCTATGCCTCAGGGTTGCTACGTAAATGAGGGAATGGCTTGAAATAGAACGGAAATGTCACATAGAATAAATGTAATGGGTTCTGAACACACAAGCCATGTGAACGCATTTCTAATGTCTTTGATGGATTGTAAATAAAAACTAGAAAGCTTCGAATAAAAGGAATGATAGATGTAGATGTCAATCAAGTGACATCTGATAAAGTCCTCATTAGATTCAGCCTTATTAAATGGAAAAATAATTCGAAAAGTCTTTCATCAGGATTCTAGATTATTAAAGATGTTAAAAGTGCTAGCGAAGATATATGAAGAATTAATAATATTTTTTATGATCCATAAAAGTAGCAGTCATTAATTCATAGTACGTTGCAATTAAAATAAACATTCTTGCAGATATTTTAATTATGATGTTTAGATTCTTTAGATCTTAAGAATCATAAAATTTTATGGAAACAGATTGGAGAATTCGAGCTTGAAATATATTATCGTTTTATTTTATGTTAGCGCAGTACTTGCCTTTTTCTTCCTTACATCTCTTAGCCAATACGGAGGTTTTACTCCTTTACTAGCCATCATTGTGCACAAATTTCATCAATATTTTGTCCTCTCTCTTAACCTCCGCATACATTATTCTCCCGATCTCAATGAATCCATTTTTAATACTACTAATACTACTGCTACTCACTAATTTTATTTTTTTACAGTGATAGAAGTATCTCTTGTTTGACGCTTGAATGACATTGACAGGCCACCCCTGTTGGTAAATATGTACCTACATGCATACGTAAAATCACGCCTTTCATACATCTGGTCATACAAGCACGCCGGTTGCGAGTACTACGCACCTGACCCTTCTTAAAAACATCACCAATACGGTCACTATATGTCCTCCTAGGGCGTCGTACACGGCGTTTCCACTCACATCTGCTTTGTAAGTATGTACCTTTTGTCAGCCGTTCTGCATACATCCTCTCAACATGATCAAACCATCTAATCATATTCTTTTAAATGTTTGTCACTACATCTTCTTTTAAACCGCACCATTGTCTTATCACATCATTTTTAATTTTAGAAATTGTATTAAAAACACAAGATTTTGGCCACGTTCGAATAATCCTTGTATAGCAATTAAGTCAAACTTCTTACTATTCAACTAAAGTAGGGTTACCTAACTAAAAATAAAAGCAATTATCAAAGAACTTTTAAAAGTTAAACAACGCCCTAGTATTTAGCATCGCTAAGTAAATGGGTATGGGCTCGGCGTTCCATTAGACAGTGCTAAGGTTGACCTCAAGGACGTACACTGTACAGCCTCTGGATGTGACTAAAAGCTTTTCTTTCAGTGTTTGTTTTGCTGCACCTTTTCTTTGACCTTTAAGTAATGAAGATGACACGTTAGGTAGGCAACGGTTAAAGGCTCGTGCAGACTAGCGCGACGCGACGACGGTCGCGTGCGATTCGCCGATTTATATCCGTAGAAGAATTGCTAAGACCGTGCATAGAGAACACTGCTGCACTTTCCCCAGTTAGTTTCTCAGTCGCCTTTTACGAGACCGACGGGAAAAGTGGGATGGTGCTATTCTTTACGTCCGGTACCAGAGCCAGGTGTTGTCTATCTAACTTAACACCAACACTCGGTGGTCCCGAAAGATTTTGAATCTTTTGCAATCCTTCAATCGTCAGTAGCGCATCTAGGAAAGAGCTGTCTTTGTGGTGATTAGTCTGTGAAGCAGAAGTCTGGTTCAATAGTATTCCATATTTGAAAATCAACTGTAACACGGGATTTTTTTTTTCTTCTTGAACCATTGTAGAAGATTATAATGGTGTAACCATTGTATTAAGAATATTCTGAAATATTAGCCAAAAACAATTTTAATTTCAATGGTAACCCATCGTGAAGACAGAATAAACGACAGTTTATTTATATTTCTTTAACTACTTGTTGCTATGTATCTCATAAGGCAGAGTTCCCCTAGCAGTCCAGTTCATATTAAAAAATTACATGGCTAAATCAAATATGTGAGTGCGACTCTAAAATACCCTCATAACATACATTCAGACTCGTCGACGAGTCAAGGTCTGACGCCTAGGAGGCGCCATATTTTTTGGTCCTTCGTATTTCCAACCCTTTTATCCGTATTATTATTCATATAATAACCGCCTATTACAATACATGCAATAATAAAAGCGAAAGTTGGCACCCCTGACACAATTATTTCTAAATTTAGATAATAGTGTTTTGGTTTAGGCTTTTATGTCATTCGCTACGGTTTTAGTTGAAATGTTCTGAGATATAAAATATATCCTAGATTTGTACGTAACCGATAAATGATATGGAAATCTGTAAATAGGTCCAAAAAGACACTTTAACACGTAAAAAATCCGATGTTTCCTTTCTGACTACTCTGCGAAAATGAGACCGAAACTAACTTAGAAATCATAGTCTCTTTTATAAATCCAGACAGAAATAATCTTGGTCAGACATATGAGGAGTATTTAGATTTAAGTCTGAGATGGTCTATGTCTATGGCCGAAGATAATTTGCATCCCGGAAAATAGGGTTGTACATCTTGAAGATCCCATGAACAAAGCAACAGGAGCAACAAGTAAAACTACTACTAAAACGTCCCAAATGACCCACGCCCCGGTTAATGATTCTGGTGGAATAATTTCTATAAAAACATTATGGAAAATGTTCTGCAGAAGTCGCGTTGCGCCTGCCTGCGCCTGCCTGCGGGAGCCTTCAGTCTCAAACCTTTCAACATATTATTATTAAAGTCTTCTAGATTTAGCCAGCGGCTTCACCCGCGTATTATACATGCATAAGCCTTTCTCTTGAATCAATTTGTCTATTGATGAAAACCGCATAAAAATCAGTTGCGTATTTTAAAAGATCTAAGCGTGCAGACGTAGTGTGAATGGAAATATATGTCAACATAACTGTAGGTATTTCACGATTGACGCGAAAAACAGAAAGTCTATTTAAATTCGCCGTCTACACTGAAATGAGAAATCATCAGAAATGATCTATGAGTTTAAATTCAAACGAAAAATTAAAAAGCTTTCAGAGACTAAAAAAAAACAATTGGTTTTATTTTCCCGAATTGAAAGTTGTTTTGACAGCTCCCTGTCAAAACAATTTGGCGTTGTTTGTTCATTTGATGCTAGTAGTGAACATTACAGATATTTGATCTTTACATCCTTGTTACGAAGTTTCTCAATGAAGTTGGATCACCAGTTTTTCAACTATTATTCTGAACATACCTATCGTGAAAACGTCAACAGTGTCGACCTGCTTTCTGGTCCTGTTATCCGAAAGTCGGAGAACACAATCCATTCTTTATGATTTACTGCTCTTAAATATTACAACAAGAACTTATAAAGATATAACTTAACTTTTTTAACCTTTTTCACAACCAAATTGTAATGTGCATATTTTTTGCAAGTAGTGTTTGCAGGTCTGTGTTAGGTTGCATATTGTTTTTTTTTTTAAATGACCGTAACAATTTGGCACTTAAGTACAAATCTGGCTTTGCAGATTTAAAATCATCAATAGGTACTAAGCTAATTTAATTCCATTGTCGCTTCCACCTTAAAATTTCGATATAATGTTGGGGGATGAAGACTCTACACTACCAACCTTCAAAAATAATCCCGGAAACATCACAATATTTATTCAATTACGCATATAGAAGCCACATCATTATATTCACGTATCTTTCATCAAAAGAAGGCACGGTCCTTTGATCTCGCGGCTATTTTTACTTAGTTTCATTGAACTTAGCAAAATGGCCGTTTTGGCTATCAATATTGTGGATCTTGGATGATAAATATGATAATTGTGCTGAAGGCCATCGTTAGACTTTGCCGGCACTGCCAAGAGTTACTTTGATTTTGTTATTGTGAAAATATTTTGACAGTTTATATCCGGATTTAAATTAAGATTCTGTTATTGGCAACGAAAATATTGAAGATTTATTGCTAGGGTAATTTTACCACTTACTTCCTTATATCATTTCATTGCTATTCATTGTTTATGTTTGGGTCATCATGTGTATCTGGATTTAGAGAAGGAAAAGGCTGTACCTACTAGTGAATATAAAGCCCATAAGTAGAGATTGCAATCCCAAGTCAAGATTAGCCCTTCGAGATCTCGCGTTGTCTGGTGTCGAAGTTGACCATTCGCGTTTTCGCCCAGCCATCAAACGGGACCGAAATTTCCCCCTAATTTCGATGGGAGTTATCGTCTTATTAGTAAAAAGACATAAATGAATTTCGAATTTTTTTTCTAAGTAATAATCATCTGCATAACGCATAAATTATGCAACAAATCAGCACAAGTCTATTTTTTTTTTGCTTTAAAAAATGTGCTAATTTCACACGCTCCTAGGCCTTATCGGCTGCCTGACAAGGTAAACTCACGAACTGCAACACATTTGGCGATGATGTCATCCCGGTGTCACCCTAAGCCCGTTCTAGATAACGACAAGGTTTATGTACCCAGCAGTTCTGTGAACTGTCAAGTGTTATCAATTTTGATTGTAGGTGGTGTATTTGTGGCTCAAGAACGTAGATTTATCAACTTAAAAAAAAAGAAAAAATATAAAAATAACTGATTTTGCGCATTATTTTTTAGGCTATACTATGCCTTGTTTGGTCCCGGCTGTGATTCGTAGATTTTTGACAGACGTTACGGTCTCCTAAAAGTCTGACTGACAACGAGTCTTATAACCAAGGGGTATCGTGTTACCCATAGGCAGTCGCGTCTGCATCCGGTTAGACTGGAAGCTGACTCCAATATGTTGGGAAAAAGCTAGGCACATTGATTATGGTTGTTTGACCTCCATTTTTTTCTAACATCCGTGAGACTAATAATGACGTCTCATCACCATTATTTTTTAAACTCGAGAGAACAATAAACAGGTAACATTCAAACAAATGACGTCATAATCTAAACAAAACGTGAAGCAAAGGTATTTTTATCATACATCCTTGTTGTCTTATTATTATGAGTAAAACTTTATTTTCATTAGTAGACTACACAACACCTACGCAGTGAAAACTAAACAACTGTGAATTTTGGTATAATGCAACACTGACCGGAACTTTAACAGTTGATTTTTTTTTCTCGCCAGCCAGTTTTCTCAGCGGTTTAGGCTGACTTCCTTTCCCGTGCTGGTTGAAAGTGAGCTATTTTAATCTGTGGTATTCTCATGCAGATCCGGGAATGGCGGGAATGTGCGACGTAATTTACCACCTGCTTGCTAATCTACGCTAGTAGTAGTGAAACGGGTTACAAGCTTGCCCACTCACTTATGTAGGATAGGAGCCAGTTGTAACGTCGTTGTAATTTTTGTGTTTCTAGAAATACATAGGTATCTTCACATATTTTAAATACTTACTGATTGTTAGTGCTGCTTAATTTAGGTGAAAATAATGCTTTCTACTTAGGCCATTTTACAGTCCACGATATCTCGATGACAAAAAAAAAACGGTCAAGTGCGATTCGGACTTACACACTACGGGTTGCACCACCGTACAATATCTATTCTATCTTACCATAGTCGTACAGTTAAAACAAGTTTATTGTATGGCACCCCTTCGATTATTAACTTATTTTATTTTTAAGGAACCGTAAGAAGTAAAAAAACCTAAGATGGGGGCTAACAATAAAGTTTTTTATCTTGTGAAAGTAAATACTTTTCATTTGTTAAGTTTCCGGGTGCCCGGTTTGTAGATACACCGTGTAATGCAAAAAAAATAAAAAAATAAGTGGGTATTGAAATACATGTAATTTATTACCCATAATTGAAGACTGATTTTCTAGAATAGATGAAACGACAATGTTTAATGCCTAGGATGTCATACAAACGTTGTATTTTACGACCAATAAATTATTTGTAACTACTAACTAGGGATCTTTCGCGACCTTGTCTGTGATATTATTAGATATTCATATGTACTATGTAGGTTAGTACTGTTTATAGATCATACTAGCAGATTTTTAAAAAAAGAATTTAAAACATTGACTTATGACAAACGTCACATGCTCATCCAAAACCAAAAACAGAAAAGTGTTATAAAAGTAGTCTTGATACATCAATTTATTTTTATTTATATCAAGCTGACCCGACAGACGTCGTCCTGTCAAAATTTCAATAGTTCTATACAAAATTTCCATAGAAAACGCACTTTTAATATTCCCGACTTTTCCAATATTTCTGGCATTAAAAATTTTGCCTTCCTTGAGAACCAAATTCGACTATTACAAACATTTTAAAATAATAATTTGCCAAATCGATCCAACCCCTCTGAAATGAACGTACCAGTGCGCGTACCAGCGAACAGCATTTCATTTTTATTTAAATATGTAGATTATTTATTAATTCTAAAGGTAAGTAGTCGCGACGCAACAGCGCGATGCGACTCTAGAAGATCAATTTCTATGAAAACTTCATGGACATTGTTTTACAAGAGTCTCTTACCTGTTAATAAGGACAATTAAGTATAATTTCAGAAACTATTTATACCAGTAAAAATAAGAAAAAATAAATAAAAAACGTGACTTTTATTAATACACACTGTTTAGAAACGAAAATCAAAACACTTGATGACAGACGACACAAAACGTAAATTGTCATTTGTGAAACAGATACGTAATAGTTTTGACAGTTTATTGTAGTTTGAAGGCGTTAATAAGAGACGGAAGCTTTTTGTTTTCATAATTTATTGTTCAAAAAAAAAAAGTATTATTTAACCTTGACTAATTATTTAATATGTGAATCAAATGAACACCAAACACATAACATTATAAAACTGAATTGAAATTTCTACAAGGCATACCTAAAAAGTATAGTTTAGGAGCTAATAGCGCGATTTCATTATATCATCTAGCTGTAAGAATAATTCTAAAGATTTGCTTATGAACACTGGACAAGCCAATCGTCATTGTATCTTTTATGCATAGATTTCTATTGAAAGGCCTGATGCGGTTAACCACTGCCCTTTATAGCCTGAAACCACGAATAATATTGTAATATTACTTGACGATTGCGAAACTAACAACATTTTCGAGGAAATCTTGTTCCTTGATTCCTAAAAGACAATAGAATTATCTCCTGAAAATTTTCAATTATAAAATAAATACGCGTCGACTTGGAGTAACTCCTGAGGGCCAGGAATGCTTTCAAAGCGGTTCATTTTTTGCAACGACTTTCGACAGAATCAAAATTAAGCCTCGTATGTCAGAATAGTTATTTGACTTTTCCATCATCGTTATTGCTGATAGAAATAACTCCCTCAGGAAGTCAGGAATAAAGTATTGTTTACGCTTAAATGATGCTAAGAAATGCTGCATTTCTAAATTTCATTTGTCTAACATTTTAATGAGGATAGCGTGAATACCGTACACATATCTTTTACAAATGTTTCAGATTCGGAAACTAAGCCTATAGTTGATTAATTACCGGCCAAAGTATAAGGAATAAATATACGGCTTTTATTCGTGATATTATATTATGTAATAAAATCTCATTGCGCTAGTTTTAAGTTTAAGTAAAGCTTAGTTATATAGTTTTTTTTAAACTAGTTCTTGTTTCGTTCAGCGTTCTCTCTGAGTTATTTTTTTGTTAATGTTCGACTCCTAAGGGTCGTTCCGTGTTAAATGTATCGTGTTACTTTTATATTAGATAGCCTATAAGTTTCCTCAAGAATTTGGCTATCAAATACAAAATTTCAAATATTTAATCCGACTGGTAGTCCAGAAATTGGTCGCATTCCAACAAACCAATAAACATTTCAGCTTTATTATAAGTATAGAAAAGTGGCTAAAACATTCGGCTTCAGACTAAAGCTTTTGATTATGAATTCAAGTGGTCTTGACTTCGCCTGCCCGTGACCATGATCGCGAAGGGCTTCGTACGGATCGAAGATACGAAAATAAACAGAAACTTTTGGTTTTATTTCTACGAAGAATGTTTGCGTAAATATTGAACGTATTCTGCGGAAGCTTTGTAATCTTACGATGTGTGGAAGAAGCTGGAAATAAGTAAGTTATTTTATCGCAGATTTTTAAAGCCTCTTGGCAACCCATCTTATATCCAAGAACTGACTAAAACGGATAATATTATCAGTAGGTATAGTGATGGTTCAGCGACCCAAATTTTCTCTTGTCTACACCATAACTTCCACAAATACATATTTCTAATTCTATTTAAACCAATCTGCCTTTCTTTTTCCAAGTATGGTTGGGGATGCATGTCCACAACCCAGTTACTGGTTAACACGATGGTTCTTAGTAAGACTAGTTGTCAGTCTTTCGTGCTTCTGTTGACCCGTAACGACTGTAAAAGATCTTCGAATTGTTAAACAATATTTATCCGAAGTATTTTGTTGTAGACAACACGACAAACTGCCTATTTATTACATTTGTAAATTCCTACAACTTGTCTGTAGAAATAACTCGAAGAGTAAAGTCAATACTCTCGTCTCTAATCCTAGATATTTCTTGAGAATGTCAATTATACCCTGTATTTACATTATTGAATCCCAAATATCTCTTAGCGTTAAGAAACAAGACATAGATGGGAAGCAGCGATTGGCTGACAGCCAAGTGTTTTGGCAAACATTTTGTATAAACTACACTAATATGTATAAAAATAAACGATGTCTGTTTGTTGTTCCTTCATGTACAACATCAGGTGAAATTGGCTTACTTTGTTATTATTTATGGATGTAAGTGGTTCTGTATGAAGGACTATCGATCGATTGATTGAAAACTGAAACAATAAATATATTCGTTTATACTGGTAAATCGTAAAGGAAGAGTATACGGAGGTATGTATGTTAGACATAAAATGTGGAATTTATTGGTTTATGCTTCTACGAATTTTAGAGAAATTCGTTGAAAGAGAATTTCCTTTACGAATAATTTTCTGGATTGTAAAACATTTTATAGTGATGATTCGTTCTACATGGAGATTTATGTCTAAGTTCAATGTCGAATGTTTCCTTTCATGTCAGAAAAAGCAGAAATCGCTCACCTGATGAAAATCGATTGCATTCATTGCCTAAAGACCTAGGACCAGGCAAATTGCCAAAGCCGACCCCAACATAGGAAAAGCTAACCTAAGTTTTTTCTAACTATGTTGCGGTCGGCTTCCAGCCCAACCAAATGCAGCTGAATACCAGTATTTTATCATACATGGAGCGACTGCATATCTGACCTCCACAACCCAGTTACTGGGTAATATGATACTCCCCGTGATAAGACTGGTTGTCAGACTTTTGGGCTTTGGCTAAGTACCCGTAACGACTGTCAAAGATCTACGAAATTTTTCCGTAGTATTTTGTTGTAGACACAACATGACAGAAACTGTCTATTTATTACATTTGCAAATCCCTTCAGCTAGTCTGTAGAAATAACTTGAAGAGTAAAGTTTCATTTGTAAATCCTTGACGTCCTTTGGCACGGAGGGGACTCGATGTGTAGTGGATGGTCACCCATCCACGGAGCGACCTCGGCAAGCATAGCTTAACCTTTTATCAATCCGTGGGGCTGTGATTATTTAGCCACGAGCCACTATAGAGATAAAATTATCTACAAATTACAATCTAAATTATTACACTTAGTCTTATAAGTTCAGGTAGAAATTATAGTATCCTCACAAAATTAAAGTATTCATTTCACAATAAAATATGCATGGTTGACTCCCAGACTACTTTTTCGGTAGCATTTTTACTGTGAGTCAAAAAAAAAATGAGATATTTTTTTATAGCTCAGTATTTCGTTAATTTATACACATATCAACACCATTATTAATATAAAAGGAACAATAATTTATAAATAACGACAGCACTGCTCATTTCGGCTTCCGTCGTAAAAAATAAACAATATCGGCCATGTGGCATACAATTATTAACGGCGGGAAAAATCCAGTTCCGCCATTGAATGGGAATATTTTTAGCGGGAATATTTATTTTTGTATTACGTTTACTTTTTCATACGTTTTCTTTGTTGAAGACGTAGACGTGGAATTGCGTGGGGATTTTAGAACTTGTCTGTGTGAGCTGTGTTTTTTTGGGGTGATGTCTATGGCGTTGTATATACCTACTACCTACTCCTACCAGTCATCATCAGCAGTCTATCCCGCCCACTACTGAATAAAGGCCACCTCTCTTATTGATCCCTGCTTCCCTGGTCTGTGTGACTCTCAGCCAGGTCTTACCCGCGATCTTCTGAATGTCATTCACGCATCTGGCTGTTGGTCTGCCGAGACAGTCCTTCTACTGTCTCTCGACAACCATTCAGTAAAGGCTCGTCACGACTAGTCAAGCTTTTCAGTTCATTTCTATTATTGAATGTCCTGTCAGTCGTTATAATAGATCTTTAAAAGGCGTCACGGGTAGTCAGAAGCTCGAAAGATCGACAAACAGTCACACCAAGGGCTATCTGGTTACCCAGTAAATGGGGTGTGCTACATGTAAATTACTGGTATCCAATTGCTTAACCGGACAGGAAGCTGACCCTAACATATTTGGGAAAAGAATAAACAGATGAAGTAAGAGACTTACATAAAAATATGTTTTGATGAAAACATTTTTGGCGAGAACGGATATCAACAACGCTTTAGAAAGATGAAAGTAATAATAACATAGGTAGGCAGGAATATCTAGATGCACGTGTGCTAAATTTTTCTAGCAATATTTTTATTTCAGTCAAGAATATTGGCATTACCTTTTCCAGTTGGAGTAAAAGGGTTGAGGGCGGACGAATGCTATTTCCAATGCCATAATGTATGGTATAAGCCTATAACTGTAGTTTATATGTATTTCGTGTGGTGCCGGACGTAAAGAATAACATCACCCCATTTCAAAAGGCGACTAAGAAACTTACTAGAGAATGGGCAGCAGCGTTCTCTATGCACTTTACCACCATACTGCGATCTCCAACCCGCCTGCCAAGCGTGGTGTACCGAAACGATGATGATTTATAGTTACGACTAGCTGTGCCCGCGGCTTCACCCGCGTGATGTTCAGAAATTATCACACAGGGACGTGCTACTCAGACAAAAACTAGCCTATGTTACTCCTTATAAAATCAGCTATCTGCCAGTGAAAGTCCCGTCAAAATCGGTCCAGCCGTGTCAGAGATTAGCCGGAACAAACAGACAGACAGATAAAATTTAAAAACAATGATTTTTTTATGTAAGTACCATATATACTTTCATATGCATTTAGTGAAAACTGTTAATTCGTAATTACAAACAGACATTTCAATTTTATTTATTTGTATAGATGTACAGATTAGTAATTAGTAAATCGCGTTATTCAGTAAAGTATAACATTTTATTAACATGATTCTAGTGTGTAAACAAGTAAACAATTGATGCTGAAAGGGAGCTGAAGAATTGACTCTACGCTATCATTCAATCCCTTTTCTTTCATCGCTACCTTTCCTCGCACAATCATTCCAATGACAATCAATCCTACCTTCGGCCTTCCTTTCCCTCTCCATTCATCCACATTTATATTCATCACCCCTTTAGTCAGTTGTGTGTACTCGCTCCTCATAACATGTCCATACCAAGACAAAACGATTTCCTTTGAACTTTTCTATCAACTTTCTTTTTACTGCAGTGACGTATATTCAAACTTCACCAGAAATTCTAATTTTTTTACTTCATATTTCTTCATTTTTCGACTGAATGGTCGAGAAATATGAAGTAAAAAAATTAGATCACAGGGCGAATAAAGTAAGAAGTTATATTTTAAACAATATGATTAATTAACATAAAAAAGCCGCCACAGACGAGCAACGCGTAATTCCGTAGCCGCGTCCAATACAAACATCATAAATCTGTTCCTAATTTATAATAGTCATTTATGTCTGAACGTTTGTGGCCAACTTGTTAAGTAAACACAGATAATTAAACTACAGAAGGAGAACTTTGAAATGAGATCAAACAACAACGTACGGACGGAAAATTCCTGTGTGAAAATGACTTCCGGTATATCTCCAGGCTACAAGCCTTCAAGACATACCGCTTTTGTTCTTTTTGGTATACTAAAAAGATCTTAGAAGATGGAGTTTAGAAAACAATAAATACATTTCTGCGATTTCTGTCACTCGCAACTTTATCTTTCGCAGACAAAAAATATTTTGACCTCGCTTTCATTTTTCCATTCCTGACTGCATTTTGCAATCTCAAATGCACGCGACATTTTGCAGATATTATAGTATTTCTAGCCATACTATTAATATTACCTACTGAATTTTTTATTTCGTTAGCCATCTAATGTGGCCTAGCAGTGGCCGTGACTTACGAGTTGCTGGTCGTATCATCGAAAACAGATAGGTCAAAACGATGAAGGAAGCCATCGCGAGGAAACCGGCATGTCCTAGAACCAAAAATTCGATGACATGTAACACCAACCAACCCGCACTGGGCACGTGTGGTAGATTTCAGCTCGCTCTCTCTTATATAAAAGAGGCCTGTGTGTCAGCGGTGGGACCATTCTAGATTGATTAATTATGCTTTCCATCTAATTGTGCGAGTACTTATCTGTATCTTAATTTACTAGACCTTCTGCATATTTTCATCTTATGTGTCTACAATCGTAAATCAACAAGATATTCAATGCTAAGGTAAGGTGCGAACTGTTTAAATGATACATCATTGGAGTCGGTCGGTTGTTAGATCAAACAGACGGGGGTCTAATGAAAACAAGGCTTGTGTGGGTTGGCTGGGCTATTGAGGTTTATGTATGACTATGTTAACACATTACTACTGTATTTAATATGTGATTATTTAGTTATAAGGTTTATTAGTTTTCTCAAACGTTCCTATGATCTGCTTCGAAAGTGTCTGCTGAAAGTGTAAACAAACCCTGTTCAGGTTAAATTCATACACAATCAGTCAATCACTCACTAAAGGGAATTACTGAAGAATTGACTCTAAGTGCCAGTCCACACGGCGCGTTGCGTTGCGTTGCGTCGTCGCAACGCAAATATTTTGACGCATAGCCGGCCACACGGGCGCTGCGCCATCGCAGCGTTACTATGACGCAGTCTTAACGTTCCGTCGGCGCAGCGGCGACGCACAGTTGCGGCAAGCATTTTGAAAAAAATTCGCAGTCAGTCTATAGCAAATCATGGATCGGAAAAGACGTCTAGCATTGCTCCTATTACTACGTCACCGCCGAAATCGACGCAAGATCACAAGACGGTACTGGATCAGTCCTTTCATTTCATTAAGAAATCGTGATGGACAGTTTTTTTTTTTTTGGAATATCGGATTGCTATTAGACTAAAAGAAGTTTTATAATTTTTTTAGAATGAGTGTAAAAGTACGTAGGTAAAAAATGAAATGAGCTTGCGTGCATCCTCCCTATCAACGCACAAGCAACTGAGCGCTGCCTCTCCGTCGCCGCAATGAGTACACCCCCTCCCGCTTCGTCTCGGGGGCTGCTGTCCGTCATGTGTGCGTTGCGACGACGCAGCGCGCCGTGTGAACAACTTGGTTATTTGTATGTAAAACAACGCAACGGCAGCGCTGCGTCGACGCAACGCTGACGCAACGCGCCGTGTGGACTGGCTCTTAGACGCCATAATCAATCCATTTTCTTTTATATCACTACAATCATATGCGTTTAGAAGGGTGATTTCTTTATATTTCAACTCTCTTTCTAAAAATTATAGCTAACATTCATTACATTGTATTTGAAAAATCATAGGCAAAAGTGAGGTTTAGAAAATTAATTTGAATCGATAAATGGTATACACCAAAATTAGACGTTCAAAAAGTGCTGACTTTCAGCCTAGTTTGAATGACTTTTGTTTTTTTTTTAGAATTCCAAGTTTAATTTGTAAGTGGCAGTGCATTGGCTTACAAATGTATGTTTACAGATCCATTTATTTACATTTTCGTCAGTTACTTTCCAAATAGACTACATTTTCTTTCAATATAAATTTAAACTCAGCAGTAAGTCGAAGTAATTCAAATGCTTGTGTGACAATATTATCAATTGTCAAGAAAAACGCTTAAATTAAAAAGCTAGTTTTCATATTTTATCACGTAACTATGAATTTTAATTAAGTACTAAGAAGTATTATAAAAATATGTTTACGATGTGCTCAAAACGAAACACAAAGTCGGAAATTTTTTAAACAAAAGTATTCATCCAATTTTCTCAAAGAATACAAATGCTTAGGTTAGGTTAGTATAAAAAACTGAATTAATTGATAGACGGCATAAAAAAAAATCATAACTTTCATAACCGTTATTGCTAAATTTGCTAATAACAGTTACAAAATCCATTTGCAGCCGGTGCACAGTTGCATCGCGTGAACAACCCACAAACGCAAACAGAAAACACGACCTCACGACAAAACGGTCCACAGTCCACAAAATACAGTTAGTACAAAGGCAAAACACTAAACAGCGGTGCCCTTGCACCAGCCAATCTGCATGACCTAATTACCAGTAATAAAACTAGCCGAAATATATTTTATGACAACTTCGCTAGAGTTAGTGTTAACCGTGTATAATGCGTGCAAGTTATTGCCTTGTGGACTTGCACGCGACGCGACGGTTGAATGAATTATGAATGTCTTGTGTGCATCGCCCATTTGAAATTGTTTCGTCTTGGTTCGAAATTCGAATTGATTATGAACTAAAAAACTTTTGGAGGGAAAGAGTAATTCTTAAAACAAACCTTAATCATTGCGAATCAATGTTATATATCATCATCATCATTTCAGAAAGACGTCCACTGCTGGACATAGGACCTCCCTCTAATTTGGAGAGGGTATGTCGTAATCACCACGCCTTGGCAGGCGGCTTGGCGATCGCAGTATGGTAGTAAAATGTTTAGACAACGTGGCTGCCCATTCTCTCGTAAGTCTCATAGTCTAGTAGTCTATGCTTTATTATTTTAATATAAAAAAAAACCAATATAATTTATTTTTGAAAACTACATTGTTAATTCAGCAACTATGCGCTAGTTTTTAAATCTGGCAGAAAATCGGAATCCACAGACTAAAAATGCAGCTGTCAAAATATTTTTTTCTTAGCCCGTAGAGCCTACTTATAAACAAAGAGTTTCTAATACAAGGCCTTTAGACACTTAGTTTGACAGCGACAATTTTAACGGAAACAATCTTAACTCATAAGTGGCTCGGATGCGTCACAAACATTTACCTGCTTAACGAAGTAGACATAATGTGAACAGACATAATTTTAACGTTAATGATTTTCATGGTGGCACAGTTATGGCTACTAATCCTTTGAACATTTATCTTGTATTTACGACTACATAATTCTGTACCAAAGTGTTTCTAAAACATAAAGGCTTCTGAGAAACCGTTACTATTTGACGGTCAAGTTTATTATCAGTTTGTTGTGGGAATTTATTAGAGTTTTGAGTTATTTTCAATAATTGAACTCGTGTTTTCAGACCTGTCAAAAAAATCTTACGAAGAAGTGAAGTCCCTTTGACTTGTCGTCTTCAAAGTGTGTTCTGTTTCGTTGAAATGTGTACTGTCCCAAAGATTCGGAATTGACATTCCATGTAGGCGGAAATGTTGTCTTAAAAGCCAGCACGTAGTTTTTGTTTTACATTTTTCATGAGCCAAAAACTTCTTATCCGGTTCTAGTTCGCTGAACAAGAGTCTAAAAGCCTAATAGTGAAGTTTAATAAGCTGAACCTCAAGCAACTCTCGGATGTCGAGGTATTTTAAGGGTCAACCGTTTTAATTTACCAAATTCTAATGGTTCTTTCTGTGCTGAAAGGGTTCAGAGAGTTTGTTTCTGAAAGCTCTTCATGAATTACCACTTCACTTTACGAACAAGATAATCAGCCTATAATGTTCTCACTGCTGGGACACATGTCTTCCCTGTGTGAGAGGCAGTTGGCCGTAATCCACCACGCGTGCCCATTTCAAGATGGTGGGTTTCACATGTGTTCGATTTTTTGGTTCATTGGTTCATTTGATTCGATCAAAGACTATATAACCACTTGACTGCGCATACAGTGCCCCGACGCTCGAAAACTATTAGTATTTTGTCGCCTATGCATAGGCTGCGGTTCAAGTAGCCATTTTAGTTGTGACCAATTGTTAGACCTCTGTGCACGCTAAATTATTGCAAATAATATAACTAAATCTGCAATTATAACGCATCAAAATACTTTCATGCGCGGTGAAGTGGTGTGGGAAACATTCCAAGACTTCTAGTTACAAAAATGATCGCATAACTTTTCATCAGTAAATAAACAGTACGAAAAATTATTGTGATTTAATCAGATTATGATCCACCGTAGGGGTCTATTTAAAATGGTGGTTGGGTAAACCAGCACACTGTGTGAGTCCCGCGTTGATGTCTTTTGGAAAAGTCTCGTTCTTTCATTAGACAATTCTAATGCATCTATCCCTTACTTTCACTTTGTATTTTTATCGTAAAAATTAGTGCTGTTTCCTTTAATAGCTGAAAGTCTTTATCGAAAATTTAAATTAAAATGAATGAAAATTTTATTCAATTGAAATACTGTCGCTTCTTTAGCTTCGTCTTGACAATCCGTTTGTAAACTGGCGCCAAAACTACCGTGGCCATAGTACCTTCTGCCTTGGGGATGATATTCGACACCGTTTCTGATTGCTATTTCGTCGAATATGATAGTGGCGAAAGTTTTGTTCTTGGATTCTCTAGTTTTCATTTTATTAGTGATTGATTTTGATTAAATATGATTTCTTTGATTTTAATTGAGTATTTATCACAATTTTAAAATCCATTTGATCGATATCGACTATTTTCCCTTAACGAAGTAGAGCAGCCCTACGATGGGCATACCTTCGCAACTTGACCTTGAATTGACCAATTGCAGCCGCACGTTCTTCCTCGTCCCCCGGCCCGCAGTGGTGAGTCGTGTGCTAAGCAGAAATCGGCCTATACGCTCTCTAGTGGTTATATTCTCTTTGGATTCGATGTGTTGGATTTGTAACAATCGTTACGGGTCGTCAGAAGCCCAAGGCTGACAGCCAGTCTTACCAAGGGGTATCGTGTTACCTAGCAGTAACTGGGTTGCGGTGGGCAGATAGGCAGTCGCTTCATGTAAAAACTAGAATTCAGCGCATCCTGTTACACTGAAAGCAGACCCCATCCTAGTTGAGAAAAAAACTTGGCTGATAGCTGATACAAAAATCTTTAACAATCTTAATTGATCATAAAATCCTAATCCCCCCACACAATCATCAGTTCAGTAGTAAACACAACAACGTCATTGAACCCTGCGTACGCGCAACACAAGTTAGTCCGCGCGCATACCAATTAAGTGCATTGCTATTACCATGGGAATCTTGTGAATTACTCATAACTACTGAGAATGGGGGGGGGGGGTCGGACCTATTTATAGGACAGCTGCACGTATTTTAATTCCTAGTAATAGAAGTTTATCGTGTTGGTATAGAATGATAAGACAGGATTGCAAGATATTCTAGCTGTCACTGAATTCCTAGATACAGGTTTTCCTTGTGTTCATCTACGGTTCCCTTCGAATAAATAAATGATATTTTCTTTAACATAATCAATCTTTAATGTTTCCTCTGCTGGGGCACATGTCTCTTAAAAGGAGACATGTGCCACGAAAAGAAAAGGACTGGGTCATAATCTACCACCCAGGCCCAGTGCGGGTTGGTAGATGTCAAAAGTCTTTCAATTTTTGATTCTAAATCACGCTGTTTTACTTCACCGTTCTGAGAGCAGTGGTGATGAAAGAAATTACACAAAATAAAGCGCTTGACTAGATTCGAACCAACGAGCTACGACTCCTAATTCGCGGCCGTTACCACTGGACCACTACTGCTCTATTACTTTCTATAAGAAAGTTTATAGATACTGAATTTGATAGAGCTTCTAGCGCTACCATGCGCATGCATGCGTCCATCTTTTGACTCACGCAATCAATCCCTTTCTTTAGCTATATTAACATATTTAAATTATGCCTAGAACTTATATTACATTAAGCTAGATATACAAAATAGTTAAATAGACGTTAGATTTCTTGTTACAGGGTATTATCTGCCGATACTAATATTATCACTCATGATTAGATTCTAACATGAAATTCCTATTAGGTACCAATAAAAATTACATTCAGAAATTTGCGATAAATAAACCGAATAAGGTATATAAAATTATTTTCCATATTTGTTCAATTCTTTAAACTCCTTTTTAAGAATTGACCAAAACTAAAAATAACTTATACTTAATATAAGCTGACCACTGCACGAAAAAACCCCTCCGCGATCTTTTTGCGATCGTAGACTAACAAAGCTGAAGATTTTTTTTTTCACCTGAACGCACTGATCTCTAGAACTACCAGTCGGATCTTCTTGCATTTGATAGCCCGCTACAACCTTTATGAGCTGAGCAAAAAGGAAAAAGAACTCTAAGCGAAAACGAAGTAAAAGCGAGAAGTAATTTGTATATTGTGTTTAACATAACACCGTCCCGTATATTGTACTACAAAATCGTTGACATAAAAACCATAATCTTATTGGTATGACGTAAAAGCCGTCGCTTCCTTCTGTCTCCTATAAATATTAATTGTTCTAATAATATCCCCAGCCTCGTCAAGATCGCGGTTAACACACATTTCCAACGCATCTGGACCACATCTAAATCGGAAACTTTCGACATCACTCTATGTCTAAAATACACTAAACATTCATGGTTAAGGTTGTCCAATATTCTTTATCTTTTGGAACTTCCTACTTACTAGAGAATGGGCAGCAGCGTTCTATATGCATTTTACCACCATTCTGCGATCGCCAACCCGCCTGCCAAGCGTGGCGATTATGGCAAACTCTCCCATTTTTGGTGGAAGCCTATGCCCAGCAGTGGACGTCTTTTGGCTGAAATGATGATGATAATGTAGACTTCCTGCTTATAAATGTGGGTATGTGTTCTGAAAGACTATTTTTCCTGCAAATATTGTGAACTAGCTTTTGCCCGCGGCTTCGCTTGCGTTAAATCGCCCCCCCCCCCCCCCTATTTTAGGGAAGTGGGGGGTTAGAAAGAGTCAAAAAGTAGCCTATGTCACTCTCCATCCCTTCAACTATCTCCACTTAAAAAAATCACGTCAATTCGTCGCTCCGTTTTGCCGTGAAAGACGGAAAAACAAACACACACACTTTCCCATTTATAATATGTATTAGTATGCATTCCTTCCTCTTTCTCCACATTTTCCTATTATGCTCGTGTTTATCGACCTATTTCGAAGCTATGCTCTTTGGCACGGGTTCGACCGCTCAGGTAACGCTTGTCGCAATTGGTCCGCGGATGGGTGACCATCTTTACATACACGTGTATCTGTGAAAAATGAACCTAAGTATCTTTCTTTCACTTCATTCTTAGATAGGTAACTCACACTTTTGATAGGTACCTACATCAACAAAATGAGCCCAGTTTTTCCATCTTAATAATAGCCTCCGTTCACGGCTAAGGTCAAAGATAAGCCCACCTTGATACCACCACGGCCCATCGTAAAGATACCACTGCACTTTAGTGGATGTTAAATTCAAGGTGAGGTTACACTGGCCAGTTTTATGTGAACCGGTGCTGCCATCTGCCGATGAAAGTATAATTTAGCTAAGTGGTTTTTGAAGGTCCTGTGCATACTTATCTGGTGTAGAGGGAAAGAATGTAAAAGGTTAGGAGATTGTATAGTTATATGAATATACAATTTATGTTCGTAATGTTCGAGTAGGTCGGCGGCGGCGGGGCGGTACGAACCCAGATCTGAGAGCTTTAATTATTTCATGATCACTCTCTAAACGGTGTAGGAAAACATTATGAAGGAACTCAATACTCAATTCTTTATTGCATTCCATATGTTAAATAGAAGGTAAAAAATAAAAATGGTACAAGATCAAAATATGGACCCTGTTGGGCACGCAAAAATTAGGAGAGAGGAAGAGGGCTGAGTTACAAATTAATTAAATCAATATTCTCGTTTACTGTCTTTCATTTGGTATAACAAATATTTATATATTTATTTATTTTTTTGGTATTCTGGCTTTTGGTTTGGTAACTGGCATGTCCTAGAACCAAAAATTCGAAGATGCGACATCTACCTGCACTGGGGCCGCGTGGTGGATTACGGCTCACTTCCTTTCATAGAGAGCAGGTGTCCCAGCTGTGGGAACGTTAGAGGCTGATTATGTATTCTCATCGGGAATGAATGAAAGGGGTGTAAAGTTCCATTCTTTCCCGATGACCAGGCTCGGGTCGACAGCGCGTAGTGTTCCACGCGCGCCTCAAAGAGATGTCAGCAGAACTGAAGGGGTCTGCTAGGACCGATGCCTGCCGGGGTCGCGTGATTGTTCGAAAGAGATACCGTGACCCTGGCACATGGGCAACTGAAGGAACACGGGTGGGTTTTAGTCAGTAAAAGTCTGACACGCCCTCCCGCTCCGCCCAAGAGCGGGAGACGTCATTTGATGATTTCCCATCCAAAAAAAGTGGGTGTAAAGTTAATGCAATTGAACAGTTTTTGGAACATACGTTAGTATTATTATTCCTCTTCCGAATCTTAAAAGTTTCTAATAAAACATTTTGGTCCTGGGGGCCAACAACAAGTAACAATCGCTTTCAAAGCTTCCCGCGCGTACTTCTACAACGGGTTTCAACAGGACAGACATAACCTTTTCAGTAGCTTCTGTCAGTCACTTTAATTTTTTAATCTGCAATTATTGTTGTCTTTGATAGAATGTCACTATGACATGAGCATTGGCGCCATCTCTTCGCAGGCGCATAGTGCAAATCCAACTTATATCCAATAAAATAGGTTCGATAGTCAAGTGTAGTGGTCTACACTAGTCCAATTGAAAAGAACTGCGAAAGTGACCATTTCTATTCATGAAATCATTTTGATTGTGGTGAAGCAGTGATTTCCAGGTTCCATATTTACTCAGAAGTCTACAAATTTTAATTGTTAAGTATATTAAACCAATAGTCCTCAATAAGGTCACTGACTCATGTTACTAATCATTTGTGACGTCACTGCGTAGACGCAGTTCACGTAAACACTAGAACTTCTTTGTCAAGTTCCGTGTAACCGTGTGTAATACAGTGTACACAGCAATTAGTCAGACATTACTGAAACTAACCTAATTTTCAGTTTGACCTAAATGTCGGAAATGTACAAACATTTGTTTATTCATTGTTTGTTATACTTTTGTTTTGTTTGATGAAGAGTCGTTTAGGATTTTTTATAGTCGCATAAATATGAATGGCGTTCTTGTCTTGAATAGAATGACGAGTTTCTGTCACCTTTGGATTGATTTGATTGTCGGATTTTATTGAAACTTTTGTCTGCCACCAATCCATTGTAGCTTGGTGATTATAAAACACATTTTTTTTAGGCTCACATTAATTGTAAGGATGTCTCTCGATTCACCTGATGTTTATTTAGCCTTTCTTGACTTGACGGGCTCAATATTACTGTAAACGACTGTTCAGAATTTGAAGGATCACGCGGCTGAAATAATGTTCCTTCGCTAAGAATATAGATTTTGCATTATTCTTCAAGTATATTTTTCGGTGGGCCTTATTAGAAGGCTGAAAGTCACTCAAGAGCCAATCGAGAGGGCTATGCTTGGAGTTTCAGAAATGACAAGATCCGCAGTAGAACCAAGGTAACCGGCATAGCACGAAGAACTGCCAAACTTAAGTGGCAGTGGGCAGGGCACATTGCTCGCAGAACAGATAGACGATGTGGCCGAAAGATTCTGGGGAGGTGACGGCATACCGGAAGTCGTAGAGTCGGAAGGCCTCCCACAAGGTGGACCGAAGACCTTGTGAAGGCAGCAGGAATCCGTTGAATGCGAAAAACATAGAACCAGTCGAAGTGGCGTAGCTTGGGGTAGGCCTACGCTCAGCAGTGGACGTCTTTCGGCTGAAATGATGAATGATTATTGTTCACGAAGATCCAGGTCACCAACCTCCCAGAACAGATTGGTCCGGTGAACACCGTTCCCAGACAAAGCCTAACCATCGACGGTACTTATTCATACCACTTATCCTATTAAATCAGTCTTGTAGCCAGTCAATCATATCACGGCATCGTCCTCACTTAGCATTTCAATATCATGGCGGCACATTGTTGTGGGACATTGCTTTCGATATGGCCTTTTTTATTTTTCGATAAATTTATGTGATTATGCATCTATTTGGTATGCAATGTCGTAAATCGCTTCGTCTCGAGAGTATTGTATGCAGACTGGTTGTCATTTTTCTGATGTTTATTTTTGAGTTGTCATGTCAGTTGCGGATCTTAGTATTTGAACCGACTGTAATGCCGATCGTTTTAAGTTTCGAACACATTGAGACGAGGCTCGCGGAGCCATCTTGGTATTTTGCGTCATTCTAATTTCAAAAGTCTTACCGCTTCATCAAAAATCATTTTAGATGTTGTTTACCAAAAGGTGGTCTTACTGTATATATTTTTCGCAGTAATAATAAATACTAAACAATTATAGCACCTGATGGTCGATCATTGCATGGAGTACGTACACAAGCTGATATCATGAGGTTACGTCAGCATTTGAAGTTACTTCTTAAGATTATAATAATTTGTACCTAAATTTATTATGCTTAAAATAAATTTTACAAAATTCTAAAGTTCGACCTGCATCATTATCATCATGTCAGCCGTAAGTAGGGTTGCCACCTTTTTTTCATGCAATTAAAGTACTTTGGTTATTATACGTTAGAAAAAAAAGTACATGGTATAAAAAAGTACGATTTATTTTTCTTTGTTATTATATTTCAAAACATATTTTTTATTGTTTTTTGCAGTTTGCATCAAATAAATTTCAAGTTGCAAAAAGTGTTTACGACTAATCTTTTCAAAATTCCAAAGAAATCAAATCTTGCAAAATAAAGTATTTTCGTGTACTTTATTTTTCTCATAAAGTATAGAGTACATTTATGTGAAATAACGTACAATACTTTATTATAGAGTACGGGTGGCAACCCTAGCCGTAAGATGGCCATGGCTGTACAAAGACTTCCCCCAATTAAGGGGGGCTTTATATTTGGGTCGACCTGCTCTCAATATTAAATGATACATATTTCTTTAACCTGTTTTACCTTGCCCCCGACATATTCATTTTCATTTTCAAATTACCCAGAAACTGGGTTCTAAAGGTCAGATAGGCAGTCGCTTCATGTAAATTACTGATACTCAGCCGCAGCCGGTTACATTGGACTGATTGGCTCCTGGTTAAACTGGAAGCTGACCCTAACATACCTAGTTGGATAAAGGCTAGGCACATGATGATGGTGTTATATTTTATCTTTTAAACCTACGTTCAAGTAAAGGCGGTATATCAGAAGGCTTTATATCTATTTTAGTATTTAACTCGCAGATGTAACACATTTAGAAGGACCTTAGCGACTTGAGCCGATGTTATCACCCACCATATAAGGCCAAGTCCGATATCATTGCTTTTGCATCCATATAAAATAGTGTACCTAATGAATACATGCATGTCGATATAGATACGTAAATGGGTATGGTATATTGTGAGTCATGTACTTAATTTAGAATATGGTTGAAGGTAAAGTGTTGATTCTGAACCTTGATAAAAAAAGATCAAATTAAATTAAAGGGTGTGTTGCTGCAATTTTCTTAATGAGTAGTTATAATAAAAATAAATAAAATAAAAATCGTTTATTTGCTAACAGGTTTTGGTAGTAACAATATGTGATTGAAGCCTCCTTTTATGCAAAATATGCCTGTAAATAATAATAATATGCCTGTTTATAATATGTATGTAGTTAATAGATGAAGTCTGCAAAATATTGTAATTGTGTATTTTTGTGTTGTATTGTATATGTCCTAAGATATTATTAGATATTATATTAGTATTAAAATAAAGAAACGATAAATTTAAGCTCGAAAGTGGCGACTTTTCTTTCATCTCCATCAAACTCCATTCTGTCTAGACATTTGGCTATCTTTCACAAACTGCCGTAGTTTTTATAATTTTACTAGATTTTGCTTTAAGTGCGACAGGATTTAAGTAGCTCTTGGTTAAACTATGTAGTCAAGGAGATGACATGGAAAATAATCAAAATATAATACACGGTGCTGCTGGCACAGGCAACTGAAGGAACACGGGTAGGTTAGAGTTAGTCAAAGTCTGACACTCCCTCCCGCTCCGCCCAGAGCGGGCGAAGTCATTTGGTGATTTTCCAACCCAAAAAAAGAGACATCGATTTACAAGTTAAAACCCACTGCATTAAAACGTCCGTAGATTATTAAACAAAATGCTGTTCCACAAAGACCGCATAAGTATTGATTGCACTTTTTTGAAAGGAAACAGCCGATTTTGCTTTGATAACCAACGAAAAATTCATGGTTTCAGTAGCCCGTGAGATAGAGTCCCAGGGAATCTGGATTTTTCTTCAAGTTATCATGAAAAAACATCCTCCACATCCACCTATCAACTCAGCAACTCACTAACTACCCACATAATATCAAATATTGTACGTCGTACCTTGTTAAAGTTTACTACATTCTTATTGGTCCTCATCTCTCGCTCGCTGTGGAGACGATTGTCTTATTAGGGATAAGCGATGCCCCTTTGTCACGCCAATGTGCTCAACTCAGCTATTTTTAGAACCCTGTTTACGTGTGCAAATGAGTTGTGTGTAGAGTATGTAGATGTACCCTGATAATATAGTGCATTGCATTCAGTGCGTTTGTTGAAGAACTTGGGATGCTGATTTTTCGAGTCACAGGCTGAAAATTTCAAGTCTGCTCATAATTCTTTAAATTATTTGCAGTTTTGGTCATGAATGTTATTTTTAGCGATACGGTATCGTCGATTGCAATTTAAGCTAAATGACCAAGAAAATTGTTTACCTAAAACACATATTTCAGAAACCATAGTGAACTGTCTGGTCAAAATTTACCAAAACCACTGATTGTGTTTGTATAGTCCTTATTGTGTGGGTGATAAACATCATTTTCACTATCTGTATGCAACTACGTATAGGCATTCTTGCCATGAAGTCTTCGCCTTCACCAAAGAATAACAACTTCACAATCTCTGACCCACTTCTCTTTTGTTTCCAGGAAAACGTGCAAGTCTTGCGGCTGCGACCGGCTGAAGCACTCGGTGTACCATGAGGAGCTGGGCTCCGTGCGCGACCGGCTGGGGCTGCGCGAGTCCAAGATCAACCACCACTCCTACGACAGTCCGCCTGGACTTACTGCTAAGCAGGTGAGACAGAAACTACATGCGTTTGTTTGCATAAGAACAAAAAACACCTGAAAACTGATGGAAAACAATGGAAAATTTTCTATACATCTAGATACATTAATACGTGAAGCAAAACTTTGTACACCCTTTTACGAAAATTACGCGGAGTATGAAATTTGGCATAGTTAAAGTTTACTGTACTGGAAGACGGAGCGTTGGAAGGCCTCCCACAAGATGGACCGATGACCTGGTGAAGGCCGCAGGAATACGTTGAATGCGAGAAGCACAGAATAGGTCGAAGTGGCGGTGCTTGGTGGAGGCCTATGTCCAGCAGTGGACGTCTTCCGGCTGAAATGATGATGATGATGAATGCCTTAAATACATTAAATTTTTTACATAAAATAATGACCAAATGGCGAGGGAGATACACGGTAGCATTTTTTTTATTATACGGAGTCATATTAAATTAGCTGGCAATACTTTACTCACGTGTTGGGTATCGTTATCGAAAACGAATGAAAAAATAATAGTACCTACATCATAGTTATAGTCATTGATATATATGTTACACTAGATTAGCAATTACCGCGTCAAAGCGTTGCCACTGGACATAAGGCCACAGCCTTATGCGTAGCTGACGTCAGTTCAGTGCTCTATGTGACGCCAACCGAGTGACACGTGACAGAAAATATCCCCAAAATGGGTAAATGCGTTGTGAAAGAGTGTGATTCAAGATCTCAAAAACATAATAAATTAACCGGAATTACTTTCCACACGAAAGTTTATTGTTTCACTGTTTATATCAACGTAAAAACACAATAAAATGTAAAATTTTGTAAATTAGGTTCAGTGTTACCACTAAAAACTTAGTTTTAGGTTCCCACATTTGTGGGAGTTTTTAATTTATTGAATAAAAGATTTTAAATATTTTTTTAAATAATAAAATCGTTGCAGGGTGCCTAAAGATGCAGTACGGAAATAAATATGGCGGTTAGTTAGTTTGTTTCCTGTTTTAAGCCCTTCAATTTCCTGAATTTCTTGTAAACCGTTTACGTACTTCCATTCTATTTTATCGTTATTTTTGTTATAAAACGTTTTCTTTGATGCAAACCATTGCGAAACGCACAATTTGTCAGAATCTGAATGGGATTAAAGATTGTTTCTAAACTATTGCGTCATTTGTTCGGATAAATTGTCGGCTCAGCAACGTAAATAACGCAATGAATGTTGTTTAACTATGAATTTTAAACCAATTCCTACCGATAAAAAGTTCCACAATTAACCCTCTGTTTCCCACTAATTCGAGCATGTGACAAGCGTCTAATAAAGCAAATTGTTCACTTACAAGAAACGAGTCTAAAAGGCAATAATATACAAAACTAATGTTACATAGCGGAGTATGATTTCACTATTATTTAATAAATAAAACATATCCAAAAAGAAAATGTCTTAATTATTTTCATTACAGATAAACTTCTAACGCACATTCAATAAGAAATACATAATTCAAATATTTTAAAAAAAAATTTGACGAATAACGTTTCATTAAACGTTTTTATGGCCTAAAAGTTGGGTAAAATTTCGCATGGGTAGGCAACCCCATCCCGCCATTGCATGTTTATATTGCGATCTTTTTCTAATCTAAGCGCCAGTATTATTCTTGCGACTTGTGTGAGTGAGACAGATATATGTTTACTTTAAATGTTTAGTAGTGTCAAAGTTACGTCGTCGCGTTTAAATAGTGGTAACAGTTTTTTGACACATTTTATTGAGGTTTGCATCTCTAGTTATTTAACTCAATGGTTATAGTATTGTCCTCGATAAGTCTACAAAGTTTAAATTAAATCTGACCGTTTGTAGTAGGTCAAAATCAAGTCTAAAGGAGTCGGTTACAAACATAGTTACATACAACCATACAGGTGAAGCTAATAATAGCGATTTAATAAAAAGACAAAAAAAAAAACCACCGACAGGTATCTATAGAATATTACATATAGGCAACCTAAGGAGTATTATGTTTTAGTTTTTGGATTAAATAATAAAAATTTAAAAAATGTCCAAGTTCCACATAAAATTACATAACCAGCTGACCGACAACGCTTCGCGCCTCAAAAAATTAAATAAAACATTTTTATTCCATTACTCTCCGAGATCGATACCCTATACACTTGGGTAAAGTACTGTCAAGTAATTAAATTTGACCCTGTATTGTACAGGATTGCCAAGGATTGAGGCATCGACGCGCGACCTTTGTTAGATTCTGTACATAATTCTGAAACCTGAATTAAAGTTATTCCTCAGTCTATTTTTCTAGCCTGCCGTGGGAAGGGTAGAGTAGGATCCCATTGTCCGCAATAAAACTCCAATTTGGTTCGTTGTGCGTGGTGATGTGTAGTAATAACTTCCCCCTAATCATGTTGATTGTCGATGCCATTATGATAATAAGAGGATACGGGAATTAATACCTTATCTCATAGGTAGGGTATATATTAGGAAAATAATAAAAACAAAATAAAAAAACGTTTGATAGGTATTAATATCAGATTATTTTTCCTTTCCAGACTGAATTGTACTGGACGTCGTTAGCAGAACGCGCGCCGACCGGCCTAGGGGGCGCCACCGGTGCTGCAGCGTGGAGGGCATGGCGCACAAGAGCATTAGCCTCTCAGTTACCGAAACAAGACCTATCCTTAGCACATTGCCGACATATCGACGAAAACCATCGCAAACAATATGAAGATTTCGTCGCGGCTAGGAATGAAATTGCACTTGACATTGGTAACAAACATTACATAATTTAAGTACGACACCATCTAGTGACAAGTAGCTGAATGTATTTATATTTGCTTTACGTAGGAACATTTGTTTCAGGCGTCGCTAGTCAATATCACGGTGCATCAGTAGATTGTGCAGGATGTAACAAAGCTATACGAAGTGGAAGTATTACCGTCCAAGCGCCGCGGATAGGTGAAGAAGTGAGTATTTTTATAACAACGCCATCTATGTTCAGATATATACACTAAAATAAGCTTTGAACCTACTTAGTTCGACTACTCGACAACAGATGTCGCTGCTAATAGCTAGTTTTAAAATTATTTTCCTTACTTTAATTAATATTTTGTTGTAGGCATATTTCCACCCAACATGCTTCTCGTGTGCGGAATGCGACGAGCTACTCGTCGAACTAGCGTATTGTGCGTTAGACGGGCGGTTGTACTGCGTACGACATTATGCTGAACGATTGAAGCCTAGGTGTCATGCTTGTGACGAGGTAAGTGTTAACTTAAGTTTATAGAGCATTTAAAAGTTATTTGGAATCAACCAGATGAAAATATTAGGGGTAATTACGCACCTTTTCTATATCGGTCTGTAACAAACAAGCTTAGTTCGATATTAGTTCGATAATGATCGAATTGAGTAGGTACTTGAAATGTGCAAATGGATGCAATTGCACATTGAAAAGGCTGCAGACTTTCTGGAATTCTTAATTATACATTTTAATATACATTCATTGTATTTTCTCTTTAAAGATTTGCAATTCTACGCTTTTAAATTTTCAGCTAGAAACTTTTAACATCAACGTTTGATTCTGTATGCACTAAGCTGTGATGAACAGCAGTTTTAAATCAACGCGGCAATTAGACGTTGACAGACTATGATGATATTTCAAACGTTACGTAAATAAATGCCTGATCAAGAAATACCGCGTTTGTTGCAAATCAATTTGGTGTCGTTCCAAAAACACCATTAGTATCGATGTTATAAAATGGTGAAGATGTTAAAATTGGTTCGGCTGTCTGTGCGATGTTGCAGTTTTTTAATGCGACTATTTTATCATCTGGTGTAAAAAAGGCTTTTAATATAATGAATAATGTAGGTCTATAACTTTTTTTATGTAGCGGAGAGCCTAAAGTAAAAGTTTGCAGTACTTTTTCTGAATGACCACATCGATATTCCTATCTGCTAAAAAGTTGTACATTATTGACATTTTAAAACCCAAATGCAGCAGGCTTTATTCACAATAAAATCTAGAGATTTATCTTCATGTTCTCACGAAAACATAATCTTTCTTTCGAAACTTTTCCATAGCAACGCCCACAGCAATATACAAAGATCCCTGCCCTAAATATTATTAATACAGGTGGTATTAATACTAAGTAGCACTAACGATTAGTCGCGACGTATTCCAAATAGACAACAAAACAAATCACGTGGTCTATTCCTGTCTGAGACCGGCAATCTGACGGCTTGACATTTGCCAGGCATTATGTAACGCGCGAGTGTAATATGGCCTGAACTATGGTTCTATGCTAAAGATAGGTCATTTTTCTTCCCGTGAAATCCAAAAATTTCGGGTAGTAGTAATCAGCCTGTATTGTCCCATTGCAGGGCAAAGACCTACCTTTTCATTTTCCACTCAACTGTATCCTGAGCCAATAAGGGCCAATCTCTAATATAGGCGTCGAGTTGTCCCGCCATCTACGCCTAGCTCTTCCGCAATGCCGTTTGACGTTTTTCGAGACCCATGTTGTAGTAGTAAAAAAGCTTTTAATTCCGTCAGTGAGAACTGTACGAGTGTGAGAACGTTACTGAGTGTGTGTGTGTTGCAAACGAATACATTTTTTAAGTACATTCTTGATAATACAATAACACGAGCTTAAAGATACTAAAGTACGGACAGCTGCATTAATTGGTCTCCATTCCTCTTTTTTAAGGACTCTCAATAAATGAAGTGTAACACCTGATTATTGCAGTACATCTGGTACTGCAAGGACAGGAAGACCAGCTATCAAACTTAAAAAAAAAAACACCAAACCAGAATAAATAAACAATTTCATAGTGTAAAAAAGAGTTCACAAATCTAATTCAATCTAACAAAAGTCAAGTACCGTAACTAGTTTTCAAACAATTTTAATGAGTCTTGACAGCAACGCGTTACTTTATATCTATTAGGTTAATTTTAACTATATGTTTTACGAGGTTATGCGCTGCACTGCTGTCCACCCAAGTAATAAACAAGTGACAGTTATAAACGCTTCAAATACTTTACTATTTTGTGCAGTATATCATACCAATTCATGGATAGAATGAGAGAGGGAGACGAATGGATTATGATTAGTGATGGGCAGTGGATAAATACTCGAGTTTTTATCCGAAACGGATAAATACTCGTTTTTACTCATTTTTATCGGATAAATACTCAAAATGATGGATAAATATCTTTTTTGCGCATCGGATGATTATTTTAAAATGTTAATTGGTTTTATTGTTATTTAGGCTTTTCAAAATACTACGTTATTACATTATTTAGTTGCATTGTAATTGCCAGGGCTGTAATTGTGTCAGGAGGCCAAATGTCTGTAATAGAGCATGCTCTTTAGACACAATTTAAGAATCTTTCTTTGTTGATAGTGTAGAGAATTGCTACATAATTGAACATCTCTGTGAAGAACTTCTAAAAGTCAAGAAAAATGCGGCGAAGACAAGTTTATTGTTGTTGTTTGCCAACGCTATAAACATGCAAAGGACTTTTCAATTAGTTAAAAGGTGTTGAGCCTTTAAACTGCGCAGCACATACTATTAATTTGCTGGCTCATGGCGTCCTGAAATGAGGTAGTTTAAAAAATTCATAAATTATGCAGATGTGATAAAATATATAAAAAATAATTGTTTGTCTGTAAAGTCAGTTTACGGAGGATAATTTTACGTGATAGCATCTAAGTCTCTTCTACTCCGACGCATCGGCCGATAGAGTGGAAGAGAGATAGATGCGTCACAAGTCGAACGCTTAGGCCGATCGTGCCTCTCTATTGCTTGTTTCGCGCTCTCGCTTGCACTCTCGGTGCAGGTGGAACGTGACAATGAGTCATGCTTTTTCGTGCGTGCAGCCAGCGTTCATCAATTTTTCATCGATTCCACGCGTGCCTCAAAGAGATGTCAGCACATATTGGTGCCGATTCTGTTGTACAAAACTAAACTAAAAATCACTAAAATTTGGTTTATTCCTGCCAAACGACGATTTCCTATTCTGAAATACTAAAGTGACACAACTTAACTATATTTTAGTTTGACAGCACTAAGATTGCATTGAATTATTAGTTTAGTGAAAATGTCAATTTTGATATTCTTAGTTTGCCGGTTTTCACCATTATTTTGAGTATAATTATTTATTTTGACTAAATCTGACCATTTTTAATCGCGATTAAAAAGGTGTGGAATAAAACTAGTGGTCATGAACAGAAATTCACACCGACGCACACTGTAAGAAAATCGCAATCTAGCGGTATTTAATTCAAAATCCGAACAATGTTTTATCTACCAATTATTGGTGTCTTTTTATTCCTTACCCTCTAATAAAAACGACACCATATTTTTTTTAATGTGGGTATGTCAACATAAATATTAGAAATGTTCATATCAGAAACAAAACTGAGTCACACTCACTACGTGTTTTGCAGTGTTAATTTGTGCCAATTACGCTTACGATTACGAAGTGATTATTGGGTCAATAGTGTTATTTACTTTATTTGTCGTAGTGTTGGTATTTCATATGTAAGTACATACATATTTTGTTCGATTTATAATAGTAATTATATACTAAAATCAACCATTTCTGTTAGGACACGAAACATACTTCGATTTTTTTACATTTTAAATTCATTAGTCCCGAAAACATATTATATAGCATTATATAGTAAAGTATATACCATCACAGTACAGCTGATAGTTTTAACTAACAGATGCAATTCATAAATTTTGCGCTTTTTTGCGGCACCCATACATTTTTTTTTTTTCAGCATGTTACTATAGAGAATTCTTTACACGAAAAACTTCGCGTGTAGATACAAATACAGATCTCCTAAATAGACTTTTAATCTCATCTGACCCCTATTTAGCAGGATTAAGGAGCATACCACGAAAAAATAGAAGTATATTGGAGCCAGAAGTTTTGTCATTGCTTTCCCTGCCCACAACGAATGAGTAATATGTTTATTTGCTGTATTTTTCAGTTTTTTAAATTTCAAAAATACACGAAACAATACAAAATTATTTTATAAAACTAAAAAAACATTTAATTATAACTTATATCAATCAAATTAATTCGTTCCGTATCATAAGAATAAAATCCCGTCAGATTGCGATTTTCTTACAGTGTGCGACGACGCCTCGCCTTCACGCGCAAAAACAGTGCTGTATTTTTTATTTTGCTTATATCTCGAAAATGGCGTATCCTATCGCAAAAATAATGAAATTTTCGACCCCCTTTATGAAACCCCGGAACATTTAAATCTCAACATGTGGGTAATATTTTTTTTTTCAAACAAAAAGTGAAAAATTCCATATAAAACACGTCCAGGCTGCCCCCTTGCGCGCGCCTTCGTATCTAAAAAATTAATTGCGTAGCGCACACAAGTACCACGATGCGAAACCAAAAGAAAAAAAACACGTTGATTGTCAAATTCGTTTTTAGTCGTGTCAAAATAATTTTTAAATTTAGAGATTTTTTCTTGCAGAATAGCGTTAAAATTCTCATAGCCAAAAGTAAGGAATTTTAGAGATAGTTTAGTTCGGTGGACAACAGAATCGGCACCACTGAAGGGGTCTGCGAGCACCGATGCCTGCCAGGGTTGCGGATTGGTTTGAAAGAGGTACTAAGGCCCTAGCACAGGCAACTGAAGGAACACGGGTGGGTTTTAGTCAGTAAAAGTCTGACACGCTTTCATATTAGCGATAGCAATAGTCGCGGTGGTATCAGCCCTGACTTACGAATAGTTTCTGCCTACCCCCATGGGAGAAAGGCACGAGTTCATGTATGTACGTGAAAAAGAAAAATGTAAAAAATGTATAATTTTATCTAACTTTGACAGTTAATTGACGAATTGTATTCATGATTGAGTGAAATTATTGTCAATATCGGCATTTTGTAATTGTTAAAATGATTAATAAGGTACGATACCAATCTGCATAGTCTGTTTTTCATTAATTTAAATTCTTTTGTTAGTAAAATGACAAAATTTACGTTACGAAAACTTAAAATAGTATTTATCCGCTGTTTTGGGTAAATACTCAGTAAAAACGGATATTTATCGAGTATGTATCCATTTTGAGTATTTATCCGGATAAAATCCCAACACTAATTATGATGGATCCTTGAGTTAATGATAACGTTGCTGCTTCTTCTTTTCGTATCGATGGCAAAAAATTCCAAAATCTTTAGCCCAAAATTCAGCTGCGCAAATTACGCTCACTAACGCAGTCATGAGATCATCAAATGCAAAGGTGACAGGGCATGCGGTGGAGGATGGAATGTGAGCCATTGACTGTAGGGGGGTGCCGCATTACGCACTTGAGATCAGGTCCGAAAACATTATGGTTATTGGGGAGAACGGAATAGCAAATCTTTCTCAGCGACCATAAGTAACAGGGGGCATGGGCCCGCAAATGATAAGCGACTAAATAAATTGACCAATAGGCTACTTGGTGAAAATTGGTTACAGCCATCGAAATACCCAATATTCGAAAGGCTTAGTAAAAATTCTGAGACATAAAGAGGAAATGTTTTATGTAGATATAAATTCACCTGCACTTACTTATACCGTTAAACTCCAACATAAGAACAATTCCACCTCTCCATGCAAATCAATAAATTTTAATTCAAAATTCGACAGATAATCTTAATGTTTCCTCTTGAAATGAAACCTATTGGATGCAGTGCACTGTTTAATTTTAGCCCGTTACATTATAATGCATAACTGTGCCACTTATTTCGTTTCGCACTAATGACAATATTATTGATGCGTTCAACTGTTCAATTCATTCAACTAAGCGCATATCTTGGAGCGAGATTGCTGAGACTTTTACGACTAGAGGTTCAATAGTCGAGGTAGAAAGGAGTTGTCGATAAGATGTGACTGCTGTTTTTGTAAATGATTTCGTTTTTGGGAATGGTGCAAGAATAAATCTGACTGTGTATTTCGCACATATGGAGCTGGGTGATTTATAAACGAGGCTGTTACTGAAAACAAATAACGTTACCCTTGTGCCAAACATATTTCTGGAGTTATGCGTCATGACTGGCTGCCTGGAATATTTGAACTGATCCTTCTGTGCTCCTTATCTATATAGGTATAAGGAGGCAGAGATATCTACGCGGAAACTGAATCCATGAATTCAGTACATGGATCTGAACTTTGGCGTAGAATTTTTTTTCGGTTATTAAAATGAAAAAAAAATCTGTTCATACATTTAAAAAGAAACAGCTGTTTTAGTTTTGTTTTGATAACCGAAGAAAAATATCAAGGTGGGGGGCTCATGTACTGAATCTATGGTAACTGGTTGTGCGTCGATGTCTCTGCCACCCTGTATACTAATAATAAAGTTGCAGAGTTTGATTCTTTGTTTGTTGGTTTGAACGCACTAATCTCTGGAATAACCAGCCGGATTAAAAAAATATTTTTGCAGTTGAATGCCCAGTTCTTGACAAAGGCTAAATAGGCTATCATTAACATCATGATGAAATAGAGAAATAATTCTAAGCTATAACGAAGTAATAGTGCGGAGGGTTGGGGTGGAACTGAACAAAAAATTCCGGACGAAATTGCAGGTAAAAACTAGGTATAACTAAAACCCTAAAACAGTGAAAGCAGCCATCTTTCCTTTCAAAACGCACTCTTCAACGTTAGCCATTCTTGTTTACACCTTATTTAGCCCAGGTTAATTCGCACCAACGAAGCTTCAATCGGTCAATAAACCAGCCGAATGAAATATGTTTGGTATGTGGTTACAGAACAAAAATAAACTGTTAACTAGTTAGGTGCTGTCGAACATTGGTTCACACCTAACCACTTTAGTCAGTTCTTACACTCGCTGCGGGTTTGCGCGCCTTTTTTCTAATCCGAACTTTTCAGCTGTTATTAAAAGTTTTGCCTTCTGTCAGTGATTTTATTCCAAATTTGAATCCGGTTCTATATTTTTAATAGTTCACAAGGTAAGGTTCTATGAATTCTTTATTCTTCTTTTTACGGCGCGTTCATTTTAATATTGAATGGTATGAAACATTTTCGATAGGTACCCTAAATTACTAATTCACTTGAACCATCAAACTAAATTACTGTTGTGAGTTATACAAAGTTTCCAATGTATCGTAATGGAAGCATCTGAAGTACTGGCCTATATTCTGCAACGAACGAATTATTGCAAATGTTTCTACATCATATCAGTAACGTTTCTATCTCACACTGGGAATAACAAAATTGAACTTGTGTTCTATAAACACCCAAAACCAATTCTGTTTCATTTCAAATAAATGTTTTATCCGCTTTCTGAAGGTGAATTTTAAAACCGCACGAAATAAAAAGGGCTTTTGATGTTTCGCTGTCTGTGAAACAGTAATTTTGACATTATCCCTATAAGATAGTGACGTGCATGGCTTCTCGTTGGAGCAGGTGATGTTTGTTCCCGTCTATCGATCTTCTGAATACCGATCGATCTCTTTGAAGTGTCTGTCGTCCAAGCTTGTTTATAGTCACAAGCTGATGTAATAAATATAATCGACGCGCACACACGACAAGGACCATCTCTTAACCGGACAGCGTTCGCCAACTGTGAACTCAATACTCTTTCGACAGCTACCGAGGACGTGTCGCCTCCAGCGAATATAATTAATACCTTGGTCTCCAGTGTAATTAAAAAAATAATTTTAAAAAGTCCCATCGGTACGCGACGGTCGTGACATATTCGACCGAATACGAAATTCGAATTTGCGCGCGTTTTTTTCCCCGCGTTTTTTTGGTGTGTTCGGATACAAGCCGATTAAGAAGACAGTTTTTGTGAGTGGTTTGGAAATAGCATGAATTTTGTAATTGTGGTTAACTTTAATTATTTTAACGTTGTTTTATTTAAACTATAGTGATAAGAGTGAATCCTTTATAACTACTTGGCTTAAAATACAGGCAATTACTTCTTCGTGTTTTCATAATTTAGTGTTTAATTTATAAATTGTGAAGTAAGTGCATGGGTATTAAGTTCTAAATATTGAGAACAGGAATAACAATACATGCCCAGTAAGCTTTCGATCTTCTGTCACATAAAAGTTCTTCACAGTTCAGCTACTCGGCAATAGATGGCGGTAGTAAAACGTTTCTATTAATAGGAAGGCAAACTTTTTAAAAGCTTGAAAATGTTAAAAACCTTACGTTATCGTCCAAAATAAATGATATAAATTTTATTATTCTTAGTTTAATTATTGTTTCTGGTGGGAATTTTCTTTTGAGTGTCTGCTATGTGAAATACGACTTCAGACTGAAAGTTTAAATTCTGTATTTATTGAAATCGATGACATTCAAAAGTCAATAAAGGCTTTTAATCCGCAGTTGCCGAATTTTTTGGAACCATTAAAAAAATATCATCTTACGTAATCATTTTTTCTACACTCACCTACGGGACCGCTATCCGAATCCTAGGGGTTACATTCCAGCGATTTTTTTCTAGATATGTAAGCTTAGTTCTCAATCATTAGTGAAGAGTTCTGGCCTGCTAAGATGTAGGTACTTGCTAAATGAAAGAAAAAGAAGAAAAATAAAAGATCCTAAAGAAATCGCAGGTACTAGGAAAGATCTCTCTGAAACCAGCAACTACAAAACTTCTTCAGTTATTCACGTAGGGCATTAAACTGTTGACACATACGAACTTCAGAGACACCTTCTCCCATCTGTAAATGTCAATCCCATGAACATGGCTTTAAAAAAATTGGCACAACTAACAAATCACAAGATTATCAAATCAACACTGTTTTTCGTACTAATCGGTAATTAGCCATTCTGACGAAAACCATTTTAGACTTACCGCTCATCTTTCGTATATCCGACTTTAGCACTTGGCATTAATGTTGAAAATCGTATAAATTTTAGTTATGACTGTAATGAAAAGTTGGTATTTTTATGCTTAGGCTGACAGCTTAATTTTGCTGAAGAGATTGGGTTTGGTGTCAAAATTCGTTCATGTCTAAATGTGTTAATTAATCTTCGTCACATGTAGACGTCAGTAGAGCTGTCTATTTTCTAAGTCCCCCAAGAATGTATCCGAACGGATTTACATGAAACTGTCTAACATTTTTCACTGTCGTCTATGTGGACAACCCATAGGTAAGTACCGATGAATATTGGCTCGTTTTAAGATTGACAGGAGATTTGACAGGTCTTAGTGTGACCGCTTTAAAACCAATTTTAGACACCCTTTTTGCTTTTAGACCTATTTTATATGATTCTCTGCGATGCGATTTCATCGTGCGATGAAACCGATCGCGCGATGAGAAAACGTATGTCCTATTGCCATCGCTCTTGTGATGATGTGATTTCATCGTGCGATGAAACCGATCGCGTGACGAGTTTTGTCCTCTCCGAACACTCGAAATGGCTCTTAGCAAAGATGCACAGTTTCTGCTGTCGAGCAATATTTCTTTAATTGTAAATAATATTAAAAAAAGAAAGCGTAGACCACATAATATACTGTATTAAAACAGAAATCAAAGCGGTGAATTTCACAACCAGTATTTTGACATACGGAAAAATGAAGAAGATTTTTACGAATATTTGTCTATGTCAACTGACACATTTGATTACATCTGTAATGGAATTCGCCGTGATTGTAATCGCCGCTTGGTCGCGCGAGCCGGGCGATCGCCATTCGGACATTTAGTACTAATCAGTATGTTTGATCGCACGATCGTACGATCAATACAATGCGTCGATGATCGCGCGACGAAAATCAAACAATTTGGTCGCATCGCATGATCGCACGACCATCAATAGGACATGCAGTAGACATCAGTATGTTTGAACCAAAGAGAGTGGTTATATAGTCTTTGGTTTGAACGCACGGTCGCACGATCATTTTCATCGGACGGACGCATGATCGCGCGAACGATGGCAATAGGACAGCGCCTAAGTCGGGTAAATTGTGCGGGTACGCGTAAAACCTAGGTTCTACGTATCTACCCACGCAATTCCGAAAAGTACCTAAATTTTCCCTCTTCTACCTAGAGATAGAAGACGACTCTTTATAAAAAGTCGTCCCTTCTTTTCGGAAACATGGAACTCACATTAACTACATTGCCATTGGTATTAAAAGAATTGTATGATAAATTCTAGCAACAAATAATTACAAAAGAAAATTTTCAAAAGTCCTCACACCAACATTTCTTCGCCGTAATGCGAAAATAGTAAAGTTGCCCAAAAAAAAAAACTGCAGCTGTCATTAGACCTAACAAGCACCCACATTCACATAGTTTTCCAATGTCACCTGTCCTGTCGCAACAGACAACCTCAAACTCCTTGGTCACGGGACATCCAACTTAAAAAAAGCAGATCTGCGATCTAAAACTCTTTGGTCTCTGCTCGTGTCATCGACCCACCTGTTTGGGCTGCCAATTTATTGTTTACCGGACGTTACTCACCTTCCGTCAAAATATAGCTTTCATCAAAGATCGTTTCATAAAAATGTGTCTCATATTTTGCTGTAGGTTCGCATTTATTTTAGAATATGAGAGACAACTCTTGAAAATATAGCAAAATAGGTTTGGAAGATTACTCTTCTTCGTGTCTTACGACTATGGAAGTAGAGGGGGTAGGTACCTATAATAATGTCTTGTAAATGCTAGTCTTTATTTAATCATCATCATCATTCACAGCCCAACTTCATCTGCTGCTGGTCATAGGTCTCCCATTTCTTCTGCCAATCCCCCCGCTCCTGTGCCAGCTTCTTCCAGTTTTGCCCGCGATGGCAACAATGTCGTCCACCCAACACGTTGCCGGACGACCGACCTCGTCTCTCCTCGTCTTCCAATTCTTTATTTACTTACTTCTTCTCAATCACTTTTCACAAATCTTCAGGCAGATGCGTGGAAGTAGAAACCAAATATAAATAAAATAAAATATTCAGACTGAAGAATATCTTGTCTGGCTAAAAAGAAATGACACTGGTTTAAAATGAAATCATCGTAATATACCTACCATTATTACCCTTACTTAGTGCATACCATCAGAACTTTTCACACAATCAGCCTATAATGTTCCCACTGCTGGGAAACAAACCTCTATGTGAGAGAGAGAGGCCCATAATCCACGTGGGCCCAGTGTGGGTCGGTGGACGTCACATGTCTTCTCATGTTTGGATCTAAGAGCTTTTACCTTATCTTTATCCAAACACAGATTAGCGAGCTACTTTGGTCATACAATATTATTGCAAAAAAAGTGTACTATAGTTTAAACGTTTCATTCTTTCATTTTTCTATACCAATGCCTACTTTTTGAAGGTTCTCTGCCTGACCTAGCATTTTTCCATGAACACAATATCACGTTCATACATACGTGCACCTATTAAAAACGACTAATACATTTAATAAACAATAAAAAAAACCGGCCAATTGCGAGTCGGACTCGCGCACCGAGGGTTCCGTAAAAACGTGGTAGTACCTTTAAAATTATTAAAAATATTTTTATTACATGATGTAACTAAAAATTTATGGTTTTCGCAATTTTTCCTTTATCTGTGCTATAAGACGTTGCTTCGTACCAAATTTCAAAATTCTAGATCGACTGAAAGTACCCTTTAGGTTTTGATTCCCTTGCGAGTTTCGAAAAATTGCGGAAATTTGCGCCATAAACGGCTATATCTTTTGATTGCGTTAGCTTAGAAGTTTGATTTTTTCACAGCTCCAAGGGACAGTAGACTAGAGTATTGGTACTACGGTATAAATTTCAGCTTGATACCTCCATGCGTTCCTGAGAAAAGGGTCTTGACAGACGGACGGACGGACGGACAACAAAGTGATCCTATAAGGGTTCCGCTTTTTCCTTTTGAGGTGCGGAACCCTAAAAACGCACATGCTAACGATCAATCACACGGATCTTTCAATTAAATGTTAAATTCATATATTACAGCATATTATTGTAAAATACTGAGATCTGTAATGCTTGCGCGCGCGCTGCCAACACGTAAAAACGTAGAACGATTTTATGCGTTAAACTTTCAGACAACAATACTAAATGTCGAAACAATAAGCTGGTTGTGCAAATGGGATAAGCAGGGATAATAATAGCAGTGAAGCTGTTTTTGAATCCAACAGCAAATATAGATTTAAATATAGATTTTGGCCAAATAATCCAACAATGTTTCGTGCATCTTTCAGAAAAGAAACGTTATTTTGAACTTAGGAAGACCTACTTTTTGTAAGCAAAATTATTCGTTTTGTTTAATATAGAAATCAGTGCAATCCACATTTTATAAAACTCGCGAATCTCTCATAATATACATAATATCTCTTCACACCTACTATTTTTCATGTACGCCTACTTAAAATACGTAAAAACCTTCACGATATCGTGGGGAACGCCCCTCGGCTGCCAATAAGCTCATTCAAGTTCAAGTGGGCGTGAAGTCAATGAAATTAGTAGTAAGCCTGTCTAGCGATTTTCTTTTAGATCACACACATTTACAAATTATGAGGCTTTTCACCTTCGCCGTTATAACGACTTTCCGTGTTATTTTTTGTCGTACCACAATTTCGTTCTGTATTACAGGCAAAATTGGCGTATTATTATATTACGTAGGTATTATTTTAATTGTGAAAAATATTTGCGTAACCAAGAATTTTGCTTCTCTTATGATGGCCCACAGATTCCATAAAAAACACCGAACTTTTCAAAATTCTATTTTCAAAATTTCCCTCCATTTTCCGTCTCCCTGGTTCCCTTTCGGCTATCGCGCGTCTCTTGCGCACGGCCCGCGTGTGACGTCACGCCGGTGTCGGGTTTCGGCGCGCGCCGCCCAGAGCCGTACTCGGCCGTTACTTTCACTGCGACCTTGCCTTTGACACCGATGTTTCAAGATATTTAGGTAAACGGGAATATGGGCTGGAATTGTAAGGGAATTTGGTGGGGGAAAATATTGGTTGAACTTCAGTTGAAGTGGTTGGCGTTATGTAAATGGTTTGGTTTACAGGATTATGTTGTGGGTAGAAGGCATGAATTAAAAACACCTGAAGACTTTATGGAATTGCTTATAAAGGTCCAAAAAATAAACAAAGGTTTTAATATTTTGTCGATTCGGAAATCTAAGCTCGTCGCTTTGTTCAAAATAATTTAATTTAGGAGGTAGGCACTTTGAAATTCATCGCGAACGTATTCTTTTACGATCAAACATTCCGGAACATTAAAAAGTCTTCGATAATTTTTCTAGCAAAATCTTTATATTAACTTCAAAGAAACTTAGGTATTTCCTTGTCTTTTAAGATCTTTTTGCATTTGGAATGTCTATGGAAATCAAGAAAAAAACTTGATTAATGCAAAGAGTATTTAAGCTCATGTAGTTCTAACACCAGCCTGTGTGGTCATAGACAAACAATAATCCAAAGATAATTATAATATTAGAAAAACAGGCATTTACGCAATGTTTATGTTTTTAAGTATGTATATTTACCGACCGCGGCCGCGTAGCGTGTAGTAATGCGTTTGACAAACTGTAGGCGTTAGGCGTAGTAATGTCTTTAGACTTGTTTACAAAATACTTGTATATTTTTGAACTGGAATCGTTTTCCGTAGTCCACGTTCTATTATAATCAGCCAGTCATATTTCTCCGAACATTTGCGAAGTATTCTAGCTGCTAGGAAATTGTGAAGCTCTATTTTTATGTCGTTTGGGTAGACCCTTTTAATACAGGCTGTTTTGTTAATAGACAATTGAAATGGAAAATAAATAAAAATCTATGTCTAAACTAATATTATAAATGCTAAAATAACTCTGTCTGTCTGTTACGCCTGCACGACTAAACCACTGAACTGATTTTGATAAAACTTGGTACGGGGTAAGTTTAACCCCGACAAAGGAGATAGGCTACTTTTTATGTTTTGAGGGAGTGGGCCTAATCCACCACGCGGGCCCAGTGCGAGTTGGTAGATGTCACATGTATTCGAATTTTTGTTTCTAAGACATGCCGGTTTCCTCACGATGTTTTCCTTCACCGTTTTGAGTTTGTGTTAGCATATAGGGTACTAAGTATTTGTCTCGGTTATATTATCCCATGCGGTAACTTCTGACCTAGTGCGGGAAAAAAGCTGGTTGTTGTGTATTTCTATATTGTTACGATAATTCTGTTAGGTGGACATTTTTCTGAAATTCTATATGACATTTATAGGTCATCATCAATCATCGGTACAAGTTTAGCTGCAAGAAGACAGCATCATTTACTACGAGTGTTAGCGACCTATTTCTAGCTGTCATCGAAAATATCATTCTCAGTTGTAATATTTTATCTATACATAATATACATTTCAGCACGTGTAGCATGACCACCGTAGAAATGGGTTTTGTCGACGGAAGAATAGACAAAATTACAGATTGTAGAAAGATTAAGGGACTTTTTTAAAGATATTGGTATTCTTACGGTGTCATCACAATTCATTTTCGCCAACATCTTATATATTAGGCAAAATATACACTTATACGCTAAAAACAGTGATATTCACACTGTTAACACTAGAAGTAAGGACAAACTACGTGTTCCCTTTCACCGGCTTCATAAGGTGCATAACTCATTTGTTGGGCTTGGTATAACATTTTACAACAAGCTACCACCTTCTTTACTAGAATTACCTTTTAATGCGTTTAAAGCTCAAGTAAAATCCAACCTTTGTCAAAAGGCGTACTATTCCATCAACGATTATTTAAATGATAAGAATAGTTGGTCGCTGTGATTAACTCAAGACAATGTTTATGTTCTTTCTCCAGTATTAGCGTACCTAGTGATAGGTTCAATATAACTGTTTCCATATTTTTTTCCTGTTTATGCCAATTTTATTTTATTAGTATTGCATAATGTGGTTAGCTAGCGACCTCGACAAGTAATCATTCAATTCTTGCTTGGGCAACCGGCAGCAAGTTCGTCATGCTCCCTTAGATGTCAATGCTTGCGGTAGCGTCGGGGGTCAGGTTACCCCCTTCCCTCAAATATGGCGAGGGGGGCAATGGCTGATCTTTGCGTTATGCTCGTGAACGGGTGCTGCTTGTGGTGACTGTTCGTCTTGCTGACTTTGATGTTGATATTATTATTAATATTACTTACCTGTTTAATTTATTTTACGTCGATGGTCCTAGTTTATCATTTGTGGCCTCGTGTTGTAACTCAGGTCGTAACAGCTATGTGAACATTCAGCATTGCATATGTAAGCTGTCACGCCCTTTATGCCAGTTTTTTATTTTTGCAGCCATGTTTCTATATACATATTTTTTTTGCTTATGCTTGAGTATAGTTTTCATTTTATTTGTTGGTATATTGGGTTGGCTAGCTGGCATATAGCAAATCATTTAATTTAATTTGTGTCTCTTAATGTTTTACTATATACCATTGTATAGAATCAAGTTCTTCTAACTGGACAGACAGCTGTGCTGCTGGGGAGTTTGTTGGCCACTTCTTCTTCCCAGCTAAAGCACTAGGAAGTGCGCGATGGGTGGGCGTTTTGGGGGGACTGTCTTTTGTAATTTTGACGTTCGAAAAGTGCTGATCCTCAGCCTAATTTGAATAAATGACTTTTGATTTTGATTTTTTGATTTTGATTAAAGACAGAATTAAAGATCGAAGAAAGATTTGTACCGTTTTATGCTGGCGTAGCATAACAATTCTATCTCTATTCTACCAAGAATAGACAAAGTTCTTTCTATGGTGGTCATGCTACGCGTGCAGAAATATTTTGCAACGATAATTTGTCGTGAGATTTTGGGGTTTGGTAGATCAGATATTCTTTTAACGTTATTAAAAAAGCACTACGTTCTGTTATTATTATTATTCATTTACTTCATTTAAAAATTCTTATAAATTATATTTTTAAATATTAGTTAAAAAAAAAACATTTAAAAATATAAAAATTGTTGCCCACCGGCATCGGGAACAGGGTCTAAGCTACCGGCGGCGGTCAAAGCTCCAGAGAGAGGATCCTCCTGACAATGCGAGCCGTGCCCAGAAGTACCGCTTTCTGAATCAAGTCCTTGATCCAGCTGCTCAACGAGAGCCTCTTCAGGTGTTGGTCGAGGCTCACTATTATTATTAATATCTATTTATTGAACGCTAAATTAGACCCAGGCTATCCTTTTGTTTTTCCTTCACGTAACTTACTTGCCGAACGTAAAGAATTGCACTATCCCATTTCTTCTCGTGGGTGTTGTAAAAGACGACTAAGGGTCTTCCTAGAGAATCGGCAGCAGCGTTCCCTATGCATTTTACCAAGATACTGCGATCGCCAACCCGCCTGCCAAGCGTGGCGATTATGGCAAACCCCCCAGATTCGGGGAGATCTAAGTCCAGCTGTGGACATCTTCCGTCTGAAATGATGATGATGAACTTGCGATTCTAAGGCAGTAAATGTTAAGGTTCAAAATAATTTCGCGTAAAAACACAACTTCAGAAAATACAATTCTTCTACAGCTTTCATGAATCGAGCCCCACCCACAGCCTAGTCTTACATAACCGAACTATTTAAACAAAAAAGCGCTGAAATCCAGCGGCTGCAACGCAATCCAGCGATCCAGCGCAGACGTCTTGTTTCTAAAGGTCCGCCCACACTTTCCACACGGTTCGTCGGACGTCACGCCGACGTCATCCGTTCCGTAATTAGACGTTGTACCTAAATGAGAGTATCTTACGTACTTCTGTTAACAATAATGGCTTTGGAATGGCTGGAGTTAAGAAACTGTGTTTCTATGTCGAATTTGGATTTCGGTATTGTTAGATTTGAAGTGCATGACTTATCGTAAACGTGCAACGACATGTTTGTAATTGGTTGTGCTGTTGTTCAAAATATTGGCTAAAACTCTCATCAAAAACACATATGGGTTTACTCTCCTTAAAGTGCAAAATCGCTAAGTAATCGCTGTCTTATGCACACTAACGGACAAACAAACAGAGACATTGGATTTTATACAATGTATAGGAAAATATTCATAGAACAGTTGGTAGCATAGGAGTGTAGGGGTAACCTGACTGTGGTTTTTCAGATTATCCTACCAAAGATAGAAGGTGTATCATCATCATTCTCTGTCTGTACCTGATTTGGGGTATGCCTTCTTCTTCTACTGCCTTATATTAGTCGTTTCAGTAGTCATCCTCTTTTAGCCATATTATCTTACACACAGCTCATTCATGTCTTTGGTCTTATCCTACTCCTATACATTTGTAATCAAAATTTTCATCCTCAAATCAAATCATTTCTGTATTTGTATAGAATGCAGGTGTTACAATAGAGGTGTTACTTCTCGTAACACCACTCACCGCTCTTAGCGTTCCTATCTCAGCTATTACTGTATTAACTATTTTTCATTAAGTGTTCCCTTTTGTATTCCAACATTCTGATCCATACAAGACAGCAGGCCTTTGTCAATGATGTAAGGGGTAGTCAGTCAGTGTTATTTATGTCATATCATCATCATCATCATTTCAGCCGTAAGACGTCCACTGCTGGACTTAGGCCTCCCCCAATTTGGGGGGCTTTGCCATAATCGCCACGCTTGGCAGGCGGGTTGGCGATCGCAGTATGGTGGTAAAATACATAGAGAACGCTGCTGCCCATGCTCTAGTAAGTCCCTTATTCGCCTTTTACGACACCCACGGGAAGAAATGGGGTGGTGTTATTCTTTACGTCCGGCACCACACGGTCATCAATTGGTCATATAATTACTTAAATATGACAAATCTTCAATAACACTAACTTCTGCCCGCTACTTCGTTCACGAGAAAAATAGAGCTCTCTAGGTGTCACATCACATCGCATCGCTCACCCGCACGATCACTTCCTTTTCGTTTGGCGTTCTTTCTTTTTTTTGTTGTTAACCTTTAACCTTCCTCAAGAATTCAGCTATCAAATGCAAATAGAGTTTTCAGGTCCAAATGTTAATTCCAGAATTTAGCGCGTTCAAACAAACTCTTCAGCGCTATTATCATAAAAATCGGTCATCGTCAAGGGAAGGGGTTGTCATCAACCTGCCAGGGTCGCGAGATCTGTTCGAAAGAGTTACCGTGGCCCTGACATACAGGATAAGTTTTTATCCAGTGCGCAAACTGTAACCATGAATTCAGCATATCATTCTAGACCCCCCAGTATAGAAAATTTTCGTCGGGTATACAAAAAAAAAAAATCAGCTGTTCCATACATTTTGACCCTGTAGGCATTTTTCTATGAAACAGTTGATTTTTTTTTGTAAAACCGACGAAAAATTTCTGCGCAAGGGGGTCTAGAATGATATGCTGAATTCATGGTTACAATTTGCGCACTGGATAAAAACATACCCTGTATAAGCACCTGAAGGAGCACGGGTGGGTTTTAGTAAGTAAGAAACTCGTAGCATAAAACTATCCATTGCCATTTGGGTGACGTTCAACCTTCTTACGAGGCCCATTGTGGGCGACCACGTCTCAGTGCCATAGGTCATCAACATCATCCCCTTGTTCTAATGCCAGTTTATTTCTTCCATAAGTACTTAAATCTAGCAGCCGTCATCAGTGTTCGCTCTTGGTCTTCCATATGCTTCCACCTTCATTTGTGGAGGTAATACAATACATCATTGCAATATAGGATCTGTATGCAGTTTAGACCATTCTCCTTAAGTTTTTCTGTGAAAATTCTCGAGTGAATCACAACTGGTTCAAACTCAATAGACTAATATTATTTGCTCTTGATTTGTCCCAACTGTACCGATATCAAAAAGATCTCAATTTAATATGAAAAATTATGAGGCAAATAAATGTACGAAGTAAATCAAATATCAAATAAAATCTTAAAGCACACTTGTTGTTATTAATCTTACTCCATGACAATATAAAGAACTAAATATTTAGAGATTATTATTTCAAATAGGTATAACTATAAAATAATTCTGGCATTTTGACAAAACCTCGTAAACGTGTGTTTAAAAGAAAACATTCCGTTCTGAAGTGTTCGAAGTTTTAAAAACATTAGTTACGTGTGCAACGGATTTTTTTTTTAATTTCCCAAAGGTCGATGACACATGTAATTTGTGTATTTTCTTGTTAGGGACTATTTGACAGCAAATTCGCTTGGCAATGGTCTTGGAGATTGTTAATTGCTTGGATTAGTTGTACTTTAAAATGTCTCAACAGCTCGGCTTACAATAAATTGTGAAAGAATTAAAAAAGGAGATAAATTTAAAAGAAAATTTATGTGAAAAAAAAATTATGATCGAAAACATTTATTGATTAATAAGAAAAAAACATACAAACCACTCACTTACCAACTTATCCTTAGAATTTTCCTGTTTGACAGAAGTATTTTTATTGCAATATTATTAATTAGGCGCTGATATTTGAATAGTTAGGTAACTTTTGCCTGAAGAATAATATGAAATTCTGAAAATATTTTCTACGTTTTTTATGTAAATGTTACCAAAGTGCAAAATTTAACCCTAAATCATCAAGTCACTACAATATGTAGCTTTTAAATCAAATAAAATCAATTACTGACTAACGATAAATTTAAATCGATACTAAAACACGGTTTAATTGCTATCACCTTTATTTAAACAAACATTTTATTGTATTGTCTAACAAATTGGAAAAAACATCAGTCCATCCCAATATATTTATGTGACTAAACAGCTATAAAAATAGTAGTTACCCAGTAAATAGTGGAGATTTTAAATTCGCTGATTAAAAACAGATGTTTTTTTCCGAGCTGAGCACAAGAGTTACATAAGAAGCCCACAGTGGCAGTGTGTTTAGACCTAAATAAAATAGGAATACCTACATACCAAAAATATGTTTTTTTCATATCCAACGTTGAAAAATGGGGGCTTGTCGCAAAGACTAATAATAGGTCAGGTTAGGTTAATTTACGGTTATGGATGTCTTATGGAAGTGACCTTTACGTGTCGAGACCTCGTCGTGCCCCGATAAGCACGGTAAGCCGTTGGTCCTTGCTGTCTTTTGTAGATTTTTGACAGTTGTTACAGGACGTCAGAAGCCCAGAATTCTGACAACCAGTCTTACCAGAGTCTCGTATTACTCAATTATTTGGTTATGGAAGTCAGATAGGCAGTTGCACCATGTAAAATATAGGTATTCAGGTCGGCTTCCAGTCTAACTGGATGTTAGACTGGAAGCCGACCCCATTATACGTAGGAAAAGGCTAGACAGATGATAATGACCTACCAACGTGTTTTTTTTTTTACTTCAGTTTAGAATAAGCTTTTGATGGTTAACTTATTTATTAAATAACAATAAACTTTAAATAAGTAATTCTGCTGATTTATAAAGACATTGCAAAAAAAAGTCTAGTTTATTTTCGCTAGCCATATTTTCTCATGACGTAGGCAATCAATTCAAACTTCGAATACCACAAAACTTTTTTTTTTAAAGCAATGACAGAACCAAAACATATACTTACACACTACCTACCCAATGTTACATCGTGACATGACGTCGTATTGTTGTGTAGCTTAGCCCTAAAAAGTACTCAATCCCAAAAAAGACCATAAAATACATAAAAATGTTCTTTAACACATAAAACGGAAAGTCTGTAAACATTATTTTCAGTTCTCCAGTGTTTCAATGTCAAGATCTTACCCACGCACTTTACACGATGATACAGCTGGACTCTTTTATTAACGAGATATCCGATGCATTGTTGCGAAAAAGAAAGTTACGTAACAACTTATTGGAGCAACGTTATTATTAGTTCAAGGCTATTTCTTACGCAAATGATTTTTCTCGGATTTTTCAGAGCAGCGTCATATTTTGCGTGTTATCATGGCAGAATCTAAAACCCACAGAGTGCTGTCGAACAAAATATGATCGAAAGGATGTCTATAGTTTTACAATTATGGTTATATGAGCATGTAGCTAAGTAATAACAGCTGCACGGTTCTATTGATAAGGTTAAGCGTCGCTTGCCGCGGTTGGTCCGAGGATGGGTGACCATCTTTAAATACCAATACTCTTCCGTGCCGCGATAAGCATGTTAAGCCATTGGTGCCAGCAGTCGCTCCTTGTACAGTACTGATATTCAGCTGCATCCGGTTAGACTGGAAGCGGACTATAACATACCAGGCCACTCAGAAAGTTTTGCAAAAGAAAGTTTTTTTTGAATGAGAGATTGGCTAGTTATAAACTATAATATTATAAAAATAATGATTATTTATAAGTAAAAATAGGTACGTTCCAATTTCAAAATTTCCCTCCACATTTTTTGCGAGCTAATTAAATTATCGTGTCTCATTGGAAAATGGATTTGCGCCGGGAACATTTTCGCGCTATGATTTCTTACGATTTCAAGTGTCGCCTGAAACCGGACGAATCATACGATAGACTTCAAATTGCATTCATGGATGAAGACCCTTCCAAGGCAACTGTGTATCGTTGGTATAACGAATTCAAACGTGTTCGACTAACTTTGGGGGATGAAGAAAGAAGTGATCGCCCTTTGACGGCTGTTACGGAGGAAAACGTGCTAGCAGTGAAAAATGTAATCCAAGACAATAGGCGAATTACATATCAGGAGATTCAACACATACTGCAGATTGGATCGGGAAGCCTTCACGAGATTCTACACGTGCATCTTCGCGTGAGGAGAATAGTTTCACGCTGGGTGCCACACAACCTCACCGATGCTCAGAAGCAGGCCCGGGTGGAATGGTGCCGTGATATGATAAACAAATTTAAAGCAGGCTCGTCTCGGCGTGTTTACGACATTATTACAGGTGATGAGTCCTGGATTTATCAATACGATCCAGAAACGAAGTGCCAGTCGACGGTTTGGGTGTTTCAAAACGAATCAACGCCTACCAAAGTGAAGCGATCTAGAAGCGAGGGGAAGATTCCCTTTACGGAACCAAAGAAGCATCAACGCCGAATGGTATAATACCGAATGCTTGGCAGAAGTTTTCTCTGTTGTGAGCAACAAGCGACCAAACACAGGGCTCCGCGGGCTACTGCTCCACCACGACAACGCGCCCACGCACACCGCGCTCCAAACGGGGGCCTTCTTGGACAGCACGCCGGTCAAACTTCTGGGTCACCCCCCTTACAGCCCTGACCTAGCACCGGGTGACTTCTTTTTATTCCCAAAAATTTAAAATCAGCTCAAAGGGATACAATTTTCGTCGCCGGAAGATGCGCTGTCAGCGTTCGAGCAGGCTGTAAACGATGTGTCTACGGCGCGTATTTCCATTCTGTACATGGCCAAAACGCAAACCATAGGAGTATGCTCGCGTATACTTGGTAATGCAATTTTTTAATTTGTGATTACAATGTATACACGAATTTTGCGTACTACTTGTAAATAGTTTGTAACGTAGACGCACACGTGCATCTTTCCAGTTTATACACGGCCATAATGCCACCATAGGAATTTGGTAGGATTTCTGATTGATCTCCTTACAGCCCTGACCTAAGACCGTGTGGCTTCTTTTTATTCCCAAAAATTAAAAATCAGCTCAAAGGAATATAATTTTCGTCGCCGGAAGATGCGCCGTCAGCTTTCGAGCAGGCTGTAAACGATGTGTCTGCGGCGGACTGGAAAAACTGTTTTGAAAACTGGTTCAGACGCATGAAACTTAGCATAGAGGCTAGTGGAGAGTATTTTAAAAAGATTTGATAAAAAAATATTTACCTATAGAACACTGCTTTTTATTTTCGCAAAACTTTCTGAGTGTCCCACGTAGTTGAGAAAAGGGTCGGCCTGTTATGATGATTATGCTTATTAACCATAATTAAACATTATGAATCTCTTTTTGTCCCACTCCTGACGAAGTTATTCTGGTTTTGTCATCGTCGTTTAATAACTAGACGTGGTCTCTACTGTAGCATATAAACTAGGAACCGATGGAATACACTTAAGTCGACGGAGAGAGAGATTTATTTAAGTCAATCGTCAGATAACTTTCACCTAAAGAAAAATACCTATGGTGGTTTGATAGCTTTTCTTTAAAAAATACGTAGTTTTCATATATTTAGCCAGACATCAAACTCAAATCAAATCAAATCAAAATATTTTTATTTTACACTAGCTGACCCGACAAACGTTGTCCTGTCTCTTTGATGATATTTGAGCTCGCATTCTGTCATTTCTATGTCAAATGTCATAATGTTACATTAAAAAAGTTTACATTGTCCTATTATATGGCTGGTATTATTAAATAAGTATTCTTAAATTTTCTAATTTTCCGCGCAATTTTTTAATTTTTTTCTTTCATAAGAACCTTCTCCTGACAATTACAAACACAACAACAACAAAAAAAGTGAAATCGGTCCAGCCGTTCACGCGTGATGGCGTGACCAAGGGAAATAGGGATTCATTCTTATATATATAGATAAACCTACAAGGGCTCTTATGAAACGTCAGAAGCTAGGTGCACGTGCAAAGAAAGTTCAATCACTACAAAGAAAGTTTTCTTCGGTTATAAAAAAAAGTCTGCTGTTTCATACAAAAGTGCCTACATACCCAAAATGTTATCAATAGTTTAATAGTCAATAATCACTTAGTAACTAGTTTATTTATAGTTTTTATAAGTGCGCAACCAAACATCGACGCGAAAACTGCAAAGAAAGTTTTCTCCGATTATTTATAAAAAAAATCTGCTGTGTCATAGAGAAGTGCCTACATACCCAAAATGTCAATTGGCAAAATACCTACGCGGCCAAAATGTGTGGAACGGCAATATAAAAAAAAAATCGACGCAATATTTCACTCCTGAGGGTTTCAGAATCATACACAGAAACAATGATACAAATTGTGCGTTGATGATGCCACCCTATACTTATCCTTTGACGTTGTTTTATGGCAAATAAATACTTCGTTAATAAAGGGTTTCGTTCCTATGCATATTTAATGTCCTTTAAGAGACAATAAATTATTATAGTAACCGCACAGATGACGCAAAATTACGTATTTCTAGCGCCTTTGACGGTCACTTAAAGATTTGGCAACAGTAGCAATACTAACAATTAGTCATCGACTAAACTAGGATGATTAGTAAAACAAAGACATCACTGTTCGACCTAAAGAACTGCTAATTACTTTACTTAAGTAACGTTTCCAGTCTAGTAGTGTAGAATGAGTAGACGTTAGTAAAATATATTAAGGGCTTACCGGCCATCGGGATAAAATTAAAATTAATTTATCCTTTTCTGTTCACAAAACTGCGATCACAACTGTGACTCCTTTTATATGCAGGGAGAATCAGATCAAATGGTCAACTAATTATAAAACTGCGTAAAGTAAAAACTTATTCATGAAGTTCTAAAAAAACTGAGTGCTACCTCAATATCTGATGCACTTAGCACATCGATCGAAATCGTTAACATTTCTAAATCAAATGAACATTAACAGCCATAAACTATCCGTTAACATCATAGAGAGAAACCTGTATCCGGGTCTGAACTGTTCTAAGCCAAAGTTGATTTATTGATCGAAACATCACAGGCACTGCAACGAAGCGCATTCATCCTAAATCACCAACAAAGTGAGCCGATGTTACATTTCCAATAACTCACTACAGCTACAATCACACGGGCTAACAAATCAATCACGAGCTAAAACATTTTTATAGTCTCGTAAACCCGCGACCTTCGCCCGAATGATCGAACGAGACATAAAGCTAATGTCTGGCCACAACGCCAAATGAATTCTAAATCGGGACACAAAAGTTTGGCAACTATTACACTTTAATTTCAGTTGTTCAAATCTTGTCTCGGCGTAATAGCGCTGCACCGTCCCGCTCCCCGGAGACCCTTTTCAAAAGTAACCCCTTTTTCCATTCCTTTTGATAAGGCCGTGTTTGTTCAGGACGTTGAAATGGGACTCCTTCTGTCTGTCGTTATCTCGTACGCCGGCGCGCGAGAAGCGATCGACTGCTTGCAACACTTAATGAGTGGCGTCATACCGCGCGACCACCCGGACATACAAGAACTCGTCGAGTACTACAGCAGCCAACTCAGAAAAGCCAACAACGCATCCTCCATAGCGGACTGGAGCAAAGAATGCGGTCAAGGATACCTATGTTTAACAGAGGATAAAAATGGAAAACTAAAATCGGCCGCCGTGAAGTACTACGGTGACAACACAAACTCGACCGCCATACTGTTCTCTACGAAAATCTCCAGCTTCGGACAGGAGTCACTCGACAGCCAATCAAACGGAGACTACAGGAGCGACAGGTACATTCCGTCGAAAACGAAAACCATTCTAACGAATTCCTCAGGGTCGATCAGTGTCGGTCAAAGAAACAGATCACCTACGCCTCGTGAAACTATTTCAGATTCAAATCACAACAGCTTTACTTCAAATTCTGTCGAGCCTGACAGCAAGGAGGACGGTGGGGCTGACGAGAAACTGACATGGCATTACAGACCACTGAGTCCCACCCGCACCCCGCAAACACTGCCCGAAATACATTTCCAATCATTCGACGAAGACAAAAAAGGCGAATACAGCGAAGAATTCCTCAGGTTAATATTCATTGTTACCGGCAGGGACACCTCTCATGTAGAAACTCATGCTTACAGTTCAGTAGTGACTTAGCTGCGTCCCATTGCCATGAGTGATCACTGCTCATCTGGACACAACCATCTGCACGAGTAGAAAGCTAATTCATGGTACATACCATTCACTTCATCTGTACTATACCTACTCATATATTGTGAATTTGTTTAAGATCTCTTGATGGGATTAAGTACCGACCAATACAACGAAGCGACCCGAGTGGCAGGCGACGGAGTTTCAGAAAGCGTCACTCGTCGTCGTCGAATTCTTCCAAAGAGTCGCGAGCGTCCCGCGAGAAAGAACTAAAGATGTTCACGTCACTAGAGGAAGCCGAGTTCGAGCGTATGAATAAAGACGGCAAGGTGGCAGGGTTCGGAAGCACTCCTAATCTATCAGCGCGTTCTTATTCCAGAAGTCGATCGAGGGAAAAGTCGAGGGAGAGAAGGAGTGACCACTGGAGCGTGGAAGCGTCAGTTGACAGCGTGGCTTCCGAAGACAAAGCGGAGCTAAAGCCGATGTTAAAAGACGTTCCCAAACTCAACTCTTTCGAGGAGGAGACGACTGAGACTAAAGAGGTAATTGAAGAGGAGGAAGAAGAAGTAGATTTCTGGGGCAATTCAGGGGACTAGCTTGGAACCTAACGCAGCACGAGCGCACTGCTGATTGTGAGCATCTGTAAGCATGACTGAACATTAAATTATGATGCCCCGTTTGTGTTTTGTTTTCTTTGAGAACCCTTAGAAATAACCGAACTCTTTGATATCCTTTGTGACAGGAATTTGATAAGGTAGGCTCTAATCTGTATGGCTTGTGTAGAGAGAACGAAATTATGGGTACAATTCTGTTTCGAAATTGATACATTGATTGGCTTAAAGACACATATTTGAGACAATATGAGGTTGACTTTATTATTAGATTTTTAATTGGCTCGCATCCTTGATTACTAGGTAAAAATGAACACTATAAATACTCGTAATAGAGTAAATATTTAAACAGAATCATTATTATTTATTAAACGTAAATTGAATGCCATAATGAATAAACATAATCACGGGGATACACTTTAGATGACACAATTAAACTTATGTGATAATCACGTAATTCTCTTATTTACTATGTAATTTGTGTTCTACATAATGTGCTATTAGTGTACCACACATTTTATTAGCAAAGTTAATGATGAAAACTTTATTGACTGTGAGCTTCGTAATGGTTTAATTTTCGTGGTTTGAATTCATGTTGGTTTTTGTAATTGGACCGAAAACAAACTTGCATAAAGCAAATAATGGTCTCGTAAAGAAATAGTTAATCAACTGGGTTAGATTTCCACAAAAATCATGTGTATTATACAGTCTGGCCCTAAGTATTATTATCGTTCTGAAATTATATAGTATACTAGCGGAACTGTCTGACATTGTGTTGTCCGAACTGCGCCACTTACCGGATCCAATAGTGAAGCTAAACCATCCAGGAACCCGCTCATATACACAATATCCAAATCAAAATCGACCCAGCCGTTAAGACAAACATGACAGGCTATTTTGGAACATACAATTTACCTACCTTTTTAAATTAAACAATCAAAATGTAGACCTGCAATCATTGATGACATCATCACCCAGTTCAAAAGATCGCAGCTAAAACACCTTCATTTCCTGACCAAGATCAGGTCAAGTCAAATTCTTACAATTTTCTGCAATTAAACTGCCATATTTCCAGTTAATATTAAATTATGAGCGGTTAATCAAAACTGTTGCACAATAGTCCGAAAATACTCGTCCAACCTCGACCCAGATGTGTCTCATTAAATCCAGGGCATAAAGTACCTACGACCTTTGAATTAACGCCATCTATCGGGCGACGCAGATTATAAACAGATTCTATAAAGTCGTTTTCTAACACCCTTGGGATTATTTTGACAGGAACTTGGAAAGTTTAGGTTTTGTGAGAATTAGGGAAAGATTAACGGTTGAGGATTACATTTGGCAATGATTCTAATTATTGGGTTGGTATAATACGTCGTGAGTCAGTTAAAAGCTAAGCTTTATTAAATTAGGAATGATGACACCACTACAAAATGAATTCAGTGCTACAGCACTTTTCTAAATAATCTTAGTGCATGCACAGCTACATACAAAAAACATCCATCTTCGTCGAGCACAGAATTATTTTAAAAGTATATATGTCAATGTTATTCGGATTTCACAGTAGATAGAGACAATTTTTGCACCTAATATAATCACTGACAAAATATTCAATGAAATTTGAAAAGAGAGCTTAGAATGTATGAATAGATATAAAAAAAATTGTAGTACACCACAGGGCATAAACAAAGAAACATTGTATCAGCGACAACAATGATGGAAAAGTATAAAATATATTGGATAGACTACCGCAAACCTTTTGTTATGCATACATATAAACTCACGCATTCTTCCCAGAACGGCAGAAACTACAGAACACCACCACCAATGATCCTTACATGCTTTAGTCAATCTTAATTACAAAACGCTTTGAAAGCGGTTGTCATTTGTCTCGACCCACGAATTAGTTTCATAGATTACATCATCATCATCATTTCAGCCATAAGACGTCCACTGCTGGACTTAGGCCTCCCCCAATTTGGGGAGCTTTGCCAGAATCGCCACGCTTGGCAGGCGGGTTGGCGATCGCAGTATGGTGGTAAAATACATAGAGAACGCTGCTGCCCTTTCTCTGGTAAGTCCCTTAGTCGCCTTTTACGACACCCACGGGAAGAAATGGGGTGGTGTTATTCTTTACGTCCGGCACCACACGGTACATATATTACATAGAAGTTACCAAATAACTGACGTATATTTTATTAGAAAAATATATGTCATCAAATCCATGACGAACTTCCCCATTCATGACTTTATTTTGGCAATGTAACTGAAGTCGACAAAATAGCTGTTTGCATCTACAAACAAGAACCGTAACGAATGCAAATAACTGTTGATCAATTACTGAAGCCCACAGAGGAGTGAGATAAGCTCTTTAATTAGAGTTCTATTCATACGACACGGAAAATACGCTTTTATGCTATGCATGTATATTTAAAGCCAAATGTATAATAATGGAGCCTGATGAGGTATTATACGATCAAGTGCTTTCTTCTGTAGTTCGTCTGTCAATGATTGTAGGTTAGTAGGACAAGATAGTAGGAATGATTATTGTATGCAAGACTAATGGTGATGGGTTTATTAAATTGTTTTCGATATTGATAAGGTGTCAGGTTTTTTGCTTATGGATAAAGGTCATTCGATTTGAATCATCAATAAACCCATTGTAATAAAACCACAGTCTTATAGACACACCAAAAATAATGATTACATCTCGTATTCTTATTAACTGACTCTAAAATAATCGATTGATAGTTATGAGAAGCATTTAGGTATAAACCTACTCTACATTTACACCTAGGTCGAACTGTCCATAAATACATGCATTTCAACCCACGATTCCAGTCAAGTCTACAATTACTGTGGTCACAACTTCCGATTCGCGCGTCACTGAACCACAAGATCCTACACACGAATATTCTTTTACGACGGGATGTCTTCCCGCGAACCAACTCTTTTCTTTGATAAAAACGTAATTTATGTACACACGACGTTCTTTTGTATTTGCTTTTGTTTTCTTTTCATCTAGAATAGTTTTATTGGTTTCTCGTTCGAAATTACTGTCATTTGTTTTTATTCTTTCGAATTTTGAATGTCTTGTGACTACAATGGTGACTGTATCTCCTATTTTAATTCTTGATTTATGCGAAGTTGAGTAACTCTGATATTTAACAAATAAACGCACATACCTTACTTCATTGTTGGAATTCAAAGGTTTGTGGAGAAATTGTGTTCAACACAGTGACTTTACGATTTAACAGAACAAACATTGTAATATAAACAAACAAAAATAACCTGTGGTTATTACAAAACGTTTTGTGTTAAACAATAACAGAGTTTCTCCAAAAATATCAAGGTCTGGGTTTTGTTTCGTTTTAAATGTATGTAACCATAATAATCGCATTATTTACACAAGAATACCATAGTTTAAGCCTGTATATGTTTTTTAGATAAGTCTCTATGATCGTAGTTATCTATGCTACCCACTACAGTCGTACACACTTATTAATAAACCACTCTCCCTAGCGTAGGCAGAGACATTATTTTAGGACGTCCCTAATTGTCAGCACTGTCCACCCCCTTTGTATCAGTGAACAAAACAACGTCATTTTCCAAGACATCGTATACATTACTAAACTGAGCCAAAACGTCTTGTCATTTTTCATCGCGACCAAGAAATATCTTCATCTATCAAGATGGAATTATCTATCTCCTTTCTATTTTGCTGCATCGTGATTCGGTATTTTAAAATAAGATGGCTACCGTTGCCAACCCATATCACAGGCGTATAGAAAAAAGTTAGATTAATTCTTTTCGTTTATAGTGGGATATTTATTTTTAAATTCATAGTCTTGATCGATTGCTTTCTGTTGCGATTCTGGATGGTTTTTGATATAAGTCGTTAAATTATTTAAAAATGGAAATGATACGAACTAGGTACGTCATTTTCTTACTCATCTACATAATGACTGTAGGTATATTGTTACTTCGGATGGCTTTGCTTTAAATCACTATCTTTCCTTATGATGTCAATGATGACATATAAACGAAGAATTACACCAACATTCCAATTCTCTTTTTTGTTCTTATTCGATGTTTATGCGTAGGAAACTAAATAATGATGTCCACTAGGGTTTTACGCTTATTATTGGCTTATCTTTTTCTCTAGATCATACTATATCACTAGTGGAAATGTTTTAGTCACAGCTTGCATTAAAGAACGAATGGAAATACATTTATCTCTTAACACGCGCGAACGCATTTTTGAATCAGCACACGTCACTATTAGTCTTCTGAAAGTTTGCGAAGCATTCGTCTATTTTAAAATTCAGGAAGTCACTGACGTCTATCTGATCTGTCATCAATATCAGATTGATCACTGAATTGCTCAATTCTAGAAATAGGAAATTAGTTCCCTTTCATTTTAATTCAAATTACTGATAAAGGGTTTAAAATTTTAAAAAGCCTCTCAATACTGAAAATAATTTAAACTACATAATCATACGCTTAATGTCTGTGTTGGGAGATTCCGCTCTTCAATAACTTAAATAAGTATCATTAACTTGTTGTAAATAAATGTAGGTACAGAGAGAGAAATTTGACAGATTGTAGTAGTTTGAAGTGCTGTCAAAGTCAAATTTCTTTAATAGATTTCAACTTTATCGCTAAAGCATTAGATTCAAGGTTGATTGAGAGAATTTGTCAGTTTCGAGCTTGATGTGCTGACGTCTGTATTATAGGAATTAATAATATTAAAAACAAATAACAAAATCAGACGACACAGTAAAAGCTTATGCGTGGTCATATATTAAAAAAAAATATACGCGTCGACAGAGGGAACCTCCTTCTTATGTCATCGATTGAAAAAGAGAATCACGTATTGAAAGAGCGTATCTGCTGACAGACAACGACTGCTAGAACCAAATAATTTTAAAATATTACCGTTAGGGGCGTTAGGACCATTCATCATCATAATTAAATCATTTTCGACCCCACTGTGTGCCAAATAGTGCGCTGGCAACATTCATATTCGATAAAATTTATTAATTGGTAACACTATTGTGAATGTTTTGATTAATTATTGATTTATGGTCGTGAAATAAATCAATTGAGGTTCAGGAGAATTTATTACAGTAAACAACGTTAGGCAAGCGGCTGTTGGTGAAGATATAAAGGAATTAGGCATTTATAGAAATAGTTGAAAAAAACCTTAATAATTTAAGGCTAATAATAAATATAATAGGCTATAATTTAAGCTAGGGCTTAAAAACTTAAAACTAGAGCGACTACTCACTAAGGGCACCCTCTGTGGGGTACGGACATTGGGCTTAGGGCATCGCTGGTAGAGGGCAGCGAGGGACGGACTGGACCGAAATGAAAATAATCTAGATTTTCTTGTTTACTTTGTTTTTAACCAGAGACGATTGGATAAAGAATGGACAATTTATTTGTGCTACCAAATATTTTTAAGAGAATATTTTCCGTGTGGGTTTTTCCGTCTTTTAAGAAAAACAACTTTTGTTTTTCGATGACGATGTGGGACAAACTGACTTCGGCTTGTTATTCAAGAATTAACTCGTGAATATAGGTCACGACTTTTTACATGCAATTATGCACCATTATCATGGTGATGTTCGTTGTGATCTTTTTTAATTAGTTGATGCAAATTTATAATTGTTTTTGTCAAGGTGTGGTGGTAAGAATTGTTTCCTCCCATAGGATTCTTCTTATATGAAACTTTTTTGGGAGGAACCACTACAATCAATTCTATTTTATCGTAAACCAGCTGTTGCCATTGTATTATAATATATAAACCTTCCCCTTTAAGCACTCAACTGTCTATTCATGAAAACCGCATTAAAATGCGTATTTTAAAAGTTCTAAGCTTACAGGCGCGGGAGGCCACTTTGTTTCATACTATGTACAGATTTTGACGATAAAAAAGTCTACCATTTGCGTAATTAAAATCAATGATTAAACTCTGATTTTAGGTCTGGGTAAACTTAAACTTTTCCTCAAATCTGTTATTTCTTACGACAAAACGTTACCAAGTTTTCTATTTTTCGTAATCATATCATGAGTAGGCTCCTTATTTTCGTTTTTTATAACAAATAATATTCTTACTTTATATCTAGTATTTATAAATATAATAAAATCGACTCTTAATCATAATTGAAAATATCAAAACGCTCAATTTCACGACATTCTTCCCTTTTGCGTCATCAGATCAGTTATATCTTCCGAAGTTTTCAATAGAATCAATTCAAAGGGCGTTCGCCCAGGTGTAAAATGTCGGAAACGTAAGCAAAAACATTGTAAAAATAGCCCAATGAATGAAGTAGCTTTGACCAAGACCTCGGTTTGAAGGTTCAATGAAGACATCGACCGTCTGTCTAGACGAGCGAAGGTAACTCACGCGGAAGTGAGAAAACTATGCGCGAATGTATCTAGCGAGGAAACTGAATCATTCATAATTTTAGTTGCAACTTCTCTGTAAACAACAACGCAAAGAATTTTAGTTACGAAAACTTCCGTTGAATCAGTTACAAGAAAATTCTGGTCCTTCGAGCTTTTATTAGATTTTATAATTGCGATGTTTTGTCATGCTTCGTATTTTCGCATCAATTTTCCTAGAATGTTTGTCATTGCAGTAGTTAAAAACAAATGACGAATGGACCATTTGTTTTCCAGTGATGTGTGCGATTCGGAAATAAATTTTAGAGGCAATAAAAAGAAATTGTTCGTCATTTTTCATTTTGTTTTATATCTCTATTGTCGCTCTTTCTTCTGTCAATAAAACAGCTGCGTTCATTCCGTTTTCAATTACAATTACTATTTAAATTACAAAGTTAATTTGACGTTTCCGTTTAAAAGTTTCAATTGTCCATTTTTTTTTCTTCTAAGAAATAGTGTAAATCAGAAAGCTGCGATTTAAATCAATTATGAATAGTCTTACATTTTGGGAACTAAACTAAGGCTCTGTTACTGTGATAACGGCTAATGCTAGATTATTTGAAGATATAACAGAACTTCAAACTAAAATATACAACAGTAAAAATACATAAAAGCCATCCATCAATACTACCGTCAAAAAGCGAGCTTTTATTAAAAAAACTACTAAGAATTGTAAATAAATATTGTCTTTGAAGCCGTTACGAGGAACTGTTGTTCTAACTAATAGTTTTCTGCCATTGTTACAAACGTTGGCAGTTTCTATTAGTTAGCTATTCGCATTCCAAGAATGTTTAATGTTGCAAAACTTTTCGGAATCTAGAATTCTGAACTGACTTTTGAAACGGTTCTTCCATGTCGTAGAAGCACAAAAATACTATCTCCAGTTCCCATTATATCAGAAAAATACTTTCTAGTTCCTCTACATTCTATAAGCCTCTCTCCCGCAGACAGGTGTGACGCGCCCTTGTTAGAACTTTTCCATGAAGTGTTCATAGAAATTGTTTCACCGGAGTCGCGTCGCGCCGTTGCCAACGCCGCCAGAAGCCTGCAAGTCACAACAGACCAGTTTTTTTTATGAAACTGCTTAGAATGTGTTCAAAACTTCAGCATTTTTCCATGTACAGTATAATTGATCGATGTTCATCATGTTTATAGTGATAAAGATTGACCCATATTGGAAAACTAGGTGTCCCATTCTTCCCGACCCCCATCCCACTTTTAATTAATTACCACCTTTTGTGGCTTACCACTAAAGATGAGAATACCGTAAATTCACTATTAAGATGATCATCCTGTTCCTAACCTCAAATAAAACTTCTAGAACACAGTTCTTGTGTTCTTGTGCCCACTTCAGTATTAATGTTACCTTGAATGGAAGGAAGGTATAGTTTCGTTCTATATTGCGTCGATTGCCATAAAATATGCAAAAGTATTGACGCAAGCATCGTCCATAGGAGGTTACTTAGTTAAGTAAAGCCCGTGCTATGGTGCGTTTGCAATTTGTTCTGTCAGAAAAGCTGCTTTTTTCGCCCAAGTATCAGAAATTATCAACATTCTTTGGGCGAAACGATATTGGTTAGTAGTTTAATCGTACGTTTTTGTTTTATTTCTAGAGAGTATTCAATTATTTATTTTTTGCTACATCAACATCAATGCACTCTTCGGAAAAATAGTGTCCCTGCCTATTGAAATACTAATGAATGGTCTCTAGATACATTCATGCAAGCTCTTAATTGATAGATCTTTATCACATAATTTATCATATCTACACTTTGTACTCAGCACGCGTTGTTATTAATTCTCCCCTATCTAAACAATATGTCAGAAGCTAACGATGAGCATCAATAAAATTAATCTGTGTCAAACGCATCAATTATCACGCCAACCAGTTTGCGCTGCACAAACATAAAGCTTAATTGTGCATTTATAGGTCGGGACACCCGTAAATCTACGATTGTTCTCCTATTTCAACCTATTCGGAATCTCGGCCGACCGATAACCCTGTAAGCTACTCCTAATATTCATATTTCGCACTCAACCAGCGTATCACTTACAAGGGAAGGATAGCAGCGGATCTCGGATAGGAAAACGCACGGTTTCAAGTCGCCATAGTTCGGAAACGCCGCCCGCGCACCTGCCCTCTCCGTCACTCTTCCAAATTTAAATCCCAAACTCCCCCCACCGTCCCGAGCGCTAAACATTCTGGAATAATTCCTGCGATTCGGCCACCGTTGCTCGCCATTCGAATTCGGGTCGCGACCGCGTCCGGTGATATCGTATCTTCTAAACTAACTACCCCGACTGTGCCATGGCCGACGTTGACGTACAAGTCCAGTACACCACCACGGAGCGCAAGACCAGGAAGGTCAAGAAGACCTCCAAGCGCAGGGAGTCTAAGGATGGAGAGGTCACCGTCACGGAAGTGGAACAGACCAACACCACCACCAACGCCGACGATGGGTATGTGTTGTGGTGGCCAGCTTCCCTTGACCCGTGTAGTGACGCCAGTGTGTTCGTGTCAGTCAAGTGTCGATTACCGCGCGTTCCTCCCTGTCAGTGACATGCATAACATTGTTTATATGTACTTTGTTAGGCGTGTTTTGGCCACCCTCACATACCCGACCTAATTTAAGGTACTTATCGGATGTTTTGGAATGATATTTAGACTGAAACATTATTTACTAACCCTTAATAATAATCATGATTACCATAGAAAAAATAAACTTTAGAACATAATCTGCCCTTATAGAACATTTTGATGAAATATTGATGAAAGTTATCATGAATAGGTACATCTATTTTTAACACTTAAACAATAAATATATGTAATGTAGAATAAAAAGATGAATGAATGAGAAAAATACAAACATACTATGATACGATTTGATCTACATCTAGGAATGTTAGGATCATCAAAAATCGTTTGAATTGTAAAATATAATTTCAGAAAGTCTGTATCAAAAACAGTTTTCCCGAAACATGAATATGTTAGAAACCAAACTGTCATTATATACCAAATTTTTCATCCCTCCGGAAATACCAAACATGTTCCACCTTCTCTAACCAAGTCCTGTTTGTTCCAGCTTATTTTCAGTGGCGAATACACCAAGGCGATGAACAAGGATTGGCACAGCGGTCACTTCTGTTGCTGGCAATGCGACGAGTCGCTGACCGGCCAGCGATATGTCCTGAGGGATGAGCACCCCTACTGCATCAAGTGCTACGAGAGCGTCTTCGCCAACGGCTGCGAGGAATGCAACAAAACCATCGGTATCGACTCTAAGGTAAGCTTCTTAAAGCTCAAATTCTTTTGACAAGCCAAGACTCTTTTAAGTTCATTTTTGACTGGCTGGATCTGTCCTGTCGGTAATATACATACATTATAGAATGTTATTCAACAGCAAGCGAATCGAATTTTCATTTGAATTTTTCAGTATAAGTTGTAGGTCGTTGCGAAATTTTTGTTCCACTTTCTTATTATCAGGATTTTGATTGTTTTTTTTTATCCTCTTCCTTTTAAAACTTGGATCTCTTGATATTTGTAAGAGACTTCAAATTAAGTTGTTTTGATATAGGATACGCTTCGGAATCTAAAATAGTTCAAAGCTCTGTAAAATGCTGAGACGAATGCTATTTTGAGTTGATAAATAATAGTTTCGGGAAAGATAATCTTACGGATAAACTGAACAACAAACGAGAATTGGCAAAATGCTCAGTTTGTGACAGGTTGATTGAGAGCATTGTAAACATCGGCACTGTCTATAATGACTCTTAAATCACTTTTGTTTTCTTGCCGTCTTAAATCTACGCCCAAAATTGCATACGAGGCCTGTGTTTCATTGAAAATATCATTGACACAGAATTCTCAGCGAGTTATATGTGCGGTATGAATAGGATTAGAATCCACGGCATTCGTCAGCTTTGTTTCACCGATCAAATTTAGTAATGTCACTCCAGCCGGCCCAGATTCTTCGGGCGCACCTCTGCACACGGCCCCAGGCAGAACGCTGCCAAGCCAACATAACGTTAACGTTACGCCAAACATTATACATTTATCTCGACGAACAACCAATGACTTTTCCCGTCCGCACGCAGCTGCAAACGCTTCTAGTGTTTGTTTGAACCAATTGTTTAAATACAGTTATGATAAATTACTATGAACATTTACTGAAATTTCATGCCCAGAGTATCTTATGGACCCTCGAATCTAGGCAACCGTATGACGATTTCATTGCAATCGAACAAAAAATTAACTATCCACAGTCTACAAATCATGGTTCTCTATTAGAAAAATGACTGTTTCGACTTTGTCAAGTAATGGATGATATTCCTCATACGTTATAACCCTCTGATGCTATTTATCGCAACAGTCAAGAACACATTAGCGGCGTGTTTACTTATGACGGGCGCACATCGACTATATAGTTAGCATTACATCCAACTGTTTGCTGCAGCCTGGACTTAAACAAATTGACGATCGCTTACAGAAAACAAATCGCGTGTTAGCACAAACTAAACTATTTCTGGGTCGGATACAGTATTCTGATGTTTTCGTTTAGAGCCAACCTTGAAAAGTTTGGCTGGATCCGTCAGACGATTCTTTTAAGATTTACGCGATCCAAGAAGCTCTAAGAGTTTCGTAATCGGCCAAAATAAACATTCATATTTTATTGACATTACGACATTCAGTTTTAAATGTACGCTCTGTCGGTCCTCGCACCGTCGCCAGGAATAGAATCCAGAATGAGGGGAGATTTATTTTGAAACTTGAACTAAACACGTCAAATGCAACGTGAGAGAATGTATTTGAGTTTTTAATTTAACTGGAGTGTTAGCGTTGACCCGAGAGATGAAAATACTTGTGTTGTATGCACTCAGGTTTTGGGTTATGCTCGTTATTTGGTCAGTGAACTTGATATGAATGTAACAAATAGGATTTGCAGTCGAGTGTTTATATGAAATCGAAAATGTATGTTTATGAATCATGAACGAAAATAGGTTTATGTACGATGGCTGGTATTTCCAGCAATTGAGATGTAGGTTGTTATGCAATTTAGGAGCAAATCTAAGAATGACAACTGGAGTTAATGTGGTCCTTATAAGTAAGAACTCTATAACAATTGGTCTCGGTATCCTACCAGTAAGTTGAAGGTAATAATTACCGCCTACGCTTACGTCTATGTCGTTGGAATAATACGTTTTTTTGCGTATAATGTCAGGTTTTTCCATCTAATTGAAGAAGATCGGATGGGAGGACCCCTGATTAATGGTCCTCACGTCGGATCTAAACGTATTAATTATTGTTGTCGTGGTTCGAAGAGATTTTTTTTTTTTGTAAATCACGCCTTTATTTAAATTAAATTTTGTCATGTCTATTTATAGCGTTTTTTCCATATTTATGTGTGATCGTAACAGCAATATTTTTGTTTGGTCGATGTCATTTATTGAAATTGTATAATAATGTAGTTAACATTCGAGTCACGTTGTCATAAAAACAATAGCGCGTTTTACACTTGATTAAAGTATTTATAAAGTTAAAATGGGTTTCTGTTATTGTTTTGAGAACCATGGGAGCCAAAAAAAAGATTATTGTCAACTTATTCATTTTAGATGGATATATCAGGTATCCTCTGTCTTATAATTCTCAAGTCAGTATTAAAGGTTTTGCCATGTTCCTTCAATTTCATCATTACGGTTTTTATATCTTAGAAAGATTCAGAGTCCATTTTTCTAAAAATCTGATTAGTAAATGCATTTTGAATGTTTCACCGAATATCGATTCGCTTTTGTTTTCTTTTACTTACTTCTTTTCTGTTCGTACGAATCTAACTTTTCCTATCTTCTCTCCCAGGACCTGTCGTACAAAGACAAGCACTGGCACGAGGCCTGCTTCCTGTGCGCCAAATGCCGCGTCTCGCTGGTAGACAAGCAGTTCGGCTCCAAGCTCGACAAGATCTACTGCGGCAACTGCTACGATGCCCAGTTCGCCAGCCGCTGCGATGGCTGTGGCGAGGTGTTCCGCGCTGGTGAGTACTTAGCTTTACTTTTGGGATCGAAGGAGCAGCGGGTGATTGCGTAACGGACATACTAATAGCCGTGCCTTTTATTTTGACAGTTCAACAACATCCATTGCGTTATTTTATTTTTAAATCATACAAAGTAATGGATTAGCAATTTCCTGAAAAATCCTTCGTATTGTGATCGGGAGTGTGTTACGAAATTGAGATGAAGGTTTTATGGACGAGTTAGTTGGTTTTGAGAAAAAAGCGAGCGATTAGAATAACCAATGAGATCTTATGATATTTTATGTTCTAAAGATCGTTTATTCAAAAAATACATTAATGTTCATTAACGACTTCCACATGATACCTATCTATTAGAAAAACTTGCAGATTAATCAAATACTTGACATTACACAGTCGTGGTCCTTTTATACCGGAGTTATAATAACATAATTTACGCGTTCTACGCACCTATATCGATCAATCTCTTAATAAGGTGTAACATATCGCGTGGTGCACATATCCTAGTTTATAGCTAATTGTACATTACTCACATGCCGACCGACACTTGTTTGTGATACACACAGGTACCGTGTGTGACTAGCTGAAAAAGAAAGAAAAATATAGAGAAAAAGTTTTTCTTTTTCATTTTATGAGTGAGCCATCCAGCCCACTGACCAGCTATTCGCTCGCTTGTTTGTCTGTGTCCCTCCAGTTTTTCCTCGTTATTCCGTACAATGGAATTGTCCAAGTCTTTTATTTAGGATTTCAACTCATCCAGTTCCCCGGTTTGCTTGTCGTGAACAAATGATCCGTAGATAGGTTTTCTGTCGAGTAAAGTATTTTAACAACCAACTAGCGTTTGTTCGTAACTTCGTCCGTTTAAATGTCGGTTATCGCGGACGCACATGAAGTCACGGAATAAAAATAGGCCTATGTCCTTTTTCCCCGTACCGAATTTCATCAAAATCGGTTCAATGATTTAATCATGACAGCGTAACAGACAGACAAAGCCACTTTCGCATTTATAATATTAGTATAGATTTAGAACACACACAAAATTAACATGTTATAAAAAGCAAGGGTAAAATGCAACATAAACAATAACACATCAGATCACAAATTTAATAAAAAAATAATCAATATTTAACCATCTAATCTTAACAACAGTGTATCTAAAGATCTGGTTGCGCCTGCACCGACATCTCCGTACAAGGCGCGTCATTACCTACCCTCTTTATGGTAGTGTAAGGTAAGGACCAAGAAAAAACGGCCACTGCCATTGCCACAACCTCGGGTACGCTTCCATGCTCATAAGTGGAAATGAAATTTTCGAACTTCGATATAGTGACGCCTTCACGCTATTTTTAAGGCGGATTTTCGGAACATCTGGTTTTATGCTTCACTTTGGCCTGACCTTGTTGGATTTAAAAGGTGAAGTTTTTGCAAGTGTGACGCGATTTTATTGAAAATTCGAGATCAAAGGACCAATGAAAAGTGAAATGGAATCAAATTTTGCTAAATTTAAACCAAAGCAATGCAAAGATACTGCCTGTTCTTAGCTATCAAAAGCGACACGGCTTCTTCCTCTGAAAGGTTCCAAATTTTGCCAGTTCTAGTCCTATGTAATAGGGGGCGAGCCTATGACCATGAACCGGGCACAAACCCAGACTCCTAAGGAATACCAACTAGAACAACCTAATACCAGTTTGCCCGGCTGAGGCTCAACAGTACGCCACCACTAGACCTACGAGGCAGTGATTTGCAAATAATACAATACAATCCTTTATTTCAGGCAACTTAGGCCCATAAAAGCACAATAAACAAATAATACAAAACAATAACTATAAACTAATACATATTTTATAAAAACAAAACTTAAACTATCACTGAACACGTAATGATGACGGCGTCGTGTTCCGCTGCGTGGTGTCGCATAACCGTCCTCGGATACGACGATACAAGACACCTTTCGGCCAAAAGTCCTCTCTCAGGCAGGTCTGTAGATGGTGGGTTGGAACTCGTACCACAAACGACTTAAAATTGATGTTGTGGCGCGATTCCAACCTTTCGACCCTCAGAGTCCAATTGGTCTTTACTTTCAAGTACTGCACAACTTCCTCAACCGTCGTGGAGTGATGCAGACGTGAAATATATAGCTGCGTCGTAGGCACAGCAGGGCGCAGCAGCATGTTAGGTCCACTCGGAGCTGTACCACACTGGTTTCGTGAACAGGGCTTCTTCTTATAATGCTGCGCAATACTCCAGTAACCTTATAAAAGTAATAATCTACTCCTTAACCGACTTACACTAAACTACAAAAACGTATAATTCGGTCCTAATCTCCGCGTATTATCCGAAAACACTTGTAAATTGAAAGACTACGACCAATTACTACCGAAGCGGCACATTACAAGTAATGATACCTTACAAGACAGTTGTACGGATTCCTATAATTGGGCAGAGGGCGAATCTAATCATTGTGATTATTTTGATAGTAGATGACTGCCTCGTTGGTGTTGGGGTCGATTCCCGGATCAGGCAAAGTGTTATTGTGTTTTTCCATCTGGAATTAGTCAGTAGCAGCCCGGGGTCTGAATGTCTACCCGGGTGATGGCAGTTGGCCCGGGAAAAATGTGAGTGTACTATAGGTACATCTCTGCCTAACCCATCGGGGTGTATAGGCGTGATGTTATATGTCATTCACGTTAAGCCGTTAGTCCCGGCTGTCTGTGTTTGTGGATCATTGACAGTCAGGTTGTCAGAAGCCCGAGTCTGACAACCAGTCTTTATCAAGGGGTATCGAATTACCTAGTAAGTGGGTTGCTGAGGTCAGATAGGCAGTCGCTCCATGTAAAATACGGGTATTCAGCTGCATCCGGTTAGACTGGAAGCCGACCCAAACATTGTAGGGAAAAAGCTATGCAGATATGCCGAGAATTATCGAGAATAGTTTTCTAAATAAATACCAGTGATTTCAGATCTTCCAAGAAAATAACAGTAGTTGTATTCTTAGTAATATCAATTTGGATGACACAGCCGTTTGGTAATTGTTACTGTGATCATTATGTGCTTAGTCTAGTAGTAATAATTCTTGTATTTCATGGAATTCACTGAAGTAACGGCCTATAAACTTATTACCCATTGATTCATCTCTACTAACAAACCTTACTTAGACATTTTACAACTAGTCTTAGTTTAGCGTTGTATATTATTACCGGGTAACTGGGTTCCGGAGATCATATATAGACAGTCGCTCCACGTAAAATACTGGTATTCAGCTGCGTCCGGTTAGACTGGAAGATGACCTCAACACAGTTAGGAAGAGGCTAGGCAGATCTAAGTAGCAACAATGCACAACTGTTCAAAACAACAAGCTCACTTACAAATATTCATCATCATCATCATTTCAGCCGCAATACGTCCACTGCTGGACATAGGCCTCCCCCAATTTGGGGGGCTTTGCCATAATCGCCACGCTTGGCAGGCGGTTTGGCGATCGCAGTAGGGTGGTAAAATACATAGAGAACGCTGCTGCCCATTCTCTAGTAAGTCCCGTAGTCGCCTCGTGCGACACCCACGGGAAGAAATGGGTCAAACAAATATTAGGGTCAGTAAAAGCAAGTTCACCATCGCCTCATATTTTCTAAGAAGCGCAATGATTAACAAAAATATAATGGAAGTAAAAATTAATAACAACCTTTACTCTAACGGAACGGTAATGAGGTACAAGTGTGGTTTTTGTGCGAAATTAATGTACAATGACTCCCACACAGGTCTAAACGTAACGATGACGGTCGAGACAGAAATATTCTATGGTAGTCATAGATGATTACGGTAATCTGTTTTGGAACTTTCTTACAATTATTTTTTATTCGTATTTTAAGTATGGCACCACGTGCAAGATTGGTCGTTCTGCTTCTGATATTGGTCAATTACATACTCAAGCCTTTTTCCCATGGGGTAGGCAGAAGCAACGGAACGCCATCTACTACGATCCTTACATCCTCCTTTTGCCTCGTTTAGGTTCATACATCTGGTCATACACACACGCCGGTTGCGAGTACTACGCATCTGACCTTTTTGAACAACATCACCAATAAGGACACTATATTGGTCAATTATTTGGAAAAAAAAGTGATCCGCTTGATCAATACTGGTTTTTTTTTTTTTTTACATAATTGAATTTTACAGTCAAAATCTTGTAATCTTATTAACTTATGACGTACTAAAGCAATTGTAGAATAACTTTAGCCTTGGATAGAAAAAGCTGAAAGTCATGGGGAGAGCTTTTGCCTAGCAGTGGGATTATGCGGCATAACAGTAACAGTAAATGAAAAATATAAAGATGTGTCACCAAAATGTATTATGGTATAGCAACATGATGTCATACCAGTTATGTCAGAGTAATCAAGTATCCATGTCCTCTGTGAAACCTTGATATATATGTACGGTCACCAAAACAGAAGTAATCAGATTCGTCGGATATTGTTGAAACTAAAATTAAATTAAAAAAAAAAACAGTAAATTTATCAAATTAAATTTCATTCGAAAACATCCGTCGGTTTCTAACTAAACTTCAGCTATATCCGACCACCATCATAGCCTAGCCATTTCCTAACTTTTTTTGGGGTCGCCTTCTAGTGTAATCGGATGCAGCTGAATATATTTTTTTTTTACATAAACTGCCTTTCTCACCTCCACAAACCAGTAGATTACACTACTAGCAGTAGTAACACTATAACCCTTGGTAAAACTAGTTGTCAACGACCCCGGTTACCTTGTTTTTTGTTGACTGTACAAATTTTTAAAGCAGCCTGGCCGGTCGAATAGTTGTTCAAAGTAAGTACGAACAGATTAAATTACTTGTAACGTGGGTAGTTAACCGCAAGTTAGCTATGGCTTCCGATTCCGTACCTACGTGGATAGAAGAATCAAATTACTTTGGCTACTTATTGCGAAATAATAGCAGTAGTTTTAAAACGAAATTGTGTTAACTGTTTTCTAAATCACTCAAGGATCTATCACCGTTAAATAACAATGTTTATCATATTAACGCGGGGTTTTTCGCGTATTGAATTTTTAACTGTCAATGTTGAACCGAATATTGAGACTCCAACAGAGTGATCTGAAAGTGTACAAAATAGAACACTCTGTTTTAATGTTCAATTTTCAAGTCTCAGCGCTAAGCAGAGAGTCGAAGATCCTATGCGTAAAAAAAATACCGTCGCGATTTTATTACGTCTGTGGGTTCGTTGGCTTACTGTATATAAAATAACAGTACTAGTCTTTGGCTTAATTCTAATTAATCCTCGTTGAGGTGGACACGCCAGCTTAGCGCACACCGAAGGATAAGCCAATCAATGGCAAGAGAAATGACGTCATGATTTTCGGTAATTGGATATTACCGGTTTCATGTGCGTTATGATGGCTTGCCCGACTAAAAAATACGATTTATTTTTAATAAGATTGAATCATCAATAAAGTTCCGTCAACATCATAAACATTCTAATTTTATATTTGTATGTTACTTTTAGAACATCTTTATTTTACCGGTATCTTATGATCCGGTCTGTGAAATCTTAACAAATGACTTAATTAATTATTCAAATTAAATGTATGTCTGCAGCTTAGTTACATTTCCATGTAAAAACAAATAAATAAAGCTATTCAAAGACCCGTTCATTTATTCGGAACATCGCAAATAGAAACAGTTTGACACAGCCCACACGGCTTCTTGTCTTGTTGGTTTAGAAAAAAAAATACGATTGTCTATACCACGCCTCGGATTAAGTATGATCATCTATTTATCGCTGTGACACTAAGTTAAGCCTGAGTCACACTGCGTGGGTGAAAAAACACGCGATTTCTTAATGGCAAAGTAACATCAATAATCTGAAGCTCGGACATATTATTTGTGTTTTACTACGGGAACTAAACGTCCTTGCTTCGCTCGTGTGCCCTTATATGAGCCATTTCACGATGATATAACGTGAATCATCGAAAACGGGTGTTCATATGGGCGCTCTTTTTATCACGACGGTTCTTGCCGCGCATTGGATTTCAAACGCTCGACTTAGCGACGTAAGTCGAAAATCCAACTGTGCCCTTTATCAACGTCTTAAGGATGCACTCTATAAATCTAGAACACGGTCAAAAACTTCGCGTTAAAAAAGCGCCCGTGCGTATATGGGCTAACTGTTCAAGCTTGACTGTAAACGGTAATGACATTATAGTCAGTGACATTAGTGTCATTTTATCAGAACTGACACTTATCACTTCATAAAGATTTATTACTGCACTTGATGACATTTCTATCTAAAGATAGTATCTTAAATGGTTTATTAATAAACACGTAAGCACTAAGCACACATTGCGTTTATACCTACACATGTAATTACGTCGACATATTTAAAGAAACTACAATGTCTGCCATCTGCAATATTTATTCTATTGTCGTCTTATTTTGATGACAGACAAATCACACTGTCAAATACGTCTTAACGATCATTTACACAAGCAAATAATTTGAATAAGAAGGATGTTACATAATATAATGATGACTGCCCACTGTTTTTATAAGTAATACGTAAAATAAACACGGAACTGTGACTTAAGTAAGAACAAATTAAATTTAATCACAGGACGTAACGATACATCATATTTAATTTATGCATAGTAATTTACAACTTGACAGTTCTGAAACAAATTGCGACATTACTAAAGAAACATTATCGTTATCATAATCACATGCATAATCAGAAATACATTACACATTTTGTAACAAGGTAGGAGTTGGGTACAACTGGTAGTCTAGACCGGCTATATTCGTTTCACACGCAAATATTTCAAAGATAGGATAGCAAGGTATCCTTACCGAATTTGAAATTGCTAGTTGAGTAAACTACTTTTGAAAAAACTAGCCTCCTATAACCCAAGGCATAAGACTGCACACAGATAACTTCAAGTTAGATCATACATGTGAAGTATTCATTGATTTATATAGGGTTAGTTTTCAAAGACCTGCCAAATTTAAAGGTGTGGTGGCACAGTTTATTAGTCGTAAAAATAAAATTCCATGGGACCATTATCCTACTCGCAAAAAAAAACAGCCATCCCATACATTTACATACAGGGTGTGGCGTAAGTAGTGGTCCAACGTTCAGGATTCGATGAACCAGATATATAACTATAACAATTAAACATTTTAAACACTTTTACCCAAGGGTTCCGAAAATATTTCATTTTTGTCTTTTATTTATGAAATTTCTACCTTTTATTACATATTTGTTTGTAGTTTCAACAAAAAATATTATTTTTTCATTTTGATTTCTGTTAATTATTGCTGAATACTAGAACATGATAAATTATGATTTTTTTACGTAAATTCGGCTCTTTTGAAGAAAAAGTTGGTTCTTCTCTAATTTTAACCCCAATTTTTAAAACACCATCAAGTCCAAGAGAAATTTTTGTAAAAAAAAAAATTGGGTAAAACTGGTTAAATTTTTTAATTGTTATAGTTAATTATCTGGTTCATCGAATCCTGAATGGTGGACCATTACTTACGCCACGCCCTGTATACATTCACGATTAGGAGTTGTTTTTTTGTCTGAAACAGTTGATAACATTTAGGCGATTACAATATTGATATCATAGAGAAAATGGTTCAGTCAGATGGTCTGTACCACATCCCTTAAATTCGACAGGTCTTTAAAAATTACCCCTGTATAAGTCATTGAAAGTTAGTTCCTAGTTAGTAATCCATACATTTGTAGAGACATAGTTATTATTACACACGACAGCTATAAAGCCTTATTGCAATACAACCTTATCAACTAATACAATATAACAGCGTAGCAATCAAGATAAACTGCAGTATCGATAACATGCAATAAAGTCATGTGTGCAATCAATTTTATGAGGACCAATAAATAAGGACTGAGGACCTATCATTTTTCCCTCCTTTTGCATTTGTTTCCATTTTCTATTATTATAAATTGTATACTTTTCCAAACTTTAGGAATGATTATCGTTCGAAAAAGAATGGTTGTGTCATTATGTCATTTTCAAAACGATAATGACATTTAAACAGTTTTGTTTTGTAATTTACAAATGTCATCTAGCAAAGCAAAGATGGACGATATCCTTTTATTTCATAACTGTAAAATAAAACATTGTAAACAACATCATCCTAATAAAAACCGTTTTGAACTATTTAATATAATGTTAGTCATAAATGTTCGTCCGCAGATTACATCGGCCATTCAGAAGATATATGGCGTCAAATCGTTATTAATTGAGTTGATTTGATTTATTTTTATGACGATGACAACATGACGAGGTTCTTAAATGCCGGAGTGTGTAATTTTAGTTAATATTTTTACGAATTGAAGACTTGCTAGGAATATTAAATATGGTCATTCGAGTTTTAGAAAATGTAGGGTTATTTAGACATTTTTGCCATTGCCTTGGGTTAGGCAGAGGTGCACTATCTATCTAAACCCATATTTCGCCAGTTATGTTTAAGTCCCATGTAATAGGAGGTGACTTTGTTGCCATAAACAGAGTACAAATTCACACTCTGGAGTGGTACTGAAAAATTCCAGATGGAAAAACTGCCCAATCCGGGAATTAATTGCTGTTAAGAATTTTACTCAATTATTAATTGCTATTAAGAATTTTACTCAATTATTAATTGCTATTAAGAATTTTACTCAATCATTAATTGCTGTTAAGAATTTTACTCAATTATTAATTGCCATTAAGAATTTTACTCAATAATTATTAATTGCTATTAAGAATTTTACTCAATTATTAAATGCTATTAAAAATGTTCTTTGTGGTGCCGGACGTCAAGAATAGTAATATCTCATTTCTTCCCGCGGATGTCGTAAGAGGCGACTCAGGGACGAACTAGAGAAAAGGCATCAGCATTGTCTATGTATTTTACAACCATACTGCGATCGCCAACCCGCCTGCCAAGCGTGGCGATTATGGCAAATCCCCCAAATTGGGGGAGGCTTATATCCAGCAGTGGACGTCTTTGAGCTGAAATGATGATTACTTATTTGTAAAAAAAAAAACATTTAGCATTCGTATTCTCGCCATCCATCTTTGTACACAAAACACAATACTCTGCAATCTCCCAGACACCTTTAATTCTCCATTTATGTGAAGCAAATAAGATGCAACAAATTGATCGTAGGCCGCAATGCCACGTTACTAGGTCTCCACAACAATAAAATCCTACTTCAATTAACATTGAAGGACTCAAGAACAGATCTCAAATATAAGATGGCTTACTGAACAGTGATGAGAAACACATGGTGCGGTTTGTGGAAATGCAAGTCAAACTGGTTCTAGGTAATAAGATAATGGTGCTTTGTATTCAAGATAGATGTAAGATGTGCGACTTCTAGTTAAAGTGGAAGAACCAGGGCAGCCCGCGAAAATTTTCTTGAAATAGTAATTCAATGGGATTAAATGAACTTAGAGAGTTGTATTGATTGATTTTAAGTCTGTAGAGACATATTTTTTACGGTCGCGAATCATATTTTAATCAACATACACCCTGACACGACCTGTAAAGCGCAAAAAACTGAAGAAAATCTGAATTTAGCGGGCTGCCTCAGTGAGTCCATCTTAAATATTATGAGTAGACAACACATGTTTCGACGGGTAAATAGTTTTTGGCCCCTTAAAATGTAAGTTTCTCCCGGAATTCTTTCGTGAATTGCAAGCTTTTACCTTTGCTTCTTCGTTGTCTGTCATGCACACGTAAAACCACCTGTGAGTCCTGTGACAGTGATTCACTTCACGAGTAAAATTATCTCCATACACATTACACTCGACATTCAAGTATTTCTTAATGAAGCCTGCTCATTAAGTTCATTGCTTAGTTAATGGATATCCGCGCGGCAAACGTGACATCGGTTAACTGTAACACGTGCGTTAACGTTATCAGTTACGTGCACCATTCATAACGAACCTTTGTTTTAAAATGAAACACTTTTGTTATGCATATTACTGACATTTTAAAAGATTTTGTTCTTTTTTGAAGAAAAGTAGCTTCACGTTGTCAAAGAATATTGTTTGAATAGTCATATTGTAAAAGTTCGTTGAGACGTTGTTTCACAAAAACTAGCCCACGCAATAAAGAGAAATCATATACTCAAGTTGCAAAGCCTAGCAACAAAAACTAAATAGTCAATCATATCGTAGCGGCATCATCATACGTGCCTATTCCAATTAATACCAACGATGTACTTCCTCATAACATCAACGAGATACATCTTGAAGGGAATCCGAAACATTTCTTATCGCGTCCGATCAATTAAGTTAATCGACAGCCTACATCATTCCTACACTTGCTTCGCTCCCTCGGCGTAGTCCGTCAAACCGCTCAGTACAGCACCGCGAGCCGCGAAGCCTACACGAGCGCGTATCCGAACAAGGCAAACGTCAAACTTGGCGCGCTTTTTCTATATATTTTTTTACTACAAAGTTGCTACTCATACATCCAAAAATGTCAGCGGACGTGTTGAGTGAAGACCTTAAATCTCGACTACATTTAACAACAAAAACAGTTGGACAAGACAGGATACGACGGGCGCGGGAAAATAATGAAGATGTCGCGATTTTGTCTATGTTCCTCCCGAATGCAACCGCTGAAAGGGAAAATAAGAAGTTTTGTTGTGCGTTAAGGGATCAGTGCTTGCTTGGTGACTCGAGGAAAACAATTGCAGGTGCATTTTTCATTTGTTTTTTTACACTTTCCGGAGGACACTGGATTATTTTATAATGCCTCAAACTTTTAAGGTAAAATCTTGATGTCTTCATGTCGTTGACGTGATTGTTTGTTATTAACTTTAGTCTTAGTGTTTAGTATATAATCTTGACGGAAGAACACTTCAAGTTCACACAGTGATTGCCACTTTTCTCTCATGATAACCAGTAGTTCAAACATAAGTTGTTTTCGAACTAAAGATAATGATCCAGATTTGAAATAGAAATATCCATGAATAAGTAATTACGAAAGCCACACTTTCTATTCAACTGGTTTTCTCAATTATAACAGGTTTAAAGGCGCCATGTTGGTCTAGACTGACGTCCTACTAAGCCTAACTAACTTCTAGAAATGTATGTTTTGTAAATAATTTTTTACACTATTGGCGTTGGTGATCTGGGGCAGAGACATGAGACTATCAGCATTACGGTCTTTTTTCGTCTCTTTTCTTTTTAAGGTACGGCACGTTTGAAATCTCACAATGTTACGCCTACCTACAAACTTGCATTTGCAGCCTGATTCATCAGGTTTTTTCGTCAACCACAGTATTGAGTTTGTTCTTGCGAAAAGTGTATCCCAATGAAACCCTTCATTGTACGTGGTTCGACACGCACTTGGCCAGTTTATTTTATATTTTTCAAATATCGAATGGGTAATTAGGATATTCGAAAAATAAAAACAGGGAAGTGCAAAATGTTTCTGAGCGTTTTGGTCCTAGTTGTTCATATGACTCGAAATATACATATGTTTTAAAATATAAATAAGATGCAACTTACCTATTCCTAAAACTAGCTTAACTTTACGATGAGGCTTTTAAAATCCGTGACTCGAATTTTAAAACTTAAAAGATTGTATCGCAGCTTTATGTGTGTCGTCAACCTGTTTGGTAGTAAAAATTTAAATATAAAAGCTTGTACTAAAATGAGAATGCAAAAATTCTTCTGTGAAATAACGTTTCTAACGAAACGAATATGTCTAGGTTTTTGATAATGAACTAACTGTAACTAAACATAAATGATTTTGTCTAGACTTATTTTTTGCTCAATCCCACAAACAATTCGTGACAGTAATAACTCCTATTATTGCAGAAGTTTAGCCGTTTTCTTGTTTTCAACAAAAATACATATGTTACGTGGTTTTATTTCTTTATACCGAATATGAAAATTGCTGTATTAAATTGCCCAATATGGGTATCCGTCAATATATTTTCTGAAATTGGTTGACCTAAAAAGCCAGATATAAGTAACTTTTATTAATCGCCCACTCAATAAAAATGTCCCTTTATTCTTTCGCTCCAAATATTTTAGTAAAAAACAGATAAATTTACTTACATTTATTCATAAAAAGTCCTTAATTCGAGACACCATAACCGTTACTTCATCCATTAATTGAATGAACAATGTCCGACTCTTATCTTTTCATTCAATTAATCTTCCCATTAAATGGAGGTCAGGTCTTAATTCATTTAAACGCACATCATATGTTTGTTAAGTAAATGGTAATGGTAAACGTTTTTGGTCATGTTTAATTTGTAAAACAGACGTGTGTACTTAAATAATTAGCGAGTACTTACATGGTGTGTACCTATTGCGGCGTAATTTTAATTGGTAGGAACATAACATACAAGCATTCATAACACCTAATTATATTTCGATTCATAAATGGCGGGAAATTTGAAAAAGGAACACTTTTCATAGAACTAATCATCTATTATTTTTTTCCTACTGGCACACTAAACATAGGTACTTATTATTACTTACCTCTTAATAAGGAAAACAAACTCAAATGGAAGGTGTGACTTTATAATATTTGAGTTTGTCAAACGTAGATCTTACTATTCTCAAGCCGCACAAACTCATCGGCGGGAAACCTTTTAAGTTTTAATTTTTTTAATGCATGTTTGCACGGTAAATGTCAAGTTTCGGTCAGATTTCAACCTTCACCCTAATTTGTGGCTCAATGATGATATGCCCTTTTGAAGAGGTATTACAGCATGACACACGGTTACGGCAGAACTAAATAAATATTATGCTTTATTTGTATTAAGTACATACAACCTTTTTAAGTAAGCAGATCTAAGTAAACTTACTTAGTTTCTCAAGTAAATAAAATCTCGGTTTTGTTCGGTTTTCATACAAAGTAAACTAAGGTAGGTACATAATATATTATATACTTAACTTCACGCCTTCTTACCATGGGGATAAGCAGAAATTACAGAACGCCACCGGCTACGAAACGAATCTACCCTACTTTACATATTTCTCGCCTTGATTTCGTTACATCTAGTCATAAAGTCAAGAAATTTCTAGTAAGAGGTACTTAACTACCTAGTTAAGTACCTCTTACTAGATATTTCCTCCTAGATAAGAACAGAGTAGAGACTCAATTTATCATTCTGAAATTATTTATTAAACATATTAACATTTCTAAAACACAAATCAAACAATTATAGGGAGTAAGGCACAATTATTTTATCATGATCCGTACAAGGAACACACCTGCGGATGTTAAGATTTAAAAAAGCTATCGAACTTTTACTGTACAGATATTTTTTACGACTTATAGGTAGGTACAGGTTATTTTAATACAGACTTCAAAGTAGCATGGGGAAATAAAAGTTTATTCATAGCCGTCCATGTGATCCGATATCGACCTAATTCTTAAGAAGAAACGTTTTGTGAGCCCGTTATAAATAACGGCTTTAAAACGCGTTATCGGTATATTTTGTCTGAGGTGAATGAATCAAATACCTAGTATAATTAAAAAAATAACAAGAAAAACATAATAATGTCCTACTGAAACCCTTAGAAATTATAATGAGACGAGTCCGAGGTGTCACAAATACACACACTATTTATAATCTCTAAATAACCATTCAACATTTATTTACAACGCACAAACAAAGCTACACAACGCGCGTAAACAACTCGGAAAAATACAAATGACCCGCATTTACATGAAAAACAACTGAACTTAGTCGAGTTTAACAAGTCGGAAACTGAAATGCTCCCGTATAATTTCGTAATATCCGCCTGCGAAAAAATGTATTCTATGTTCAGGCACTCGAGCCCTTAATCTAGAACGATGCTTAAGCATGAATCTCGATTCAAACTCACAAATCGAGATTCATAAGCACCTTCCAGAATACGGCACTCAGACGGTGAGCACACTGCATAACGCGAAACATAAATACATAACTTTACCGGCGTGTTTTTTTTTAATGTGACGCAGTTTTACGTTTGTTTTTCAAAAGGAAGGGAAACGGAAATGTACCTAGAGTTTTTTTTGCTTTACGCATACGTAAGGGTGCTGCACGCTTCCTCTATGGTCGGTTATACTTAATTACAATTAGTGGCAAAATGGAGGCTGTTAATTTCTTGTTTACTTTTTGCAAAGCAGGTATATTAGACTGTAACATTTAATATGTTGAGTTCGTAAATGAAGTAGTGCAAAAGTATCATCCTTCCTGGGTGGCCACCTAGAATCGATCGAACAACGATGGTTGGTGAAGGACTTTACAATGAAAGAAACTCCTTGCATTATCTATGACATGCGATAATTTTTTGCAGCTCACTTCTGTTTTAATTCGCCTTTACGGTATTTTTAATCATAAATTAATCTTATCGAAACTAATTTTATAATAAAATGTAGTGTAACGAATTGCTAGTAGGTAGGTAATTAAATTTAAATCACTGTGTTGGATGGATGGCTGTATGTTTTTCTTTTATGATGTAAATGTTGTCGTGGATATAAAGGATTTACGTCATTAGTTATTGATTACAGACCCACACCCCCACTTGTGCAATTATAAATTATTATATTCAATTTCAATCTAGCCATGAGAACTGATATATTTATGATTTATTACAAAATAATATTTTATATTATAATCCAAATGACAATATTTTTAACTTTAACAAGATCAAGGTAATCCAGATACCATAAATTCTATTTTATTGACGGCCAGTAAGCGTGGGATTTTGATTGTCAAGTTTAAACTTGGAATACCAAAACACGCCATTTTTAGAATAATATAACATCGTTCGATTTTCCAAATATACATTTTATGTCTTTAATGAAACTAACGGACTTTGGGAACCAAAAATTTGCAAGTCAATTTTGCGTATTATTGACGTAGGTTGGACAGATTTACCACAGGCCTCTAATCGATTGCTGCTGAAAACAAAAGCGTAAAAAATAATCATTTACAGTTAGTTTTCGTTTCCAGCTTGCTACATAATAAACTGTTCTGTTTATTACAGGGCCATTTACGGCAATAACAATACTTAATGTGACCTAAATGCTTAAAACACTCGTAATAATTTGTCAGAACGATAATTTCCATATTATAAACGTTTATTTTTATTTTACTGTCCAAAAATTTATAAGTTATATACATTTCGCATAGGTCAAGGGTTTTAATTGGATTTCATACTGTTTACGTAATTTTTTTATGTTGTTTTTAAACGATTTGAGTCATTCGGATCTGATTTATGAGAATTTAATTGAACATTGTATTTTTTACGAATTTTATTTATTAAAACTTACTTTATGTAATTAAATAACAATAATCATTATACAAATTAAAAATCGTTTACGTTTTTATAATATGAAGTACTTACTTATTACGTTGTACAAACTTCCTACTTCCATGGTTTAAAAAATAAAGGTTATTATGAATAATGAAAGTCCTTGATTCTTGGTGGAAACGCAACTCTATACCACAACGAGTAGGTACAGTCACCACCAAAAGTCGATGAACAGAATCAAAAGCTAAATAATTAATATTAATTATTTAGCTTTTGAAATAGTCGTGTTTAACGACTTTTGTAAATTTCTGGTGTACAGGCTATTTTGTTTCCTAGTTGCGACTATAACTTATGGCATTTTATTGTGAACAGGTGTTTTGTTATGTTGATTCTGTTCATCGACTTTTGGTGGTGACTGTACTTACCTACGCTAGTTAATTTATACAACCTGTTTCCCGGTTCCATACCACTGTTTATTTAGGTTAGGAACACCTGAACTACCCTCGCCTTTGTATCTAATTACAATACCACATTACAAATTACGACTACACGCACAGACATATAAATTACGACTCTACAATACACACACACATACCTGTCTGCAAATCACACGAAGAAAGAAAATAGGCAGGGTCGTATTATTTTTCCTAAGGTAGGGGAAAATTTTACTTGACATTTTCTTTCACTAAGGGAATTAAAGCTGACACTTTTCCGGCTTGTCAATTCCTGTATAATAGGAAAATGGCGCCGATTGTGTTTAATTTAATAGAATTGAGGAAAACGGGTTAGAAATGTCAAATATATATGTGTTTACGTGATAAGTAGATTGGTTTTCCTATTCAGGGAGGAATTATTTGAGATGTTGTTAAAACTTTTACTTAATTATAGGTTTTAATTTGATTCCTTCTCTATTAATAAGCAATAAGTATAAAGTAAGCTTTATTGAAGTTTGTATCCTTTTCAAAATACAACAATCCTTCAATTCACATTAGCCCACTTTCATTCAACCTTAAGTCACAGTTCAAGGTCCAGAATTTCTCGATGCCAATTAAACTGACAAATGACGTCATAATTCAACAAAAAACACAAGAATACATCTTATAGTAATGGTATAAGGTCGTAAATAAGTTCTTGATACTGACAGTGACGCATTACATCTGTATATGGATGTAGGAACAGATGGTGGATCACCATGACCTTCGGGCCCCTTATCTCGTTGATTTTAACCTCATAAGTCATGTAATAGACAGCCGATGTCTATTAAACAAACCTCCATTTATTGAAGCACACGTGCAGAGCACATTATGCCTAATAATAGTTAAGACAGTTGGATTTAATTTAAATGAATTGCAAAGGAAATCAATACAGACGCAGTCTACTTTTAAGTAGGAGAAAGTGCCATTAATTTATTGCATCTGTCTGCATTTTATTTTTTATTTAGATTGATTAATTATCAATTCATTCCTACTTAAAACTGTCTCAACTAAAGACTCATTAGTAAAAAGTTCTGTTAGACATCTGTCAGTTGTAATATTCAAATAAAGAATACAGTTTGAAACTGCGTTCGAACTTCGAACAATATGACAAACCTTGCAATAAATCACGATAGTTTCCATCGAGGTTCATAACTGTATGCGAAAATCAGTGAGCGTGTTTCTACGTAAAACAAGGTACCCTTCAGTTTTATAGAGTCAGGTGGCTCGTGGGGTGAACCTTGTTTACAACCAGTCGAACCATTCAGTTTACGACGTCAAAGTTCAAGGGTAAGCAATCGAGGATTTTTAGATTGACTGTCTTAATTTTCAAAATAAGAACTTTCTAGGTTGCGAAAAAGACGATATCATAGTACACTTTTTCATGAAATAGTATTTCAATGGCGTTTCATGGCGGCCGATAAAATATGACGAAAACGGTCTTCAAAAAAACCGTAGCTTTACTTATTGAAAACTTTTCCAGAAGAAGGTTCACGCCAATATAACGACGTACTAAATCATATTATAGCGGTCACAATTTCCATTTTCAAAGTATATAACTAAATACAACCAACAATGGCACGAAATACTCTTATCAGATTTAGCGTCACATGCATCACATGTGCACGCAACACACGCTCAGACACGTGCATAATCAATTTAGGGAATTGCAAATGGCGGGCCGTCAGCAGTTTCCTCGGAAAAGTTTGTTCCGTTTCGCATGCTAGGAATTTCATTCCGTGCTTTACGATGACTATAAAATGAGAAACGAGGTATTATTTCAATTTTACTAGTACCTACCAATTGTAATATTATTTCGATTATTAGTAGGTAGGTAGGTTTCTTGGAACGAACAATTCCAATTTCGATTTACGAATATCATTTATTTTTCTGTTTTAAAAATGGAATACGACGTTATTATCATTGTATTGAATTACGAACCTTCATAATAAGGGACAAAGGGTAAAATTTCAGAATTAGTTCAATTTCTAGGAATCACGAAAAGCGAAAAGGAAAAAGATGGTTGTAAAACGATTTTCATAATTTGATCTTCATTCTCCTAAGTTTATCGAAGCAGGTGGCATACAACAAGGATAGTTACACCGCTTTATTTTATACCTTGATTGTAATGGCATCCATGTATGTCTTTAAAAAAATATAACATTGACTTTGCGGCTAGAAATATTAAAAAGAAGATTTAAGTATACAATAGTGTGTAAATTATCATTAGTCATGTCACATTACCATGGCAAAACAAATCTGGAACATAATCGATTTTACGGTTGAAATAATATAAGTATGTTATTGCGATAGCTTAAGGTTGAAAATAGAACGGCAATTTTCATGGGGATTACGTCAGGTTAAATAAAGAATTGTTATAGAAAAAATATCACGTGTGTGTTTCATTAAAGTTTTCCGAGAAAAAGCACCGTCTCGTGTTAAAATAAAGGAAATGGAAAGAAGGAAGTTTCTTTATTTAAGTTAATGTTGATTATGATATATAAGATAATTTAATAGCCTACTTTACTTAATTTAGTGCCAGTTCCCTGGATAAAAGTTTCGAGCATTACAGAAATTCCTTTCAAACATTTTCTAAACAGTTTATGAATACTCCACCCAGTTTTACAGTGGAAGTTAATAGCGCTACAAATTTAATGAATGAAATTCTCCTTTTATTTCGCCTTCTCGCGAGTAATAAAATTCCTGCGAAAAAAATGCTCACGAATTTTAAGGCCGCGTGTTCACCAACGAAAACGTCCTACGAATTGCCTACACAAGCACGTTGGACTTTTTTTATCTAATATCAGTTTGCGGCCGATATTATGGCGTTATAAATTCTTCTTTTACTACATGCCGTAATAAGCCTCTTTTTGTTAATATGTGCCCGTCCCACGCTGACCGTCTGACATCATCGCGGCCTTCATAATTCATTCGTGTTTGATCTTAACATCGCTAATAACTTGGACAAACGATGAACGGCAATGCATCATAACGTAATCATTCATTGCTGTAATAATAAATGCATACGGCAATACCCGTTCAGTCCAGTTATGATAGTCAATATTATGAAAATTCAGTACTTGGTTATATGTGAAAGAATGTAAACAAAATTATGCGGGTCTTTTTTTTCTTCACGTGATGTGCATACTATTCACATGGAGCGCAGCTGGTGCTTTAAATATTTTAAACTACATTACTCTTAACATAACTGAATGAAATGAGTCGCTGGCAAGTTTACCTTACACATAAGGAAGTACGTTAGGAAGTGGCGAAGGGTGAGCATTTTACATGACATTCTAAAAGCACTCCATTTAGAATCAAATGAGTTTTTGAATCTGAATTTCGAATTTTCTAAATGAGGTTTGACACAGCAAATCCTAACGGTCGCAGTTCCTTTTCGGCCAGTATCTGACAGATATCCACTTAGTGCTATACATATTAATATAACATTAATATTTAGCGTATCCTCATCCCACGCCACAAGAAACGGAGCAAACAACTTTCTCAGTGCCACTTAAAGCTGGCGACTAACGAGTTTCATTAATTAAGTACCGATGCACTGCCGCTCCCAACGGGGATATGATAAATAGAACCGTCGTAAAGATAGAGCTTGACCGTTTTTATTGGTTGAAAGATTTAATTGTTCTGCATTTTTTCGATTTTGTTATACTACTAATTCAATCAACCATAAAGAATAAAATCTTTAAAAAAAATTGTAGGACCGAGACGTTTTTTCGTACAGACGCCAGCACGTCAAGCTACCCGAAACTATCAAATTTACCCAGTCAGTCTTGAATTTAGCGATAAAGTTGAAAACCTATTAAAGAAATTTGACAGATTGTAGTAGCTTTGTGTGCTGGCGTCAGTACCTTCCCAAAAACATGACCTGAATGACCATGAATTTCAAGCCAAATATTCCAACAAAACATTTGTAATATTAACAAACATTGCCTACGCTCTTGTACCCCGTAGTTAACTGTAACAATTTGCAAATGAAATAGCCTAGTTATTACTGTCCGATAGCTCTAGTGGGCGTAAGGGCCCTTTCACTGAGAACAATGGAAAAGTGGAACGATTTAACTATATTGTGTTCATAGCTTTATTATTTATAGTTGTGTTTGATGCACCTTTATCTATGGGCGCTATGGAGTCTGTGCAGAACGTGATTCATTACACGACATCTTAGTGTTTGAATCATGCTCTGCAATTTTTAACAATGCAATGAGACGGTTCTGACTTCTGAATTGCCATAAAGGTTTGAAACAATATACGAGCTCCATAAAAAAGGTTTAAAATAAATAACGAACAACGAACAAAATCACGAAAAGCTGTCGAGAAATGAACCGCATATTGCAACGATTCCCGAAATCGATATGAAATACGATAACATGAGGGTTCAGAGACCCCAGAACTGCAGATGTAACCGAAGACTAGTCACGAACCACAGTCCACAATGCTTTAGTTTCCGACTGTTCACTGTTCTGACACGCGATATTTAAAGATGTTTTTATCTATACTCGCGATTTTCACAAACTTTGTTTGCGGATTTCAAAGATGTTCTGAAATTAGTGTCAGGCGGATTTCAAGTCACTGAGGCCACTTTAAATGTTCTTTAACTATGAGGGGCATATCTAGTTAGGGCTGGCCGATGGAATAAAACTGTGACCGATTTGGGGCCAAGGGGACAAAGACACTAGAGACGTTTAATTGCGCGTTCGGTTGATGATATCGTCCAAGCCCTTGACAGGAAAACAGCAGAAACAACTTGATGAGGGATGCACAGAACCAGGAAGTATGGCAGATGAATGGGGAGGCCTATATCCAGCAGTGAATGATTCCGGCCAAAAATTATGAAAATACAAATCCTAATTTCATATGACAGTAGATAATGAAAATATGTTTGTTGTTGTTGCCATTGTCCTCCCGCCATGGTAAACCAAATTCAAATTCAGAATAGAGTTTGCGCCACAGAACTTACAAACATTTTCTATTTTTCACTTTTCCGGTATCTTTTGTTACTTATTTTTCCAACCAGCTTACTAAGCAGTAAAGTAATTTAAATTTAGAAACAAACCAAATGACTTGCATTCTTTTTCGAACAAATATATTTGAATTATGACAAACAAACTTGCGTTTCGATACTGTCATAGACAAGACAATCAATGGTAAGAAAGTTTTCCCATTACAACCGCGTCTAATAATTAAGACTAACGCGCGTTTTGTTCGCTGATGGCCGTGGATAACATAAAGTTGGACAGTTTAAACGCATCTAACATTTATCGCTAATGGTTTCCATTTATTTGGTGAGTGATTAATTATGTTAGTTTTCGTGATACAAAGTTTATGACGTATAGGTACTTAGAAAACAATCTGACTGGGTAAAATATACTTTGAAATACGATCATTTGAAATACCTATAAACAATAGAATAAATGATCAATGACAATGCATTGAAAGCATACACATGTATGCTTTCAATGCATTGATGCACATGCATCTAACAATGTATTTCTCTCGACCACTAACCCCATCGCTTTTAAATAGATGGAACCTTATAGGAAAGGAGTAATTTCTGCCGATTTCATAGTAGCTATGCAACTTGTCTATAGCATGGATCATGACAGAGCACCATAAATCAAATATTCACAAATTGAACGGTGTAAAATCGTTGGGTGATTGCTAGGTGCATGTTGCGTGCATCAGTCAAATATCCCATTGTTTCAATGTCAAATGCAAACGTCAAGGACATCATTTCACGTCCAAACACGCGATCATTGCACGTTTACGATGTAATAAAATATGTTCCTAACGCGGGCAGACAAATGAATTACAACGTGCTAAAATTGATAATATCGACTATGGAGAAAATATAGAATGATTCATATAAAAACTCAAACGAACAAAGATCTATCACTGGCTGTTTAATTTAAAATCATATCTGGCAAAGAACATGTAGCATTCAAAAGTTTGTGGAAATCATTCGAAGTTCAAATTGAAATGTAAAGGGACAATACGCCAGTTCTGAATTGAAATTGAGGAACTAACTGAAAGGTGTCTGTAAAGTTTTCTTAGGCAATAATATTGAACTTCCTTTGCCTTTGGAAAGGATCCTCCTATTGTAAAAGTTATAAAGCTAGAGATTGCAGCGATTAAAATAATTGAGTTCAAATTGGATAGAAATAACTTTGGTAAGACGAATTGATTGTCTTCAATTACCATTGTAACAAATGAGAATACATGTATTTACAGTAATATACATAAATAATTTTCATAAATACATCAGTGACTTCACTTGAAAGCATATTTTGCAAAAAATATTGAGGCACTTTCGTTTTAAATGTCTCTCACTTAACACATTTTTTTTATCGAAATTAATATTGTGATAGCGTTTCTGCACGCAAAAACTAAAGCTCTACAAATTAGTCTACCCAATGATCCCATAAAATTTAATTTACGAAATAAATTAAAATATAAAACAAGGTATATAAGACCTAAACTCTTAATAGATCCAAAAACAATCCTTAAATTTCAAAACTGAAAGAGTCACAGTACAAATTACAGTTATATTAAGTTTTTAAAACATTCTCGCCACGAATTATATCCTTGACCCAAGTTTGATCGACTTAACCATGTATTGACCGAACATATTATTAAAGCCATCAATATGCAAATTTTCAAACATCGATAACATAATTATACACTATTAAAAATACTTTCCTGTATAATTAAGTATTTCCAACAAAAGTATAGTCACGTCATTATATTCCAAGTTTGAAAAAAAGTGATTCATTTGAAGTTATGGGCTGTGCATTAAGATGATGATAATAATTATGTTATTTAAACTGTGTGACTTACAAATAGTTTCTTAATATTTTAATCAAGAGAATCATTCGTTTTAGTTCTGTCTTCGATCAGAACCTTTTATTTGGGCCATCTTTAATCGCCTCTGATACCAAGTTTGTCAAATACAAATTGTAGTAATTATTGGAAACGTTCAAACTTCCTCGATGGAAGAAAACAAACCATAAACGGAAAAAAAACTTTAGCCATTCCACTTTTAAAATTTTCCCTCCATAAAAAATCAAAATGACGATGTTGACATTCCAAACTGTCATTTCCGTGACACGTCAACCTTGGACTGTATATTGCAAGGACAGGCCATCACCATATTGAAATCGAATGGTTTCTGAAATGGCATTGTGATCGTGTGATCGCATGATAATGTAACATACGAGCAAGATAGGAATAGTGTGGATGGAGGTTATCCAAGACATGTAATTTTATATACTTATCAACGAATATATACACTGAACCTAGAAAATCACTAGGTAAAGAATAGAACTTGGTTTAATAGTTTGGGTTATAGAACTGGTTAATTACTTTCTGGCTCTCTACCAAAATAAAATGTCAAACTCGATTGAGTGACAGACATCTTGTCACCCAAAATCTGACCTTTTAATTAGACAATCAAGATATAAATCAATATGATGGCCATATAAAGAATAATTCGTTCTAAATACTTAGTGTGACATTTCAAATAGATTATTTAAAACCTTTTCTACAAACTCACTCGTAAGTGCATTTGCACATTTAGCTGCAATGGAAGTGTAATAACGAGAACTGTAATAGTGAACGGATATCTCGCCTTGTTCCCGGCAAATATTCTGTGAAAGCAAACGCAAACCAACAACAAGATCATAACTTCCTGCAAAGATTCTGCACTTTCATTGCGTAACACTGTGAAACAGCATCGTCATCATTTTGAAGGACATTTCTAAACCAGCGCTTCCTATGTTCGAAAAGTTTGTCCGCATTGTTGACAAGATAAGGCAATGAATGTTGTTGGAAGTGTCAAAAAGTCTCAAAATCAGCCATTCCAACTGGTGGTGTGTTACACAAATACCCCTCTGGAGATTTTCTCGCACCTAAGGACCAAAATTTCCAAGCATCGTTACTTTTACAACATTTCTATCCTACCTTTCCAAATCTAATTTCTCATCTCCCCTCCAGGAACCAAGAAGATGGAGTACAAGACCAGGCAGTGGCACGAGAAGTGCTTCTGCTGTGTGGTGTGCAAGAACCCCATCGGCACCAGGAGCTTCATCCCACGTGAGCAGGAGATCTACTGCGCCGGCTGCTACGAGGACAAGTTCGCTACCCGCTGCGTTAAGTGCAACAAGGTAGGACTTGGACAACCTCCTTAAAAGCTTTACCGATCAGGATCAGAGACTTCGAGACTCGCTATACGAGGGTGGTTCATGCTGGTTGGATCACCCAGCCAGCTAGTAAGACTGTTTAGGGTGCGCCGCATTTATTTAAAATAGTTTTTCGATACGTGCAGGCTTCGGTTATATTTCTTAAACTCCTTTTTTGACGTCTTCACTCGGTCTTCAGTAACTTTCATTCATTAGTTTCCACAGGCGGGGACATCTAATGTTTTCCTGATGTCCCCATCTATTAGTCGGTATTAGTCTACTTAGCTCAACGGACTAATTTCCTTCAATTACGATGATTTGACCTTCATACAATTAGGGCACTGGGTTATTGCAATATGACGTGTATGCCTACAAATCTGATATTATTCCGTACCCACATATTACACCCACAAGTTTCGTTCAATCAATTGTTTATAGCATCTGTGGCACAGATGTGGTTTATTACGATTTTGTAGACTTAAACTGTATAGTCGACTGTGTAAGGTTAGATCTCGGAAAATAGGAAGCGAATAAAGGTTATACATTGATAGAAAGGTTTCGCGAACGGTAAAAACGTGTTGGCACACTTTAGCTTTTGTTTTATCTGAAGATAGGAGGCTTTAAGATGGCGAATTTCACGTCTTACTTGCTATGTTGTTCTAAAATGATTTCGAAAAATCCGTGGAAGATTAGGTAGGTTAAAAACTTAGCTTTATTTTTCGTAGAGCTTAGTTTTTCTGACCACCAAAACCAAACTTACATGGAATCACGGTGAAATTATAAGTCCAAGTAGACTATTTACACCTTTTAGGTTCTTCTATCGGACGAACGGACCAACCGCGGCAAGCGTTACATAGGCTAACCTGATCGAACGATCCGTGCGGCTTATTACTGAGTCACCCTCCAAAACCTTATATCAGTCGACATCGAAATCAAAAGCAGCTCTACTCTGGTTTCATGACCCACACGTTCTATATGTCCACCTCCCCTTTCCAGATCATCACGCAAGGCGGCGTGACCTACAAGAATGAGCCGTGGCATCGCGAGTGCTTCACGTGCACCAACTGCAACACGTCGCTGGCAGGACAGCGCTTCACGTCGCGCGACGAGAAGCCCTACTGTGCCGAGTGCTTCGGAGAGCTCTTCGCTAAGCGGTGCACTTCTTGCACCAAGCCTATCACTGGTTAGTTTTCACACTTTGACATCTTGACATTCATTATGAGGGACTGTCGCCATAGATGGCAAGGCAGATGAAACATTTTACCTTTCAAAATACTTTTCAAACACTTATGAAACATTAGAAGCTGTTAACAAGTACCAGGTTCTTAATAAAATAGAAAATGGTCTACAAATCTAGTCTACGAGATCATCTTAGCACTTTGAACTACCATAAACTCCTCATATTTTTCATTAATACCACCGCTCCTTTACTAAAATTAATTTCTGTCCTTTCCAGGCATCGGCGGCACCCGCTTCATCTCGTTCGAGGACCGCCACTGGCACAACGACTGCTTCATCTGCGCGCAGTGCCAGACCTCCCTGGTCGGCAAGGGCTTCATCACCGACGGCCCCGACATCATCTGCCCCGAGTGCGCCAAACAGAAGCTCATGTAAATACGACCCCACCGCACAGCTACCTAACGCTTCTCTCTCCTGGCATCACATAACAACAGAAGCTTAACATCGAGTGAATCAACGAGAATCGGATAAAAATAATCGATTCATATCGATTTACTTAGTCGATTCTCACCAAAACAAATGTGACTAATGTATTTTATTTGTGTGCTTTGTAGCGAAAAAACCATTCTACCGGTTGTCGCTAACGCCAGAGACTGGGTCGCGTCAAAAAAGCCGGATACGTCCAGCGATGTGCTTTTCGACCTCATTGACAACATAAACTTTCACAAGGTCAATGTCAAACCTTAGAACGTTACTTAGAAATCTTGTTGACGATATTTTTATACAAAAAAAAAAAATAACGAAAATCACAAAAAAAATGTGAATGCACAAATTGTGTTATCAAGTATTTAATTTCGCTTTTTGAAATCTTTTTATTTATATATATTGACTGTTTAGTTCTGACTAATTCAAGCCCTGTATGTATCGTTATGTAGGTCTGTATACGTGCTAATTGCCATATAATTTCGCTTTGGCTGTTGTATTAGTCTTTAGATTTATAATTGTCAATTTACCTAGTGCGATTCACACGATGCCTTAATAACATATCTAAGTCAATTTCGAGGGTATATTATTTCTTGTTGTATAGCCACCTTATTTATAAATTTTGTGATCTAAGTCTTGCCTTTCTTTGTACTTGTAAAAGGACAATCTACTGTGTTCAAGGTTTATAACTAAAGAGGTCCTACAACTCTAGTCTGGTGTTGCCAGATATATAATTTCTTTTATTAATAGACATCCTAATGGGTGGTAAGTGCTTGTCATGTAACATAGTATATAAGAAATTTATTGAAAGAGTAATGTACGTGTTATATTTTAAGTATTTATTTATACGGGAGTACGCACTTATTATCTGTGGGGACGCCGATGGTGTTGCCGTGTCACATTAAAAAAGAATGAGATTTTAGATGTAGTGTTGCCATATACTCCATCGGTAGGTCGCTACCTAACACTAATGTTAAGTGACATCTAGTTTTACTAATAAAAAATAATAATATAAAAATATTTTTGTTCTCGAATAAGAATCAGTCGCGTAAATTGAATGTTATCGATATTTTTACATGATGGTAAATATATTAGCGATTAGTGGTATATAAGTGAGTAACATCTGTGTTTAGAGCGCATGCGCGAGCCGACCATGTAATGATTGGGGAACACTTTATAAACGTTACTTGTTAAGGATTAAATTATTCGAATGTTGAATTATTAATTTATAATAATGTGTACACTTAAAAACAACCGCTTAGCTGTGTGATCTGATCTAATTAAATATTTCTATCTATCTATCTATAGAATGTAAACTATGAAACTGAAATAAACGATTTAAAAGTAATTTTATTGTTTGTTTTTTATTTGTGTTAAATGCCCTTTATTTTAGTAATCCCCTACCCAACCATACAAACACAAACAGCCGACAAAAGAAACGTAACGGAAAGGCTTTTTTTGATGATACGTATCTCAAGAACGTATTTATTGATTTCTCTAAAAAAAAAATACGAAACACTCAACATTGGCCAAAGTTTTGGGTAGCAAGTAAAATCATCACACGGGATGCAAGCGCATTGAAAGCACTCAATAAAACTATGAAATATATGCTGTCTCCAGAGGTGTGGTCGAAGTACTAGGTTGCCCTTACCCTCGATAAAGAATCCTCATGGATATCCTCTGCCCTGGGGTCAGTGGAGGGAGACTCTTACTGACCAAAAGTCACCCCGGTGTTCCCTTCCGACAATCGCACTGAGGATCACGGGATCTAATGTGACTTCCGCGATCCCCGGCTGTTACCGGCCCGCCTCAAGTTAGGGGGGAAATGAGGTGTAAGACTCCCCTGCGACGTTTAAGAGGAAAGAAGAAGAAGAATAGGGGGCAACGGATCCGGGGATCCGTCGCCCCCTGAACCCATTTAGAGGGGCTGGTATAGGGGTTGTCCACTCTCCGCCGAGGCCCGATGCGATGCTGCGGGCCGAAAGAGTGTGATACGTGTCCCGCTCCTTTTCCTTTATTTAGGAGCTTACCTCATAACAAAAGTAGATGTGTCAGCCAGAAAGCGGTTTATGCCTTCGAAGTACCAGGTCGTCGTAACTCGGTAGGAGCGTACCTATCATAGACGCTTGAAAGGCAAAATTGACTAAGTACCATAGTAGCCCTATGTCGCTTAGTAAATTTTGCCTTTCAAGCGTCGAATGAAACGGACTGTATCAATTCAGAAGTAAATTATTCAAATTAGCCTGAGGATCAGCAGTTTTCGAACGTCAGAATTACATAAGACAGTCCCTCAAAACGCGCCTTTTACGTATTTTAATTTAACTTTACTGAGTATTAAACAATTGTTAGTTGACTACGAAATTAGGCTGTACTTTCTAATACTTGTCTGTAGGTTTGTTCTGTCTAATAGGCTTCGATTTAGATTCTTTTCAAATCAAAATCTAGACATTTATTCGAACTTCGTACCGCTCATAGCTGTCAATTATTGATTCTGAAGCGCGATATTCAATTTTATACATTTTGTGAAAATCACTCGATTGCATGTATGTAAATCGCTCTCAAAACTAAAGTACCAAATGGAACAAGTTGAAACTCAACACAGTGCATGTTGAGACTTGTACCTACTTTATGACTGAAAAACCAAATTACGTTCTGTTTATTTTCTATGTGAGGCCAACAACTCATGGACCGGTCTACGTAACTCGGTGGAACGCAGAGCACAGTGGCTGATAGGTGACGAGACGTTGGTGGCTAGGGTTCACAGCCTGGCTTATTAGCGTAATGGTGCTTGCCTGTCGGTATTTTACCGACTGTGGTCTTCTACTTCGTACTCAGCGCTTCTCCTCCACATTTTTATTCGACATCCTTCAAAGCAAGACTGAATAAGAATCTTCTGGACAAGCTCGTTCCATTATAGCCCTCATCCATCGCTTTCCAACAGGCGTGGCCGAGGTCAAGACCAGGCCCATTAAAAAAACATACGTACCAAATGTTATATTCTAAATGTGGTTGGTACCCCTTCTGGGAAAGGCGTGTTGTAGAATTGAAATGAAAAATAAACATTTCTGGTCTTCACTTTTTTATTTACAAAAGGGAGAATTTAGTTATGACTAAATACATTTCATTATAAACTAGTACCTCCCTGCTTTATCACAAATGTATAGCATTTATACTAATAAATAGATCAATTTCACTTAATACTAGACCTAGAGATTTGGATTGCTATAAAGCTATATAATAAGTAGCCATATTTAAGTCATTATAATTAATTTAAGTATCGATTTTGCAAAAATATATAAAGTATCGTATCTAGACGTTTATTAAGAACGCTCCTACTATAATAATATTATTTTTAAAGTTAATTAAGTCATTTAAGCGTCTGTATGTTGTGCACATTGCATATAATTAGGTATTACGAATATCTCTTCTATATTTTCTTGTCTCTGCTATATTCCATTTCATTTTCCAGTGCAATAAATTAATCTATTCAAATCGAATTTATTTTATAACTCATACTTTTAACTCGTGTAATAAAAATTAAAAAAAAAAACCTTTTAAAATAAAAAAATAAAAAATTAAGTACAGAAATGCATTTTGAATCTAAGTACTTAAATACAAAATAAATAAAAACTTGTCAACATTTTTATCCAAAATACTTCATTATTATAAACGAGGCTCTGTGCTTCAAAATAAATAAAACTGCGACATTTGGCAAGAGACCACATCTTTGACGGAGCTGATCTACTATTGTAGAAAAGAAAGACGAAAGGTGTGTTTTCAATAGAAAACACACCTTACGTCTTTGTTTTGTGTGTTATTTTTAACTAAACTAGTCTACGTTACGCAATTTTGTGGAAATTCATCCCACATCTTTATTTTCTTTATTGCATTGCGTGCTGTTTTATTTTCAACCTTCAGCGATAAGCCGAGCATTGATAATCGAACAACGATTTTATTTACGCATTCACTTAGGTGTCGTCTAGTGTTAGTGAACACGAGCAACAAAAGTCAGGTGTGTGACTATCATAAACCTAAACAAAACCATTTAAATTTCCACTAAAGTTGGTGTGATTAGCCATGCCATTATATTTAACCTGACTAATAATATATCATTAAATACATCACAAAAAAAAATACAACAAAAAAAGGCTAAACTAAAACTAAATAAGTACTTGCTAAAACACAAACTAGTCCACATATCAGTCTGTCCCGAAGTATTTCTGTCCGAAATGGTTCGGGGCTACGGGGTGCAGTTCCGAGGTCAACATCTTCATCTTAGGTACGTAGTCTACGACTGCCCGGGCGGCCGCTGGGGTGCAGAACAGGTTGGATAGGATGATACGGTCTTCTTTTACGCCATGCTGGGTTAAGACGTTTACTGCCTGGAAAATTAAAGAAGGAATGTTGCAGATTGGTGGTGATTGGTGTGGTCACAATGTCTGAAGACTAAGGTCTTGTAAACCAGTGCGTCCTGCCCGTAATGACATACGGTGCCGAAACATGGACACTGACTGTTGGGCTGGTTCACAAATTCAAAGTCGCTCAGCGTGCTATGGAGCGGGCTATGCTCGGAGTTTCTTTGAAGGATAAAATCAGAAATGAAATTATCCGGAAAAGAACTGGAGTTACCGACATAGCTCGCAGAGTAAGCAAACTGAAGTGGCAGTGGCCTGGCCATGTCTGTCGAAGGACCGATGTCCGATGGAGCAGACGAGTCCTGGAGTGGAGACTGCGTATCGGCAAGCGTAGCGTGGGACGTCCCCCAGCTAGGTGGACCGACGACTTAAAGAAAGTGACTGGGGCAGACTGGATGCGGAAGGCGGAGGACAGGGTGTTGTGGCGCAACATGGGAGAGGCCTATGTCCAGCAGTGGACTGCGATAGGCTGAGTTGATTGATTGGTGATTGGTGGTGGTTTATCGTTAGTGGTAATATTGGAATTCGGGGCGAACAAAACGTATATTATATGCTCATTAGGCGCATCGCAATCCAATACAAAAACTGAGGTGGTTTCCCGCCGCCGTTGTGTGCGATGAATCATACGATAGTGATGTAGAGTGCACGAAGGAATTCCCATCTCCGTAATGTTGGTAGCACGGAAATCCTACAGACAGGGGAGCCAACATTACGGCGAAGGGATATACACTATGGGAGGATTTGTGCGTTTGAGATGCGGTCCCCCCAAATGTACGTAATCTTTAAGAGTCGCAAAGCACTAAGCTCAATTTTGATCGTCATAACTCACAACAATGACCCCTTTGTGGTTAAAAGTAATGCTGCAGGAATTCAGACAGAGAGAGCCCTCACTCTGATTCTTTAATAAATCTAATTATTTTTTAAGTGAAAACTTCTTCAGAAGCGTTGAGGGATTATTGGTAAGGGGCAAAAGTCATACATATGTTGGCAGTCCCCATGACGGCCATTTTTTTAAAACTAATAACAGAAGCCAGAGACAATCAATGTCTTACCTGTTTAACAGTATTGCCTGTGGACATGATAGGGTACATGAGCAGCACTTGTCTTCGCGCGATGTCTTCAGGGAACTTCGCGTACACCACGTGGGCTTCGTGCGTGTCTGTATCACTCTCTACTAAGATCTTGCCGATGCGGATTGAGCGGCAGCAGTCTCGGAGACCCTGGAAATGGTATTATGAAGTAATGAGTTTTATTTCAAATGACCGACGATAATCTGTGTAATAATATTGTGTGTTATATATGTACTAAAAGGGTTCTGGTTCTGAACAGATAAAGAGACAAACTATTTGTGGATAGTTTGGCTGGCTGGAATGACAAATGATTGCCACCATGGCGGGTTGAAGGAATAAGTGCGAAAACCAATCACAATAACATGGAAAGGTTCTTGATGGATATTTAATTAATTTATCTTCACCTAATCATATACACAATTTGTGACAATACAACGGCCTCATTCTCTTACAAGAGCTCACAGTATGGTCATATTTTCAAGCAAACTGGTTTAATCACCAAGTTTTTATTTATATTTATATGAATAATAACAATAAACAAACTTGTATAATAAACATGTTATCTTGTAACACACACTCAATTACAAGTAATAACAGCTAACACTTTATCAACTACATATGCAGGAATGCACATGCTTATACATAAGGAAATTAAGAGTACCTGCATAGAAAAAATCGATATACATGCTATTTTTAAAGACTTCACAATTTTACATGCTATTATTAAAGATTAGAATTGCTTCAATGCAATTTAATGCAATAAAACCAAGCTTTAGCTTATTTTCTCTTGACTGGAAGATAAAAAATATTTAAGAAAATAAAATTATGTTTCTTAAGAACAGGAAACATGCTGCCTCCCAACTCTCTTAATTCATTTTCTGGCACTTAGCCATAAGATCATAACCTCTATCTGTTCCAGTTTTATTTGCCATTTCTCAACTAGTACAAGGGATATTTGGTTGTCATGGATAGTTGGTTGTCCTAAGATATTTATTTTTATTAGTTATCTTTTAACCTTACCTGCTCCATAGCCTCCCCAGATCTGACAATAGACACTCCGCAGTTCCCAGCTCCATATTTGAGTCCCTTATACAATGCGCCAGTAGGAGTTACCACCTCACAGTCAGTGAATGGTAACTTGTTCAAGCTCTCCTCAATTACGAGTCGGATGAGACGGTCCGCATAGAACTTGAAGTCACTGCGAGATGTGTTTCTGGAAATATATGGGGGAATTGTTCTAATATTGATTTCAGACAATATTGTATAGATTGTGTCGGTTTCTTTAGAAAGCTGTACTGTTTTGGGCAATAAGTCAATTTATTTGGTCGACCTAGACAGCAGTGGCGACATGACCTGGATATGTACTGTGAGTGCTAGTTCGAAGTGGCACAGGAAAAAAATCTTGGAAGAACTTATGGAAGGCCTTTGCTCAGCAGCGGGTAAAAAAAAATTCTGATGGTCAGTAATTTTACACAGTGATGCTAGTCTTGAAGTATAAAATACAAACATACCTGAAATGTTACCAATGAAGCATGATTAAATTTCAAATTATGTATTTTAACTTATGTATGTATTTATATGATGGAAGTTGATAATTTTTATCTTAATTTGTCAATCAAAAATATTTTCCTCGTTTATCAGCTGCTGTCAATCATTATAGCACTGAAGACCATTGATGAACATTACACTCTAATTCTGTATATGATCAGGCCAGTTTCACCAACTGTGAGTGAGTGAGTGAGATACCTAGTTGTGTGTGTTACTAAAAATAGCAAAACACACACAAAAAGCTCACCAAAAATCTTCTACAAAAAGGACAGTAGGTAATGAATGGGTCATTGGACCCAATATAATTCGGAATTCAAAACACTGAAGAATCTTCCAATCTATGCAAAGGTTGTAAGCCACAAGGCCTGGGAAGTAACCTCACTCACTTGTCCCTCAGAATGGTCTGAAGTTCTTTTATATTGTCGTTGAGGGGCAGCAGCGTCAGGTTGTCTCCAAATTGCTCCTTCACATCAGCAGCGTCCCACTGCCTGATCTCATTATCAATTAAATCCATGTTGAATAGATTTTATAAACAAAGTGTGAAAATATTGACGTGAACAGGATGGTTCATTGGTATTTTGACAGTTGCGAGAATGTCATGTAAATAATGTCAAAGATGTCAGCTGCTGGGTTATCGTTCAGAAACTAGGCATTTTTCGCTTTGTTCAAAGTTTTGTATTTAGAAAAAGCTTATTTTGTATTCCGCCTGCAACTTTGTCTGCGGAAACTTATTTTAACATGGAATATATCCTACAGTACCACGTGGCCTGCCCACGAAATTACTTCATTTTCTTTTGGCGCTCTGTCTGACTTTTTACTTTTTACACGCTTTATATTAGCTTCACTTGTATGTTTGTATATTTGTATGTTTGTATATTTGTATGTTTGTTTGTAACCGACTCCTTATAGCGCGATTTTGACCCACTTTAAACGACCAGATTTCATTCAAACTTTGCACACCTGTCAAGGACCGATGACAATGCAATAATTTCATAAATTTGTGCCATTATCCTTGCCAGGGTTACCAGGACAGCAAAAAAACTGTCAGAAACTACGCTGACATACGTCTCAAAATTCGAAATACCCTAAAAAATAGAAAATAAATAATAGTTAAAAAAAAACTAAAAAACACGCTTCCATTGAAAACCAAACTAAAAAGTACAAAATAATGGAAAAAAAGCGTGGGGTGCCTGATATCATTTAAAAAATACCTTAAAAAGCACCCCACGCTTTTTTTCCATTATTTTGTACTTTTTAGTTTGGTTTTCAATGGAAGCGTGTTTTTTAGTTTTTTTTTAACTATTATTTATTACACGCTTTATATTAGCTTCACTTGTATGTTTGTATATTTGTATGTTTGTATATTTGTATGTTTGTTTGTAACCGACTCCTTATAGTGCGATTTTGACCCACTTTAAACGACCAGATTTCATTCAAACTTTGCACACCTGTCAAGGACTGATGACAATGCAATAATTTCATAAATTTGTGCCATTATCCTTGCCAGGGTTACCAGGACATCAAACAAACTGTCACAAACTACGCTGACATACGTCTCAAAATTCGAAATACCCTAAAAAATAGAAAATAAATAATAGTTTAAAAAAACTAAAAAACACGCTTCCATGGAAAACCAAACTAAAAAGTACAAAATAATGGAAAAAAAGCGTGGGGTGCCTGATATCAATAAAAAAATACCTTAAAAGCACCCCACGCTTTTTTTCCATTATTTTGTACTTTTTAGTTTGGTTTTCCATGGAAGCGTGTTTTTTAGTTTTTTTAAACTATTATTTTTTTAAATTTCAAATAACCTTTATCCGTCCTCAAGAATTGGGCTATCAAATGTAACAAAAAAAAATATTTTTCCAATCGGACTGGTAGTTCAAGAGAGTACCCTCTACGCAGAAATCTAGTTTTCTTTTTTATGTAGCCTTTGTTCCCGCTTTAACTTAATGGAATTATTCACCAACACGCTTGCCGCTATTGACAGTCATTCGCCAGTTACCGGGATCACTGCCGCAGCCCCGCGGACGAAGCGGTGAAAACATTGAAATTTATCCCACTATACCGATATCATTATCGGGTGTAGTGATAAATTCCAACGTTTTAAACTATCTTCAAAAACTACGAAATTGTTACCTAAATAGGGTTTCTTACATAGATCTGACAATAAAGTCCACTTGCACCACAATTCACTAAATACTTTTTCGCTTCGCTTTTGACAGACGTCAAGGTCACGATTAATTATTTCCAATCACAGGTTTCACGGGTTGCAGGGTCACGATCACGATTAATTGTTTCCAATCGTATAATCGCCTCACGATCGCTTCATCTGGTTCTGTTAGACACCAGTCTGGTGTATTCGTTAACTGGGCCTCGAACCAAGGATTTAATTTGATCGGTTCACCTCATCGGTGGCCTTCTACGTGGCCCTTATCCTACTCTGCCCTGCACCACTAGACGCTCTATTGAGTCACTATTTCGCCTCGAGACATGACCAAATAACTTTAGTATTCGAGACTGTACTAGTCTGCATCTATGCACGGCTAGTAGTGTACTTATTTTACTGTGTCCACTAGGAGATAGCCGACAGGGTTTCACATGTGTATTACAAACCATGCGCGATTGGAAGAAAAAATAATAAACAAACATAATGATTACGCATAACTCTTTATTTGCCCAGAAAATACAAATTAATGATTGCAAGAATATTTCCACTTTAGGTTGTAGATTACAATGCTCTGTTGCTATATTATTATCTTTAGTTCTGCACGTTGTAACCACAAAACTTTCACAAAAATATATTTATTAAAATATTTTATTGAATATGGAACTGTAACCGCTAATTAGTTCTACTGAGAACATTTACAACAACAGTTTTCTTTGTAAATGCGAAAATATATTACATAACAAATAATAAATGCGTGAGTGATTACATTTTTATTCACTATTATCACCCTGAATCATTTCTCAGAAATGAAAGTCAGGGGTCGGACAAGGTTACATCATAATCATTTTTGTAGTGTACCCGACGAAACAAGAGCTTTATGAAATATAATAATATTAACATTCTGAATCAATTCAGAATACAAAGTGCTTCAAAGACAAATAATAGTAAAAAAAGTATGCATTAATTGCAATTTTAACCCTTTGACTACGTTTGGCGTTATAAATTTCGTTGACGTAGATAAAAGCATGTTGTTGAATTAATTGTAATAAAGTTTGTGATGATAGTTCAAGTTCGTCATTGACGTCAAAATAACGTCAAGCTCGAGCTGCACCCAAAGCGTAGGTCAAAGGATTATCAAGCGAAGTAGCTTTTCGTTTACAAGATTAGCTAAAACATTTCTCAACTGGGTACAATGTCCGCACGATACAATTATTAATCTCCTTCTATTTCTGTAGACGTTGACATGATCTTGCAAACAAAATAAATAAAAAAAGGCTGATAAAAAATGATATAAAATAAAATCTTCGCAATGTACTTTCTTCGAGGTGGCGAAATTAAAGGCTACATAGCTCAACTGCATTGTTCTAGTTCAGACTAAGTACCTAATTCCCGATTCCCGATTATATCTAAAGTCACTCCCCACCTTATGAGTCGATTGTTAATACTACAAGTATTCCTAGAACTCACCCTTGTTAATGACAAAGCAATGAACTGGACAATAATAACAGCCTATTTGAAATAGCCTAGGTATATTAAAATTGTGACTTCTATAAACGGTACTAGACGAAATTGACCTTTGCTAATAACTATGCTAATTTGCACACTGACTCTTGTAAGGCCCAGCTTCAGGAGATACCGCGACGGACCCTATTTGATACTTTAAATATGAGCTTAGTTTTTAATCACTTCTAAAGCTATGCTAACGAGGTTCAGGATTAGATGTTTCGTATTTACGACTAAAAATTAAGCTCTTACATTTAGTATCAAGTAATTCCGAGCGATAGATTTAACGTGAGCCATTTCACCACAAAAAGGTCAATTAGCGGACAGTTACAGGGCATTATCTATACTAATTTAGTAATAGTGAAGTTAGAATATCGCTATTTAGCGTTCCTTCGTTTATCCAAAGCTTTTGTGTAGTTTTAATTTAACGGATAAATCGAGTCTAATATTAATTCATCACAACAGAGTGATCGACGACGCAGTCGACATTAGATGATCGTGAACGCGCTTGGACTTGATTAGACGCCTTATATAATAATTTGTATGAGTCCAATATCAGCGTCGACTAAATCTAATTAAGTCTATGTATTCACAACGGCCACGTTTACGTTTCATAAATGCCGTCGGTTGTTAAGCTTTCACGCGACAACGTTAACGCGCACGTTAACGTAAGTGCGTGAAGTGTTGATTTGAACTTTCTTCCGCCCGTAAATCCGAGGCGCGTTACGTTAGAAGCACACGTTCTTTTTTAAATCTAAACAACTAGATTTATTAAAGAATGTGTGCCGATATTAAAATTAGTTTCCTCAAAATGTACACTAAACGCGCCCAAACTGACAATTTAACCGAAGTTTTGCATTTTTATTGCTTATTCCACTATCAGGAATTACATAATTACACTTTGTGCACTTGTTTGACAAGCATATCAAAGTATTACTCCTACGCACCGCACTCGGCGGCTTACATGAAGCGCAAAACATCGTAACATTTACAAAGTGTATAGGTAAAACTATCCCTTTAAAAATAAATTATTTAAAAAAAATCACTAAGTTTTTTTTCTTTAAGTAATAAATACGACACAATAACAACAAAGTAGAGCTTTTATACAGGTCTTGATGAAACAATAATTTAGGAAAAGTGTACAAAATTCCATTAGTTAACAAAAGATTTGTACGGATCCCTTAAACAATAATTCTCACACATTTCTATACTGGGAATGTATCTTCCATAACCATAATATGATTTGAACAATTTAAAAAAATCTTATAAATTATTCAGGGTCCCTTAGAATCAATCTTCAACTAATCAATCAACTAAATTCCGAAGATTTCATACTACGTCAAACTTAAATCCTTAATTAACTTAATCTGAGACCCTGTCGTAAAGTAATTTGTCAAATATCATATACTACTATTTGTAACAATTTATATTTACGTAATGGCTCATTTCCTTTTCATCATTATTAACTAATATTTACTAAAAATATATTTTGCGAACTGCAATTAAACATAGTCACGACCTAACTGCATCGAAATTGTTTCATGTATATTCTAAGAGAAAAAAAGGAAAAAAAAATTACATGAATTTAAATATTATGTACTCAAATAAACATTCACAAAGAAAAGAAAAAAAAAACATTTGAAATGGAAAACTGATTTAAAAAAATACAACATAAAAATGGCAAGTTGTGTGTCATTCATTATAAGTATATAACATTAGACATTACATTATTTACAACATTGTAGAACATTTGTAAAACGACTGTACACGACTCTAAAATGGAGTCTTACTGTATAAATATGGACATTCTGTCAATTCGATGCAGCCTTTAACCTCGATAGCACGTATCCTAAATCATCGGTACACAGATCCTATATAAAAGCATGTATTTGACACCATGAGAGCGCCGCCACTATCAAAGGACCACCGACGAAGATGCTCGACTGTTGGAATTACACCAAACTAGTGTTACCTTCCTTTTGTCCCAAAAAAATTGTGCCAATTAGGTTAGTTTAGATATTTTGAATAGAAAAGAGTATTTATAACTACCTATTTTGTACAAAACCAGTTCATGGCAAATATTTAATTATGGGATTTATGAAGTGGACAATTTCCTCTATCCACTAACTAGATTTTTGTTGAAGCACGACACCCACGTATGCTGAGAAGGCAAATCAACAGTTTTATTTGAAAGTTCTAGTCCTAACAGGTTTTCAAATGAAACTGTTTAGTTTAAAGGAACACAAGTTTCATATAATTCGGTCAGTCGGTAGTTTTCGTCAGTGTTAACAAGAGCCATGCACCGGCCGCATGCCGCAAGCAAACAGTCGATCTAGCGTGGAATGTAACGCAGGCGACGTCTCCAGAGCCGACTGGCCACGATTGGGCACCGCCGCCGACACACACAACAAACATCACATATTATGCATTACTCATAAATTCGTAGGACATTTAAAAATTCAATGAGGGTAAAATTATTGTAAGTCATTCAGTAAAACACTGGTTGATATTGGCAACGGTCTCGTCCCCATTCCGTAAGTGAATGGAGAACCACGTAGAGCCAGCCGTCGAGCCCAATCGTGACCAAATAAATAACAGCCATAACCTGTACAATATAACTAGCACATATCACAATGTGACGCCGACTAGTGCGCGACAACGCCGTTCCTTTGCCGCGGGTAACCATTGTAATTCACTTGCTTGCTGGGAACGTCTGGGATAGGTTCAGGTTCGGACTTGGCTTTTTTGCCAGTCTTGGGGGATAAGTATGCTTTGTAGAAGAACTGTGCGAAGAGGACGAAGTACGAGAAGTACATGGCCATGGAGAGTCTGATGTTGATTTGGCTGATGTGACAGCTCGTGGGGGTGGAGGTGGCCATGTAGTTGTGCGCCCAGATGTTGATGGCGCAGCCGACGATCATCTGCGACAGCTGCAGCACGGTGATCGTCATGGCGAGCATCTTCGGCGGGTACTTGCCCATGCTCACCAACGCGTAGTACGAGTACATTACACTGGAAACATGAAAAATAATCATTACAGCTGATGTATCTGAACTGGATAGATTACGTTTATGTTTAGTAATTTAGATTCTGTGATAACGTTTTTCCTTGTATTATCTGCCAAAAATTCATTTACATGTTTTTAAATATTCACAGATTATTAATAAATAATAATTAAATATCTTAATATTAAAATTAAATCTTATGCCACTTTGACAAGTGAATTGTTTTTCTGTGTGAAAAGTATTAAACGTGGAAGCTATTATTAAACCAGTTATAGTTGTACCACAACGTCTTATCTTAATGATTTAATTGATGTTTTTATGGTTATTTACAATAAACGTAGTCTATTGTTTACTCTTAATAACGTGGTTAAAATGCTATTAAAGTAAACGACTAGTTTTCTTATGAATTATGATAAACATTTAAATATAAATAAATTACATACATAAAGGACGTCTAGTTTCATGTCTGGGTTCCCAAAATCGTTTATATTTTTTATCAACAGACTTTTAGGACATGTCGGAGTTTTAAATTATTTACTGCTAAATAAGTATTCTTAAAGAAATAAAAACACATTTCTCGATATTAGGTTATTTACACCACCATTTTTTGAAAGTAAATCATTCACAAACAAAGTAAAGTTTTAAATGAAATTGAGCTCTTAGTTGACAGTGGTGCCGATTCTATTGTCAGAAAATTCTCTAAACTAAACACTAAAATTTGGTTTATTCCTGTCAAACGACGATTTCCTATTCTGAAATAGACTAAAGTGACACAACTTAACTATATTTTAGTTTGACAGCACTAAGATTGCACTGAGTTATTCGTTTAGTGAAAATGAGAATTTTGCTATTCTGAGTTTGCCGGTTTTCACCAAAATTTTGACAATAATAATTTATTTTAACTAAATCTGACTATTTTTGATCGCGATTAAAAAGGTGTGGAATAAAACTAGTGGTCATGAACTGAAATTCACACCAACGCCTCGCCTTCACGTGCAAAAACAGTAATGTATTTTTTGATTTTCTTTTCTTTTGCTTATATCTCGAAAATGGCGTGTCCTATCGCGTGTAATATTTTTTAATATATTTTTCAAACAAAAAGTCAAAAATTCCTTATAAAACACATCCAGGCTCTCAAAAAAATCATTGCGTAGCGCACACAAGGACCAAGTTGCGAAGCCAAAAGAAAAAAAATACCACGTTGAGTCGCGATTGTCAAATTCGATTTTAGTCGTGTCCAAATAATTATTACAATAATTTTAGAGATTTTTTTTTTGCAGAATAGCGTTACAATTCTCATAGCCTAAAGTGAGGAATTTTAGAGATAGTTTAGTTAGTTTAGTTCGGTGTACAACAAAATCGGCACCAATACCTACTTATTTAAAACTATTTTACATTCATACAAACATTCTCATTTATAATATTGCTAGCAAACATACAATAAAATTAATCTCTAAAGTTTGATCAAAAGCCTTGTTCAATTGTTAACCCAAAAAGATTTAATATAATCTCCACTATTTTATTTAGTTCCATATGACTGCTGATAAATGGAGCATGCAGGTAAACGTGTATATAAATGATACTAGTCGTTAGTAATACGGAGGAAGTGGGCTACAATTGCAGGCCGGGCTATGAATAGAGCAATTTGTTGGGATCAAATACCTCGCTTCTGCGAAACACGCTATTACAAGCGATTCTAAGGAAACACTAACTTGGGAAGTGCGAAATAAGACATTATTTTATCTAATTTCCAGCATTTCCGGAAGATATTAAAATATATCAAAAATGATGTTGTTAATTTTGTTCTCTTGACCATGCTAAAATTTTATCCAAATAAATACTATCACGTATGACGATAGCATGTCTTACATCATTTTTATTTTGATAACATAATTATAAAACATCGGCCACGCCTTTGACTTACATTTACTTATCATTATCGCCTCCTGACTGATTTATTGCAAACATTTCATTTTAATCCAGGTGTTGTTTCAACCAAGTTCAGATACGTTCATAAATCATTCACGATTCATTAAACCTCCAAAATTAATACTTTTATGTTACGTACGTCTAGAGGGAAAGATGAATGGAACCACTGAAAAGGCTTAGTCATTCGGTTTTATTATTATTGTTCTCTGAAATAAGTAGCAGCCGTTAGGCCTGTAAAATATTTGGCGAATTCAGCAGACGAAAGGAATCTGTGGTCTACAGTTCGCATATGACATCCTTACAATATCTCTTAACATATACCCTACATCAACCATTGCTTCATTGGCTCCATTACAACCTAGATTAAGATGAATCTCAGTGCCCTATTCAACATGATGTTTAAAACATTCCTCAACTATCAACCTAAATCCTGCAGTGATGTCAGTGCAAGCAATATTTATAGTTCCACCACTTGCTTCTATTTTTCGCATTCAAGAGGCGAATCATTTCCTCCGTGTATTTATAAGTCTGAAATATCACAATCTGCATGACTTTTATCAAAAGTGGAATAGCCGAAGCCTCCATATGGCTTGTAAGTGCATTGGACACAATCTAAATCCTAAGGTCTTCGAAATATTTTGCTAGTGTGAGAACTCAATGACACAATGCCGACCTGCGAATACCGCCCAACGTCTCAAGGTCCAAAGGCTGCCATTAGACCAATGAATCGACTTCCTTTAAGAATAATTCGTTCAATTTAGATGTTATCGACACTATAGAAACTCAACGGGACATCCATATCTCTTCGTTTAATGCCAAAGTCGGTGTGGGAGGATCTTATATTGCAAACGGCGAGGCAGTGCCTGTCAGCTGTACATTTTTTTTCTGGATACTCATCTTACATTGTGTCTGTTATAGATTTGCATTTGCAAGCGGAACTTTCATACGGAGACCGGTAAATAGAATGTAAACTAGTTTTAATGTATCGTGTTTAAAATATATTTTGTGCTCAGCATCCGATGCTATGAATATTCAAACCATGAACTTCTATTTATAATTTGCGTGGTGTTCAAGATTTCTTCTAATTCAACATTTTGGCAACGATCATTCATATGGACGCCCGTGCTCTATTAGGCACGATGATGACGTTAAAAGTACTTCCATTATCTTTCAATCAAGTTTCTAATCAATTTATATGGCTGCATGACACAATTAAGTACAAAGCCTTCTATGGCTGTTTCAATGCTGTCATACTACTCTATACAATGGGCTTCGATGGTCGGCCACGCCCTGGCGTTCATTACTCAACTGGGTAAACAGAAGATCCTTCAAACAAATTAATCATCTACTAGTATAGATTGACAGCATGTAGGTAGGTACACATTAAATTGATTAACTACATAGTAACAAGAACCAAAAACAAGTTTATAATAAATACTAAAACGGGAGCTGGAACTTCACCTCAAGAGGCTTACGTTTTTTTAAAGATAAAGTTATTATAAGCTAAGTCTTACCTATGGTCACAAGAGACAAATGAAACATTTAATTAGAAAGTTAAAACAAGTATGTCTCACCTATGGACACAATAGTTCATGACGACGAACCAGCGCGCCGAGGACGTATACTCCGTGAAGGAGTACCAGGTGTATAGTAGGACGGTAATGTGGTGGTACCAGTGCAGGAAGATGAGGGGCTTCTTACGTAGAACTATGAACACGGTGTCGCCTAACTCCGGCAGCTTCGATAACACGAACATCCATGTCCAGAAGCCGGACACTTTGTCTTGTTCGATGAAACTGGAAAATAGAGAAGATGAAAATTAGTATTTATGTTAACATAGATTTTATATAGACACAAGGATGAGGAGAACAATGCTAAAAAGTTTTAAATACCAAAAGCGTCTATCGTAGAATCTAGCATTTAAACTATTCAAGATAGGCGGAGAATTTGTGCTGTGGGCCGTCTAGACTATGTATAGAACTATTATAAAAAGGAACAACGGCCCGGACAAACTAAAAAGTGCTAGCTCATTGTAACGCCCAACGTACTTAAAAAAAGAATCAGATTCAGTGTACAGAAAACCGACAAATTGCTTAAGCGTGTCCAAGAATTAGAACACGAAAAACTGTGACTAATTCAAACAAATCGGTAATGTTTCGATAACTGTTGAACAACTGTGTGATTGATGTATACACGTTCATTACAGACATTAGCTGGTGTAATGAGGCGTATAAATGGCAAATGTTTTTACATGGCTGATAACAAAATATCGCGTGCGGATAGATTTGACACGCGAGCAATGGGAATGGAGCCGTCTTATCTATTACATAGGTCGGACGCTAATTTGTTTCAGTTGTGTGAGAATGTGCTAGAATTAGCGGCAATCATTTCAGTTATCTTGGTAATGTAGAAGCATTGTCGCGTCTCGAATAAAGGTTTAGTCTATATTCAGTTATGTCCGACCCACACATATGTCAAGTTCGGGGTATGCTAGCTGCGATTGAAGTAAAAACGGACGCAAACAAAACAAGAAATTTTCACATGACTGACGACACGAACCAGGATAGGAACGTTCCCATAGAGAAACCATTACTTTGAATATTAATTCAAGTGCAGATATCAATAATACTTTGGGGTAAACATAATAATAGCACATCCTTCACGTTAAATATATGAAGGACACGTTAAGACCCCACCTCGAAAATAGATGATAGTTGGATTGTTTCCCCCGCACGCGGGGAGTGGCGGACCTATCTTCATTGGTCGGCCGACACGTCATCGTCACAAACTTTAATGACTTATTTTACCAGTGGCCAAAAGTGGAACGAAGGAATTATCACTGACCGAAATTTAAAAACGTTACTTAGCATGGCCTTTCGCTAATAATTATTCTTTTCACCGTCGCACAACTGTTTAAATAACAATGCAAGATAAAGACGGCAACATATTTAAAAAAAATGAGCATGCCAAGTGACGTTAATTTGTCTCGGTCTTTGAAATTTTTGCGCATAGTAAACTATGGAGTAGACAACTAATACAAAATATTTAAAAACCTGAAACTTAAATTTTGATTAATGATATGGGTAAAATTAATTGAAATCGAATAATGGTTTCTTATAGAATTAGAGGTCCTGATTAACAGAAAAATAAACAAAAAATTCCATCACGTAAGGTTTTGTAGAAATCTTCATAAATGCTACCATAGTACAGATATGATAGGATAACAATTATTATTTTCGGAAGGGCTTGTGGCTAATTTAAAACAGCTGCACGAGTCGGTCATTCAGGTTAAGCTACGCTTGCCGCGGTTGGTCCGTGGATGGGTGACTATGTTTACAAACCACGTTAAGCCGTTGGTCCGCCTACCAGGGTCGCGAGATTAGTTCGAAAGAGGTACCGTGGCCCTGGCATATGGGCAACTGAAGGAACACGGGTGGGTTTTAGTCAGTAAAAGTCTGACACGCCCTTCCACTGCATCCACAGCGGGAGACGTCATTTGATGATCTACCATCCAAAAAAAAAGCAGTTCGGCCCGACTGTCTTTCGTAGATCTTAGACAGTCGTTACGGGTCGTCAAAAGTCTGACAACCAGTCTTACCAAGGGGTATCGTATTACCCAGTAACAAGGTTGTGGAAGTCAGATAGGCAGTCGCTCCATGTAAAATACCGGTACTCAACTACATCCAGTTAGACTGGAAGCCGACCCCAAAATAGTTGGGAAAAGGCTAGGCAGATAATGAACAATTATAATTTTCGACTGTTATTTTACTTGTTGGTAGTTTAAAAAAATATTTAGTAAATGTGATTGACCGTCGACTGATTGATTTCTCTATCGACAAAACCGAGCCACAGCTATTTACAGAACCAGAATTAAACAAATAAGTGCGTAAATTAGATCTTTCTAAAATTGCCGCAGAACTTTTAGGATCTCGACTCAAAGAAAAAAAAATTGGCTACGGGCACTACTTTTCTATATTATATAGAGAAATAGATGTAGAGAAAAAGCTTTTGTCCCAATTTTTGCTCAAGACGGTGATTCAGTTTTACTGTAAAGATATAAACGGGCTAATGAAAATATTTAATGTCAAATATGACAAAGAAGCTTCAGTGACAAGCAAATAAGGTATTACAAGGATTTATAACAGTTTATTTTGTGAGTCAGGTTAATGCTAAACGTCATGAAAATCGAAACGTGTAAGTAGTAGTTTTGTTTCAAAAAGGTAAATTTTGCATACCTTTGTTATTTACGACATGAAATTAAAAATATCGAACTAATCTTCTAGAGGTATATAAATAAAATGGATGTTGGTATATAAGAGATTATAAACTCCAACTTCGTTTCACCGATCACCATACATTTGCGTGGTAAAATAATTACCCTCCTTTGAGCCGCAGTCAGTTATAAAACCTCACCTTTTTCACACTTGTAATGCTACTCTATTCCTTCGTTGTGCTCTTGTATTTATAGTGTCAGTACTTGACGTATAGATATATTGTTGACGTACTTCAAACCTAAAAACTAATCATATATTTTAATTTATTTCTAAATGAACGATTATTATAAGTTTTTGGGATAAAACAGACGTTCTTCTCTAAAAAAATAGGGTTTTAACTCAATATTACTTTACAAAGTGAGAATAGATTGTTGCTGTAATGCTTTAGTGAAGGTGGTGAATTCCTCTTGTTATCATCATCTTATTGGTATTGAATTCCTGCAAAATGAATTAATTAATTGCCCTGTGCAGGTACTCCTAACCTTGAAGGTACTGTTCAATTTTAGTTTTTGGTTCTTCCCATTTTCATACATAATCAAGGTCGTCACTAAATAGTAATAGAAAAGAATGTTATATTATTCACAGTCACAAAAATAGACACATACGAGTATACAGTGTAAATATAAAGTTTTTGGAAAGCGAACATTTATTATATTAAATATTTACAGCAAAATACTTCACTACTACCTTTTTCTGAGGACATTAATATTTAAAAAACGTAATTTTGATCGCACCGATTTGTAAAAAAGTGACATAGATCCGTCGTCGATGAGCCCTACTGGGCGACTGATTTATGAACGAACGAGAGTGATGAGACTACTTATTATAGGCAAAAAAAGAGATGGCGATAATGTGTATGCGCCTGGAATAAAATAACGTATGTGCCAAAACGAATCGCCGTCTTTTATGAATGAAAAGTGTTATTAAAACGAAAACTGTTTTACAAAAACTTAGATAAGATTATTATCAATGTTTTAAAGTAAACTATGTTTAATAAATCTAACGCATTGCGCCTTGAGGCTAAAAAAATCATAAACATGGATAGAACTTTGCGATTTTTTTGTATCGAGAAAATTTTATCGTATCGTGTATTCCTTTTACAGGATACTAGATCATATAGTCAAAAATCATACACTTTAATATTAAGTTCGGCTATCGTACGGTAAGAAAGGTACACTTAAAAGAAAAAGCACGGTTTTTTCAATATGTCACCTTAAGGTGGATGGATGATTATCTCAGATGCCATTTTGTCGCTAGATGGCGCTAGATCCACAATTTGGAACATTTTCAATTTTTACGCCTAACTTAGAAATCTTTAATAGATAACTTTATTATATGCGAAACCTAGGGCATTAACTTGATTTTTTTAGATAGTCACTGTGCTTGTTAACTGGTCTCATACAAAGATTTGTACATTCTAAAGATTTAGCCGCTTGACTTTACTCTTTACACACACATACAAAGTAAATAGTAGTAACTTTCGACACCACTAGATGTCGTTTTATTCAAACAGTTTAAAATGAAATTAATATAGGTACACTGTCCCTATAAGTTGTAGTAATGTGACTGAACCTAAATTGTAATGTGTAAATAGTCATCATCTCAGCCGCAAGACGATCACTGCTGGATATAGGCCTCCCCCTATTTGGGGGGCTTTGCCATAATCACCACGCTTGGCAAGCGGGTTGGCGATCGCAGTGTGATGGTAAAATGCATAGAGAACGCTGCTGCCCATTCTCTAGTAAATCCCTTAGTCGCCTTTTACGACACCCACGGGAAGAAATGTAAGGAAGAAGAAGGAATGGAAGTGTAAATAGTGACGTGTACTAAATAAATAAATAAAAGACTATTTATTACATTGTAAAGCTTTTTATTGTACCTTACTATAAATTAATAATATTTATTTAGTAAAAAGGGGTTAATATTTTCATAAAAATAATCGTTTTATTTACTCTCACTACATTTACTTAGATAGTTTCCGTTTGGATTCAAACCATCGAGTCATACCACCATACAAAGATAACATACTTTTTTAAATATTTTGATATTTACAATTATGATTTTGAATTTAGTATTAGAAAGAATTATGTATGTAGATTACAATATAAATAACATCATACGTAAGTATATATAACGGCACATGTATCTTACACAACAACACAAAGGGGTTGCTAGCTAACCATAACATTTATTTATGTTTCAAGAATACCTACTTATGATACAATTTTGAACTGCAATAAATATTCTTTTACAATTGAATTGTTAGGCTGGTACCTAAATACATGAGTGAAACTTATCTACACAGAAAAATCTTATGAACTAACAAAATAACACAAACTATACATCGCTACGTGCAAAAAGCTTATTAATTATTCTATAATGTTCCCACTGCTGAGACTCAGGCCTCCTCTGAACTGTGGTGATGAAATAATTTACACTCAGCAAAGTGCCGGCTTGGATTCGAACCATCGACTCGTACCACCATACAAAGATACTTATAAATATTATAATAAAATATCTTCTTTTCTACGCGCTACTTTTTGCAGTCGCCGCCGCCGCCGCGCCGTATCAGTCTTCTGCTTGTCACTTTTTACTTCCATTTATATAATTTCCGTGTGATCTGAATCAAATGCTGGAAGACGCAGTTTTCGCTGCAACAAATGAATTTACACAGTTTTGTTAGACTATTCTTACTGAACCGACACCTCAGAGACCTGCGGAATAAGTTAGGAAATGAGTAAGACTTATATTTTTATACCTTTTAATTCCTTGATGTCTAGACATTTAGCATTTTTCTCAACTCTTCTCAAAATAATTTCCGGCAGTACACATGTTTTAAAAAATGTTACCAACTTCGGCATCATAGCGTTGATAACTTCCTCATCCCGGTTAACTTTTATGACAGTCAATGGTTGGGTGACAGATATCAAGCAAATGAAGTAACATTTATTCATTTTGGTAATTCGCAATTGACCCTGGACCTAGAATCAAAATAATAATAGCTGTTAAAAAGAAACAATCCAAGAAATACATTATTTTTATACATACATACCAAGAAATAATGATATTTGTTACACTGAACATTGTGTAAAATATGTTGTACTTTGGTATTGTCAAACAAAAACTTCATCACTACAAACAAGCAAAAGCGTACTAATGTAATGAACACAAAAATATGGTATCAAGTTGGGACTTACCATTCCAGATGAAGAATCAAAGTTGTGACCATATGACCTTCTTCAAGTCAACAATACGGTACCCTACCAAACCTGATAAGTTGTCACTTGATGTTCTTTCCACAGTTAGTTGATAAGCTTCAGTCTCTGAATCGGGTTGTGGCCAATCAAAATCAACAGTCTCTACTTGCTCTGTAACAGATTCAACTGTATTGAAGCTAGAGCTGCAGGCTATGGCTTCGTATCGAATTTCTGGTATACCACGCGAATAGGTTTAGGGCGTATCTTCAGCTGTCGAATGGTTGGACAGCTGATGATGATCTTGAGTTGAATGTGGACTGAAATAAAAGATAAATAAATGAAATAGGTACAGTTAAAAGTACACAGTTAAGACACAACACGAACCAACGAGTATCAAATAACCTCCACTCACGTAAATCTGATTCGAAATCTTATGGGAATCTAATTTACTCACTATAGATCACTAAAAGAACTTCCATGATGTCTTTTGAATACTGCTTGCACTTTTTTCCGTGATTTTCGCGGTCCTGAATACACATGTCGTATACATTTATGCAAGTTTATTAGTCGGGTTTATCTTAGGCAGTTCAGTTGCAATTCAATCTGTAATCAAAAAGAATAATTACAAACAACAGCAAATGTATCTTATTTATGAAATGTTTCAAGAAACAGAAATAACACCACCACCAAGCTGTTGTTTTCAGAGAGAATATTTGAAATTTGTAGTATGTCATGTGACGACAATCAACGAGTGTTGCTAACGTTTGATTTTGTATTTCATCTTCTAAATCTTACACTTTTGTACCATTATAATAATACTCTATATCACCTTGAAAATCATTCATTGCACATAAAAATAACACTTACCGTCAATAAAACACAAAAACACTTCACTTTTCAATAAAAACCAGGGCTTTGAATAACGTTAAAAATTTGGTATCGTTACTTTCATCGGACGAAGATAACGTTATTAGTAGAGGTCACGTAATGCTTGGTAACGATACTTGGCATACGTTTTACCGGTAACTGAGTACCGTTAATTTTTTATTTATTTTCTTTCATCTCTTTCTTTCGTCTACATTATTGAAGTTGCATTTGCACCGTTTGATTGGCGATGTTGCCGTAGAGCGCCGCCGCCCATGGCGTTCCGCTTAGGTTGCGCAGGTTGACAACAACGCATTAAGTAACGATGTGATAAGAGAACGGTGTGGTGTAAAAGAAGATGTAGTGACAAAAATTGAAAAAAGTATGCTTAGATGGTTTGGTCATGTTGAGAGGATGAATGAAGGTCGGCTCACAAAAGGTATTTACAAGGCAGATGTGAGTGGAAACACCGGGAGGGGACGCCCTAGGAGGACATATAGGGACCTTATTGGTGATGTTCTTCAGAAAGGTCAGGTGCGTAGTACTCGCAACCGGCGTGTGTGTATGACCAATTTTATGAACCTAAACGAGGCAAAAGAAGTGTGTAGAGATCGTAGCAGGTGGCGTTCCGTGGTTTCTGCCTACCCCCATGGGAAAAAGGCGTGATTCTATGTATGTATGTATGTAAAAGTATCGATACTAGTAACGTTAATTGGTAACGTTATTTTATAGATTCGATACCAAAGTATCGTTACCCGTTTTACCGTTAAAATATTAACTTTATGAAAATAACGTTACTTAACGATACTTATAGTGTGAATTTGGTAACGTTAACAAGCCCTGATAAAAACTGTTTCACGGATGGCACTCATTTGAATGGTTCTCCGTAGTAGGTAGCACAGTTTTTTTAAGTAATAATAAACATGGTAAATATCCCGTTTTAAGTTCTAATGATACTGGTGTTTATTGTTTCGTGTGGATTTCATGACAAAGTCTCTTCCGAGCCCCTTTTCTTTAATAAAAAAAACCTCGTCGTAAAGTTTAGTTGCTAAATTGGTGTCCAGATTCTTAAATATTATACCAAAATGTTAAATTTTGCGTTGAAGTTTTAGTAACACCCACCACATTTGTTTACCATTTATTTTATTGAAATTTCAATGCGTACTATTTTTATTTTTGAATTCTTAGCAAAGTACGATCTTTTAAAATGTATGGTACGATCTTCTAAAAAATAAAGTTGGCAACCCTGCTTGACGCATTTTGTGTGTGCTAATAATACTAGTAAAATAAGCAATTATGAAAAATCAAAGTGGTTTGTCTGTGTATTCACTAATCTTGCTGGTTTCACATGAATGAAATATGATTCAATCAATAGATGTACGTAGTACCTACGTTTCACCATTGTGTAGGTAGCTTCGCTGATCGCCTGATTTAGTCATAACTTACTTATACATCAAATTCTATTCTCTGATTTTATTCAACCCAAACCAATGGATTAGTACCTAAGCGTATCAGAATGTTATCAGTACCTACTTACATACATTAAAAAGATTTTTAAATCTGGAAAGTCGTGTACTAGTAACTACTTACTACGTATTTAAACTAGATAATACAATAATTACATTAGTATTGTATCTGTGTGAACCAAGGGCAGATCGCAGAGATATTTTTTTCACTTTATGTAAAGCATTCTTTCTCATTCCATAATAAAAAACATTTTATCAATCAAAAAATGTTAACTGCGCGGGCAAACCCGCGCGCCCGGCGCTAACTTGCTAGAAACACAATATTCTGGAAACGATTCGCAAGTTTTCAAGACTCAAGCAATCACGCTTTGACGGTATGGCAACAACGCGGGGTGCGAGCGCTGCTACTAGAATGGCAACGTCGCATTATCGAATTTAAAAGATAAATTCTTGTCTAAATGTTCGAATATCGAACAGCGCCATCTATTATGAATGTTTACTAATCGTAAACTCGTAACACAACAGCAACCAACTTTCTCGGTGGTTCTATAAATTTCCGTCAGATGGCGCGATTCAGGTCACTCACACATGTAAAGATTTTTCGTTTTTTATTCGGTCTAATTCTCCTAGAAATACTGTTTTTTTTATAAAATTTGGGCCATATGCGAACATAATACATTATTAAGTCTCATTAAAGTTGCTTTTATTCTGCAGAAACTGTTTATTTACCGAGATTTCCACACCTGAAAAATGTATGGCGAGGGCTATCTAGGCATTCACCTTAACAAATGTAGATGAAGACGAATCGACCAATGAAAAGTAAACACAGACAGTTTGACATACATATATTCAATATCCCGTTATTAATTGAGGCAATAGATACTGTTTACATAATGAGAATGACATCATAATAGAAAGGGGTTCGAACTGTCATACGATACTAATTACAGACAGGTGGCTGACGTTGACTCAGCTTTCAAGTTGATTAATGAATGTAATGCATATTATAATTATTTTACAAAAGAGTACCTTGTAATCCGACAAATTAGATCCATTTCCCGTTCAGTCATGCATTATCTATATTAGAGAAGAATGTCAAAAAAAATTCAACAATAATAGACATGTCGGATTACAGGGGGTGCCGGATTAGACAGGGGCCGGATTACCGGGGGTGCACTGTATTTGTTTGCAGGACGGACATATGTGGCCAGAAACCACAAAAATTACAGAGGTTTGGAAGAGAAAATTGAGACTGTATATCTTCTTCAATTTGTCTAGTAATATAGCCGTTGGCCTTCATGCAGTAAATAATCTTTATGAATCAGTTTTTAATCACATTAAAACAGGATATGCTTTTATTACATCGTAAATATTACATGTAGATTACCGCAGATTTCCTTTCCGGCCTCATCTTCAACGTTAAATCGAAGAAAATGGATTAAATAATTTATGAAACACCCTCCCTGATCTTATTCGACTTCAGTTTCGAATTTGCCATCCCTTGTTCCTGTAATATCTTAGGATGATAATGACCACCATTCTTGATTTCGATGAGAAGTTTTCCTTCAATTCTTGTAACAATATATGCCTTTGCCAAATTGTACAGCAGGTCATTAGACAGTAGCATTAAAGCCCTAGCCACACTGAGGCGAATCAATTGTTTAAAGGCTTTTACACGACACTAGTAGAACAATACCAATAAAAACTTCGTGGAATATGATCCACCAGAATTGCGTCGCAGCTATCCGCGGGAGCTCTTAATTTATGATAAAGAAGTCACGCGACTTGAACATCTCCATACAAGCTAAACGGCACAATCGGCGCGAGCAAATTTTGTCCCGCATACCGCAGAGTATTCGATATTTTGTCTAGAGCTTTATAATACTCCAAACAGTTTTAATTTTCTCAAGATCTTTATTAAACCCAAGTCTATTCCCCAAGTTGATCATCATCTGCCCAGCTTTTTCCCAACTATTTTTGGGACCGGCTGCCAGTCTAGCCGGATGCAGCTGAATACCAGTTTTTAAGTGGAGCCACTGCCTTTCTGACATCCACAACCCAGTTACTGGGTAACACGGTACCCCTTAGGAAGACTGGTTGTCAGACTGTCTGGCTTCTGACGACCTGTAGCAACTGTCAAAGAGCCGAGTGACCATCAGCTTTTTTTTTGTGGGTGGGACATCCTCAAATGACGTTCTGGGCGGAGCGGGAGGAAGTGTCAGACTTTTACTTACTAAAACCCACCCGTGTTCCTTCAGTTGCCCATATGCCAGGGCCACGGTAATTATTTCGAACAGATCTTGCGACCCTGGCAGGCATCGGTCCTAGCATGGTCCTAGCAGACCCCTTCAGTACTGCTGACGTCACTTTGAGTCGCGCGTGGAACACAACATGCCGTCGACCCAAGCCTGGTCCTTACCAGGCGGCGAGCTATCTATTGCTCGCAAGTGACCATCAGCTTTACCTGCTTTCCGAGGCACGGAGTTTAGTATGTAAAGATGGTCATCCATCCACTGGCGAAACCAAACAAACGTAGCTAAACGAGATCGTTCCCGTGCGGCTTTTATTATTTAGCCTCGAGCCCCTCGAGCTATTCCCCGAATTAATATCAAACAAAACTATTATACTACTACTAATTCTAACAACAACTAGAAGACCCACAATGAAATGAATAAGTTGTATATAGACGACAACAATTCTATTGTGTTCTTCATAATTGTTAGTAAAGCCATTGCTTTCAGATTGAATTCCATTTATATTGTTACAAAGTGGGTACATATTAAACAGTCTCATTATTCCTTCGATCAATAATACCACTAGATTAAGGATCAGGAACAAAAATAAGGCGCTCAAGTGGCCACGTTTGCACACACTTACACATTTATATTTCTTACTACGAAATATAGAAAAACGTTTCATAATATAAGCTACTTCAGTTTATTATAACCCTTAACACTAAACCATAAAGTATAATTACGATTGCAAAACATTCATATTTAAATCCTTCTGTCATCGGAGAAAGGTAAAGAGCAATAAATTTAAAATGTTGCTTGAAAATTAAAAGTCATTTTTATATAAGTACAAAATTATTTATTCTAAACCGAAACTTAAAGTCCAAACAATAAGGTTAAAAACATTATATTGACCATTTCGTGCTTACTCTATTTTGGAACTAGACGTAATTCTTGGTGTTACATTTCAATGCTCAGAACACAGTACGTATTGAAAGACGTAGAGTTGCAGAATTTCTTAGATTTACTATCTATAACTCTGCGAGATGTCGTCAATTTCTTTTATAAATACCCTTTTCTAGGAGTATCACATAAAGATGTTAAATCGGATAGTGATGCATCAGGAGATTTAAAAGAAACTACTTAGCCCGAGGCAAATCACGTATTCCTGTGATATCTTCAAACGTTAAAGCTGTTGAAGATGTGGCTTGAAAAGAAACATACGCGGTTTATTGAAAACAGTTTTAAGTATTTTATGAAAATACCTACAGGAATAGTTTTCTTCGGATAAAGATTTTATTTTATTTTACCTGATTTGATAAATCATTTGCCAATTCTAAACTTATAGCTGATTGCATTGGTCCGTGAATCTACAAAAAAAAAGAAAAGAAATCATAATCAACTTATAGTAAGTTGATTATGATTTCTTTTCTATTTTATCAAAACATAATCTAACAACAACTATTTTATGATAATTACCTGCAATTTAGGAATTGCTGTTTTTAGTAATCTACGCCTATGCGTGTTTCCAGTTATGTCCAATCTATCAAAATGAATTGAACGTATTGTCGAATTTTTATAAGGTTCGTATATTTCTTCTCCTCTTTCTTTCGCTACAATAGGTACCCATTCTGCACAGCGAAATGGGTCGCTAGGAAATCTACAAACAAAAATAAAATATAAAATTACAATACTACTCTATGCATTCTCTGTTCCAGAACAGTCAATGTTTGTTACAATAGTTGGCGATGGTTGGCGCGTTATCGCAAACATTGGTCAAACAATCATAATATTTGCTAAATTATTTATATTTACTATTTAATTGTTTTCATTTTATGAAAAACACTTAAAGATAATATAAACTTACCGAAAAAAGATATTCCTTCCAAAAACTTGGTGTTACGGTGGTTATTTACACAATTTTTGAACGCGCACTGCGGCATTTTGACGTCTTATTGTTGGCTATGATTGGACCATACTAATTTGAAATAAGACCACAAAAATATTTGTGCTCTTATTTTTCGGGCCGTTTTTGAAGCGCTCATCGGTAATCTAGTATATTTTTGATCGAAGCATTATTCAAAGTTTGTTAATTATGTTGTACACAGTTACACAATTACATGAGTAGGAGTTATATAATGTGACTTGTGAGTGCCTCAGTACGGCGTAGAGTCGTATATCATACATACATAACATTACGGTTTGTTCCCCAGATGTGTACCTATAGTACACTCGCATTTCGCCAGTTATGTTTAAGTCCCAGGTAATGGGGCCGAGCCTGTTGCCATCAACGGGCCACAAATCCAGACTCCGGCCTGGTACTTAGAAATTCTAGTGGAAAAATCCAATAACACTTTGCCCGACCTGAGAATCGAAATCAGGACCTCAAGCATAGCCAAAACGACCGGCGTAGATACAGCAGAATTCCAGGACTAGGCAAACAAGATTAGTCTCGCATTTGGCTACTTACACCTCAATTAGATGACAAAATTTAATATTTTATTTCTATTCCGATCAATCTGACCCTAGTATAAGACAAATTATTGCCCAATTGATCTTATACCGAATCTCGGTCTAAGATTCTTGTTCGGCAATTTATTTACAAGACCATCCTGTCATTTTGTCGGGCGACATCGTACCAACCGAATTCAAGGCTACGAAATCTCATTAGGGCACCCAATTACTTTTTTTGTAAAAGTCCAGCCGAATACCAAGTCAGACTTTTTGGTTTTTGGCGACCTTAATTGCCAGTTTGGTACCAAGTTAACTGAGGCCAGAAACAAGGAGAACTAGACCTTACATGCAATAGAGAAATCCGTCTATTGGTATTGCTGTTTTCCCTAATAAGTCTAACCCCAAATGAGTATTTCACAATAGCGCCATAATCACGATATTCCCATAAATTTAAAGACCCATACCTACGTAACCATCGCTAACAGAATACCGACACGACCCAACGAAAGAGGAGCACTAGGTTAATCAAACTGGTATTCTACGCGTAGTCATGGCATTCGTCGCAAGCGCATAATTTTCTAACTGACGCAACTCACTGTTGTGGTGTAACACACACCACTTTCTATTTCCATTTGAGCTATGGACTCTGAGACCCTGATGTAATTTTTTTCCGACAAAATGTTGTTTACACCGTTTCTGACACAGTTTTAAATACAGATTGTATTTAATGACTGGGTAGGGAAGGTCTGGCAGGAAGTTTGTCGTTACGTAACCGAGACAAAATCGGTCCGCTTTGATTTGATTTTAAAGAATCGATTCGCGAGATTTATTTATAGCGAGACGAGAAGCGAAAAACAAAAGCTTAGTGGGAGAAGTGCTCCTGTTGTGTGGGATCCGTATTGTTAATTTTGTTTGATTAGGTATTATTGAGAAAGAACTGCTGGTCGTCAAGTATTGGAGTGATGTAGGCAAAATAGAAGAGAACTGTTCAAATTAAATATAAGAATTGTTTCATGGATTTAATTTAATGTATGTATCACTACGAGTTAATTTAAGCATTTCAAAATGTTTAATTTTCTTCTTGTTTTTGTATGTCCTTTAAAAATTTAAAAGACGTTAACCAAATTTTACATTTTTATAATTAAAATTTTAAGTTTGTTAGCTTAGTTGTTAACTCTATTGTGTATGCTGTGGTCTCCTATAAGTGAAGGAGTACTCCTACTTAAAAACCTGATGTTGCCCTTTATTTTTGTATCAATGTATTGTTTACATCTTTTGTTGGAGATCCTAAATAAATTAACGATTCGTGTAATAATGCCATTAATTAGTGTGTACAGTTACAAATATAATATAAGGCGAGTTGCACACTACACAACCAATCACAGTAGAAAGCGGCAGCGATCGCGTGATTAGCAGCCGATAGATTCACCGATTTTAGAGTTTCATAAACCAGTATTTTTCGGGCTTGTTACTGGACGCAAGCGCTACTTACAGCTAAGCATGAGGTTGTTTGGGTTCCATTGCAAACTGTTAATGGGTTTTGCCATCAGGGATTTGTCAGTTGTTACTGACATCGGTTGATGTTTGTTAAAGTTTGGAGTCTAGATTTGTGCCCGGTTGAAGGCAAAATGCGTACTCCCTATTGCATGACACTCGGAATTCTAGATACGACCTACTTCCAAGGAACACAGGCGTGATGATGTTATGTTATACAAATCCAGTATTTATTATCCTGTTTTCTTCGTACCTTGGCACAGAACCCTGAAAGGCGCTTAAGACCCCCACCATCATATAAGATTATAAACACTCTTCGCTGCTCCCCGATTGGATTAGACACGCAATTTCTTTGATCCCGTCTTTACATTTCTGTGTAATATTTTGCGCACCTAAAGAATTTTAAGAGCTTAGGAATATTTTCAGCAGACACTAAAGTTCTGTTACTATTAAGGCCAGCGCACACCGGCGGACGAAGGGGACAGCAGCGAGGATGATTTGCCGCTGGCCAGCGGCCCTGCTGGATGGCAGTATCCAGTAGTACGCCCACGGGGAAAGTAAACCCGGCTTGCTCGGCCTCTCCCCACGATCGTATGCTAACGGAATCCGGTACATACCGTCCCATGCCTTTTTATCCCGCTGCATACCGCCGCAACATCCCGTTACCTCCCGTCGCATGTTGTCGCATCCTGCTGCGGTATACTCCAGTGCGCTCTTCAATACCGCAGAGATGCAGAGATAAGTCCCATTTGATGACCCGTGGTCGGCCTCGGATGCGTAAGAATTAACGTTGGTAAATTTAAAATAGCCCGCCCCGTTGGTGTGCGCTAGCCTTAAATGTCGAATTATTGTGAATGATGTTCAAAATAGTTATAAAGTAGAACGTGGGCAGAGCTTTTAGAGAAAACACGTTTTTCTTACAAGAATCTATCATCATTATTTTTATTTATGGTACAATACGATAATATTTGGCAAAAGAAGTTTACTTAGCCACAAAGATATTAGAATAAAAATATTACAGCAGAAAAATATTTTTTCATCAAATAACTGGAGTTACGGGGTTTGGACAAAGAATAATTAAGAAATAAAAATAATACACTTTCAGTCAGCGTAGACAGAATGTGTTCTTGACACCTGTCAGTTTCATACAAACGAATCCGTGTTTTTGAGAATTTGATCTTTATTAACTAGAAATTTCCTACTGACAGGTGTCAGTAAAGCTTTCTCTCGATGGCCAGACTGCAATTTTGGTATGCTTTAATTCAAACAATTGAAACTGGAAAACTATTTGATGTCATTACCGCCAAACGAAAGCTTCGAACGGATGGGCTTCAACCAAGAAACTTGACAGCGAAACATCAATTTGGCTCCACTTTTGCGTCACATTCCAACATGATAAATTAACAGCCAACAATATTTATATACCAATTAATGTACCAAGTGTCTGCCGGTCTGGTAACCGGATGAAGCTGAGTACCAGTGTTTACGGTGGACTGGCTATCTACCTCCACAACCCAGTTACTGAATAACACGACCGCCCTTCCCAAGACTGGTTGGCAGAATTTCGGACTTCTGATGACCCGTAAAGATTGTCAAAGATCTACGAATGCCAGTCGGCACGGAGGGTCTCGATATCTAATGGATGGTCACCCATCCACGAACTGATCGCGGCAAGCGTAGCTTAACCTTCGATCGCCCAGTGCGGCCTATATTATTTAGCCACGAGCCACGAACGATAATTATATATAAAGAGTAAATAAAACATACAATTATTCTCGCACAGGTCTGCCGGAGATAAATAGTAATTACGGAATAGTTATGATTGTACACATACCATGTCATCTGCGTATGTAAGCGGTTTTAATTAAGTTTAATTACACGAGTTAGTAAATTACCCTCCGTAAGTCCACACTAGACTGTTCTAGTTTACATAAGAGCGGTTAGGTTTGGTATTTCCCCTTAGGGTTGGTAAAGCAAAAATGAGAATAGACTAACTTTAGGCAGGCTTAATTCCACGTACGCACGGACGTATAAAGTTTGCAATTTTTTCATGCACTGGATTTTTAACGCAATACTTAGCGCTGAGAGTTGAAAATCGAGTAATGTGTTTTTTCGACAGGCTGGGATGCACTCTGTTGGATTCTCAATGCTCGGTTCAACACCGAGACTTGAAAATACAATGCACGATTAAATCCTACCGCGATATTTTCAAATCCATGCTAACGTGGTCTAATAAGATTTCCATTTCTCGATGCAATTTAAATGCCTGTGACATATCATGAGTTGACGCATCAATAAAAGTTACAACGTCGAAACAGTTTTTGGACGGATAAAATGTTCAATTTAGCTGTTCAAATCAAAATCAAATCATTAATTTTTTGCAAAAATGGGTTATAAGTACACAGGTGTTGCTTTTTACATAGTAAAGTCCTCTAAATTTTACCGTCACATGGGCATGGAATAGTATCGTATTAAAATTATCGTATTAAAATGGTATCGTCTTTATTAAAGCTGAAAGACGTCCACTGCTGGACATTGGCCTACCCCAAGTGTGTTCGCCTGGAATACTGTATACCTAATATATAAAAGTCAAAGGCTCAAGCAGAAACAGAAAAGCGAAAAGATAAAGGAGATATCGCTTCTCATTATCACTGAGGTAGACCTATCTGAAATGAACATCTGGCAATAAAAGAGAAAAAACATTGTCTAGTCCGCAGAGAAATTAAGATCTGAGAAGGGTGTGTGACTCCCCGCGGGTACATTTGTTCGGGATAAGATAGAATCACGAAGACTTGGTGTACTATCAAGTCGACAAGTATCCTTCTGAAAACTCTCTTGAGGTTTGTATTTAAGGTCGGAATGTGTTCAGCCTGAACGCTGTAATTCCTGACACGACTTTGGTATGAGAGATTAAAATCTATTTAGCCAAAATTAGGAATTATTTAAACGACTCTGCTAGGTACGGTGTTTTGAATTATATCGACCACGATCTTGGCTGAATATATTTAACTTTTGAAGCATCAAGGACCAATAAATTGCAATAAAAAATATCTAGGACAAGCTGCGCCCCGCGGTCGTAAGCCAGGATATAGTCTACATATGTGCCAAAATTCATCCTATTTTAGCGTGAAAGCGTAACAAACAAAGATACAAACAAAACGACGCATGCAATGATGACGCGATGACATTAGCATTTCGTTACGAGAACCCATTGGTTTTGACCCTACCAAAAACCGCTCAATACGGCTAAGAATGTTTTCACTTCAAAACTAAAATTTATTACTTTAAATAAACGATCTTAATCAAACTTCACATAGGATTAACCACCAGACATCCAAAGTCTCCCTAATGACAATCTTGATCAGCATTCCTTCAATGTCTTCTCAAGACAAAATCAAGAACGTAGTTTGTCACAACTACGAGAACAAGAAAAAACGAATAACATGTAACTTATGAAGTAAACGAAAGTCTATTATTCAGTTGGACATTTACCGAGAAACAGTACAGTTACACGTGGTATGCTCACGTTTCCTCTACCAACTAGTCTGGGATGTTAAACAGATGTCGATATGCAAATGGCCCCCGAAATAAGAATAATGGTGTTTTAAATATTTAGCAAATTGTTATTTTACTGTTCCACGTGGGCTCTAAGTATTCATTTGGCCTTCATTTCGCTTTTTAAGAGTGTCTGCCGTATGATCTCTTTTAATCCTCTAGCCATGTTCAAGAATATCACATCTGACTATTAATGTATAAGATTGTATCGACTGGCTTGTTAGTCTAGTGGTTAGTGACCCTGACTGCTAAGACTGAGGTCGTGGGTTCGATTTCCACCAGGACAAATCTTTGTGTGATGAGCACAATTATTTGTTGTGTCTAGGTGTAATTTATCTATAATATGTATGTATGTATTTAAAAATATACAAGTATGTATATTTATCAGTTGTCTGGTTGCCATAGTACAGGCTCTGCCTAGTTTGGGATCAGATAACGGTGCGTTGGTTGTCCTAAGATATTATAAGATAACAAACACAACATCTTATAAATATATGATACACATTTTTTTTTACTCGAATTCCCTCAGTCTGTCTCGTTGGTCTAGTTTTTCCAAGCGCTATTGCTGAGCTTGAGATCCTGGATTTTATTCCCAGGTCGGGTAATAGTGTTATTCGCTTTTTCTACCTGGAATTTCTAAGTAGCAACACGGAGGTGGATAGCAAAAGACTCGTCCCCCTACTACGTGGGACTTAAACATAGCTGGCGAAATGTGGGTGTACTATAAGTGCATAGACCTCTACCCAACCCTTCGGGGAACAAGGCGTGATATTATGTAAGTTTTTCAGAAAACTAGCTACTAAGACAGTTGCGTAACTACTCGATATATCACTGTAACGTAACAAATATAAAACTACCAAAAACCTTTTACAATAGAGCTTATTGAAGGAATGGCATCCATCAGATTGGACAGCTGAAATAGGTTGGTATCCATCAATCAATTTCAGACGTCAACCGAATGGAACGAATTTCAGATGGTATTGGGAAAATACAGGTTTTGACAGAATACTAAGAACGATGGCGAGACTAGCTTCCTGAAGTAATATTTAGACGTATTTGTTTTTTAGTTTTGAATTTACTATTTATAATAGCAATAATTAAACTAGGTAATTATTATTTCAGGTATGGTTAATGATTATCTGAAATTATAATTAGGTAATTAACAATCATGAAACATTTTTGTAATAATTACGTAACAGAATGGATTTTTGAGACGTAGCAGTAAGGGTAGGTAGTGGGTAATGGGTTTTTCTATCTCCTACGAAACGTATAAATAAAAATATCTTACAAAATTAGGAACCGACCCAGCTACAAATTTCTAGGCTAGGGGCTCCAGAATCATGTGTTGAAATCATGGTTGTCACCCTGTATAATCTTCTCATGGTAGATGGGTAGTTCCAAATTTTCAAGTGTTGTAAAAAAAATCTGTAGAAATGCTTTTGGTAGATTTTTTTTTTTTGCATGGGAAATCAAATGACTTTTCCCGCTCTGGGTGGAGCGGGAGGGCGTGTCAGACTTTTACTGACTAAAATCCACCCGTGTTCCTTCAGTTGCCCATGTGCCAGGGTCACGGTATCTCTTTCGAACAATCTCGCGACCCCGGCAGGCATCGGTCCTAGCAGACCTCTTCAGTGCTGCTGACATCTCTATGAGGCGCGCGTGGAACACTACGCGCCGTCGACCCGAGCCTGGGTGCTTACTCTCGAATATAATTCCGATAGATTGGCATTGGAATTGTCAGCCAAACGTCAGGGATTCGCTAGACTCAGTGAGTCCGGCCAATCCCTGACGTTTAACTCAACCAACTGACGTTTAACCGATGTCGATCTATTGTAATTATATTCCAGAGTAAGCGCCCTGGTCCTTACCGGCGGCAAGCAATGGGTAGCTCGCCGCCCGCAAGCTCGCGCCTACGGTGGCCGGGAGTCAGCTATCGACTCCCGGCGCCCGGGGCGTCTCCTCCTGCGGCGGCTAGGGACGTGAGGGCGCAGAGACTGCCACTCCCTCACGCGCCCCGCCTCTTCCTTCGCGAGCATTACTGCTTCGCAGAAGGAGGTGACGGCTCCCATGCCCTCTCGCTCCGTACCACGACTCGCACCAGGGCCGGACGCGAGAGGTCGCCGCCACCGATCGCCTCCACGAGGACACGGCGGTGCTCCGCCCAGGCAGGGTACACCTCCACCGTATGCTCCACCGTGTCCTCCAGACGATCCTCGCAATGGTAACACCCAGGCGTTTCCTCCGCTTTATCCTGAACAGGAACCCACCAAAGCACCCATGCCCGGTGAGAACCTGCGTAAGGCGGAAGGTGAGGACGCCGTGGCGCCTCTCTATCCACTCTTCAAAGAGGGAGGAGGATTTTAAATACTATAAATGAAATTACATAAGTACAAAGCGATGAAATTTAAGATTATAATAGCGCAAAACGATCATAATTTTGTGAGAACTAATATATTTCGAAGAGAAGCAAAACAATTTGGGCAAAATGAAGCTAATGATATTGTGCGGAGGGCTTTTGTGTCGGCTGATATCCCCTGCGTGCTGGAGCCTCCGGGTCTTTGCAGGACTGACGGCAAGAGGCCGGATGGGCTGACCCTGGTGCCTTGGAAGAACGGTAAGTGCCTGATCTGGGATGCAACTTGCGTCAGCACTGTTGCCGCCAGCCACCTTGGTCGCACCGTCCTCTCGCCGTCAGCTGCAGCGGAAGACGCCGCTGAGAGGAAGAGGGTGAAATACGCAGCGTTGGTGGATCGCTACCATTTTGTGCCCATTGCTTTTGAAACCATGGGTGCCTGGGGCACTGGGGCCAAGGAGCTCATTGGTGAGTTAGGGCACAGGCTCCGTGATAAAACGGGTGACTCCCGCTCCGGGTCGTTCTTGGTGCAAAGGTTAGCCATTGCCATCCAACGTGGCAACGCAGCAAGTGTTTTGGGCACCTTTGCGCCGGGAACAGTTAGGGGCGGGTTATTTGACGTATAGTGAACGCATTACTATTTTGACCAATTTAATATGTATTTAGATTATCCTTTTTGTTTTAATTAAAATTTATGTTTTGAAATGAAGCTTAGAATAACAGAATACCTATGTCAAATAATTTACGTCAGAGAAATATTTGAACAAAGGTAAAATTCGACTTAAAATTCAGTGCGTGTACTGAAACCATTTTAGGAATGAATTTTTCGTTATCGTACATGAAGCAATATAATGAATTTGAAGTAGTTATGAAAGGGCGCAGGAATTAAAAAGCAATACTGAAAAGTAAAATCAAGCAAGCTGAAACTATAGTTGAAATCCTGTTACCACAATCATAATCAGCCTATATTGTTCCCACTGCTGGGACACACGCCTCCTCTCAATGAGAGGGAGTGGCCACTCGGGTCCAGTGACATTATGCTGAGCTGAGGCCCTTTTGGCATTATTTTCATTGTTTTGTTTTCTATTTTTTTTATAGTTTTATTTTAAATATATAATGCCAATAGTGTGTCGAAGTGGCGGTGCTTGGGGGAGGCCTAAGTCCAGCAGTGGACGTCTTTCGGCTGAAATGATGATGATGAATGCCAATAAACACATTTTTTTTTCTATCTTTCAGTGCGTGGGCGTGGGCGTATTACCACATTACCTTTCTGTAGTTTTGCAAAGGATTTATGTCATCAAAAGTCTTTAAAGCTATAGTTTCAGGCTAGATGTTAAAAATAATCTACCGTACCTATACTAATTGATTGCATTTTTCATACAGTTAATTTCACAACGTAGAGTTTGTAAATCGATACAAAATTATTCAAAGTTACGACCTAGGTACAACTGAATAGGTAACTAAAATGTATACAACATTTAACACAATTAACGCAAGACCTAGACATTATACACCCCAATTAGTGTGTAGTTAAAAGCATAATACAATGACCAAACCTAATTTCTATTTAACCTAACTAATTAATGAAATAACTATTATGAAGAAAATCGTGTTGACAGTAGCATTACTTTATGCATTAAAATTGTTTTTTTGGCTCAAACGGCGTTAGGTATGACAAAATACATCATTTTATACATGACTAGCTTCTGCCCGCGACTTCGTCCGCGTAAAATTTTTTGTTCCAGGCCCTTCCCGTCGCGTCGAATCGCCTACCCGTGCGATTTTCCCCGTTTTTGCAACATTTTTCATTACTGCACCGCTCCTCTTGTTTGTAGCGTGATGTTATATAGCCTATAGCCTTCCTCAATAAATAAGCTACCCAACACAAACATATTTTTACAATTCGGACCAGTAGTTCCTGAGATTAGCGCGTTCAATCAATCAAACAAACAAACTCTTCAGCTTTATAATATTATAAGTCTAGTATAGATATCGAAATAGTAGTCAATTATGAACAAACTACTTTCAGGACTTGCGTTTTTTTCTGTTACACCTTGTATATTTATAAATAGGCGTAAATATGATTATTTGTCATCGCTTGTCGCCCTTGGAGCTTACGTGAGGATGTGCTATTTACAATACTTTTAAACAAATATGACGTAATTATAATTCTCTGTAATGGTCGTCCGCCCTTGTGGTACGACCGGGCAAAGCCGGGCACAGCCGGGGTTCGACATTGACCGTGACTCCGCCACAGTCTGCAAACGGCCTAAATCGATATTTGAATAGGGTTGTTAAACATTGTGGCTTGATGCTAAATAGTTAGTACGTAAATCAACTAAACAACGAAGTTAAGTAAAGGTTGCCCCGGACAAGTTACTGCGTACTTTGGAATATTTTGAAGTGAACATTGAGTATTAAGCTGTATAATGAATATTTATGACACTTGTCAGAAGCTAAAGCCCAAAACAAGGAGCCTGCTATCGGTATCCCTCTATTGTAAGGTTGCAGAAACATTCTATAAACCCATTAATTAACTGATTTGTTTTTTATACATCTATAATTAATAAACAGAAAAGGAGGAGCCTGCTATCGGTATCCCTCTATTGTAAGGTTGCAGAAACATTCTATAAACCCATTAATTAACTGATTTGTTTTTTAAACATCTATAATTAATAAACAGAAAAGGTAAACACCCATTAGCAAAACGATCTTGTCCTAAGTGCGAATTTGAACGCGTTGAGCACATCAGGAACCGCGTTCAAGAGCTATCAGTGTCAATGTTCCACAGATAATAATGACACTGACAGGTCTTTTTTTGTGGGTGGGAAATCATCAAATGATGTTTCCCACTCTGGGTGGAGCGGAATGGCGTATTAGACTTTTACTGACTAAAACCCACGCGTGTTCCTTCAGTTGCCCAAATGCCAGGGCCACGGTATCTCTTTCAAACAAATCTCGCGACCCTAACAGACACTGACAGATCTTAAACGTGGTTTTATGTGGTGATCGCGTTTAGTTCCATTGGTGAAATTCGCACTAAATGAAAACTAACATAATCCGAGCAATGTTAAATAGCCTAAATCATCAACGTACAATATGTATGATTGTTAATGTGATTACTAATTTAAAAGATATATAAAGGACTGCTGTTATGTAGGGTTCGCGGACCCACATTTTTTTATTTAAGTTATCCAGGCCTCCTATTTTCTTTTTATCATTAAACCCATCAAAATCAGTAGAAACTTGTAAAGGGTAAAATTATGACGAGCCAAACGTGTAAATGAGTTTATAAATTGCACAAACGAGATTGGGATCATGTCGATTGACAAGAGCTGACGTGTCCCAAAATGCGTAAACTCGCGTCAATACCAGATGCGTTAACCGACATGCAGCAACAAAGTATAAGTCTAAGATCAGAACTGTGCCAAAATATCGCCTACGAAACTAAGAAACTGAGACACATATGTATTTTAGTTTTCCTCAAATTAGAATACATATAAATAGACGCTACAAGCGCTATTAATGACCACGTCAACTCTTGCGCATGTATTCAGATTGATGCTCTAAGGTAGACCGCGAAGTACAAATTTTCTTCAATTTTTTTGCAATTGCTGTTCATATCTTAATCAACATACAAATTAACACCGACCTTAAAATTACAAAAAAAAACTAGCTTCTGCCCGCGACTTCGTCCGCGTTAAATTTCTTGTTCCCCCGACCCTTCCCGTCGCGTCAAATCGCCTACCCGTGCAATTTTCCTCGTTTTTGAAACATTTTTCATTACTGCTACGCTCCTCTTGGTTTTAGCATGATATTTAGCCTTTTTCGATAAATAGGCTACCCAACACAAAAAGATTTTTTCAATTCGGACCAGTAGTTCCTGAGATTACCGCGTTCAATAAAAAAAAAACAAACAAACAAACTCTTCAGCTTTATAATATTAGTATAGATATAGCTTTTCGTTTGCGCGACAACCCTATCTTTGGACTTAACTTAAAATGGGGGAGACACGGTTAAACTCCACGACATATGGTTTACCTACCTTTAATAAAAGTGCTTTACGCAGCACAGGACCCGAAGTTTTTTTATTAAGGCGATACGTTTTTTTGTCACGATAGTTATTCCATCACCCCTTACTGTTATTCCACTGCGAACTGTACGTACCATACAATTTTAAACGTAGAAATATACACTTTAAATCCAACTGAAAGGAAATAGCAGAAAACTACTTAATACTCTCTCAACAGCTATCAAAGCGGGGGATGTCTATTGAATTGAGGCTATATTATAAATAAATTGAATAATAATTCTCGTGAAAATTATTAATTTTCAGACAGCATGTAACTTAGCTTGACATTTCAAATTGAGAGGAAGCACAGCAGCGCCACACAGCCAGAAACGACAAACATCGCTGTGTGTTTACAAAGACATCTTTTAACTACAATTTTGTTGTTTATAAAGACATCTTTAAATTCATATTAAACATATGAATTTAAAGGTGTTCATAAGAAAATTCCAATCGATTTCTATAGCAAAAAACTAACGTATGTACAACAACACGAGTATCTAAGTACAGACGTATTTAGTACGTTATACGTGAATCTATTTGGGCAAAAATAATAGTTAAAAAAAACTAAAAAACACGCTTCCATTGAAAATCAAACTAAAAAGTACAAAATAATGGAAAAAAAGCGTTTTTTTAAACTATTATTTATTTTCTATTTTTTAGAGTGTTTCGAATTTTGAGACGTATGTCAGCGTAGTTTGTGACGTATGTCAGCGTAGTTTTCGAAGACAGTTTTTTTTTGCTGTCCTGGTAACCCTGGCAAGGATAATGGCACAAATTAGTTTGTGACGTATGTCAGCGTAGTTTTCGAAGACAGTTTTTTTACTGTCCTGGTAACCCTGGCAAGGATAATGGCACAAATTTATGAAATTATTGCATTGTCATCGGTCCTTGACAGGTGTGCAAAGTTTGAATGAAATCTGGTCGTTTAAAGTGGGTCAAAATCGCGCTATAAGGAGTCGGTTACAAACAAACATACAAACATACAAGTGAAGCTAATATAAAGCGTGAAAAAACGGCTATCAGCGGCTCCAAAACTATGTATTTGTAATTGAAAAGAGTGTCCGTGAAGTTTCTTGCCCGTTCTTCTCCATAGGTACCTACGCTTAGGAAAGGGCAACTAGCTTAATTTTTCTGACTCACCACCACTTGACAATTCAAAAGTGCCTGTAATTGGTTTATTTGAAACTAGCTTTTGCCAGCGGCTTTGCCCGCGTATTATACGTATAAACCTTCCTCTTGAATCACTCTATCTATTAAAAAAAACCGCATCAAAATCCGTTGCGTACCTACTTTTAAAGATCTAAAGGTGTCTTCAGACAGCGAGCGGGGCGTGACGTGACGCGACGTGGCGGGGCGCCGGCGCGACGCCGGCGCGGCGGGAGCCTTCACACTGCGGGCGCGATCACGTCCCGTCCCGCCGCACAGTGGGTCGAAACTATGATTTTAGTGACTTAGGGCTCAACTTTGCTTTTTCACTTTTTTTTTTATGCGGATGGGTAGAGCTCATTAACCTCAATAATAATTGTTCTGATGTATTTTTTCCTAAACTATATACTTTGGGTAGAAAAATGTGTTTTGTTATTTTTTTGTATGGAGCGGCTCAAATAAACTTAAATTCCTGCTAAGTAGCGTGTGATCCCGCGTTGAAACTTTATTTTTCATATACCTTGTCTGGTCTATTATCATTTGATGCTATAAACAAATGCATAAAGTTGCAACTCTGCCAAATAAATGGATCGAAAAAAATGAAAAAATACATAGAATAAAAAGCTTCATTTTTTACTTTCGTAAGTTATTTTAAGTTAAATTTGATATGGAATAGTAAGTAAAAGCACGTAATAATACACATAATTACTTAGCAACTAACAACAATACATTTAAAAGGTCCCTAATTAGCTTAAATTTACTAATACTACATATATTAGTAAATTTAAGCTAATTAGGGACCTTTATTTAAAAATGTGGATATGAAATCAATTAATTTCTATTTGTGTGTTTAATTACTGTAATTAGCTTAACCTTTTACCTTATAAAAAAACAATGTTTTTCACTTTTAGTCATTACTGTAATATTAATTAGGATAATTAGTTAATGAGGGTAGTAGAAAAATTAGTAAACATTGTTTGTCACTGGATTCTGGAAGTATAAAATGACCATAATTTATTATATACTAACTAGTGTTCGTTTATTCGTACTACTACTAACATCTCGTGATTCTGATCGTCCCTTTTTCGTTATAATGGATAATTTAGTTAACAATTTAGATTTATTTATGATTTTAAGAGAGCAGGTCAAGTCACTGTCGGATAGTCAAAAATTCTTTCAATTCCTACAACATAAAATAAACGTGACCGAAGAGAACAGTGTTGAGCTCCAAAAATTCTGTACGCGCTTTTGTTCAAATATAAGTGCAAGATGGGAACGAAGTAGTCGCACGTTAGCACAGTTTGTAAGAAAAAATGGTGATTGGTTGGAACGTGCAATAAACTGGCCCGAAGGAATGATACCTGAAGCTGTGAACACTAAACAGGAAAGGCTCGAGATTTGTAATACTGAAGATGTCGAAAATCTACCACCATCTACTACAGAAGCTTCGACATCTACATTTACACCTCGAAAACCTTTCGAGGAATTGGGCTCCAGGCAAAAACGAAGACGCGTTGATCAAATTAACCAATCGCTTTCGTTATCCCCGGATGAACTTAAAGCTACTACAATTGCTAGTTTAAGAAACACCGGAAATGAGGATGTAGGAAAAATTATGAACCATTTACTAAATCACCCCGAAGATCTAGAAAAAGTTAAAGAGTGTTTAAGTACAAGTAAACCGAAAAGTAGTACATATTCACCCGATAAGGCACTGTCTTTATTAGTTTCACTTAAATTAAGTAAGTGGCAGTATATAAGCCTAAGAGAAGCAGCAAGTGAAAATAGGTCTGATTTATACCCTTCTTATTATAAAATAAAACAAGCGAAGGCAAAATGTTATCCAGGGAAAGAAGACATAATTATAACTGAAGAAGGAGCTGCTATTAAACTGCAAGCTTTACTCAACTTGACGGTATCTAGGCTTTTAGAAGTGATTACTTTAGATTTGGATTCGCCAACTGAGTTACTGCTAATAAGCAAATGGGGTTTTGATGGAGCCTCAGGTCAAAGTAATTATAAACAAAAGACTGAAGCAGAGTTTGATGACTCAACTATCTTCATGGCCAGTCTAGTTCCTATAAGGCTTCAACAATGTGATGGAACAATTGTTTGGGAAAACGATCGACCCTCATCAACTTTCTATTGCCGTCCGATAATGTTCAAATTTACCAAAGAAACGCAGTCAACAGTGGTAACTATAAAAGCTAGCATAACCGAAGAAATAGAAAGACTTCAGCCAATCAAGTTCAATCAAGTTGAAGTTAAGCATCAATTGCACTTGACGATGATAGACGGCAAAATATCGTCATATTTGTCAGACACATCTTCAGCTGTCTGTGATATCTGCAAAGCAAAACCGTCAGAGATGAACAATTTAGAGTCACTTGCTCAAAAAGAGAACAACGAAGAAGTGTTCCAGTATGGAATGTCATCTTTACATGCCTGGATAAGAAGCATGGAGTGCTTACTTCATATCGGTAAATATAATTTTATTAGTTCATAATTTTTTTCACGTTATATAGTTACTTGTGAGATTTTTATTTAAGTGATATTTCTTTTTGTTTGCAGCTTATCGTTTGGACTTCAAAAAATGGAGTTGCAGGGGCGATGACAAAGAAAAAATGTCACTCAGAAAGAGCGCTATACAGCAAGCGTTTAAGAAAGAATGCGGTTTACTTATTGACGTAGTCAAGCAAGGAGTAGGCACAACCAATGATGGCAATACTGCCAGAAGATTTTTTAGGGATGCAGAAACAACAGCTCGCATAACAGGAATAGATAAAGATTTAATAGAAAGGTTTCATGTGATTCTTCAGACGGTTGCATCTGGAGAGAGCGTGGATCTTTCTAAGTTTTCCGAATTTTGTAGAGATACTGCACAATTGTACGTTCACTTATATCCCTGGTATTATATGCCTTCCAGTATACATAAATTGTTAGTACATGGGAGTGATATAATTAAGCACTTTGGTGCCATACCTATAGGTAAACTGTCGGAAGAGGCAGCGGAAGCTCGTAATAAAGATTTCCGGAAATATAGAGAGAGTCATTCTAGAAAGGTAAGTAGAACGGCGACAAATGAGGATATTATACACAATCTTCTTTTGTCTTCTGATCCAAAGATCACAAGTCTAAGACCTCGAATGGTGAAACAAAATATAATGGTTCTCTCTCCAAAAGTCAAAGAGCTTCTGCTGATTTTTCCCACAGAATCCGATATAGATTTTATTGATGTAGATAATTTACAAGATAGTCATAGCGATAGTGAATAAGATTTTTTGGTAGTTTGTAAGTTTCTTGTTTTTTTTATTAGTTTATAAATGTCAAACTCATAATTGAAAGGAAATAGTAATGTTTGATGTTGTTTATAGTTAGTTTTTAGTTTGCTTGTGTTAGTTGTAGTAATGTTAGTTTACCTTTACTAATTTGTATTATTATGTACCTATCTTTACTTACTAGATTTAATACTGAATATTAAATCTAACTTAAAATAACATTTCATAAACATGTTAAAGTCATTAAAACAAAGAAATTGAAATTCATAGATCCCTAATTAGCTTAAATTTACTACTACTACATATATTAGTAAATTTAAGCTAATTAGGGACCTTTTAAATGTATTATGATTAGTGTGATTAGCTTTAAATTTACTAATACTACATATATTAGTAAATTTAAGCTAATTAGGGACCTTTTAAATGTATTATGATTAGTGTGATTAGCTTTAAATTTACTAATACTACATATATTAGTAAATTTGAGCTAATTAGGGACCTTTTAAATGTATTATGATTAGTGTGATTAGCTTAAATTTACAAATTTACTAATACTACATATATTAGTAAATTTAAGCTAATTAGGGACCTTTTAAATGTATTGTTGTTAGTTGTTAAGTAACTATGTGTATTATTACGTGCTTTTACTTACTATTCCATATCAAATTTAACTTAAAAGAACTTACGAAAGTAAAAAATGTAGCTTTTTATTCGATATATTTTTTCATTTTTTTCGATCCATTTATTTGGCAGAGTTGCAACTTTATGCACACGTTAATAGCATCAAATGATAATAGACTAGACAAGGTATATGAAAAATAAAGTTTCAACGCGGGATCACACGCTACTTAGCAGGAATTTAAGGTTATTTGATCCGCTCCATACAAAAAAATAACAAAACACATTTTTCTACCCAAAGTATAAAGTTTAGGAAAAAATACATCAGAACAATTATTGTTGAGGTTAATGAGCTCTATCCATCCACATGAAGAAAAAAGTAAAAAAGCAAAGTTGAGCCCTAAGTCACTAAAATCATAGTTTCGACCCACTGTGCGCCGGCGCACAGTGGATTGTCCCCATACAAGAGGTCAGACATAGAATCAAAAATTGAAAAAGTATTTAATTAAAAAAAAAAAAACAAAATATATAGTTGCATTCCTCTATTAAAGAACAACACACATGTGCAAAACACACAAAAATAACTATAACTAGCAATGAATTTGATAAGCTAATTATGACATGAGCCAATCACACTGCAGAGCTTAAGGGCTGTGAACATAGTAATTACAATAACTCATTAGATTGAGCAAGTACTGGTAGTCGTTACTTAATGACTCATTAACGCTTTTGTTATGTTGCAAAAAAAGCGTTCATAAGTCATTAAAGTCCTCAAAAATGCACCTGTTATTTAAGGAACTACTTAGTGATGACTAATTCTCAGTAATAAGTATACTTAATGTACCTCCATTCCATCAGTAATACACATACAAAGATAGTTACTATAGGCAAAATATCTCGGTAGGGGCACTCTGGGGGCACCATGTGTCCTTGAAGAAAATGTGGCATAAAATGGGTAAATAACAGTAGTGAAATCCACAAGTCGAACAAAGAGGGAATCATGAGATACATACATTTTTGTGTTCGTTTCAATACAAAAATAAAAGTTTTCATCGAATAGCGCCTAAAGTGCTGGTCAAATAAAAAAAGCGTAGAACAATTTTTGTTGTACTTTAATAGAGAAATGCAACTGTATATTTTGTTTTTTTTTTTTTAATTAGATCCTTTTTGCAATTTTTGATTCTATGTCCGACCTCTTGTATGGGGACGATCCACTGTGCGGCGCCGCGCCGCGATTCATTCATTGAAAAAATGTTGAGCGATTCAGACGTGGAAACTCTCTTGCTCTTATTTTTTAATGAAGTATCTAACTAATATCACAAAAAAAAAAATTTATGGTTAAATGCTTTAAATATGAGTATGCTTAGTCAAGTTCACAATATTTTTTATACTATAAGCCAAGACAGTCTAAAAAATCACAAAAGTTCGTTTCACTAAATTGAAATCACATGGTAATTATGAATTACCTTTCTTATCTCGCGATTTGCAACCCACTGTGCGGCGCCGCGCTGTCTTGTCACGTGAATGATCAAAAAGTTACAAAACAGAAAACCAAATCATTTCAATTGTTAGGAAGTTGGTCCTATGCTTTAAACCGAACTGTTTAAATTTTTTTGCCTTTTCAATAAGATTTAACGGGTTTCTTAGATTAAATGTATCAAATTATACACTATAAATTAATTGAGTTTACTTACTAAATAAAGGATACAGTCATTGTAATAAACAAGCTTGCGTCGTGTGACTCTGATCACATTGGCATAAAGTTCAAATTCAATTGATGCACGTGCGCTAGTTGTTTGAAACTGTACTCGTAATGAAAATGTTTTAGTCAATCACAGCTAATGTCGGCGATCGCTCACTTTCATTCACTATCCATTACTCGTATCAACTAACATACAAAAATGTTATTAAATGTAAGACGCAGTCAATCAATTTAAAACTTGTGATACTTCTGCAATTTATCGCCATCCTGCCGACGCTGCGCTCGCGCCCCGCCCACGGCACGCCGGCCTCTGAGTTGTATTCCGACTCGGCGCGGCGGCGGCGTGGCGCGTCGCGCCGAGCGCTCTGTGTGAAGTCGTCCATAATATCTAGTACATTACAACTACTCAGCGTCGCGTCGCCGCCCGGTCCCGCCGCGTCGCGCCCGCTGTGTGAAGACAGCTTTAGCATACATAGGGACAGACAGAGGGAAGCGACTATGTAGTGATAAATGGTTTGAGTTTGAAAAAAAGGCGGAAGTCTGTTGCTGTTACCGTCGTTGATTAAAATATGAATATTATATGATTTAATATTAAAATTACAAAACAAAACTAAAAAAAAAACAATTCGGCAGAAAAACGTGTGGACATCTTTAAACAAATGTGTGAATATGTAATATTAATGTATTCACACGCGTTGAAATCTTTACAATAGTTTAACTACATGACAAATTTATTCTCTAATATTCTTTTGTCGTAATTGACATACAAAAATGCTAAATTATCTAACTAAGTAATAAGAAACCTGGACACTTTTTATGCAAGTTCTCGACCTTCACGCATCTTTGAATGCATGTGTAAGTAATACAGAATAATGATAAGTTGATGACACATTGGTAGTTTTTGTGAAATTAGCTTCGGGTCAAAGTATACACAACATGGAGCCCTTTTTTTTTTTTTTTTTTTGGATGGGAAATCATCAAATGACTTCTCCCGCTCTGGGCGGAGCGGGAGGGCGTGTCAGATTTACTGACTATAACCCACCCGTGTTCCTTCAGTTGCCCATGTGCCAGGGTCACGGTATCTCTTTCGAACAATCACGCGACCCCGGCAGGCATCGGTCCTAGCAGACCCCTTCAGTACTGCTGACATCTCTTTGAGGCGCGCGTGGAACACTACGCGCCGTCGACCCGAGCTTGGTCCTTACCGGGCGGCGAGCTACCCATTGCTCGCCACCCGCAAGCTCGCGCCTACGGTGGCCGGGAGTCCGAACATGGAGCCCTGACACAGCCAGAAGGCGGCACGTCAGAACCCGTGTGATTTCGTATACATTAATTATTTATCTACAAACTTTTTTTTGTTTTATCCTACACTGTCTGTCCCACTGCACAGCAAGAGCCTCCCCATAAGCCGGTGAGCTTGGCTTAACGTTAGAGTTATTTTTATACATATGTTTACCTACCAGAACTTAGGACTGAGAACAGTCGATCTATTCTGTGAAATTCGCATCGTGAAAACTTAGTCGACGTTCGCACAGACGTAAAAATAACGTGGCAGAATTTTATCGCGCACAGGAATTCCAACTCTCGGTGACGAGCACTGAGAAACCAAAAGATTGCATCCCAGTGCATCTAAAAAACATACTGTTCCGTTATCAAATCTCGGTGCAAAACAACGCGTTGAAGAAAAAATTCCATCGCGATATTATTACGTCGGAGTAGACGTTGACTTTTGTGAGGTGAGCTTATAAATTCCGCTTGATGCTACGGTTTGACACTATCCACTCTTCAAGCTAACTTTCACATTAATATTTTTTCCAGAATAGCACAGCTGTCGTCACACGTACCTACAAGAGCAATTATTCGATTTTTCCAATTTATTCTAGCAATTTGACAAAATTGAACACGTCTCGAAACGTAAAGAAAACCTACCTACACGACGTTGTTTTTAAACTCTATTTTTTCTGGAAAACCTAGGAATAATAGAACCTGGAACCAAATCCCATTCCTTCTAAACAATATAGCCGGAATCAGAAAAACAGCCATATTTTGCATTTGAATACTCTCCGACTATCGACAAAAACAATTTTTTGCTAGGCATCGTAATTTAGTACGCATCGATAGCCTAACTTATTTATTGTACGAGACTACGATTAGGTATTGTCATTCTAGATTAAATCTGGAAAGTTTTGGAAGTATAAAACTTCTGGCTAAGGCTATACAGTCCCTGCCGGGGTCGCGCGATTGTTCGAAAGAGGTACCGTGACCCTGGCACATGGGCAACTGAAGGAACACGGGTGGGTTTTAGTCAGTAAAAGTCTGACACGCCCTCCCGCTCTGCCCAGAGCGGGAGAAGTCATTTGATGATTTCCCATCCAAAAAAAAAAAAAAAAAAAAAAAAAAGGCTATACAGTCAGATAAAAACTGTTTGTTATCTCCGAGTTGAGATGGAAGACAACATCCTAGTGACAGGATTGGTCCAGTTTTCGGACCTAGATTTTATTTAAACTTTAGACACTAGTGAAAATTATGTACGCGGCCTATTTTAAATCAACTGGTAAAACTTCACGAGGGTTGGCGATGACAGTATGGTGGTAAATGCATGGAGAACGCTGCTGCCCATTGTCTAGTAACTCCCTTAGTCGCTTTTTACGACAGCCACGGAAAGAAATGGGGCGTTGCTATTCTTTAGGTCCGGCACCACACGAAGAATAAAACACACGTCAATTATTTACCAAAACAAAACTCATAATAATAAATGTATCCGCCTTAAACCAAACAGGATAAACGAGAAACACGTGACCATCACATCACTTATAGTTATACCTACCTTCCCAAATATTTGCTCATCACTACAGTAAACTAAAAGTCTAACTAACTTTATTTACACATACTCTTATGTACTTTACATACGTAATATATTACTTGTGGACACGAGGAGCGAGTTCTACGACGATTTCATTTCCATCACGTTTATGGTGATTGCGTATGCGCAAAGTCAATGTTATAATAATGATCTTGTATATAGTATGACGCAGATAAGGTGGATGCGTTAGATAGCCAGCGAAATTTAAAATGTCTTCAGTTTTTTGCAATTCGTGGTCAGTGTAAGTTTGGCTGCTTAAAATATGTTTCGCGACCATAAAATAATAAGCCTTTACAGAACTTATCTATCTGCTTAGCCTTTTCCCATCTATATTGGGGTCTGCTTCCAGTCTAACCGGATGCAGCTGAATACCAGTATTTTACATGGCGCGACTGTCTATCTGACCTCCACAATCCAGTTACTGGGTTATACCATACCAGATGGTAAGACTGGTTGTCAGACTTTCGGGCTTCTGACGAGCTGTAACGACTGTCAAAGATTCACTAATGACATCCGGGAACAGCATCTTAACGTGCTTTCCGAGGCTCGGAAAGGGTCTTGGTATGTAAGCGCTTCTTCCATAAGACAGAAGCCGAAGAAAAAGCCTAATGAACATATTTGTAGCTCAATGCAGTATTTTGGTTAGGTATTTTGGTAGCCAACTAAGAAGCTCAAAAGGCCAGATTCCAATGGCATCGAGCCAAATATGTCAAGCTAGGTAAGTCCAGTTACGAAGGGCATGTTTGGTTAACAGTTGCAATACTTAATATCGATTCGGGTGGGAACATCCATACGGTACAGTTTACTTAATGCACAAGTAAAGAAAAAGGTCACGTTAATATTTTATAAGCGTAACATTTTATGCGCTATCTAGGATCGAATAAAGTGTTTTTTTTCCAGTGAATGAATAATTATTTAATAACTACGGTCGTTTTTTTTAAAGCACATGTTGCGGTTTTTTTTCTGTCATCTTACATCATAGCATGAATCACTAACTGCTGAATTTGATTGCACTCTAGTTAAGTTTTTGCCAATTTGCCACATAAAAGGCAAAGTGGTTATATAGTGGGAGGGAAATAATATAAAATCAATGCCACAGAATTAACATTTTTACGACTACTAGTAGAATGTAAATTGTGTAGGCATAATTATTGTATAATGTAAACACACCTGTTGAATCACCATTGTAACGACATACTTCAATTAAGTACTATGAATATACTTAGTTGGGGCAAAAACTGCTGAATAATTCGGAGGGTAAACGAGGGCTATTATATCCAGTATCGTTTTCCCCCATAATATATTCTGTAACGCCATGATTCGCCCTTAAAAACCGGATGTAAGCAACAAGTATGCATGGTAAGCTAAAAACGGGATGGCCACATCTGCAAAATGGCCCCGGAACGCGAAGACACGGAAATGTTTACATAACGTTAATATAGGCAGAGATAATGCAACCTGGTGAAAAGATTTGCACGCTTCTCTAGAAATTGGCTAGGTTAAAATCAAAACAATGTCTAAAATAGATTGTCTAAAATGTCAAAAAAATAGGAGAGTCCTTTACCCGTTGCCTAATATACTTCGTTTGAGGGTTGCGTGTACCTATCGATCTTTAGATCTGAAGTTACCGTGCCAGTTCTCATACATTTTATTTTCAATAATGGTGTGTCTCAAAATAAAACCGTTACTTTAGTAATATCGAAAATATAGTCAGTTAGCTAACTTAAAAGTAAAGTTTAGTTATATCAGTATCGAAAATATGTGATGTGAAAATAAATCTAAAAATATCAAACAGGTACGAAGGTAAAATGCTGAACAAAAATATGTAGGTTGCTAGAATATTGATTCAAAACTATCGAAACTTCGAAAGTCGCCAAACGAAGTCAATAACAATATCGTATTTGGTTTTATTATTATTACAGTTACACCACATTAGATAGAAAAGGTTCGAAGGCTATTCGCCCATTGCCCATGAACACCCAATAACTGTTTATTACAATTTACTGTAGACCCTTACGATTTGGTTGGAAAAATAAGCCTGTTTTATACTCAGTGGTAATGTACTTTTGATGAAAAATAAGGTAAGTCTCTCGTAAAAGACTTTCGGACAAATATTTATGATCTTCTTTTCTTTAGTCGATAATTCATGTTATTTTGTTAATCCAGGCAGGCTCTTATTCGATCTTGGACAGTCCTCAAAAGCCCAAAAGTTTGACAACTATACATATGTAGTGTTACATATGTATGTGTATTCACCAGCATCCCAAACCGGACTTGAAGCTGACCCCATAATAGTTGGAAAAAGGCTAGGTAGATGACGATGACGGTAAATAATTAATGTACCTATTATGTTAAATGACTTGGGTCTAGTAGTTTGGCTATGACGTTTATTAGGTCCTCAGTCGTGCAGGTGGAAACTTTAGACACTCCGACATATGGGGTTTGGTTCGGCCATGAGCACCACTGCATCTTCCACACTTTGCTTAGCGCTTGTTTTTTTTTTGGATGGGAAATCATCATATACCGTCTCCCACTCTGGGTGGAGCGGAAGGGCGTGTCAGACTTTTACTGACTAAAACCCACCCGTGTTCCTTCAGTTGCCCATATGCGAGCGCCACGGTATCTCTTTCGAACTAATCTCGCGACCCTGGCAGGATTGCTTAGCGCTGAGAGTTGAATGTCGAGCACTGTTTTTATCGACTCGCTGAGACTCACTCGTGCTGCACTCTTTTGGATCCTCAATGCTGGGTTCAACACGAGACTTGATAGTCCAGTGCGTGAAGAAAACCCGCCCTGATTATATTACGTTCGTCTAAACGTCGACTTATCCACTTCATTGCGCCACTTCTTCCCAGCTAAAGCACTAGGAAGTACGTAATGAAGGGCGGGCATTTTGGAGGACTGTCTTATAGTAACTTTGACGATCAAAATGTCTGACTCTTAGCCTAGTTTGAATACTAAAATGCATTTTGATTTTGAAACTATTTTCCTAGATTGTGCTTGCAGCGGCCTCGGGTCCGCAGTCGATTGATAATAATGATTCATCTGTTCATAAATCAGTCGGTCGAGAACAGGTTAAGTTAATTGATCTATGGACACGTGCTCATCAAAGCAATACTGCCTTCTCCACTTTACTGAACAAAGACATTCAGATTTTATTTCTGTGGAATATTCCAGTAAGTACATCTAGAAAAAGTTCTTAGGTGACAACGTGAAGGGGTATACATGACGTCACATGAGATTCATAATTTTGTTATTTTGTTTTTCTATCAGGAATTTCTCAGAGACAGCCTAATCTGGATTTGTGTACGATTGATGCTAATAGGCTTGCCTCCTTTTACATGGTACTCAACTGGTTGAATTCCGCAATTACATAAACAATTAAAAAGCCATTGTGTCTCTCGTGGATCACGTTCCCCGATACAAAGGGTTAAACATAACTGGCAAAATCTGGGTGTACTACGAGTAGACCTTTGCCTAAACCTCGGAGAGTTTGTTATTTGTCCCCTACATGTAAACTTTGCTAGCTTAAAGCAGTGGCTCCAAGTTAAAATGTGTGTCATGTGCTCTAGTTTTACTGCACCCACTTAAAATAGCGGCCTTTTAAGCTCTTCACCTTGATATTAAAACTTTTCCAGTTTAGGAGAAGATGCTTAATGTTTTGGAAACACAATATCACGCCTTATTTCCCCGAAAGGTACGGCAGAGGTGTACCTATAGTACACTCACATTTCGCCAGTAGTGTTTAAGTCCCATGGTTTTGATTAACTAGTTATACAAGTATGCCTTTTATGAACTAGTCTTTGTAATAAATCGTGTAATAAATCACGAATAGCGACAAAAGGGTCTGAATTTACGATCTTTTTATAAAGTTTTAGGGTAGATGAGGGATGGAAGGACGTAACTATAAATCTTCGTACTGTGACAATGGACTGTGGTCACCACATCCCTTGGGCGTACTTTGTTTTTCTGGAAGACTAAACGCTTCCGCAGACAACACTAATAAAACCATTTATATGAAACCTTCATGAGAGCGAAATACGGGACTGCCTAAACTTTTGGTCAACTCCTGGATATTGGTTATTCATTAACATTTCAATTGAAACAAACATTGGGAAAAAGACAGCCTAGAATGTTACAAACGCGAAGTTGAGAATTGAAGTAAACCCGGAATCCGAGGCCTATTCATGAAAATGGAATAAGTTTTATTTCAGCACAAAACTTCAAGCGACTAACTTATAATTCCTAAAGTGACGAGAGCAAGTCGAAGTTTCGAACTTGTTTTACCAACTTCTCAACACGAAACAGTCACTATAAATATTTCAGAACTCCGTTCGAAACTGCAACTTATTAGTAAACATAACACCATGCCTGTATTTTAAAGGGTTAAGCAGAGCTGCATCTTTACTACGCCGATATTTCGCAACAAATGTTTAAGTCTCATGAAATAGGGGGTGACGCTATTGACTTCAACCAGGCACAAATTCGGACTAGACTGCTACTGAGAAATTCCAGATGGACAAACCAAAAACACTGACTTCCACTCGAAGGAACACTGAGTCCCAAGTTACAGGTATAAATCTTGTTTGAGAGCCACGGGACCTATGCTTATTATACCATTTCAGTATATTTTATAGTAATGTATGTAACTATGATGTCACTTTTTTTAAAATTAACATTATTATTTATTTAACACTTTTCCCGACCAGGGTATCGGTCATGCTCAGCAGTAACGCTCGCAACCAACGAGGAACAATGTTCATATTGGTAACAAAAGAAATTTTGATCTGCGTCCTATCTGGCACAGATCTGCTAATGTCAAAAGTGAATGCTATAACAATGCCTAACCTAGATACAATAGAAAGCACTAAGTTCTCAGTGGCTACAATGGGTTGTGGTCGTTATTTTAATGCAGAATATTTATAAGAAACGATGGTAGTATATGAGTAGCTTTCGCCCGCGACTTTGTTCGTTTAGGTTCAAAGCTCCGTTAGATCTTAGATCCGTTCAGCGGTTGAATATTGAAAAAACTTTCCCTTTTATTACTCAGTCATGTTTTGTCTGATGTTATTGTTATATACAGATTATTTTATGAACTCAATTCCGAAACTTGTTATTTACATCGATGAAAAAAACCACAAGTTGATTATGTACGGAAAAGTCCACCATTAAAATGTTGCCTGATTAAATTATGTGGAAAATCCCGTCTTGCCTGATCTATTTATTATTAAATTCGCTGGGTGAGAACCACAGAACCAGTCGAAGTGATTATCAGAATACAACAGATATAAAAATTATGAACAAGAAAAGTCAAAGGAAATCTCAACTGGGGTGTTACAAAAAAACAAACAAAGAACTACAACTTCGCAGAATACTCATAACAAGAATATTAACAAAGATCTTGAATATATTTTTCAACAAATATTTCAGAATTCTGTGTGTTCTGTGTACATATAAAGTTGCCCCTAGCCTTGACATTTCTTTTACGAGTCGAGCCCTTCAGTTCATTTAATTTTACTGTGTCTATAAAACTCCTCTTATTTATAGGTTTCCTTCACCTTTGTACATATTTTTTAATCTTATGAGACATGAACAGCAAAACACTGATAAACATAATTGTAAGTAAGTTGTTTTTTTTTTTATTGGGAATGTTTTTGACTGACTGATGTATTTTTTGATACTAACAAAATGGAATAAATTATAACTAACCGTGGCAACTATTTATAGTGGTTGTGAAGATTTTATAAATTAACCACAGGGGTCAACTCTTTAAATTGTCAATGGCATGCATATTTTTTTCATTTTCAATGCTGAACAACATTAAAACAAAAATAATTTAACGAATTAATCATCATGATGTACGGGATCCAAAGAGAAGATCTCGAGACCCTTTTTATTAATTGGTAAACCAAACAAACATGATCGTAATATTTGTTTTTTAGTTTAATGACGTCAAAAACTAAAAAACAATATGTTTTTCATAGTCTGTGCATCTCTCGGTCAGCTACACGCAACCTTTATTTACAACGCCTGATCAATTCTATCTTAGTACCTCACTATGTCAGTAAACTGCAATCCACCTGGTCGAATGACGTCAATTGGACCCCATTGACGTCAAGAATACCTAAGACCGGTCTACGGAATGGTCGGTATCAATTAGTATGCAATCTGTCCGGTTTCATGTTATTCTGGTGTCGGACTTAGGCCTATTTGGAAAACCTTGAACTGAATGAGGATTTGTTAGTAATTTTCTAAGCCAAGGACAAACAATTATAAAAAGAAAGTTATTTTTTGATTCGATTGTATAGTTTAAAAAGCTTTATCGTCCAAGATGGTAGTAAGTAGATAGAAAGTAAAGGTCTTCTTCACTATTCATCTGCTTTGCCCTTTTCCCAATTAACCGCTATTGGGTTCCAGTCTTACCGAATGCAGCTGTTTACCAGTACATTACATGGAGCGAATGTCTATTTGACCTCCACAACCCAGTTATTGGGTTATACGACACCTCTTGATACTGACTGTTTGGTAAACTTTCGGGCTTCTGACTACCCGTAATGATTATTATCACTACTGTCAGAGATCTACAATCACTATAAAGCCCAGCTACGCAAGCGCTGTTTTTTTTTTCGCGCACTGCATTATCAACACGCTACTTATCACCGAAGGTTGAAATTAAAAATCCAACGATGTTCTTTTTTAACGCGCTCGTATGCGCTATGTTGGGTCCTCAATATGCTCGGCTCAACACCGAGACTCGAAAATCCCGCCACGATAACGGAACGAAAGCCCCCATTTTTAACCATGGTTAATATTACGCATAATGCTACCCGTGTAAAACATCCGGCAACAAATTCATTCATTCACACTCAAACCATACGAAAAAGCGCTAAGTTAATTAATTTCGAAGTGTTTTTTTGTCGTAAAACAATTGCGTCAATCTCATCGCTATTACATTCGCTACGGGCTCTAGTTCCGTGTTTGCATTAAAAATAAACAGTTTTTTGTAAAAAAATAAACAATGTCGCTAAAAACTTAAATGAATGAAATTATCACTAGGCTGGTTAAATTAACACTTATTGAAGCGTAAACAAATCATTTTGATGATTGATTTTAAAAGTTTCTATATGGTCATTCATTTTGTACCAAAATCGCGGTTTACAGTCCGTTTATGGGCATGTAATGCGGAAGAATGAGGAAAAGTTTTGAGTATAAATAAATATGGGTAAGAGTGGGTAAGATGGACGCACTGTGTGAAAGATTATATGGCTAGAAAGGGAATGACTACCGTGATGACGACTTATAAAGAAGTATGGAAAAAAAAATAGCGCCGACCACATTTAAATTGGGATAAGGGCAGGAGAATGATGATGTATAATAAGAGTTCTATGATTGACAGACAGTCGAAATACAGCAGAAATGCCTGAACGGATTTAAAACGTAACAAAGATATCCAAAAGATGAAAAAATATGCCTTGTAGACGGAAGCTTAGAGGTGGACTACGAAAATAATACTTCTAATCTGAAAACCACAACAGATCGGGATCGGGATCGGTGTGGTAGATCAGGGGTTCTACTCTCTAACGAAGGTACGAGCCCGTCCGAAAGTGGTTGATCCGTCAGAACAAGTGTCAAATTCAATTTTTAGGACAGGCAAAAACTCGTCGGGCGTAGGGGCACCTGTCAATCGTGTTGTCATTCATTCTTAGTTCGGAAACCGAACTAATCTAAGCCCATAAGTGATATGAAGTAGTAATCCCATAATTTACGGGGTTTTGAATTTTTGACGCAAACAAAGTTCCTCTACACAAATTGTAATCACATGATTAACCTTCGTAATTTTGGAATAGGTAATAAATTGACCGTGGATTGCGCAGAATATGGTCAATGGTTCTTTTACGTAGTCGCAGTCAAGCAAACCTTTATCTATTATATTATGGAAAATAGTATGTGGTTGCCACCAAGGACCTTAGTCGAGGTAATCTAGTACCGGGTATTGCAATAAACTCCATTTTAGGTAAACCAACTGTTTTTGATTCAGGCAACCTTGTTGATAGGTATTTCGTCGCCAAACCGCTACATTGTTGGTAAAATCATTACACTGAAATTGTTAATTACTTTGTAAAGATTCGTTTAGATTTATTATGATTGAACTTGCACTACAAACACTATTGATCATTACTTATCGATCGTAAACAGGTGACAGTAACGATCGATAAAAATATTATAGATCGTTAAAATAACATTTTGATGTTATTCTTCATACGAAAAAAAAAACGATAGCAAAATTCAGGAAATGTGTATGCACCTTTACACATCACAAAACGGTTCGCTTAGAAATATCAAATAGTCTATCAAATAGTAACAGAAAGTTTACATTTTAGTCGCATCATTACATCTATAACGAATTAATCATTCATTTAATAAAATTCCACGTGCGAGATACACTAATGCATATCTAAAGTATTGAAATCTAGTTTTGCCACTTATCCGACAATTACTTGAAATTATAATATAATAGATTTTTTTGACGTGACAACGTCTTATAAATTGGTTTGCCGGGTGACACTTCAAGAAACTGCGTTACGCTCCGCTCACGTTATGCGCTCACAATGAGAGCGAGTGAGAGGCACGCGTCCCTTCCACTCGGGCATGGTTAGCCCGCCTAAGAGCGAGAGAGACAGACATATTACCACTCAAAGTCGTTGTCACGTAAAACTTTCGCCCGTATACCGACTTTACAGGCAACCAATTTTTGTTATATATAAAACAGATTGTAGTACACATATACAATTATGAATTTATCAAATTCGCAGCGAGAAAATAATAAAAAGCTGAGAAATTAAATCGTTTATTTTGTAACTAGGACATCGGAATCACTTTTACGCAACATATATCAACCTGAACTGGACCCGCATGATTAGATTCCAGCATTATAGGATGCTTATGCTATACCACATAATTTAACCAATAAAACATTAACATAGACTTCAAGAGACATGACCGTTTATTTTCAGAACAAGTCAAAGAGGAAATCTTTGTTTGTATTTGGACAAACACTCAACTGAATATTATAAAAGACAAGTACAGATAAAAATAGGTATAGTTGACCGCACGTAGTTTTAATGGAATACGACTCCAGTTTTTTTGCTGGTTTTGTAACCACTGATGTGAGGCTTCCTGTCTAGTCCATAAATAATAAACCAACTCTAAAAGTCGTCAATGTACATTTTTACGACGACATTTTTAGACTCTGTATATCTTGCAAGTATCAATTTTATTCAGATCTGTACTGCGAATATGGTTAAGGTAAATGCTCAAGGAAAGTTGTGTGCCAAAGTGTTTAGCAAGACGCTAACTTACGTAAAGTTCCATTAGCTGATGAAGAACGTTTCTCTATTTCCAGGAATGTGACGTCAATATTCACGTTAATAAGATTTGGTATAATCACCTTGGATCGGTTGTGGTTTTAAATAAGTTACCAAATTATTTCGTATGAGTTTTCTTTTACAATACAACAGTTTTCTAAATAGAGTTCGTGAGTTTCTTTTTCCTTTGGGTAATTCAATTCAAGCCGTAAATATTAGTTAAGAAATTCAACTAAATTCTTATTAACATTACAATGGATTGCACGTATAATATCAGTATTTCTTTATAGACATCGAAAACAACAATGTTCTCTTCACGAATAAAGAGAAATGTTCAACCATCTAATTGAAAGATCATATAGAGTTTCTGAACGTTCAATTGTACAGGATTCCAATCAATTAGAATTTGTTCGGGAGTTAATTTAGCAAACAGTTCGCGTACAAACCATAATGGACGATAACGTCACTGATTTAAGATCGCATTTACAATGTCAAGCGAAAGTAACAATCGGGCGAGACATTACGCATGTTATTAGTGAAAATAAAAATACGTACATTGCTATTGATAGAAACGCAGTCAGATTGGTTTCAAATAATAATAAGTCTAAGTTCTAAGCAATTACAGTGCAATTTAGATAGGAATCATATGTTATTGCGGGCTGACGTTATTTCTATTTCAATTGCTGTAATAAGTTTTGTGACAGCATTCGTACGTGAAATAAAAAATATAGTGTTTGTTCATGAATCGTATGACGCTAGTGTTTACTGACAAATATTTTTATTTAACAATTGCAACACGACTTTCAAAAAATTACCAGTGATCAGGTTGACCTGACTACGCCTTTGAACATTCCTAACTATTCACTATATAGTTGGAATCAGTACCGAAGTACTTCAAGACACAATAATTCATCTAAGAAACGTTCTATGGCAAACAAAACTAAAGAAAGATAAGAAAAGCTTCCTACTCCTCACTCACAATATAAAGTAGCAAGTTTACTGTGGAAAGCAGGTCATGTTTACGTAATATAGCAATGATACCGGTTACGCATCAAATGACCGGACTCACCCTTTGTAAGTCCAATCCGAATCCCTTATCGTCGCAAATATTTGTGAGGTCTACATCTGTGGAGCTAATATTTGTTCAGATGTTTGTGCCGATTTGGAGTCGTATATGGGTGCCGTTGAGCCCACAACGGGATTATAGGATCCGTCGAGTCACATAGCCATTATACTAAGAGATGCTTTGATGCTCAATGGATTATAATACCACAGCATTAGGCTTTAGAATAAGTTTGAAATTTTGAAAGGTATTTAAAATTCGCGTACTCCGGGGGTTGGATCGAGGTGGCAGGGAAAAGGATACTTGGAGGGATTTGGGGGAGGCCTTTGCTCAGCAGTGGGGCAGCAGTGTAGGCTAATAAAATAAATAAATAAATAAAATTTAAAATTCTATGCACGAAATAATGAAGCATAGTACACACAAATGTAACAATACATGTAAAAGATAAGATATAATTTCACCTTTATATTCCCCTATCGACCGAGACGCTCCTACGAAGAGAGCTCATTATGTAAGTAGTAACATTATCAATGAAGCAGGCATTGTGTATGTAAATGATAATTGATGTAACAACAACACAAACTTGTTTAATCTCTGTCAGGGTTATCGACTGCCAATATCTTAGAATGGAAATAGCTTAGACGGCAGACAGTCTGGATAGTTCGTTGCCATCATCAACTTTTGAACCATTTTATTTTGCTAGTTTTTCCGCTTTATATCGTCAAGGTCGGCCTAGGTATATCCGCAGTTGCTTTTGATTGTATCGGAAGTAAGATCTCATTGAAAGCCTGAACATTTGGAAGAATGCCAAAAACATGAACGCTGAGCATGCAATATCGGGCGAAATGAAAACTGTTGGATAACAGAATCTGGCAACAGACCCGGAGCAGCTTAAGAAAAGACTTGATATAACAAAAGAATCTGATTCCGCGTTCGCTTTCTGCAAAGCGCACTCTAGTACCCTTGAGCCGGCGGAAGACACCTTTGAGTTTTGCAAGGCAGTTGAGAAACATATGTACCTATACAGTTATATCACACGACATAACAGAAAAGCGGTTTACATTTTCAACAGACATTGTTAATTCATGAAATGTTGACGTCAATTTGACGAATACAGGTGTCGTCCAGACATTAACTAACTAACTTAATTCACTTCTAGTAGGTTATTTCTAGTAATTTGTTATTAGAAATTGTTATTAGAAAATGCCTCATTACATCAGAACTCAGTTATCGAATTAAATCGTTCGAACGTTTGTGGAAATTATAAAAACCCTTACGATTGGTAGCAAGTAAAGAAATTCTAGAACTAAAATTATGACTAATTACGTAATAAGAAAACGATTATCTACCCATAAGTTCTGCCGCATTCAATGCAATCAATAAGTATTGTTTCGCTTAATTGCAATTAACTACGATTATTATATTCGTCGTAGTTTGTATCGGAAAACTACTTAACTCATGCTTTTTTTGTTCTTGTTTTACAGCATGTAATGTTTATTAGGTACCTACTTTTAAGTGTCAAATTATTCTCAAAGTTATGTTTACAATGTCATTTTTTTATTTTTTTTATTGCGTTTAGTAATGTTTTGTTTTAGTGCAAATGTACTTGGATCGTTTCGTTTTTATCGTCAACATTATGTTTACATTATTGAGTTTTACATAATTTTAATTAATAGTAACTGATCAAAGTATTTGTTAAGTACAGTAGTCTGCAGGTCGGTAGTAACACTTTGACCTTGAGCTGCCCTACCGTATTACAGAGTTTTAAAAGAATAAAGAGGCCCGCTTATACTGGTTTATTACCACTGACGAGTGGCCTACCGTACCTAATCATTGGAAAATCGTAACTGAGCTGGAGTGCAATTTATTAATACTACGTTTGTCCTTCTAGATCAGACATGTCACTTTACTGATTAGATTGGCAAAATAAACATTTTCACTACTAATAATTGGTCCTTTATGTGAGATAGGTCCCTCAGTGTGCTGGATTGGTGGGATTTCGACTGGACACCAATCATTGTAAAGTTGGACGATGGTGGCAGTACTTAAATAAAAATATTTCATTCCAGTGTTATAGGTAGCGAGTACTGAATTCCACTCGTCCTACTGTCTGTATAGATTATAATTTAAATAAAAAACAACCTAAGACGTAGGCTCCAAGACCAATACTTTAGATATCTTCGAGCAACAAATAAATTAAAAGAAAACGCAAGCACACTTGAATGAAGGATTTTTGACGCAAAATATACGAAGGATTATTTAAATCGACCCTAACCGACCTTGAATAACTCTTCTAGTTATCTAACATGAAGGTCAAGGTCACATTGTATATTCATTTCAATTTTACGATGAAATCGGTGTAGCTTGAAATTGAGTATTTTCTATCAAGTTTGTATGATAGAAACATTATTATCTATGTATGATAGATAAACGGGTTTGTTGTGTCACAGAAATAAGTGACTGTGTAATGTTTGTTTTGCCTTACCAGTTGTTTTATGTATGTTACGCGGTTATGGGTCAGAATATTAATTGAATTGTAGGTACCTATAATTACGTTAAATAGACGTGTTGCTATTATTATTAGTTGTCTTGTCATAACGTATTTTATCTACGTCCAATTATTATAATAATCTTTTGTGTAGCTTGTGGCTAAGTAATAAGTCAGCCCGCACGGATATATCGCTTAGGTTAAGCAACGCTTGCCGCGGTTGGTCTGTGGATGTGCGACCATTTTTATATATCGAGACCCCTCCGTTAGCGTTGCCAACTTTTTTTACAAAAAATAAAGTATATTAAGGTCTGAGAAGAATATTAAACAGTATTTTAGAAAAATTAACAGTATTTTATTTATTGAATGTTGTAAATACATATTTTTGAGAGCTTCTCGCACAAGTTATTTATTTAGTCTTTATATGTGAGCGTCAAAGTCTAACACTTATAGTGTTAATCATGTTGATGCCGAAAACAATATTTTGTTTATTTTTGTTCAACAATAAAAAGTATAATGTAGTGAAAAACAGTATAATACTGTTTTTAACAGTATAGTTGGCAAGCCTACCCTCCGTGCCTCGGAGAACATGTGAAGCCGTTGGTTCCGCCATTCATTCATGGATCTTTGACGGTCGTTACGGGGAACCAGTCTTACCAATGGGTATCGTATTACCCAGTAACTGGGTAGTGAGGATTAGATATGCAGTTGCACTAGGTAAAATACTGGCATTCCAGCTGCATCCGGCTAGACTGGAAGCCGACTCCAAAAATCGTTGGGGAAAGGTTAGGCAGATCAAAGTAGGAATTAAACTGCCCTCAAAAAACAGATAAAATATAAAAAATATATTTATACGTTAGTACTACTATAAGTTAGTACCGTGTGGTGCCGGACGTAAAGAATAACACCACCCCATTTCTTCCGCGGGTGTCGTAAAAGGCGACTAAGGGACTTACTAGAAAATGGGCAGCAGCGTTCTCTATGCATTTTACCACCATACTGCGATCGCCAACCCGCTTGCCAAGCGTGGCGATTATGGCAAAGCCCCCCAAATTGGGGGAGGCCTAAGTCCAGCAGTGGACGTCTTACGGCTGAAATGATGATGATGATGATGATAAGTTAAATATAATATAATTAATAAAAAAATAACATTAAATAAAAAAAAATAAAAAAAAATCGTTTTATATAAATTTTCTCTAGCTACATAACAACATCATCATTTCAGCCGTAATGCCTCCCCAAGCATCGCCAGTTTGACCAGTTATGTGCACCTCGCATCCAACGGATTCCTTCTCTGCATCATACCTCTATTTTAATTAAAACATTCTTGCCACCCATAATCATTGACACAATTGCATACAACTCGACGAAACTACCACGTGAACTTTCGCTTCGGACATCGCCAGAATAACATTAGACATGCGTAAGAGACGCGATTAGAATACAAACGTGAGATTCTTACTGTAAAACGTACTGCTTTCCGAACGTGACGGTTTTGGCCGACGTAGCGTATCGTTAGCGATAGTCGATCGCGACGATAACTCGCTTACGTACGCTAGTAAAAGTCATGTCAACAATGTCATAGGAACGTCGATATTTTTCTATGAACTATTAAATTGACGTAACATAACATCAAGCCTTCATTTTCTCGAAGGGTTAGGCAGAGCTGTTCCTATGACCGCATTTCGCCAGTTATATTTAAGTCCCATATAATAAGGCAAGGCTATTGCCATCTACTGGGTACAAATCCAGACTCCAACCTATTACTGAGAAATTCCTGATGGAAATATCTATAAATGACATTTTGCTCAACCTGGGACTTGACAGATAGAACTATAAAATGTTGTTCGTTAAGCACTTTGTTTTTATCGGAAATGTATCGATGGAAAATACATTATGACGTAAACAAATGCTCACGGTCACTCACTATTGATTTCGAATAAAAATGGAACGTAGCATCCCGTGTAGACAACCCCTGTACTTAAACATCGTAGGCCGTAGCACATTCGTAGCCGCGTAGGCCGTCGTAACCTCAGTTTCATAAACCCTTTTATAGATAACTTTCCGTAAGCAATAGGTACTGAAGTTATAAGTCGCTCCGAAACTTGGGACATTACAAACTTATTCAATGCCTATATTTTACTTAGTGTTACTTAAACTAAGTCCATACGCATTTATAAGTTCTACAACAACAACTAGGAGGCATTAATTTCTATCTTCTGTAGGAACCCAGATTTTGCTGGTTTTTTATTTAAAATATAAGGCTATCTGAAAAAGGCTCAAAGGTTCCTGTCATATTTTTTAACGACCACTGTCATAAGCCAGTGAGCGTAAAATATATTCACAGTTACGTCCGCAATTAAAAAAGAGAATCTCGGGTATTACTAACATAGCTTATTTTGTTGGGTTACGTAAAAAGTTAGATAAGCCGTTCACATGTCAGTGTAAGTTGATTATTTAATAAATTGTTACGAAAACCAATCACCAAAGGGCCGGTTACACCAAAATCATTTCAAGTGCGGATATCGACACTTCGATTTTCTTATCTAATTGTTTTTATAATTTCCTAAGAAATACAAGAAAATATCGCTCCAAGAATGCCTATCACCGTTTTACAAATTAATTATATCGTATTACCCAATAACTGGGTTGTCAAGGTCAGATAGGCAGTAGTTCCATGAAAAATACTGGTGGCTGCATCCGGTTGGACTGGAAGCAGACCTCAATATTTGAGCATCGGCTAGGCTGTAATATCAGTTTCGTCTAGTTCTTTCAAAGATCGACAACGCTAGTCTACCACATAATTTAACGTTATTGTTTTCCTATATTGCAAACTATATCATCGATATTAAACTGAAGTATTCTTATTAAAAATATTATTTATGTGCTTCACGCTTTTTTTCTTTACAAAATAAGCATGCTGTACTTTACAGTTACTTTTACTTCTGATATTGCATGACTGTTATAATCACAGTGATCTTTGTTCTCGTTACAATAAAGTTCCTTTTAGGTTGCTGCGACTGAGAAGTCAGAAAAAAATCACAATTATCTTTATTTTCGTTAAAATAAGGTTGCTGTTGGGTTGCTGCCGTCAAAGGTAAAACAACAGTGAACGGACTGTATTTACGTAGTGAAAAAGTAAATAACACAAATGGTAGAATTTTATCTTTGTTCTAAGCCAGTAGTACTGAACCTGAGGCGAAGGTTCTAAACGATTAAGCCTAATGTAAAAAAGTATTCATATAAAATAGCAAAACAACAAAAAACAGATGATACTATGACAAAAAATACAAGGTTAGAGCCACAAGCACAAAACGCAAACGTCTAACCAGAATTTAAAAACAACAATATAGCACATTTTCAGATCGTAATGCTGGTTATATAGGCACCAGTTTCACCCAAATAGTCGGATAGTCAGACAGGCAGTCTAGACAAGTCACCGTATTCGTAATGTTGTTTGGATGACGTAAAAAAGTTTATGGACTTGTCTATTCTCGGCCTCCTTTGTTACTGGCCGACAATCGGTGTTCCGTCCTCATGACCTTTTCCTCTTGTTGATATCCTTGGCAATTATAAGATACAAAAAAAAAACAATGAGGGAATGGAAAAAGAAGAATTTTTTTTAAGGTAGTTAGTGCCACAGCGAACTACCCCTCAGCGCTTCCTATTGTTTTAAAATAGGGAAGAAGAAAAGGTCTTTACAAAAACACTTCCCATACTCTGTCCAAAGGTATTTTACTGAGCAAGTTGTTCAGTCACTTAAAAAAAAAAAAAGATTAATCTTTTTATGACTGCCTGAAACTAGTATGTCAGAGATGCAACAACTAAAGGAAATGTTACGTGACGCCTTTAAGACGTCAGCGTTTATACTTTATACGTGTATGCTTAGGGTTTTTTTTTGAGTGGGAAATCATCAATGACTTCTACCACTCTCGGCGGAGTGGGAGGGCGTGTCAGACTTTTACTGACTAAAATCCACCCGTTTTCTTTCAGTTGCCTGTGCCAGGGCCACGGTAATGCTTTCGAACAAATCACAAACATAACAGGATATGCTTAGGGCTGTCCTACAATTTATAACAGAACCCTAAGACTGGAAGGACTCAACGAAGATACGGGCCCATCTGAAAGTAGTTTGGAAATACGGAATGAGCATTACACCCGATTAATTAACTTGTTCGCACGTATTAAAACTCATCGGGAGTAGAGACACCCGTCAAATCGTGTTGTCATTCATTGTTAGTTCGAGCCCCGACTCGGTCTTAAGTCCGCAGGTGATACGGAGTAGGAATCGCCCGTAATTTCGGACGAAACTATGGCTTTCGCGCTTAGAGAGTACACCTCCAGACTGGGAATCTTTTATCTAGATTTATCTTTATTGTTCTACTACAGACTTTAAAGTGTTAGCATTTTAATTTAGTTGGGATAACAGCATTTACTACAATGATCGACTATTTCCGCATTATAATTTCGATTAGATAGGACAAAACTCTTGTTTTATACGTACATATACATATACATACCTATGACGTATAGTCGACATTATCTTACATATCGTTATTATCTCTCTGTGTTCAGATAATAATCACGTCTATGTTTAAACTGTCACTAACAAACATAGTTGACAGTCCCGAGGCTGTGATAATTTAACTTTGAAATGAAAATACTTTTACGGAATCTCTAGTTGTTAACAACTTTATTCCCAGAAGTTTCAAGCACTGAAACGCTTAAAGTTTGTTCTAGTTGACGAGTTGATTATTTTAAATTGAAATATATAAACAAAGGGATTTTTATGTGGATATAGCATTTGTAGGTTAGGTTAGGATATAAATTTTAGCTAAATATTGAAGACACGACATAAATAGAACTAAACAAACAAATTACAAATTTCTAGATGTCCAATCGAAGCGTTTTAGAAAGCCTTGACCTTGACTAAAATTAAGAAAGAAAATAACTCAAGAATTAAAAAATATAGTCGACCAAAAAAACCCATGACAACATTATATTAATTATGTCCATCACTGTCCCATTAAATTAATGCTCGAATCTATATCGGTTATGTCCCATCTTCAAGGCCATAATGTTCTTAGTCAAATAATAATTATAATCAATTATTTAAACTATGTTAAAACTTACCTTGGCACACAAATAGAGTGATAGATCCCGTAGTTCCGTAACACATGAATGAACTCCGGGAGCGTCCGACAGGCCCCCATGATACTAAACGCTGCTAGTGAACAATTCCATATCATTAATGTTCGCCGTAACTCGAATCTGTGGACAAGAGAAGAAAATAATAAGTCAAAGTAAAGTAATAATACAACTCTAAGCTGGGAAGAACTAAAGAGATCAAGAAAAGAGAAGGAAATCTATTATGTATGTATACTCCTGTCATTTCGTGCTACCTCGATGTGGAGCTATGTAGTAAACTATGCTCCACGTTCTATTCTGCCCTCTGTGTACCAAAATATAAGTCAAAGTGACCTCTTAGCTGCCACCGATAACATTCACTAACATTGCTGTAGTGCCAGCAACACGAAGAAGAATTTCGGTAAAAACATTCGTCAGTCAGCAAGGTTGTGAGAGGCTAACTTCCCAGGGGTGTCGTGGTTACGGTCGAAGGTATTTAAGTATCGTCAATCGTCGAGGCTCTTTTAATGGTATCCCTAAACGGTTATTTGTAGAGGAAAAAAAAGAAAAAGAACACAAAATATTGTTAGAATTATGATGATGATAATGACGGTGAAGTGGCTGAACTTCCACGAATGAAAAGTAAAGGGTGATAAAAATGAAATGCAGGAAATAGAGAAGCGACCCTGAACTGTAATTAAGTTCATACGGGTTCTTAGTAGTTATCTTACAGGCAAGAGGGTCAAGTCAAACATGAAGTAGCAGATTATGCCACAATATTAATTGCTATCTAATTATGACCAATTTGCAGTACAACGTAGAGTGCAAACTGCAAAGGTATAATTATTTGATACTCTGATCTGTATTGTTAAGTTTTTTTTTCATCGTATTTTTAACTTTAACAGCAGCAGCATAAGTGGTTTAGTATCTTCTTTTTTGAGGAATAAACTACTGAAAGCTAATTTTCGTAATGAATTGCTCATGAGCTCACAGAATAAGCAAAAACGTTTTCTTTTTCTTTTTTTGAAAGGATTTATTAAAAAGTCACGTACCAAGCGCCACCTCAAAGCGCATGCTTTTGATTTCAGATTAAACAATCTAATTTGGATAAGAAACATCGATACACTTAAAAGATATGAATATTCATAAATAGCGAAAGGATCAGTTTCATAAAAATATTACACCACACGTCATACTGATAAAAGCAAAGCTGTAAAGGATTAGCCACGTGTGTCATAAATGTGTCATTTGATTATGCCTGATAATAAATATTTTATCATAAACCCAGACATTAAGGGGGTTCACGGAAACGCAGTTTATGATTTATTGGTAACAGACTAATTTTGTAATCAAGCAATTATAAAAATACAGGAACAATATATAAGGGTTCTTTTTTTATCAATCGGTGTTCCACTTTCAATAACCGAAATGAATCAGCTGTTTTCGCGGAACTTAGATATTTTTACGAATTTCCAAAACTATAGCTTATCGTTATCAGTCGTTTAGTTGCCTTAACGTGCTTGTCAAAATTTAATAAAAATTCTGAACAAAATTGGATACTGAAAAATATAAACCCTTTTTGTTTCATTTAGTTTTCGATACCCAACACTCCTAAAACACGGTTCTTAACATAATTATGCAATAATTATCAAATATGTGCGCATATTGACAAAAGCTATGACAGTCAATCAAATCAACTCAGCCTATCGCAGTCCACTGCTGGACATAGGCCTCTCCCATGTTGCGCCACAACACCCTGTCCTCCGACTTCCGCATCCAGTCCGCCCCAGCCACTTCCCTACGGTCGTCGGTCCATCTAGCTGGGGGGCGTCCCACACTACGCTTGCCGATACGCGGTCTCCACTCCAGGACTCGTCTGCTCCACCGGCCATCGGTCCTTCGACAGACATGGCCAGCCCACTGCCACTTCAGCTTGCTTACTCTGCGAGCTATGTCGGTAACTCCAGTTCTGTTCCACGACAGGTTGGTATGACAGTATTAAGTACAAATTGCTGTTTAATTTCGACAGAATTCGTACTATTCAAGAACAGAGTGACCCGCATATTTTAAATCCTTTTAACAATTTTCTTATTTTTGTTAATCCTATACTTTCTTTTTCTAAAGTAGTGCACATGGTCTAATCAAAGTTGCTACTGAATATTTTCCAGCATCATCATCATATCAGCCGAAAGATGTCCACAGCTGGACATAGGCCTCCCACAATTTGGCACATAATTGCCACGCTTGGCAGGCGGGTTGGCGATCGCAGTATGGTGGTATAATGCATAGAGAACGCTGTTACCCCTTCTCAAGAAAATCCCTTAGGCGCCTTCTACGACACCCACGCACAGTGTGTAATTTTGACTTAGATGTGGCCAGATATATTTTATGTATTAATTCGAAAGAACTTGTGATACTTAATAATTGGTAAAAATTCCAACAGTAAAATTATCTATATTTTCAGAGAAAAGATTTTTTTTGTGAAAGTTCAACGACCTCAAAGAAAAGTTATTGTTTTTTTTTCTCCAAAAGTATTAACGGTATCGTTTTTTCCAATACCACAAACGACGTAATATCAGAATATTTATCCATATAAAAAATTAAGGAGCTGTAGCTTTGATTGTTAATGAAATACATGAACATTTTTGAATTTCACTTTTTATTGATTTTTTTTTTACCCCTATAATTACCGCATTTTTTTCTTTGCTATAAATATGTAGATAACTGTTGTTTATCACGTCCTAAAAAATAACATACGTAACTCAAAGGGGTGGTGAGAAAAAGCGTTTCTAAATATTTTAGAAATTTCTATGGAAATAGGGTTGTCCAAACGATAAATAAAAAAGTTATATTTTGTCGTTGCCGTCATTATCGCAATCGATAAATACTTCGTCTGACGATAACACGATGTTGATATCGTCGGAATCACATTCAAATACATCGACAGTTTTTTGCAACAACTGGTCGCCGTGTATGAGTACATTATCCTGAGTCGGCTTTAAAAGTTTTAGAACTTTTTCGGGAATTTTAGACCGCTTATTGTTTTTTTGTCTCTTATCAATTGACATACTCGACAAAAGCGGGTCAGAAGACTCTAAAGCTCGGTGAATCAAGTCAAGGAAGGTTGCTTTACGGCTGAACTTACGAGTGTGATGCTCACGATCGTAGCGCCAAAATTTGTTGCGTGTATCACCGGCTTGTTCTGAGAGCATTCCTATAGGTATAGGAATCGAATCAATAATTGGTGCACCATGCATTAAAATTTTGTGCATGGTGACAGACATGTTGTTCCAACTGTATTTTTGTACATATTTTGTTGCGACATCATTGCAGAACTCCTGAAACTTCTTAGATTCTATTTCTAAGCCGCATGATATTGTCACCAGAATTGTATGTAGGTCATTGACGAGCCATTCTGCAATACCTAAAATATTGGCAAACGTCAATCGATTGGAATCAGACAAAGCCGTACGGGCAGTGTTCCCATCATTGGTTGTACCTGAATTTGGACGAACGACGTCAACCAATACCATTTTTATATGAAGCTACATTCCATTTTGATATAATTATGTACATATGAATGGGAGTTTTTGCCAGTAAAAACTGTTACCGCCTTCACCACGTGGAGGTACTCCCAGCTTATGTTGTTAAAGTTTTTGTCTTTCACATTTTAGGAAAGTATAACATTATAGGTTTATAAAGGTCTTATAATATCAATAAAATATAAAAAAATATTCTATCGAATTGAAACATCCTTCTTTTTCGAAATCGGTTCAAAATGCTAAGGCTTTTGCGCGTGTGATATATTCATTTAAATAATCTAGTATAATTAAAATCAATCAAATGACGATTTTATTAATGACCAGAATAAATTAATCAAATGGTTAAGAAGGTTAGTGACAACCCTAAACAAAAATTTAAAAAAATTATATCTCATCACCCCTTTATTCTTTCGAGCTGATATTTTTTATTCAAATGTATTATTATGTCGCACATATTTTCCATTAAAAAGAAAATGCGGTAATTTAAAAACAAACCGGCAAAAAATTTTTTGTGGATTTGCTAAAAACATTGAATAGCGTCTTAATTATCAGCGTATCGAATCTAGTTTTTGGCAATATTATAGTTTTGTATTTTCTTAATGAGAAGATACTTAATTCATTCATTACTGATGTACCTGAAAAAAGATATTGCAATTCTATGGTATCTATGGGGTTTTCTCGATAATTGCTATGTTGCCAAAACTAATCAAAAAAAAATTGTCATTGTCTTTGATAAACCTCCAAAATAGTAAAAGCTATCAAATAAACACATAAACTGAACCTGGCCACAAGTAAGCCAAAATTACATACTGTGCCACGGGACGAAATGGGATGGTGGTGGTCTGTACGTCCGGCACCACACGGACTATTTATTGGCATATGGGAAGCCTACCTAGGTACAAGAAGGTAGGTACCCCTAGGGTAAGGACTCAGTCTATTAAATATAAATTCGGTCGCGCGTCGCTCGGTTCCGCGCGTTCGATTCAAAGTTAATAAAAAGTAAAAAAATAGAAAAAAAAGAAAAAAAAAGTAAATGTCGTGAGGATGTTGCTACATGAATAAACATAAAAAAATGACATCCAATGGCAACCGATTCCTAATGATCCAACGGGTACACACGCGGACATTTGGAGCATTTTTTCTTATGATCCCCGGGGGCTCATAAGGACGTTTGAGAGGTTAAAAAATCAATTTACAAGTATACTAAGTTACTAGGTAAATTTATTATTAAAGAAGTCATAAAGGTCCCACTGAAACAGACAGGACAAAATTGCGAGAATTAAGTCTCTGCGAGCCTCGGAAACACTGCAGACATAAAAATATAATAACGATGGCTTTGTCGGGCCAACAATGAACGAACTTAATTTAATTTTACAGGACAGACACTTGTCATGGTTAAAGAGCCTTTTTTTCTTTGTGGGTGGGAAATCATCAAATGACGTCTCCCGCTCCGGGTGAAGCGGAAGGACGTGTCAAACTTTTACTGACTAAAACCTACCCGTGTTCCTTCAGTTGCCTATGTGCCAGGGCCACGGTAACTCTTTCGAACCAATCTCGCGACCCTGGCAGGATGGTTAAAGAACCTACGAGTTCTATTATTACACATTGAAAGGTTGAATTACTAGGTGACTACTATGTTAATGAAGTTGTTACCAATTTAATTATCATCGTGTACATCATTTAAAAGGTAGATTTCGCTTCCTATTCTTTAAATACGTAGCTATTTAACTTCTTAACCTTTTTGTTCAATTTGTGAGTAGGTTTTCTATTTTTTACGTATAAATAAATATTTAAGTATTCAAATACTATTTTGTTTTTTTTACTGTGTGTAATCAGAGGTTTATAATGTGAATGAACTTACAAGATAACTAATACCCATAATTAAAGATGGGAAACTGAAACGGTGCTTGTATTGATGAATGCAGTATCTCAGTAAACTAATTATAATTTTAAATGAAACACGCTACTACAAACAACTGGTTCGATTCGATAAGGTCGTTAATAGCTTGTTTATTTTTAATTTCAGCTGTGAAAAGTTCATTCTGAATGCATCGATCGCTTTCAGGGAAACGGCCATGAATAAACTATGGCCACTAGTCACTTTCTATTTTTATTTACTTAAACCAGTCTAGTCTAGATCATTTTATGAGTTTTGAACAATAGCCGTTTTAAAAAGCGTTTAGTGGTTACTTGCCTTGTTCCCCATAGAAATAGTTCTGTCATTTATTATGAGACTAGCTGTTTTAATGTTGTTTACTAATAACCATGAAAGTAGCCTGTGTCCTTTATCAGCACCCTAATTGCGTAACACACCTTCAATCACAATCTGATTTTGAAGGATTTTGCTAATACATTGCTTCATATGTTCGAAAAATTTGTCTGCGCAACAACGCAGACAACGCAATGAATGTTGTTGAACTGTCAAAATAATTTCATAACGATCAATTCAATGGTTTAGGCGTGAAAGTTAAAAATAGATACAGTTACTTTCCCATTTATAATATTAATACGGAGTTTTATAAGTAATATCTAATCTATCTAACTAGGCTGTATTGTCTTACTGCAGGGCAAAGTCCTCCCTCTCCCTTTTCCCTTTTAATAATTAATATTGTACAATAAATTCCTTACCCACAAAAACTGAAATAGTAATTAATCACTCGATCTTTAACCTTGCCACTGACAAGACATTTCAGATTCATTACGTACATCCCTGAAAAATTATACCTACGCATGCTTTTTCCCCCCATTCGATTGACAGCCCAGGGCCACAGACCGTACCATCTGTGTATATTTTTTTAATAATCGATAACGCGACATTACAATATCAATGTGGTTTACTATTGTATTGCTAGTCTATGTCGACCATACAAAATATGTTAAATCGTTACAATGGATTTTCTATTGTTTCTGCTTCTAGATAAGGCTTTTTATACAAAATCATTGTGTGTTAGGTACATTGATGATATCTGTTAATCGTTGGAGCGTTAGGACATTACCCCACGGGAACGCACTACCGGGAAAAAAATTTGCGTAATATAGGTCATGAAATATCTGCGTGCCAAATGTCATTCAAATCCGTTCGGTCGTTTTTGCGTGATAAAGCAACAAAGATTGTGAGATCAAGCATCGTCTTTCGTCAAATACACATAGGATTTTGTCTTTCAACATGGATAGAAAATTACTGACATTTTATTTAATATCATATACTTATTGTTTTGTATGCAAACGAGACATTGTTATGGTAATGGCTCTGTGACACATGCCTCTGCATAACGAGGGACTTTAATGAGTCTACATATGAGCATTTGTGTTCAAAGTCATGCAAATTTAAGAAAATGGCTGACTCGTTAATTTTCTGTGACATAAGTGTAATTTATTATACAGCCGTTATATGTTGATCATTTCCAATTCATGGTGTACCTACCCTAGCGACTACAATTTCATTAATTCGCAGATTAAATTAAAAAAAGTTATTTCTTTAATTCAATCAAAGAAACAAGCAAATTTGGCACAGCCCAAGTCGGCTCGGCGCCAGTAAAATTACAGTTGAAGTGGATTTTGTTCTTCTTACTTTTAACTATTCGATAGCATTAAAAATGATATAAAAATTGTTGATCTGTATAATATACCACAGCGTATCATCATTATCATTTCAGCTGAAAGACGTCCTCCAATTGGGGGGGGGGGGGGGGGTTTGCCATAATCGCCACGTTTGGCAGGCGGGTTAGCGATCGAAGTATGGTGGTAAAATGCATAGAAAACGCTACTAGCTATTCTCTAGTAATTCCCTTAGTCGCCAAAACATGAGATGGTGCTATTCTTTACGCCTGGCACCACACGGAAGGCACCATGGTGTGTGCTAAACGGTATTCAATTATATATTTTATAATAACGTTGTACGTTTCCAGGATATTTTCCACCAAAAACATTATCAACTTACAACATAAAAAGAACATTTGGACCGTAAATATTATAATGATAGCGGTCCGTCTGGTAAAACCCGGCAGGCATAATGTTAACGTAGTTTTTTGTGATGGCTGGGACTTCCAATGATCGCCCCTGATGTTCATAATTAGATTGTTTTGAGGATGCCTGCCGAAAATAAATTTCTAATAATAGACTTGTTTTGTGATCAGTAGCTTTAGAAACCTTGTCAAGGACGAAGTCGATTCATTAACAGTTGGAATTACTTTTATTTTTTGTCAGTTCAATAACATTGCGTCATTCAATTGCGTTATTTACTTAGTTGAGCAGACACATTTTTCGAACTTATGGAGCAATGGATTAGCAATAACCTTCAAAATGATTCAGATTCTGATTGATAGTGTGTTATGCAATTAGGGTGCTGATCGTGTCGAAGTAAGTACACAAATATCCCGATAACAAGTCGAATAGTTCAAATCAATAAATTATAATAAGCCCCACTACGACATCTATATACAACCAGAAATCGTGAAAAAAAAATCGGCTGTTTCATTCAAAAGTTCAATACCTACTCGACCAAAATGTATGAAACAGCTGATTTTTTTTCGCGATTTTAGGTTTAGTCCCATAGTAAAAGTTGTTCATAATGATGAGTACAATGTCCCCTTAAGAGGGTGTGCGTTAATTACATTACATGTTGTATATAAAATTCAAAGTCCTGAGTGACTGACTGAGTAACTGATATATGCACAACCTAAACAGCTGGTCCTAGAGACATGGAATTTGGAGGGTGTGTTCTTTGTGAGGAGTAGGTATACACTAAGAAAGGGTTTTTTGAAATTCCATTCCTAAGAGGGTGAAATGGGGGCTTTAAATGGTGAATTTTTCGCATCCACGCGGGCGAAGCCGCGAGCAGAAGCTAGTGTAGAAAAATTAATTAAAACTGGCGTGTATAAAAGTAATTAAAACTGGCGTCAAGCCACTGATTAATTAAAAAAATCTAAAGTCAATATGTCAGAATGTATTTGACATATTGACGTATTAAGTTCGATAGCACCTGAATCCCTTGTATGCTTATCAAGTAGTACATATAATAAAAATAATTAATTGTACAACGCGATTAGTATTGACTACTGAACCGCAGTGAACTATCTCCTCTATGATTAATCAATCATAGAGGAGATAGTTCACTGCGGTTGACCGATGGCAGTACCAATGTGGCCTGTTAGTCTAGTGGTTAGTGACCCTGACTGCTAAGACTGAGGTCGTGGGTTCGATTCCCACCCAGGACAAATCTTTGTGTGATGAGCACGATCATTTGTTCTGTGTCTGGGTGTAATTTATCTATAATATGTATGTATTTAGAAATATATAAGTATGTTTATCAGTTGTCTGGTTGCCATAGTACAGGCTCTGCCTAGTTTGGGATCAGATAACGGTGTGTTGGTTGTCCTAAGATATTTATTTAATGTTGGGGTCATAGTTTATGGGATAAGGTACATTAATAAATTATAATAGTATTTTAAAACATATACACCGTGACATTTTAGTCGTCTTAAAAAGGTTGTCCACTCAATGTACATACATACAATCGCGCCTTTTTCCCATGGGGGTAGGCAGAAACCACGGAACGCCACCTGCTACGATCTCTACACTCAATGTACCCGAAATAATATACCTCTAGGCGTGATTAAAAATTGTTACCATTAATTACTACTAAGGTACTAAGAAAAATAAATAATGCATTATAATTATGAAACATTATGTTAATAATGTTAACGTATCAGACGGTACAGAACATAGCTACCCAGCGCAAGAGTCGACTAGATCAATCCATCTCCGGTTTTTTGAGACAAAATATAAATTTAAAACAACGTCCTGCGTCATCATGATGAAATTTTTTTTTTTAAATTGGCATTCGAATGTTCATTTTTTATCTTATGGATATGTAGAAGTCATTGGATACATGAAGTGGGCGGCCGTTGTTAGACGATTAAAATGACACGGTGTATATGGGGGATACCTATATCAACCAGTGACTGTTTTTTAACCGACTTCAAAAAAAGGAGGAGGTTATCAATTCATCTGTATGCTTTTTTTTATGTTTGTTAGTTTTTAATTTAGTTCCATTCGGACAATGGGATCCATGTGAAAACCTTATAAGTCTTAAATTTGCATTAAGTATTTGCGCGACAAATGAACGAATAACGTGATTAGATTAGTGCGGGGTACCTACCATAACTAAAAAGTTAAAAATAAAAACTTTTTACAAAAAAAAAACAACCGACTTCCTTAAAAAAAAACACTACAAAGTCAAGAATAACTTTAATTTCGGAAGTCGGTGGCAAAAACCTTAAATACAGATCCTAAGATACCGAATTCCGAAATTAAAGTTATTTTTGACTTTGTAGTGTTTTTTTTTTAAGGAAGTCGGTTGTTTTTTTTTTTGTTAAAAGTTTTTCGGCTGTAAGGATGATGATAATGTCTAAACATTTATGAAAAAAAGTTACGAAGAATTTTTGTCCATTTCTCAGAATGTATACGTTCCGGATTGGCGTAAATCGGCTGAACGGATTTGAATTAAATTTGGCACACAGATACTTTATAAGCTGGATTAGCACATAGAGTACTTTAAATCCCGGTAGTACGTTTTCCTGGGGCATTTTTAGACATCCACACGGGCAACAGCTAAAATTTTTTATATAATAAAAGGGCTACGGTGCATCAATAGTCTTTACGAGTAGCGACATTGTTGCATCCTGGGCATTCCAACATCTTGCTGATACGAGATCAGAATAGGACAATCTTCATCCTCAAATGTCAAATGAGATTATTACCATGTTCTTATCCTGATTGTTTTATTGACATGCTTGCCTTCTGTATTTACACACTATGGTCATATCTGGTTTCAGAGTCCATAAGTGTAATGTGTTAAGTTACGATTGACGTTTCTGAATTACAGGTGGCACAGAATTTTGATTGTCTAATAGCCGCCGCAGACTGGCGCGACGGGAGTCGTCTGTCAGTCTGCGTGAGCCTTAATTCGGAATACGGTCGTGGTGATGGCGAATGTTGTTGTTATTATATATTTAAATTAACTCAAAATCAGAAGTATGGAACGCGGAAATCAATTGTTGTTTTCAAGTGACAAACAACTTGTTTTGGACCTGTAGCATAAATTGTGAATTATTTAAAGAAGAACTATTCCAGAAGTATGTATACTTCACAATTTATATACTGTATGTATTTTGTATTGTTACGTAAACAATCAAAACTCTAGGTCGTCCTGTGTTGTTTCAATGAAAGTTAACCACCTATGTAGTACATAGATTGATGTTCTCCGCCCTTTCCGACATTTGGCAAATCTTCAAATCTTTGCCGGTTGATTCCATATATTAAAATAGTCTTGTAAAATTATCTAGCCCTGAGCAATTTTCCAAGTCAAATTGTAGATGATTAAATACCATAGATAATTGTAGTATTTTCCTAGATATGGAAATAATTCTTTTGATTGTGCATAAAATAGAAATGCATTAGTTTCTTTTAAACGCGGAACTGGAAATAATTTATTAAAATATTTCTGTGTCTAATTCTAGATACTGTAACCATTCTAATTTAACTATAATACTGATTAACTGTAGTTGAGGTACACTCACCTCAAATGAGGTCAACAAAACAATTATCGGCCATTCACAAAAATAAAGAAAGAAAATTTAAAAAGTTCCAATTACGAATGTTTACACTTTTTTGCGTAATTCGCGCAATCATTCGCAATTGGCGAAAAAGTGCAACAGTGTAAAACGAGCAAGAGTTGGTGGACTTACTTTCACATTTCTATGCATAATCGTACAACGACGGCTTACAAATTGAGAAAATGTACTGAAACAGTGCAATGACTAGTTCTGACGAGAATAGCCTGATAGTCATTAATGTAGTTGTACCTAATAGATTGTGGCGTAGATTTTACGTCGGATATCTCGACCTTGTAAACCAGAGGATAAACTGTTATAGTTAATTTGTATACAAGTATGTAAGAGTACATAGCTAATATTTTTCCATACTGTATAAATATGTACCTACCTAACAACTTAAATACTACTTTATTTAATGGACACGTAGGTGTGAAAATAGCCTGAAAGAATTAACTGACAGATTGAGGAAAACAATTTCATTATGGCCATGCTCTTTACCTACAAGCGTCGCCGTTGTCGTCGAATCAGCCGTGAACTTTTGACAGCTATAAATGTAATAATGATTTATGCGTACCGGTAGCCATCAAAAGTTATAAATAAACTTAATGAGGAATTTAAAGAAAGTGTACGCGTGTTGGTAACCGATAATTGATAGGTCACTGATTTAAAAATGAATAAGTGCGAAAGGGGCTGCGACCTTAGCAGATTTTTAAATGTGTATTTTATGTTTTACTAGCTGTTACCCGCGACTTCGTACGCGTGGTATTTTTAACAAAAAAGTTTTTCGTTCGTTTTTTTCGGAGATTATATTTTTTTTTTCTAAAATAAAACTAGCCTAAGTTACTCCTTGTTACATCAGCTATCTGCCAGTGAAAGTCCCGTCAAAATCGGTCCAGCCATTTCAGAGATTAGCCGGAACTAACAGACAGACAGACAAAAATTGAAAAAAAATTGTTTTGGTATATGTACCGTGTATACATCCATATACACTTAGTAAAAAGTGGTTATCTTAATATTAAAAACAGACACTCCAATTTTATTTATTTGTCTAGAGGACATCGACCAATCTGCACTGGGCCCGCGTGGTGGATTATGGTCCTCTTACAAAGAGGAGGCATGTGTCCCATGTCGTTTGACTATGTATGTTTTATGATGACCAAAACATTCGTACAAACTTCAACACTCATAAGAAAATATGTAAGTAGTAGGTATTTCAGCTTCGCCAAGTCACAAATGAATCTGCGTAGGATTTGCTTTTAGTCGACTTTAACACGGACGTCATAATATCGTGGCGGGATTTTTTCGCACACTGCATTTTCAACGTACTTCTTAGCGCCTATAGTTCAAGGTCAAACAATGTGTCTTTTCGAGGCGCTGAGATACACTCTGTTAGATTCTCAATGCTCAGTTCAACACCGAGAGTTGAAAATCCAGTGCGCGATTAAATAATATATCTTACGATAACCAACACAACGTTATCTGATCCCAAACTATGTATATATGTACTATGGCAACCAGACAACTGATAAACATAATTATATATTTATAAATACATAGGTACATATTATAGATAAATTACACCCAAACACATAACAAATGATTGTGCTCATCAAGTCATCACACAAAGATTTGTCCTGGGTGGGAATCGAACCCACGACCTCAGTCTTAGCAGTCAGGGTCACTAACCACTAGACTAAACAGGCCAGTCAAAATCGCATCACAATATTTTCACTTCGACAAACGATTCAGAAAGCCTACCTGAGTTTACATACAAAATATTCTTAAAAACACATTTATTCCGCGAAAACCATACTTAATAATCACTTATTAAGTAGTAGTAGGTACTAAGCAGACGTGAGTCAGAAGGTCAGCGAAGCTATTGTATGTACTTGAACTTGCTACTTATACTTGTAATCAGTTATAAAACATGTCAAGAACGTTTAAGATAATAGCAGTTCCCGTTTGATAACTGTTGAGGTGACACATTACTGAATACGACAGCTAGTGTGATGAATCGATGTTGTACAGACGCCAGCACAAAAAGCTACTACAATCTGTCAAATTTCTTTAATAGATAACTTTATCACTAAAGTCTAAGGATCAAGATTGATTGGGAAAATTTGATCATTTCCGATATCTGAATGTGCTGGCGTCTGTACATGTGTTTATTGTAAACGCCCGCATATTCGTTTTTAGCATTTACTAACACAAGTTCATAAATTAAAAAAGAACACGGAAACAGTTTAACACGTCAAATCATATTGTTTTAAACTAGATGAGGTCGGCTTTTCCTAACCGACTACTCTGAGAAAAAAGGAGTTTTAAGGCTTAGTAAAACTAAGGGGTTAGTGTGAATTCTTAGGATTTACTTAAAGTCCGGGCTTTTACAGTGACAAATGCCAATATTTTTATCTACAAAACTACGAATAAAAAATCTAAAGAAGTATCATAAATTAAGGGCTTTTTGTCTTCTTATTCAGACTGCCTGTATGAAATAATTTATAAAAACTAGTGAATTTAATGCTTTGCACCTTTTGTGTGTATTAATTTGTTAAAAGTACTTAGTTAATACCTTTTATTATTTTTTCATTCAACCTGCGTGATTAATTGAATGGTTGTATTCTTAGGGAATAGTAAATTAACAATGTTTTAGACAATGTCAAGCATTCAAGGTACCTAATGAACTTTTTCGACATAACAAATTATTAAAAGGTAGTTAAATATTCACACGTAAAACAGCTAAAGTTCGAAAAACGTCATTAACAATAGCATAAAAAACATCGCATCATGAAGCAGTCGGGCCAAAAAGGGAACAAAATTACATTTCATTATGAGGTCCCACGTGGGTCATCGACATGAAACAGAGGGGTAATTGCGGAACTTTTTATCGGAAGGAATTGGTTTAATATTCATAGTTAAACAACATACATTGCGTTATTTACGTCGCTGAGCCGACAATTTATGCGAACAAATGACGCAATGGTTTAGAAATAATCTTCAATCCCATTCAGATTCTGATAAATTGTGCGTTTCGCAATTAGGGTGCAGGTCATTATTTCGACAGCGCAAACTTTCAAGGATCAAGTTTTAACAAGACTCATAACAGGTGCCTTTACCCTACTTCCTGATCTCCTTGTGACAAGGTTTTCTCGTAGTAGGAAAACTTCATAATTGCCCATAGAACACACCTAATTATTTTAAGGAAAATTCTAGTTGAATGTACTCATGTCGAAGACTGCTATAATTGGGTTTCATGAATTTTATATATCAAGTCACGCATGTTTATAATATATTGTAAATAAAGTACATTTTTAAATGATTAAGTACCCACATATTTACATAATAGGCTGTTTATACAGTCCTCTTTAAAATATTATCAGTGGTTTTCAGAAACTTTTACCTGGATATAACAAAACATTATATTCTCATGGGGATAAATAAATCATAGGAATGCTTCTATCTAGCAGTGGGCCATTAAGTGGTAGGTGGTACGGGGGCCGGGAGTCTAATGAAATGACAAAGGCCCATGCGCATCAAACGTTTTTCATAAAAATTGCGAGAAAAGAAAAAAATCATAAGTTAAAGATGCTTTTACTATCTATGTTCTGCGTGTGTATTTGTCATGTAATACGTATTAGTCTAGAAAAAATCCACATATTTATTATTGAAAAAAAAAACCATTACAATGACTGAAATTTTGGAATCTTTAAAAAAAATCCTTAATCTTTTGCTAGCTTTTCATAATATTTAGTGTATTTGCAATAGCAAGTTATTTCAAAATCTATAAAACTATGAGTCTCGTACCTATTCGATGCTATTTCGTCGTAAAATTATCAGACATGATTCATTTATTAATGTTTGATAATGCAAATAAATAATAGACAAACAGTAGCAGTATTGTCACCACCAGCCGTATCATGAAATAATATTATAAACCGCGATTCTGTGTCAAAGTCCTTCATGATTATTTCAAAGAGGCCTTTTGTGGCTATTTCTCCAAAGTCAAGAAGAAAATACAAATAAAAGGTATGAAGAAGAATAGTGAAGATTTTCGGAAAGTCCTTAGTCACAATCTAGCACATAATATGGATATAAACAACCCGATGGCTGTTAGAGCAAACGTGGTCTTAATCGGTAAACGTAGAGTAGACCGTCTGCCAACTACGTAGAGCGACGATCTTCGCAAAGCTAAAAAACTTTTTTACAAAAAAAAAACAACCGACTTCCTTAAAAACACTACAAAGTGAAAAATAACTTTAATTTCGGAAGTCGGTGTCTTAGGATCTGTATTTATGGTTTTTTTGCCACCGACTTCCGAAATTAAAGTTATTTTTCACTTTGTAGTGTTTTTAAGGAAGTCGGTTGTTTTTTTTTTGTAAAAAAGTTTTTATTTTTAAATTTTTAGTTGTGGTATTCACCCTGCACTAATTCCAAACAAACAATGCATATTTATGCGATCGCAGAAATCGCGGTTGATTTGCTGTCATTTTTTAAAGAGTTCCGGTGTCTGTCTCCCGAACTCATCATCAGATCTATATGAAAATTATATGGGACCATTTCGGAATAAACCCCTTTCGAACAAAAAAAGAATTTTGCAAATCCATCTACATATGACGGAGTTATGGCCGAACATACATAAAAAAAAAAAACATATAAACATCCGAATTGAGAACCTCCTTTCTGAAGTCGGTTAAAAATATAATAAATGGCCAGGCCAAAATGATTAAGGCTGCTTTTTTTTTTACTAAGCAGACAGTAGAGTGGGTAAGAGCCCACTCTAGTGTCTGCTGAGGAATCAATTCTCGATGTCAACGAGTATGTCTATCTAGGACAAGATATCTTCTAACTCCTGATCGATAAGGAGTTGTACCTTCCATCATCAGCTCAACGGAATATAAGAATACAAGTAACGGTCTAAACGTGCCTATAATATTCAAAGAATTATCCCCTAACCTTCTAACCTTTCACTGTAAGTTCCTATATGTACTGTTCACCGATGAGGAGTTCCATGCGGTATCTTCGAAGACTATAATTAGTTCACCACGGATGGATAGATAGAACCAGCAATTATTTTTGATCTTTAGTACAATATCCAAATCACATTACGTGTACTGTTTGTTTTTGAGGAGTTCCTTCGTTTATCTCCCAAAGTATACATCAAATCTTCACAAAATTAATATGGGACCACCTCAGGAGTATACCCTTACGAATAAAAAAAGAAATTTCAAAATCGGTTGACAATTGGCGGAGAAATCGGTGAACATACATAAAAAAAAAAAAATAAAAAAAATACATACAGTCGAACATATAACCTCCTCCTTTTTTTGAAGTCGGTTAAAAACCGGCCAAGTGCGAGTCGGACTCGCGCACCGAGGGTTCCGTACAAACCTGTAGGTATATAAGTAAAAGTTCACCCATCACGACAATCGAGTCGTAGTTCTGTTCTGTTTCTTGGCTTGGTTTTATTTCTCTCTGTGTTTTGTTCTGTTTATTATATGATGTAACTAAAACTTTACGGTTTTCGCAATTTTTCCTTTATTTGTGCTATAAGACGTTGCTTCGTACCAAATTTCAAAATTCTAGATCGACTGGAAGTACCCTTTAGGTTTTGATTCCCTTGTGAGTTTCGAAAATTTGCTGAAATTTGCGGCATAAACGGCTATATCTTTTGATTGCGTTAGTTTAGAAGTTTGATTTTTTCACAGCTCCAAGGGACAGTAGTTTTGAGTATTTGATATAAATTTCAGCTTGATACCTCCACGCGTTCCTGAGAAAAAGGGTCTTGACAGACGGACGGACGGACGGACGGACGGAGGGACGGACGGACAACAAAGTGATCCTATAAGGGTTCCGCTTTTTCCTTTTGAGGTGCGGAACCCTAAAAAATTAATGAATGAAAACGTACGAAGATTAAATTCGTTCAATGAAGAGTTCTGTGTCCAATGAGGTGATTACAGTGGCAATGTATGACATTGTGTCCTATCGTCTGCTCGGTACAGGAACTGATAAACTTTACTGATGGAGCCAAACAGGTAGCCGATATCAGGGCCAAGCCATCAACGCTAAAAAGAAGATAATATAGTTCTACAGCATTTTGACAGTTGGACAACATTCATTGCGTAATTTACGTTGATTAGCAAGCGATTTTTAAGACAAATGAACCATTGGATTAGGAATTTCCTTCAGGCTATGATAGTGACGCAATTAGGGCGCAGTTTTGGATTGCATTTTTTAACAAAAATCAGGTTCAAAGTTCTACAGTGAAACAGCACAGCGGTTACATCATTCACATGAAAAGCCGACCTCCAATATCACAAAGATAGGCATTATCAACGCATGATGCCAAGTGGTACGATACTGATAATGGCAATGTGCCATTACATATTGCGGGACGTGGATGCAATAAATGTTTATCTCGTTTTAGTTATTATTTTATCGATTTTACATATTATAATTTAATGCTGGCTTAGCTGGCTGTTCCGGTTTGCATCGATAGCGAAAGTCGTTTTCGTTGGTATTATTTAATTTGACAAATTATGTTTCCGTACAAGCTTGTGTGTGTTTTATGTTTTAGTGACAATTTATTATATTTTTTTTTAAAACGGATATTCTTCCAATTTCAATATGTTAGCATGCTTTTCTTATTTTTTTAGACACGAGCGCAATGTTCATCTCCAAAGGCATCTTTTGTAAAAATATAATAACAGTTTTTCTCCAAAAAAAAAAGATATTGCCCGAATTTTTGTTCGTTCAGTTTTAACAAGCTATTCTTGCTGTCGGCGGAATGACTTTCCTGAAAAACTTTTTTACCATAGCTATGTTTTAACTAGGAATCGCAACAGCCAAAAAAAAATAAAGGGGGTTTACCACTAAAAGTACAGTGTTGTGACTTTCTTAATAATATAAAATTAAATCAAATCACTAAATGCTTGCCCACAATTAAAAAAATTAACCTATTTACGATAGTTGCAGAAAAGTTTACATTTGCATTGAGCATTGTCAGGTTGTATTAGGTTACAACACATTTTGCGAGCGTCACAAATATGGCTTTACAGAAGTGTAAGCATTAAAATAATCAATACAATCCTCGAAAATCATTTGATTCCATTGGATGACTATTTCATAAAAAAGTCATTCAATACCTTGGCTTTTAAATACATTATTTTACATACAACGGTAACGGAAATGAAAAATGTGACCTGTGCACTAAAATAATTATGAATAATGTCAATTGTATTCAATTGACATTATTCATAATTAATTTTGTGCATATAATATCATCGTTATCGTTTTTTATATTATAATCATTATTTAATAATTATTAATTTTTGTTGAGAGAGCTCAATTTTTAATTGTTTAATTTTGGTTGGTTTGTGTGTTTTGTTCGCGGTAAATAAATAAAAAATTCTGTACAAATATTATTGAGCTAAACACTTAGCTATACCGTTGAACTCCAAAACAAATATAACACCTACGTTAAAGCGAGAAAAAATCACTTATTTATCTAAGCTATGTACCAGTGGAAAATAAATCGAGAATGCCTTCTCTAGCAACGAAGGGGAAGTTCGAACATAATTTAAAATGTAAAAAAATCAATTGTAATTGCCTGCTCTAGTTTTAAAAGCACTAATTGAAAAACAAAGTTAGTTATTTTCAGAAAACCAACAAAAATGAACCTGGAACACCTGTAGGTATAATGTCAAATTTATAATTTAACATCTTCTATCTTTGCGCACGTTGCATGAAATGAGATTGAAATGTTCGGATATAGGTCATTCTATTTCTAGGAAGCCCGCCAACAATACTTACTATTGAAATATTTAGCATGATTTATTTCTCGCACAAAAAAGGAGGGTAAGCATTAAAAAGTCTAGACTACTTGAAACTTCCTTTCACTTCCTCATATCTGTCAGCAGTGTGATGAAATATGACGTTTATCGTCACAATGTTAGGGTTCAGATTTGTTTACAAACAAGAGCCTCGCATGATGTGGCGTGTTCACCTACATCAGTCTTCAAGTTTGAGGCATATGTGTAAACAGTTACTCCATAACTGAGGACGTCATTATTTTTGAGATGAACTTGAAACACTGAAGTAATAAATTGTTACTAGAGTCGAAGGAGATTCAAGAGGCATAAAAAACTGAAGTGGAGCAACAAGGATCACTTCACCGAGGTTAGAGTTTTGTTTTTTTACGTCACGTTTTCAATGTCTTTCTTTTTACTGGCCCAAGCTTGCCGAGCCAGTGCAAAGCTAGCCTAAACATAATAAATTGAGTACCAGATGTCCTAATGACAAAAGCGTGATCAGTTAGAGCCAGTCCACACGGCGCGTTGCGTCGTCGCAACGCAAATATTTTGACGCATAGCCGGCCACACAGGCGCTGCGTCGTCGCAGCGTTACTACGACGCAGTCTTAACGTTCGGTCGACGCAGCGGTGACGCACAGTTGCAGCAAGCAAACTGAATACAAAAGTACGTAGGTAAAAAATGAAATGAGCTTGCGTGTATCCTCCCTATCAACGCACAAGCAACTGAGCGCTGCCTCTCCGTCGCCGCAATGAGTACACCCCCTCCCGCTTCGTCTCGGGGGCTGCTGTCCGTCATGTGTGCGTTGCGACGACGCAGCGCGCCGTGTGAACACCTTGGTTATTTGTATGTAAAACAACGCAACGGCAGCGCTGCGTCGACGCAACGCTGACGCAACGCGCCGTGTGGACTCGCACTTAGACGACCTGCAATCGCTAAGAGTTCAAATGTGAAAGTTTGTTACTCAAGCACGTAAAAACGGCCAAACGGATTAGGATGAAATTTGGCACACATAGTTTTTAACCAGAAAAAGCATCTATGTGTTACATAGTATATTTTTATCCCGGCTGTACGTTCCCGTGGTATAATTGCCGACCAACACAGGGGCAACCTGCCGGCAAAAGCTAGTGTATCGATATTTGATTTACAGGCTTGCCATTAAAGTCTTTTAACAGTTACCTGTTAAAAAAAAGGAAACACTGTTTACAGTTCTGACAATGTAAACAGTCAGTGTTTCTTTTTTTTTACTATTCGAATTATCAACCAAAGCGTTAACTTTGTCCATGACGTAACACCTAGACGGCATCACTAACTTTCGTGGACCAAAGTCCACTGCCTTGGACTTTGATCCACGAAACCGCGAAAGTCTGTGATATTTAGACTTTGATCGGCGTAATCGCAAAAGTGAGTGATTGTTGGACTTTGAACCGTAATCGCGAAATCAGTGATTGTTGGACTTTGGTCCTTGGATTACAAAATTCTACAAATCCAATTCATTTCATGTAAATGTTTTCTGAAAGCGATTTACATACTGTTGCGAGTTTAAGAATATTATTTTTATTCCAGAAATACAGCTGGCTTTCTAACCTCTAATATTTACCAGCGCGAGTATGTGGAAAATTATACCACGGGAACGTACCTACTACCGGGATAAAAAGTATCCTATGTGTTAATCCAGGTTATAAACCATCTGTTAGGCAAATTTTATCCAAATCACTTCAGCCGTTTCTGCGTGATTGAGTAACATCCAAACATCTTAAAATACTAGTAGGACTATGAAAACAGGTACGTTGGCAGAAAACACAGTAAGTAGTACCTACACTGTCATATAATTGTATCTACCTAACTGGCCACTTAGCCAACAAATTGTCCTCGCAACTATTTATTTCCGATGACATAAACAATTTATTCTATGTAATATGTAAGTACACTTGGACAGTTTATAGCCGGTCTTTATTATTAGTCGTCTATGGGTCTTCCCCACTTGTTATCTTGTGGTATAGAAACTGTGGTAAAGGAAAAAAATCATAACTTCAAACTTCATTAGCGTTAAATATTGACTGTGCTTCTCTGGGTATTATTTTTTCTAATATTCTCTTATTTGGAGAGCTAGTTAGTACTTCGTTATAATTTTTTAGGAAGTACCGAATATGCAAAGCGTTATCTCTAGTAGTAGGTATGTTTATATGTATTATTTAAACGACTTTGAACTAACGGTACACACATAACATATCTACATTTTATGACATCCTGGATTATGAATTGTTTTATTAACATTGTGATAAAATAATTATGGTTTCCGTGCTTTTTTTTTGTATTCAACGTTTTTAGGAATTTCTTAGCTGTCTAAATAATAAACTTATAAATATGATGTAAATAATTGTATTCATACGAGGAAACTTCAGAACTGGTGATGCATGATCCGATCCTATATTAACAGTATCGATACAACATGTTCTATATTATACTCGATTATAACGAATACGACACAACATGCTTGGATCAATGCATGTTAAGAAGATTTAAAGTATCATAGTTGTTTATTAAATAAAATACCTACCTACTCCTACGGCGTTTTTTTACCGAAGAACAAAAGCATGAAGAACAACAGAATCCAATGGAAACATTCCTTAAGATCCGGATCGTTCCAAAGTATCGATGCAAATGCGAGTATTGTGCATCCCTACTCAGAATCTATGACCGTAGATATTCACATATCATACAGATTAAACGGCGTATAAATTACTCAATGTGCCCTGTTCTCCCCGTAAGGAGGCAACCATAACTTAACTCAAATGTTTCATCCCTATGCTTCATGAGCGATTACCGAAAAAACCAGCGAAAGCAATTTAAATGCGAAAATTTCTCCCCAAAACTTCGCATACGTCAGCTAATGCGATCCGTTTCGGCAAAGGTCTGCAAATTGCTTTAAAGTGAAAATATGCTGCGAAATACCGCGGTGGCATTTCACTCATAATACCTAGGTTCGCAAATTACAAAGTTACTCGCCTCGATTTTACGGTTCTCGCCTTCGGGGTCGATGGCCGAAAATTAAGTGTAGCGGAAAAAAATCCGTCAACGCTTACAGTAGTATTTAACTACACGTTCAAGGTTTCGAACGAACAACCCTAAATAAAGGAGTATTTTTGATATTTTTATCTAATCTTAACACGCTATGGTTGATCGTGACTTTGGTAGCAACACACTTTTTACACGAAGAGGAAAACCATTGTTTTTAAATGGCTATGGGTATTATAACAACGTAGAAAAAATCTCTGTTGAGCTACACAGCTTCAATAAACAAAAAGGGGGGGAAAAGAGAATCCCATACCGAAAGCCACAGCGTGCTGAGCTGCTGACCGACTGACCTACATACCCCACTAATTTAAAGATAAATAAATAGCGTCACGAATGACAAAAGATGAGGGTTCTCAAGCAAGGATCCCAAACCACCAGCGTCCAGTACAAAACCAAGCATTATAAATTCTAAAAATCAATAACAACGACACAATTTCAGAGTCAGCATTATTCGCCATTTTCAGCTGTATAATAAACTTTTGGAGACTGTTCAACGATCCTCCATTCCAAATAAAAACAAAAGAGGGTAGCCAGAAAATGGTTGCGGTTTTCCCTCCCTCGACCTTGACGGTGTTTATCTCGATGTTCACAGCATCTGGAGTTTATTCCGATACAATGAGCATCTTTATAGAAAGAGGGTTTTTATATTTCTGAATAAAATCGTCTATAAAATCTGTCAAACAGAATCATGAATATGATCAATTTCATACGAAATCTGAAATGTAGGCAATATTACGTAAGGTTTCTTAGCAAAAAGTATTTACCAGGCTTATGTAACTAAGTCGAGCAAGATAAAATACTTTTATCTTAAAGAATAATAAAATAAAGATATGAACCAGTTTCGTATTTAAATAATTCCCTCACATAACGAATGGACGTGACATCTTCAAGTTTTCCTTTATATTTATGGACAAAATAACTGACTTGGTCATTTCTAGAACTAGTAGGCATGTAATGAACATAAATGAAATATTGACAATGCTCATTACCTCATTACGATGTTTATTCGTGTCCCTGAATGAAAAGCAAATATGAGTCAAGAATCAAGATTCATGATTGCATCTATCTCTTTCGATCGCGTTAGAGAAAGCAGGACAAAAAGCTTTTAATACCTAATTTAGTTAAACTGGTGTAATAGTCGTTAACGGAAAGGTTTGTGAATGTCAATATCATTGGATGAACTGGGCCTAGGTTGGGGTTAGCGACCTTATTGGCTTGGTAATCCGCGCTGGAGGTTATAAGCCGATGAAATTCAAGTGTTTGTATTTGGCGACTAGGGTAAAAGTCAACTTGAGTTACTGGCTTATCAACTTTATAGAGAAGATAACGGTTTTAATGACGAATCTTTTTGATATGCAACTTACATTATACATAACTGTGAAAGTTAGTATGTTTGTTATTGAATCTTGCAAAACCGGCAGAATGGATTAAGATCAAATTATAACCTGGTTTTAAATACCAGGGTGCTTTTCATCCCGGTACTACGTTCCCGTGGGATATTTTTCGACTACCGGTCGGAAATCGCGTGAAAAAGCAAATTTTTTCATTTGTCAAATCTAACATAGGTAAAAGTAAAAGTATTTTGCTTCCTATCCCATTATTTATAGTGCAGGTAAACCCGTTATTCGCACTATACATATTTTTATTATATCATTTACGTTTGTTTTATTTCGCAGAAATATACTTGAAACACATAAAATTTATTATTTGCACTGCTCGAATTATTGTGTTGAGTTCAAAGATCACTAAACTTATTCTAATATATGTAATGGCAATGATTTGCTACTTTATAAATTAACATAATCAATCCGCCTAGGCTTTTCCTATGTTGGGGTTGGCTACCAGGCTAACCGAATGCAGCTGAATACCAGTACTAGACCAAATCAAAGTTTGGAGAAATAAACGTGAACGTATGTTCCATTTTGGCGGCACGAGTAGCCAGCGATAGATAGGCTTACATTTATTTCAATTATTGTACAAAATGAAGTACATAATTTCCATTTCCTAAAACGTGCAAATCACTATTCAATGCCTGTGAATAATGTAAATAATTTACATAAGACTCAAATGACACGGCTAAAATTCTCTGCCTATTAAAATAATGGGCAATTCTCCAAAAAAAAAAACAGTTGCCAGTTAGAGACATGAATAAAACATTTGAGCTTGTTAAAAACGTATCAGTTATTGCCACTTCCATATTTTTAATGAAAAATTTGCCATGACATAATTATTTCCACTACATAAAACCTGCGAAGTTCAAGTTTTCTTACGATTTTAAGATTAGTGCTAGGCTGTATGTTGAACAAAATATGATTCCTGACCGTAATACGTATGTATTTACAGAATAATAATCGTTTTACATCATCAATCTAACACTCATCAAATCGTCAGGTTCATTTAATTCAATTCACTTGAAAAAGCCATCCATGAAAAACGGGATATTCTGCTATTCCAAAAATAACTCCAATCGATATCCGAACGAACCTCAACAACAGACACAGAGTAAACAAACCCCAATGAACACGAAATTAAAAGTAAGACACGAACAATGGATGGCATCACGTGCAAACTCGTCTACAATGCACACGAATTAACTCCTACTGCGAGAAATGACGTCACAATTAATGGAATATGCCTACATTCAGCTTCAGAATAACTGACAATTAAGAAAAACGCTAGTCTCCACCTCAATGAACTACATTATATGCAAGTCATGAAAAAAGAGGCTGTCTAATAAACGACCATTATATTCTGCATAAATATGGCAGATCCTCTTGACTCCAATCCAGTAGTATATATTTCCAAAAGCGTCTATGTACATTTACACAAAAGATCGTGAGAACTGATAAGTACTCTAAACCATTATATCTAAATAGAAGTAAATGTGTACTGGCCTCGAAGCAATAAATGCGTAGTTTACATTGAACTGGTTACAGCGGGCAGACAGCCGGGACAATTGCCCCCGATCTGAAGTCAATGTTAGATCCACATGATGAAAACATAAGACCGAGACAAGACAATATTGTCCAAACGAAAATCATCAAAGTTTTTCAACGTTCTCAGATAGAATATGTATGGAATTATAGTTGGTTAACAAAAGCAATTATCCTAAGTCAACGAAATTATCCAATTGAAGCTCAATGAGGCTCACTTTCATCAGATTATGTCACCATTAAAACCGGAGTGTCTCGTAAAGTTAGCGTAATCTGCGTAATTGAACATTGAACGCAACGAGTTATGTCAGCCACAGAAGCCTCAGGATTACACTGAAATAGACGACTTATACCTTGACCTGCATGTTACTCTGTTCTATAGTAACTAGTGCTCGTCCAATGGTCGAAATTCATCCAGAATTAATTTATAACTTAATGTATTTCTAATGCATTATTATTTATTATATATGAAAATATTAGCCTTCTGCACTCTTTCTCCATATAAACTTTAACTATGTCAAATTTTATACTCCTTTGTCAGCGTAATATTCGTAAAAAGGGGTACAAAGTGTTTGCTTCACGTATTATAGATCAGTACCTGGATGCCCGAGCTCTGCTCGCTTTTTTTTTGGTAAAAAGACATTTTCTAAAAATGAATCCTAGCTAGATCGATTTATCGCCCCCGAAATCCCCTGTATATTAAATTTTAAGATAATCGTTGGAGCCGTTTCCGAGATTCAGATTATATATATATATATACAAGAATTGCTCGTTTAAAGGTATAATAAGATATCATAGAATCATAGGTGCTAGATGTGAAGATGCAAAATAAACGGTAACAACTGACATTGACATATCGGTCTATAATGACCAACGTATGTATTGAGTGAGGTCTATGAAAAAAAAGTATGTCTGGAATACTTTCTTGAATAGAATATTAATCAATATTCACATATTGTCTCCGTCATAGTGACAGGCTCGGCCACATGTGATGTCATACATATTGCACAGTGTAATGCGAGACCAGTATTCACTGTGTGAAGCTTTCACTTAATTGCTGACGAAGTATTACAAACGAAAGCGATACTTTAAAAAGAATGGGCCAAAATGAATACAATGTTGTATAAAATCATGAAAATGGGCAATATGAATGAGCGGAAAATGCAGTGTGGCTATGAAAACGGTTTTATTCATGAAATCGTGCCAAACTGAGTTACGTAACGTTGCAGATCGGATGCGGAGTTTCATTCATGAGATTCACCCCCTCGGGCCTGCCCACCCGTCCCACCGGAGCCGTCGAACCGGCACGTCCCGGTCACCCACGCTCAGCATAATATCGCGTTTGTAAACATATATGGAATTAGATAATCAAATTTACTTCTTACGAAAACGAATATATTGTTTTATGTAATCCCCGAAGCACACTGCCAATCTAGACGTTAAGAAAGTTGATTCAGAGAGAACGTCTTAGTATATTTTTTAGGATTGTAATTATTTCGGTCTTTAAAATGCAATTTCAAAAGTAAATGTGAGTTTGTATTTTTATTTCTGACTAGCTGGCGTAATAGACGCTGTTTTGCACATTAATTCATACCAAACAAAAAGCACTTTCAGTCTATTCCGATCCGATAATAAACGTTGGAAAACCTAATTCCGACACTTACGAAAATTAAAAAAAAATTATATATATATAATAAAACAAATTTATCCAGCCGTTTTCAAGTGGTCTTGAACAGCATTTTATTTTTATTTATGTACATAGATTTTAAAACAGTATCTTCTACTGAGACGTCCTATGGTGGGTTTTACGTAACAACCAACAGTAGATTTCCACTGCTAAATATGGAGTTTCCCATAATGACAAAGCTTGGTAGACCGGTTGCAGATCGGTTTAAATGAGGATACAGGTAGATCCTCACTAACCCGACCCATTCTACCGACCTCATTTAGTTTAAAAAAATATCATTGACATGTAGAAGTGTTGGTACAAATCTACTTACAGAAATAAAATCATTTATCATTAGTCGTCTCTTCCTAAACAATGCAATTCGTATGGACTAACTTTTCTATGTAGAAGTAAGTATAGAAAAAAATCGTTAGCGACGTGGTCGCTACCCATCGAAGGCTTTTGACAATGGTCATTCAGAGAAAGTTATAAAAATATAAGTGCCTACACTGCCTACGAATGAAATCGGAGTCGTACGCCAATCGATTTACCAATTAATAATGACGTAGATAAAAGTAGTTTAACAAGTTAATATTTGTTTCAAACCATCTTGAGCTCAGTTTTATTAAACTCTGTCTGTATTGACGTCTTGAATATGCATAATGTACCATTAAGATATCTGTGCAAATAAAATTATATTTGCATTTTTAATACTGAAATGTGTAATATTTGTAGACACATAATTGATTCGTGTTTACAGACGGTACTAATAAATTCTCTGAGTTTACTTATTAAGGAAATGAAGGTGAGCAAAATCGCCGATTATCTAGTTGATGCTCACTGTTAAGTTTCCGAGACCCGAAGGTCAAGTCCCTTATTTTAATGTTCTGACGCAAGCCTGAGAAGACTCTTCTCGGACTTACGTCAACTCTCGTTGTAGAAGAATTACGACCTTATTAAGTACGATGTACTTTATTCATCATCTTTATGAACTTGGCTAAGGCTTTTAACACAGTAACGATTCAATTACTGATAAAAAAACAAAAACATCTCGTTGTGAAGTATGCTCAGCTTGAAATAATAAACTGATTACTTCACAACAGTTAACAATTTGCAGAAGCATGGTAAAAGATCAGACTAGTGATGATTTTCTCCTTCTTCCTATTGCGTATGGGGTACCGCAAGGCAGCTTCCTTGGTAGTCTCTGTTATTTTTAACATACAGTTACAATATGAACTTTGTTCAGAGAGACATTTTCATGGAACTACGGAAGGGACAGCTACAAATACTCAGACATATTTTCATCTACCAATCTATAAAAACTTGAGTACGAAACTCTTCTCTGAGAAAGGATACTGATAGTAATTGACATAACAATAAACATTATAACCTTCCTGACTTTTTATTTACTATCTCACAAAATGTCAATGGTTCAGCTATAGATAAAAGACATATGATAATTTGTTGCACATCATCCATGTGATGAACAGATGTATGATTAACAGGTGAACTAGACACAAAGGTTAAACCTTTATATCTCTGGAATTATATCGAGTTGCCGAGCCAGTACATTTACCTGATAACTGTGTTCACGTGATGGAAACATACTTGTTTACATACACAGTTTTACTGTTCCCGAATATTTGCTGTTTATATATAGATATTTATGTAGAAGCTAGGATGTCATGAACATGTTCAATTGATACCGCCATCACTTAAAAGTCTATTAAGTAAATAACATGTTGTCAAAATGCCCGTCATTTAATATGATTGGTTGTTATTTTGGTCAGCTAAAAGTTTATCATGGACTTTGACAGCTAACTGATCACGCTTTCAGAAATGTTTATCTATCCTTGTCTTTTACCACTAGTGTCAAGTATCACAAAAAACGTGACTAAAAAGAAATGCTTATTTCGTGATTGTATTGATTTATCGTACAGTCGGCTGTAATAGTCAAGCTAAAGTGGCAATGGTCCCTCGGGGTTTATTCTCGAGTGGAAATAGCGAAATATGTAAGGTTCGCCCCCAGTGAAAACGGAACGACGATATTCGCAGAGTAGTCTTGGGTATAGTAGTTCGCGACTGAGATCGCTCAGTTTAGTTCGCCGCTCCTGAACGAACTAGTTCGCTCTTCTAGTTCGTCAGCTCCCAGCTCGAATCAAAGAGAGGCAGATCGTTCGATCGTTCGCTCGTTTTGATTTTGCTCCTACTGCATGCGAAAAGATTATGGAATTTTCTACTTTTACTTACAATTTTTGGACTCTAAAAACAGCTAAAATCTTTGAATGATAATTCATAAAATGATCACGATTGTAAATAATACCAAGGTTTATTGTTGCAATAAATAACTAGTTTAGTGATTACAAAAACCTTTTGTATTTTGTCCCTGGTATTAGTTCGGTTGACGCCATCCTCGCTCATTCGGTCACGAACTGAGGATCGGGGAATGAGGGAACTAATTCGCGTAGTTCATCTATGGGAGCGATCTTACGACCTAGTTCGTTCGCGAACTACACAAGACTATCGCAGAGTGGCTGGTAGCAGTTGGATGTGAGTTGCCGAGAATCGAGTTAAATAGCGATCAATTGGAGAGGCCTATGTCCAGCAGTGGACAGCTGGGCTGATTATGAGTCAGCTGTCTGAATTAAGACATACCTTTTCTTTTTATCTATACAGGATAATTGGTAATTAGTATTATCATTAATGATAATTTCCTAAAGGCCCAATTTAAAAGAAGCCAGGTGCCTAATCATGAATTTCATTGTGATATTTGATTTTTAGTTAAGATTTCAATATGAGGTACAACAGCTGCTGTTTTTTCATTACTCATGCTAATTGTTAAGATGATCAATTGATTGTTTACTACTAGTTCTACATTGTATTGTATTCATTGTGTATCCTAGTTTCTAGTATTAAAATAGACAATGGTTTTGTTGAATGGTTTCTAACAAAAGTCATGTGTTTATGACAAAAGATAGAAGGTACTCCAAGTTGTTGGTAGGATACTAATTAAAAGCAGTAGTATTGTTATTGGTACTCCTAAAAGGAAAATAACATACGTAAATACATTTGTTTAGCCAGGAAAAATTTCAAATCAAATCAATATGAAAAAAGACAAGATATTTTTTATTGGATTGAAACTGTTTAAAATACAGACTGAGCTGCTTTTTAAGATCTTTGATTTGCCTTGTGTAACATTTTTGTTTCAGTTTATTTTTATAGCTCACTTGCTAAGATATTCCCAAACAACTGTACTATCTTATCACAACTGAAACCATGGTTGGCAGTACAGTAATACAATATAATAATAAAAACAGTAAATAAAAAGTTGTAGAGTTTGTTTGAAAGTGTTAATTTTTGGAACTACCCTTCCGATCCCAAAAAATCATTTTGATTTAGATAGTACATTTCTTGAGGATAGCTCTTGGTTATTTTATAAGATCACACTATGACCCGTATGGTAGGTATTTTAAGTTTTTTTTTTTTTTTTTTTATTCTTTTTTTTTTTGGACTTTGATACTACATGTATATGTCAGTCCGATTTATCTTATTTACTAATTACACATCAGTAGTTTAACTTAAGTTGATAGTAGTTTAAACAAAAGACAAGCTCCTTCACTGTTAGGGTTTGAGAGTAAAGAATTCATGATTCCGACCTGCAATTTGTCCAGACCTAATTTCTCTGATAATTCTTCTCTCTCTGCCTGAAATTGAACACACATTTTAAGTTAAAACAAGAAACTTCATACAAACTAAGTCACAGGCAGAAGATCGTACTAATATAATAAAGCGAAAGTAATTATGTCTGTTTCGTTTTCATGCATTAACAGCTGAACGGGTGTCAGTGAGATTTGGCATTCGGATAGACCATGACCGGGGTTAGGCCATTTGGATACTTTTATATCACACAAATGCAACTATGAGAAAAACTGGTCTAATGTAAAAATCTGACTCATTATTTATTATAATTCGGGTGACAAATTAGCTCACAGTCTATTTATAAAACTGTTGGCTGCATTACATTATCATAGCTTCATGATTCATGCATGAAAACTAAGGACTGTTGACATTAAAATAATTTACCTACATGAACTTATTTATAACCTTTTGACCAGTGATACAAAAATTAATTAGTAACAAGTAGAATAATTTTAGGACTTAAGATTTATTTAGCTTGTTGTTTAAAGTTTTGCAGATATAATAGAAGTTTTTATTATCTATACTAATATTATAAAGCTGAAGAGTATGTATGTTTGGTTGAACGCGGTAATCTCAGGAACTACTGGTCCGAATTAAAAATTATTTTTGTGTTGGGTAGCCTATTTATTGAGGAAGGCTATAGGCTATATACCATCACGCTACGATAAAAAGGAGCGGAGGAGCAACGAAAAATGGACGAAAACTGGCAGGCAATTCAATGTGACAGGAAGGGTCAGGGGAGCAAAAATTTGAGGCGGACGACGTCTAGTAATGTATATTCCTACTCATGTGAATTCTTATTTAATATTTAACACCTATCATCCATCATACTATTAGTATAAATGCGAAAGTAAGTTTGTGTCACCATTTAATACTTTAATGGCCGAATGAATTTGGATGAAATTTAACACACAAAGGGACCATGACCTCGGGACCTGGGACATAGAATATGTTTATTTTAGCAGTATATTGATGTGGGATAATTTCGGACCTCCTTGCAGGTGAAGTTGCAGGCAAAAGCTAGTAATAGATAATTTAATAACAGTTGGGAATGCTGTTAAATTAATCACGCATTTTATTTTAAATATTAAAAAACCTCATTGCATGGTTTAAGTAGGTACATGAAAAAAGGGATGTGGAGGAAAAGTAATAGAAATACTCCATTGGCTGTGTTAATTAATATTTAACTCAGATTTAAAATTCCGAAATAAAACTTTACATAGCAAAGCTAAAAAAAAGTTTTTTTTATTAGCCAGTATTGTCCCACTGCTGGGCAAAGATCTCCCATCTCTCTCTCTCTGTCCAGGGCTGCCAAGGACCAAACTTTATTAAAGAAGTCCAGCTTTTCCATTGTAAATGTTATGATGATTTTTTTATCAAGAGTATTCTTAATAATCATTATTTGTTAGCAAAGGTCTAAATTAACTTAATTCAGGTACTTACAAGAATTTCAAATTTATTATGTAAAGACTATAATGACTTGACTTTAGTTTATTATATTGTTACTATCAAATCATGAGTGTGTATGTATGTTTATAAAATTATCTAGTATTGGAGAGTTTAACAAATAAATGAGAGATAAATAATAACAACTTTAGAACATGTGATGATGTGAGCACTGCATTCAAAAAGTTTTTTCTTAAAGATTTACTGTTGATGTTGTTGATCTGTGTTCTAAAATAATACTTTTAACCATGTGGCAGCTTTGGGCATGAATCATAACACCATTCTGAATCATTGTGTAGTCCCCTATGAATTAAATTAATTCAGAAAAAAATCTTTGAAATGAAATTCTTGAAAAGTTATGAGGATCAGATATTTAATTAGAAACTGGCCCACTCAGAAGTTTGCTACTCAATTGAGGTACAGCATGTTTATGAGCTAAATCATAGCAATATGAACATGATAAATTTTATTTCAAAACAGCAGGCAGTGGACCAACTACACAAGACTACAAGTTCTCTTGTAACAGATTACGTTAGTTCCTGTATTACGTCAATTATCTCATATTAGTGGGCCACTAGAACAGTGAACTTGGCAGAGAGGAAGCACATCATTACATACCTGGGTCGGTTCTGCATGTAGTATTGACCGCCGAAAATGAACGCCATGTACACACCAACGTAGTAAAACGCTACAGTCCAATTTTCGGTCATCCATTTCCGATAATCGGAATGAATAAATTCGTTTTCGAATTCGAAAATGTATGAGTAATTCGGCGTTACATCGAACGCGTATGCCATCACCGGGGACTCCATTTTTCTAATAGTTCAGTCCGAATGCCGGTCACTAGACCCTGGCGCGCACAGTCCCTTAACTTTTATAATGTTGCACTAATCATCACACGAGACTTTTAACCTAAAATTGAATAATAGGATACCGCTGTATCGTTATATCACAGATGACTAAAAATGACAATATTCCGAAGGGGCGGCAATGCGTGCTACCTTTATGACACTAATTTCGATAATGGTCACGGAATGTCCTCGGTTTTACTATTTATTCGCAGTGACGAGGCGTCGGCTCGAGCCCGAACTTCTCTGACTCGTCACAGCGGCAAGAGGAAAAGATGAATGAACTCGTTTCACGCCACGCCGTTTGCTGTCGCCTTCATTTTCTATTTGACAGACGAACCCGCCCGCCGTGCCACGCGGTGTTACCAGGTTATAGTAAAAATTAAGTAGCATAACAACGGATTTTTTTTCTACCTTTTTTAATTTCGTACCTTTTTTTTTAAACTGCCCTTCTCGAAGAATATTATTATTTGTTGCATTTTGTCTGTCTGTAGAAACAGAATTTTGGCCAAAAAGTTTTAGTTTTGCAAAAAGGTGACCTTTTAATCACACAATAATCTTATCAGTTGTTCTTTCCTGTATCTACACTCGAAAATCAAGTATATGTGTGCACCTGACTAGCCTCTCTGCTATACGTTTATTAGTGTGTAATTTGTGAAAAGTCATTCATTTTAAAATCTAGAACTAACAGTCTGGTACAGGTTGAAAAAAAAAAAAGAAAGAAACATAACATAACATAACCCTTGGATTCTCCAAAAGGTTGACCAGACGTATAACCTATAGTAAAACCATATTTTGCCAGTTAAACGTATTATGAAATAGTCTAGTAGCTGATCCTATTGACATCAACCGCATAAATTCAGACTACGGTGAGCCTCTACTGAGAAATGCCCGCTGGAAAAACCCAATTACACTGTGCTCGACCAGGGAATCGAACCTAGGACGTCATGCTCAGCAGTAGTGCTTTCGACCGCGAGATTAATGTTATATTTTATCTAAAAGGAACTATAAATAACTAACTAGCTATATACTATACAGGGTTATTTGTAAAACACCGGCAACCTCTCAGGACTATGTTACTAACATGATAAGCAACAACTTTTGTTCTATGACTTTTAAAAATTCATCATATTTTAGTGCATCAGATTTTCAAACAAAAATAAAAATATTTAAATTGAACGCTCTAAATGTTACGGAGTCTATGCGAAGCAAAAGAAAGCGATAGTATATTAGCAAGGGGAGCGGGGTTAGGGCGGCGGGGGCGCTTGAACTTGACTTATTTACAGGCAGCCGATTTTTGTATGAAAATCTGATGCACTAAAATATGATGAATTTTTAAAAGTCATAGAACAAAAGTTGTTTATTATGATGTTAATAACATAGACCTGAGAGGTTGCCGGTGTTTTACAAATAACCCTGTATATTTTATCAAAACTGATTTAAATAGCGTGAGTGAATGTAATCCACTCTATATTTTTAAAAAAACTTTAGAGGTGTCAAGGGACACCCGGATGGAACGAAGTTTCTTTCCAGGATTCATTATTGTTCTTTTTTTTTATTATTTATTATGTACAAAAAACCTGTATACACTCAACAAAAATATTCTCTCTCTCTTTCTCTCTCTCTCTCTCTCTACTCACAACAAAAAAACAACAACATACAAAACAAATACAAACAACAATATATATACGGTCGAATTGAGAAACCTCCTCCTTATTTTGAAGTCGGTTAAAAAGTGTCGTTACAACTTTTTCTCTTAATTTCCGTCTAGCCCCCTTTCGCAACGCGCCATAAGGAACTTCGTTCCAAAAAAACCAGGTGTTGTATTACTATTAATACCTACTTATACACTATTTATAGAATACTGAAATCTATCATAAAATTAAGATGACAAAATATTAAGTAGACATTTTAATAGTTTCATACAATTCCCATTTTAAAAGCTATGTTTTTGTTTTTGAAGACATAGTAACACTGATTTGCGACGCGTTCACAAAATGAAGCAGCATTAGATGCGTTCACAAAATGTAACAGCAAAGATTTGTTTTTGTGTTTATTTTACATATTAGGCAATATTGTTGGATTATAGCTATACCTCCCTATGAATCAATTTGTATAAAACATTACAATACCTACATATAATCAAGGAAAGAAAATAAATAATACGCTAAAGCAGCACAGTTTATTCCGCGATAGTTCAAAAGTTTAGGTTACAATGTTAAACACAAACATAAATAATTTTAACTATTAAATGACCAACGTACTTAATAATTATCTTTTACGCACTACATTGTGAAAATTTAAATATTTGAAATATGTTGCTGACCACCAGATTGCCAAACATATAAAACATATTCGTAAACCTTTTGAAAAGTTCTCTAAAAACAGGCAATTTAGCATTAGGCAAGTTCTCTTTTTCCGAATTCAAGACAGTCCTATTATAAAAGGTGTACATATAGAAGGCAGGATCTTCTCCGATGTTCAGAACTTTGTGGAACATTCCCGCTATGACCTGGATCCGGTTTCCTTTCGTCATTTTGAAGGACTGTCCTATTCGTTGGTGGGTGACTTCGGGCTCGAAGACGACTTTTCCTTCGAGGATAGTTAGCGTGACATTTTGCAGTTCCACTGGAATATATTTTTCTTGGTTGTAACCTGCGAACATAGGCGTCGTTAGTTGAAATGAATAGAATGGGTTCAATTGATATTTATAGGCCAGGATGAGTCAGACGCGACAAATAATGGCTGGCTAGAGCCCTGTAGCAGCGCACTGCACAAGTTTATTCTTGAATTGATCCTAAGAGACGATGCTTTAAATGTCAGTATTGATATAACCATGATAGGCAACGATACCTTCGTCGAAGGTATCGAATTTCTTATTCTATGGTATCTACCTCCTTTCCTACGAATATGACCATCATGTGGATAAATATACCTACGCCTACAATTTTATAGGAAGCATTCATCATCATCATCATTTCAGCACTAAAACGTCCACTGCTTGACATGAGCCTCCCCCAATTTGGGAAGCATTACCTACTCATTAAGCATGTTATAAAGATGTAATAGTTTCTAGTATTTGAACATTACGTACGGACGGACGTAAAAATATCGTGAAGGAATTTATCGCGCACTTGATAACCTTCGGTGTTGAACTGTGCATTGAGAATCGAACAGACTGCCTTTCAGCGCGTAGAAATAAACTTATTGTTCGATTATTCTTATCCAGTGCCTGAAAAAATCTCGCAGCGATATTTTCACGTCCGGCATAATTAGCTTATAATACCAATGCTGGGTCACAGGCATATATCCGTATATATATATATATATAGGCGATATCCGTGGTCACAGGCCTCCTCTCGGTGAGGGGGAGTGGGCCATAAGATAAGATGTCACATGTCTTTGATTATTTGGTTCTAGGACATGCCGGTTTCCTCACGATGTTTTCCTTCAAAGTTTTGAGAGTTTGGGATCGAACCCACAACCTACATTTTATCCTGAAAAAATGCACAGTTACTGCGGGAGTCACGCGGACGAAGTCGTGGGCGAACTTATTCCTATCGCCAAATTCAGATAAGTAAACAAAATAAACGTTTCTAAATTTACATAATTAAACAAGATAAAGAATAAGATATAATATGTCTTCTTTCCTTTGTGATGCCAGCAAAGCTTTAAAACGTGAGATAAATAAAACGAAGGTAAAATTTAAAGAAGGTATCTGTTGCTAACAGTTTCTTTCTTCAATACCAACCTGGAAAATCAGCATAGAATACAACATCGCTGTGCTCACTCCAAGAATGTACTTCGTTCCTTATTTCATCCAAGTCCTTCCTCCAGTGAACAGCCTCATCCAACAGGGGCATCAGATAGGGAACCTTACAAAATGGAGACCATGACGCCTTGAGCATGTCCACCTTAGGATCGAACATTCTTTGGACGAACCTTCCATTCATTGAACACCAGATATCGACATAAACAGAAATATTATTGGAGAAAACATTTGATGGATTATTCCTGGATATTTCTTCCATCGATCTATCCAGGTTGGTTTTAAGACACTGCGCGTATTGAAGTACCATGTCCCCATGCCTTGACCACCTGTCGTTAAGTGTATACATTTCAGGATCGATGTACATTTCTTCGTTTTTATCGTTGTCCACTACTTTGACGATTACGGAACTGATGTCCCACGTGTGGACCATCATGTCCCAGGAGTAGCCGTAGAGACCGTTCGTCCAATTGTTGTAACCCTAGAAAAACCGAATTTTATAACTGGTATTATTTTACTAACTTAACGTTTTAACAGAGAAAAGGTTTGCATGGGTTTATCTAGCCAAGGCATTGAACGGACTAGGGGTCAAAGAATCTGACGCAATTTCAGAACGATGCATAATTACTGTCTCTAACGCCCCACTGAATTTTACATTCCCTCTTATATAAAACCAACACTCAGCGATAGTTTCTAGATTGCAGAACGAAGTTTATTAATAAACGGGCGAGAGGCGATTCTAGGTCAAATATGAAAGGCTTTTTAATTTTTCAAGAGGACGCCCACGTTCTCTCCCAACGGATTATAACTCTATGCAACTGAAATGCCCCATTTTCTGTTCCTTTTACTTTTTATGCCTTCAAAGTTAGTACGAATTCATTTTAAAATTCTAGTTTTGACGTTTTTGTTAGTGGTGTTCGAATAGGTAAGTTATACTTACGGGTTTTTTAGTACGCAATGTATCAAAAATATGTACCTTAGTATTTCTGATGAGTTAAAATAATAAAAGTGCCTAGTTATGTTGGGTCCAAAAGTGTAGAGTTCAGAGCGGCTTTTATGAGATTAGGTAGTACTCTTTTTCCCGCGGCCTCACCCTCGTGAATGTCGGAAAATGTCCCACGGAAACATAAGTTACCGTATCTACCGGGATCTATACCGGGGTTTTCTTATTATTCTATTAGTTTAAGCGACGCGTTAAATTAACTATACATCTAAAAGTTCCTCATGAATCATTGAGTCCACTGGTGAAAAGTGGAAACCGTGTGAAAATCGGTCGGTACTCTTTGAGTTTTTAGCGTTCAGACAGATAGACCGACAAACACGCGGCGAGGGCGAACTTCGTTATAAAATAAATGTAATGTAATGACAGCGATACTATCTTTTTTGTTTTTGGTTGGAAAATCATCATAATATGACGTCTCCCGCTCTAGGGAGGAGCGGAAGGACGTGTCAGACTTTTACTGACTAAAACCCACCCGTGTTCCTTCAGTTCTCGGCCTTTTGGCTAAGATCAAAGTGCAGTGATACTATCCTAATTAGTACAACGAAAATATTGAAGTAGGTACGTATCTATTAGGGTTGCCAACATTTCTTCGACGAAATATAGTATTTTCCAAACTAAGCCAAAAAAGAATATAGTACACTTAAGAAAAATATAGTATTTTATGGAAAAATAGACTAATTTATTTAAGATTTCAAACTTCTCAAAAGAAAGAACAATATCTAATTGGAAATAATCACCAAAATCCCAAAACAACAATAACAAATATTCATTTGACATTGACAAGTTTGGAACGCAGTAAGACAGATACGTTAGGATACACTATAGTCGAACCGGAGAAAGTGTATGTGGTGATAATCTACGACGACGACTCTTTCTCTGGTTCAAGTGGTAGCGTGTATGCTCTACCACTTCATCATCAGTCAAAAGTTATTGTAAAGGCACGTTGATACATTTTTAAAATGTAAGATCGGTTTGTTAGATTTCGGTGTTGAAAATATAGTATTTTTGCGTACTATATATTTCTTCAATAGTATATAGTACGCAGATCTGAAATATAGTACAATACTATATATATTATAGTACGGTTGGCAACCCTAGTATCTATTCAAATATTGTTATTCAATTTACCTTTGTTATAAAATGTGAATAAGGCAGGAAAGCTTGAATGAGAACGTATAACATTATCAGATACATTGTTACTTTCTTTCTATTGTCATGTTGAATGAAATTATTGTCGATAGTTTCCGGAGTTTCCGTTTCATTCATAGCATGTTGTTCAGCTGTTTCAATAATTTTATTATCATCTTGGTCAACTTCGTCTGTTTTAGCAATTTTGTGCCAAATTTCTGTTTTGTTTTCAAGTTTAGCATTTTTTTCCAGCTGTTCAACCGTTTCTTTGTTAATAACTGTTTGATCTTTTTCAATTCCGGTCACATTTTCATTAGCTTTCTCGACATTTTCTGTGGAATCATTTGAATGGCATTCGCAAAGAGATTTCTTTTCATATTCTTTAATTTTATTACAGAAACTTTGCTTCAATTTTGCAAAGTATTCTTTAGAGTACGCTGCGAGTGTTTTGGGCCAGTCGAAGGGGTAGAACAAAGGCATTGTGGCTAGACATACCCATGGAAACATCCCTGAAAGAAGAATCATAGTTATAATGGACGTCATGACGGTCGTTAAAATCTTAATAACTTTTTACATTCTTTAATCGTTTTTCTCATTAGACTATTTATTTTGTTTGTTGAGAATCCCAGATTGGCCATTTCGTGACCGCATTTCACCGCATACTAATAAAGATACGGATGTGAAACGACTACCGTTCTTAATTTTTTATCCATTAGTAAATATGCCTACTTGACAATCAATATGATATTTCCAATAATACATAATATAGGTGTAACTATATTTTCACTATCTGTTCTGTATTGTTATATTATTTTAAATATTGGGAGCTGGATCGTCATCAGCCAGATATACTAGGATTTAGATCGGCTCCTAGCGCACCGATATCCGGAAGTCCGGAAGTGTTAAGTCACTCACCTATTCGGAACAGTCTGCTATTCATCAGATGGAACATGGCACAGAACAGCATAGCCACATGTCTGGTGGTAGACCGCATCATCCACACGGCCACCGTCAGGTCAAAGAGGAACACGAACCAGTGCACCACCAAGTAGTCAGTCTGAGGGACCGTCAGGAAGTATCTGTGGATAGAAACACGGATAATAAAACTGTCACTAAATTATTATCCTACATTGGTAGTTGATTGACTAGAGGCAAATTAATAAAAAACCGAGGGTTTTATTTATGTCTCCAATTAAAAACAGCCGCACAGATCGATCGATCAGCACGCGTAGCATGACCACCATAGAAAGAACTTTGTCTATTCTTGATAGAATAGAGATAGAACTGTCATGCTACGCCAAGATAAAACGGTACAAATCTTTCTACAATCTTTAATTCTGTCTTTAATCTTTCTACAATCTGTAATTTTGTCTGTTCTACCGTCGACAAAACCCCTTTCTACGGTGGTCATGCTACGCATGCAGGTTAAGTTACGCTTGCCACGGTTGGTCTGTGGATACCTAGGGGACCCTGTTTTACATTCGTACCTTTCGAGGAGCACGTTAAGCCGTTGGACCCGGCTTCCATTCGCGGATCTTTGACCTCGTCACAAGGAGCCGAAATTCTGACAACCAGCCTAGTAACTGGGATTGTCGCTCGTAGACAGTCGCTTCATTAAAATACTAATATTCAGCTACATTCGGGTAGAGTGGACGCCGACCACAAACATAGTTGGGAACAGGCTAGGCAGATTTTTGGTGGTTGGTTGTTTTAAAATCGTGTCTGCTTTGCTATCAGGCAATGGAACAACTTCAGCGTGGCAGGCATTATCGATCTTCAGACTTTTCTCTTCTTTTAGACGTACCCTAACCCAGAGAGTTCAGTGTTCAAAAAGCTTCCAGTAGGAATTTGGAAATCATTTGATTTACTAGCTCTTAGCCTCGTCATCTCGTGTGCCAGCATGAGAGTAAACTACGCAAATACATAGTTCATGTACATAAGTATGTTGAAAAGAGTTAGAGCTATGCCATTGCTAAATAAAGGCAAAAAATCCAAAATGGCGGTTGACAACTCGTGGAGGCTATTTACTTACTTAAAGGGGTCAAACACCCAATGTTCGCTAAGGTTCTGCACCGAGTACCCGGTCAGCCACTCCGCAGTGCCTTTCTTCATACCAGCCATAAAGTACAGTATGAAGAACTGGTACTTCAGAATGAAGTAGTTCCAGTATGGAACTGTCGACTTTTTCTTACTTGGGTCGAGGTAAGTGTCCAGTGACCTGGGAATAGAGACAAATAAGCGTTTAAGAATTGCACTGTCCCTTTATCACCATTCGGGTAAGAATTAGCTCTCTAGAATTTTTTGTCTACTTTTTGTGAATGATCATGGTAATTTATATTTTAAAAAAACCGGCCAAGTGCGAGTCGGACTCGCGCACCGAGGGTTCCGTACAAACCTGCAGGAATTCACGGTTTATGCATAAGGTTTATGTTTATGAAATTAATTTTTTTTTTTTATATTTGAGTTGACTGAATGAAAGGTAAATTGTGGTTTACGATTTGTGACGTACTTATTAAAAAAAAAACTACTTACTAGATCTCGTTCAAACCAATTTTCGGTGGAAGTTTACATGGTAATGTACATCATATATTATATTTTTTTTAGTTTTATCATTTCCTTATTTTAGAAGTTACGGAGGGGGGGGGGGGGGGACACATTTTACCACTTTGGAAGTGTCTCTCGCGCAAACTATTCACCTGAAACCTCAATATCATTTTTGAAGACCTATCCATAGATACCCCACACGTATGGGCTTGATGAATTTTTTTTTTTGAGTTTCAGTTCTATGTATGGGACCTCAAATATTATTGTTTTTTTTTTTTTCCATTTTTGTGTGAAAATCTTAATGCGGTTCACAGAATACATCTATTTACCAAGTTTCAATAGCATAGCTCTTATAGGTTCGGAAAAAAGTGGCTGTGACATACTCGGACAGACAGACAGACAGACATGACGAATCTATAAGGGTTCCGTTTTTTACCATTTGGCAACGGAACCCTAACTAGCTTTTGCCTTCGGCTTCGCCCGCGTATTCTAAATATGTATAAATCATGAATCACTGCGTCTATTGATGAAAACCGCTTCAAAATGCGTAGTTTAAAAGATCTAAGCATACAAACGCGGGAAGCGACTTTGTTTTATACTATGTAACGACTAAGTAAAGAAAAGATGGTTATCATCTGTATTAGTATTCTTTGATTTACTGACAACAGTTGCAAAGTTGCAGTCAGTTATATGATTGCACAAAATGAATAGTCGCGTTTCAATGTAAAAATTCGCATGACCTGCAAGTTTACTTTTAGGAATAAAAATAGTTTAAAAAACTAAAAAATACGCTTCCATGGAAATCCAAACTAAAAAGAGAAAATAATGGAAAAAAAGCGTGGGGTGCCTGATATAAATAAAAAAAATACCTTAAAAAGCACCAAAGTTTTCTATGGAAGCGTGTTTTTTAGTTTTTTAAACTATTATTTATTTTCTATTTGTTAGGGTGTTTCGAATGTTGAGACGTATGGCAGCGTAGTTTTCGAAGACAGTTTTTTGCTGTCCTACACCGTAATTGCGAAACGCACAATTTAAGTATCAGAATCTGAATGGGATTGAAGATTATTTCTAAACCATTGCGTCATTTGTTCGAGTAAATTGTTAGATTCAGATTCAGATAACTTTATTTGCTCAAACACGTGTTTACATACAATTACAAAAAATGCATGCATGGTGTTAAACGTACATAGAGTTGTGCAACATGTTTACCATATTGTCGGCTCAGCAACGTAAATAACGCAATGAATGTTGTTTAACTATGAATATTAAACCAATTCCTACCGATAAAAAGTTCCGCAATTACCCCTCTGGTAACCCTGGCAAGGATAATGGCACAAATTTATGAAATTATAGTATTGTCATCGGTCCTCGATAAGTATTCAGAGTTTAAATGAAATCTGGTCGTTTAAAGTGGGTCAAAATCGCGCTATAAGGGAGTCGGTTACAAACAAACATACAGGTGAAGGCTAATATAAAGCGTGTAAAAACCATACGTTGCGTTATACGTTCTCACCAATAACAATCAGCCTGCGTACAGCTGAGCAGCAGAGCGACGAGTCCGAACAGATAGCTGTGGTTGTTCCAGAAGCTCTTCTCAATCAGGAATAGGTACCAGTAGCAGGCGCTGAACAGCGGTGCTGCGACGTGGAACTTGTAGCCTAGCATTATGCACAGCGCTCCTGAAATATTATGTTACGTTGTAACCTAGGTATTACGAAGAAAAAATTCTGGATGGAACCATGTGATTACGACCTCTATTGTCAATTGTATTTCTTTCTTCAAAAAACTGATCGTTTCTTGCACTTATATAACAGTGAAAATGTAACAAGATTGTAGAAGAGGACTAGAGAGACCCGAAACCCAGCTGGGCCGGCTTCTCTGACGGTCATCAACGACTCAACATTTACTAGCTTTGCCGGACCCGGAATCGATCCCAGAACCTCAGACTCAGAAGCAGTGCTTACAAAAAGTAGAACAACGACGCGTTTAATAAAGTTTAAGGCTCTCGCAGACCAGCGCGACCCGACAGCGCGACACGACTCTAGCTAAGTTCATCAGTTTCCATGAAGTTTTAATAGAAATTGCTCTATAACAGTAGCGTCACGCCTGTCTGCGGGAGCCTTTAAGTGGTGTACATTTTTGTTGGTGGATGTCAGATGTCTTCGAATTTATTGTTGATCTAGAACCTTTTTCGGTTTCCTCACGATGTTTTCCTTTCGTTTTGGGATCAGTGGTGATTAAATTATTTACACAAAGTAAATCGCCCGTCTGGGTTCGAACCTACGACAACTCGTAAGTGTGACCTGTGGCCACTCGTAGGTGTAAACTATACAATTATAATATTTTTAAAACATTCATAAGTATCTTTTAATTAATTAATTAATGCCGCGGAACTATCATGCCCAATGGGAACTTCTGATCTCGTTCGAGGGCAACTTGCGAATCTCAATACGCCACGCTCTCTCGTAGTACAGTAGAAGGTACCGCTACGCATTGCAGTTCAAAAGAGCTTAGGGTCAACACTCACCAACCCACAGAGCAGCATACACTAACGCCATGTAGGGCATGCCGACAGTCGTCAGTACCGGGATCAGTGGGAAGTGGCAAGTCTTGGGGTCCCCCCAGCGCTTCTCCATGGAGGCACCGCCACGCTCGTCCGGGATGTCAAACAGCATTGCTAAACCTGGGAAATCGCGGCGGTAAAAACTTCTTGAAAAATTAAGTATCTAGGTTGGAAGACTTTCTTTGTGGGTTTGAACAGTTTACAGCAGGTTTTTTTTAATATTTTAAAGCTGAAGAGTTTGTTTGGTTGAACGTGTTAATCTCAGTAACAACGTTTAGTGTTCGATAGCCCATTTATCATTAGTTTTAATTCTTCTAACAAGTGAAATTTGCCAGATTTGTTTTTTGTTTTCACAGGGTGCGGATCGTAGTTTTGCAAGACATAAACAACATGAACTTTTGCCAAAAACATCCTGTCCAAAATGACTTACCGAACAAAATCCTCGTAACAGCCAAACTTGACGAATCTTTCGGAGCGTACATGTAGTCGAGCACTTTATTGAAAGATGCATCTTTGATTCTGAACCCAAACTGTTGGCAGCACATATCATCCACCTTATGATACACCGCTTGGATGGTCTTCTTTGCTTTCATTATTGATTGTAGCTGTAACTTACATCATCATCATCATAATTTCAGGCGTAAGACGTCTAATGTTGGATATAGGCCTCTCCTAATTTGGGGGGCTTAGCCATAATCGCCACGCTTGGCAGGCGGGTTGTCAATCGCAGTTAGGCGGTAAAATGCATAGAGAACGCTGCTGCGCATTCTCTAGTAAGTTTCTTTGTCGCTTTTTAGAACACCCACGGGAAGAAATGGGGTAATACTATTCTTTACGCCCGTTACCATATACTTAGGACATTATTCATACATTATTCGCCATATATCAGCTAGCACACGCCAATATACCAACAAAACATTGAAAACTAAACTCAAGCTGAAATAAATAATAAAATAAAATCGTGAACAGAACTTAAAATCTTAAAGCCTCCAGGCATAAAGGGCGTGCCCGCTTACATATACAACGATGCAAATGATACATATACACAATATAAGAAATTAAAAGAAAAAAAAAATTAACAAAAGCAGTTAAATAAAAATAAAACAATTACAACATTTTTAGTAATACAATACAAAAGAATTTATTTATTTTCTAACTTGGTCACTCATATTCATAGATATACTTATCCATAGCAAAGTTAAGCAGAACTCAATTTATCTGCATCATGAGATCATGACCGCGACTTTTTATTGTCAATTAAATCAACATTAGTCGTTATTTTGGCACTTCGCTATGAATGACGCACTAACTAACTAGGTACGTAGTACATCGCAAGTATGTTTAATTTTGCACTTAAACGCTAAACTGTTGAATAGATTTTCGATATTTACGGATGAGTCTAATGTTTTATTTATGTCCGTATTGAAGATTACATTCAGCGTCGTCATCTGGTTAAGCTTTTCAAATCTTTGGGTTCGGCTTTCAGTCTTACTGGATGCTACTGAATACTAGTTTTATACATTGAGCGACTGCATTATTGTCTAACTAGCTTTTGCCAGCGAATTCGCCTGCGTGTTATACGTATGAGGGACTACTCACACTTATTCAGCTCTATTCAGCTTTTGCCCATAGAAAACAATGGATTTTGTATGGAGACACGTACGCGTCCGTTCAGCTTAACGGATGCGGACGCGTCTCCATACAAAATCGTTGTTTTCTATAATATAAGCAAAAGCTGAATAGAGCTGAATAAGTGTGAGTAGCCCCTAAACCTTTCTCTTGAATCACTTTGTCTATTCATGACAACCTTTGTAGTGCCGTGACGTAAAGAATAGCGCTACCCCATTTCTTCCCGTGGGTATTATAAGAAGCGACTAAGGGACTTACTAGAGAATGGGCAGCAGCGTTCTCTATGCATTTTAACACAATACTGCGATCGCTAACCCGCCTGCCAAGCGTGGCGATTATGGCAAACCCCCAATTTGGGGGCGGCTTACGTCCAGCAGTAGACGCTTTTCGGCTGAATGATGATTCATTAAAACTGCATTATAATCCGTTGCGTAGTTTAAAATATTTAAGCGTATAGACGCGGGAAGCGACTTCGTTTTATATTATGTAAAGATTACCTCCACAAGCAGTTTACCTACTGGGTAACACGATACCTCTTAGATTTGACGTGCGGGCTTCTGCCTCAGAGTTCTGACTACCCGACAGCCAAAATCTACACATGGCCGCGGAGACCAACGATCCTTACAAGGCTGCTAGATATTAAATGGAAGAAGAACACTGCTGCTGCGCTGATGAGTACAGACACCAGCACATCAAACTACCCGAAACTGTAAAATTTTCCCAATTAATTTTGAACCTTTAAATATAGCGATAAAGTTGAAAACCTATGAAAGAAACTTGACAGATTGTAGTAGGTTTTTGTGCTGGCGTCTGAGTAATACACTTACCATCAACTTTCTTAAAAATAATTGAAACCACCGGAGCGAAAGCTTTCTCAACGAAATCAAAATCCCGACTGAAGATAAACAGCGGATCGCAAAATAAGTGCTTTACTGAACAATATTCTGAACACATGCTCTAATAATTTATGAATAATGTCAAATTAATTATGAATGTGTTAATAGAAATGAGTTAAATGTTAAATGATGTGTGAACGTGTGTAGGTTCGATTATGTAAATTTTGTTTAGAAGTTTAGCTTAACCTTCACGGTAAACATGTAGTGTGTAGTGACTAGTGGTAGCGACTTGAGTTTTTTCTATTAATTTATTTATTTTGTTGTGTTGAGACGATTTGTTCTCGAAAGCACTGTTCATTGATACACTCCTAATAATAGGTCTTTACCTATGAAAATGCCGTTTTGTATGAAAAAAATTAAACGAATTTTTTTCATGTATTTTTTATTTGTATTAATCGAAATAATAATCACCCATGCAATCAATGCATCTTTGCCAACGCAGTGGCAGTTTATTGATGCCCTTCTTAAAAAAGTCAGCTGGACGGGAGGCAACAAATTCTTCAAAGGCATTTTGTACTGCCTCTCGGGTATTGAATTTTTTTCCCGCCAAGAAGTTATCCAAATTCTGGAAAAAGTAGTAGTCTGTAGGCGCAAGGTCTGGTGAGTAGGGCGGATGACGGAGAGCTTCCAACCCCAGTTCTGGCAACTTGGAGACCGTCTGCTGTGCAGTATGAGGTCGCGCGTTGTCGTGCAGGAGCAGCGGAGACGAGCGATTGACCAATGCTGGTTGGAGATGTGCCAGCTTCTCCATCATTGAGTTCAGTTCTTCACAGTACACTTCTGCAGTAATGCTCACCCCGTTTGGTAAGAAGCTGTGATGAATCACTCCGGCGCTAGACCACCAAACAGTGACCATCACTTTTCTAGGGGTAAGTTTTCGTTTAGGGCATTGTTTAGGTGCTGAACCAGGATCCAACCAACTTGCTGAGCGCTTGCGGTTATCAAACAGAATCCATTTTTCATCGCAGGTAACAATGCGGTTCAAAATTCCTTCATTTGTGTGTCTGTTGAGCAGTGCAAGGCACGTCTCGACGCGTACTTCGCGCTGGCGATCATTGAGTTCGTGGGGCACCCATTTGTCAAGCTTTTTTACCTTGCCAATTTGACGCAAATGGACCAATATTGTTTTGACGCTAACGTCGAAAGCTGCTGCTAATTCAGCCGTAGATTGTGTATCATCAGCTTCCACAATCGCGTTTAATTCGTCATTGTCGACCAAAGTCTTCGGACGACCGCGACGTTCATTTTTCAGGTCGAAATTTCCAGAACGGAAGCGAGCAAACCAATAACAGGTGGTGCGTTGGATTGTAGTGTTAGCTCCGTAAACGTCGTTGATGTTGCGTGCCGCTTGTGCCGCGTTCCTGCCACGACGGTACTCATATTCCATAATTACTCGAATTTTTAACGTATCCATGATGACGAAAAAGATTGAAATGCGACGAAAATGTAACACTAATCAATAAACAAATGACTACTTTTGGAAAAAGAATTCCATGTTTTTAAAATGAAATTTATTTGAAATTAGAATTCTTAGACAAACAAAAATTATTTTGATTTGAAATGGCCAGTACTGCAGAACGGCAATTTCATAGGTAAGGACCTAATACTTAGGATTTGCTGACTGAAGGACGGATTTATCTACCCATTTGTCCCGGAATTATTGAAGCTCTGACCTGTGACTTACTACGGAAAGGTTGTATATCAAGAGTGGAGGTGGAGGTCCAATAGTATATACACCTGCGTGCAAAAAATGAGTGTGATACGTGACTTAGAAAAGTGTAACACCGAATAACACGTCCCCGTATCGACCCAACCCGTGCTTTTCGATTTGAAATAATATTATTCAACAAGTTTTACTACCAATAACCTAATATATTGTATACTAAAACCTTCCCCAAAGTGTATACACTACGTTATATAGTGAAAGAATTATCAAAACTGATTCATGAATTTTTGAGAAAATCGCGAAATTACAAAGATGTAGATCGAATAAAGAACCTCCTTATTCGAAATCAGTTAAAAAATCAAGTTTTTTTTAACACTAAACGAACCGAAATCATTTTTTTTTAATTTATCAATTACACTGACAGTTAAAAAAAAAGTCACGAATGAGGATAACTGAAGAATCGAGTCGATCTTGTCAAGAATATTGCTTTTATCCAAATATACTGTAAGTACTTACCTATTATCACACAATATAAAATAATATATTATTGTGATTGCGGGGCTTGTGGCTAAATAATAGCAGCCGCCTACGCTCGCCCAGTTAGTTCGTGGATGAAAGACCATCTTTACATACAAAGATCCCTCCGTGCCTCGAAGGCACCTTAAGCCTTGGGTCCCGGCTGTCATATGTGGATCTTTGACAGTCGTTAAGGGTCGTCAGAAGCCCGAAAGTCTGAAAACCAGTCTTACCAGTAACTGGGTTGTGGAGGTCAGATAGGCAGTCGCTCCATGTAATATACTGGTATTTCATCATCATCATCATTTCAGCCGTAAGACGTCCAATGCTGGACTTAGGCCTCCCCCAATTTGGGGGGCTTTACCATAATCGCCACGCTTGGCAAGCGGGTTGACGATTGCAGTATGGTGGTAAAATGTGTAGAGAACGCTGTTGCCCATTCTCTAGTAAGTTCCTTAGTCGCCTTTTACGACACCCACGGGAAGAAATGGGGTGGTGTTATTCTTTACGTCCGGCACCACACGGTACTGGTATTTGTGTGACTGATACTGGCATGTCCACCACCATCAGGAATTTTAATTTTGATAACAAAAGAAAATAGTCGCTAATTAGTCGCCAAATATCGGAATTGGTCACTGGTTTAAAGTTATGAGGGCTTATTGGTGGCCGAAGTGGAGAGAGCTTACCTCAGCTCGGCCCATTTGAATCTCAAAAGTTAGGGCAAGTTTGTTTGTCTATTTATCTTCGGACCACGATTTTGTTTTTTTTTTGTATTTTAATTTAACATGGTATGTAATAATTAAGTTGATATTTTTAATGTAAATTTGAATTTTAATAATTGTATTTAATGAGAATGACATAAATAATTTAATGTTCCAATAAGAATTTAATTTGAACAATTTTATATAATGTAAATGTTTGCATGCCGAATGGTGAAATATGGCAGAACCTACTTATGTATAACCCATATTTGCAAATAAATGCTATTCTATTCTATTCTATTCACCTGCCGAAGATGTTTTCTCCCAAATTTAGTAGGTAATTTGTCGCAATCTTTCGCCAAGTCACAGAATTAGTCGGGTCTTAGTTTAGAAAATATACCTAATAAGTTCTTTCTTATAGTCCAAAGTTTTTTTCTTATAGTCCAAGAGCCAGATCGAAGAGTTTACGAAAAACCACCACTGACAGACAATTCTGATATTTTGCGACTAAGTATTTATGTTTTCAAAATTAATATCCCTGAGGATGGCCATGCAAGTGTCAGTCACACCTGGTATTTAGCTGCAGGATCAAAGGATCAAGCAAAGGATATCGATGGTCCCTATTAACAATGTCGAATATGCATTTTTACCAATATTCACTTTTTTACGTAAATAGAATCACAATAAAAAGATCTATCGTACGTATTTTTTTTTTTTTTAATCATTATATTTAGCCAGTTTTAAAGACAATATTGTCGGTTGTCCGCGCAACAGTGTTAGCAGTAAAACAAACTTTGAACTGCTCTTTTTGCAGAACCGACATTGTTAATAGGGACCGTCGATATATAGTAACGGATAACTCCCCCGATATTATTATATGATGATTGTAAAATAAAATATAAAAATATTCATTGAAATTTTTGAGATCAATATCGTCTCAATCCGCACGGTGTGGGCCAATTTATTGCGCTCAATAACCTTCATCGAATACCCCATCACTGATATTGTAAAGATTCTTTCTATTGAGTAGGGAATAGAGCGTGATAATGGTTTGAAAGAAGAAAAGACAGAGTGAAACAACTATAATTTGTTGAAATATTTATTTGTCCACTACAATATTCGTTACAGGCTTCACTTCCTAATAGACATTTATTATTGTCAATCATAATATTCATTACATATCGTCCATAATTTTCAACAAACTAAGTTCTACAACTAATTTTTCATCAACATTTATCTAAATAAGTAGGACATATAATTTTTGGTGGTTTATTAAAAGGGCGAATAAGTGAGTTTTCCGTTACATATTTTTGGTCGAAATGGAATAATTGACGCGAATACAATACCTAAGCGTTGTTTGGGATATATTCTTCTCAAGTATAATGCATATTTGAGAAAACTGCTTTTGATTGACGTCAGTCCCGCGCCTCAAAATGCGTTAACCAATTAACAGCATTCTTATAACCATTAGGTACACGTAGAGGAATACTGACGCTACTTCTTTATTATTTCAGATAGTGATGTACTAAAATGATAACAAAGAGCTAGATTTAAATAAATAGAAACTTTTGCCCTTTAAAATAAAAGGTTAGAATTAAGGTGATAGGTACACAAAAGGTATCTAAAAGCATGTGAAAAATATTACACCCGATTAAATAGGTATCACAAACAAGAATGAATTATTTAAAATCTACACAGTGTCGTCGTGGTAATAAACGGGTAAACAATATATGAGATAAAACAAAATAAAAAAGAAGATAAAAATTAAAATAAAATCTTTATTCCAAATAAAATCAAAGAACAATAATAATATTTATTTAAATAATTTTGTGAAACTTAAATGACTTGATGAGAATTTTAGACTTTACACTATACCTACACTAAATTGGTTAAACGCATATATTAATGAAACATAAGCTTATTGTTAACAACACGTTCTTTACAATGTGAATAATATAATATACATGAATGTCTCTTCAGCTGGACAGAATTGTGATATTTAGGTACTTGTTTAGTGCAATAAATAATACTAGTACATTTTAGTTCGTGCTATGGTAATTTTACAACTGCCTTTCAATGGCCTACTTGAAATAAATAAACAATAATGTTTTGGAGTGACGTTAACCACTTGACAATCCTTGGCAACCGTAGTTGCCAAAGTGAAACTACTCTCAGTAGTCCAGATTGTCAAGTGGTTAAGCGAACATAAACAAAAATTTATCAGAAAGGTGACAATTATTACTATAAAAATTGTTTTATTGAATCATTTGCATGTTCGAAACTATTTCAGTATAGGTAAGCAACATTCATAATTATGTATATGTTGGTCTAGGAACTAAATTCATAACTCTGAAGAGACGATAAACTTATATGATTACGTAGGAACTTCTACACACACCAAGAAACATCTCGTTTGTAATTTCGTTAATAAAATTAATCTCATCACTGTAACATACATCACAGTTCGAACTAAAGTATATATTTTTACAATAACACACGTATTTAATATTTAGACATCTATACATTTCTTTGATTACCATATTAACGGCGTAAACGTAAGGATTTTTAATATATAGGTGCTTGTGTAAGTTGTTTTAGATAAATGCTCTAGATTTTAACCAGTGCAGAATTCTAATTTTATTGATAGTTCGAAGAATAAATAGTGTTTGGTATTATTTTATACATTAAAATATTAACCATGTATGTATGAGAAGAAAGTTACTCAAAGGGTCACCCAAAGGGCAATTGACAGGTCTATGCATGAAATTTCCCTACGTGATCGAATCAGAAATGAAGAGATCCGTAGGAAAACTAAGATAATCGATACAGTCCGAAGAATTGCCAAACTTAGGTAGCAGTGGGCAGGGCACATTACTCGCAGAGCAGATGGCGTGTCGCCGAAAGGTTCAGGAGTGGCGGCCGCGTACCGGAACATGTAGCCATGAAGGCCGCAGGGATGCGCTGGCTGCGAGAAGCACACAACTGTCCGAAATGGTGGAGCTTGGAGGAGACCTATTTTCAGTTTTGCCGCTATTCGGGCTGAAATGACGATGCTGCTCATGTATGAGTGACCGGAACTATTGATAAAGATAATAATAAATCTTTTATTTCTATCATTTAGACCGTTAGTTACTCTCACAAGCGTCATTCAACAATAATAATATATTTTACATAAAAATACTGACTACACATCGCATACAATCTAAAATAATAACATTAAAAACAGACTGATATAATTTAACGAACAATGCATCGTAGTTCATATGACACGAGAGATCACTATCCGTTCACATTGATTATATTTATTAAATAATTTTATAACGACATCGCATGTTTCACAATATGACTACGAACATATTCACACTGACAATACTGAAATAATGCTATCTTTTACTAGTAGATAAAATAAGAAAGAGATAGAAGAACATTTGAACTGTCAAACTAGGTTCTTCCCTATATTTCTTATTTTAAATTTCAGTACAATATAGCAATTATTTAAGTTTTGTTAAGTCGGTGTGCGTTATCAAGCGTCATTGATGACGTCACACTATGTTCGAATGTCATATTGCAAGTTAATGAAAACCTATGCGTTACCAAATAATATTTGGCATGAGATATGTATAATTAATGAAAATCTCCTCTAAAACGTAATAACGACCAAAAAGTCTAAAAAACGGAATGTGATTACACATAAAACGATTATATCAAACAGTATAATGGTTATCTTAAAGTAAAATTAAGATCTAGAATAGTATTCGACATTCTAATGTACGTCATATATACGTAGGTTTCAAGCGAGTAACAATGCTTTTGTTCACTCGGCTATACTGCATATTATTATTGTTGCTACATAAAAAAATGAAAATGTTAATAAAAAAACATGATTTTAAAACAATTTGTTAATAGCCAACTACAATGCAGCTTAAATATTATTGTCGTTCTCGGTATTAAAATAAATAATTAAACTTTTAATAGTCGTTATAATTATTAAATAAAATGACAATACATTCATGGAACTTGATGATAATAACATTTATATTGTGATTTAAAGTTTACTACGTTATAAATAAGATCTAGTTTTGTTAACTTGGTAACGAACCTTCAATACAGCAGCCCTAGTCTCGCTCTAATGTTCTAGAAACATTTTTTTTAGATTCATTGGCGACTGCGGAATCAAGATTTGAAGTCAAAATCGAGGCTTTAAGGTAATCCAGAAGTTTTTTATTATTTTGAAAATTGTAAAGAACTCAATCAGAGTTATTTCGGTATACACAGTTCATAAAGTATCTGACAGCCGCCGAATCATCACAAAAATCGGACGCGAATACATAGTAACATATCACTGTCACAAAGTAGTTGTGCTAACCTAAATAACTGCTATACACAATGACCCATAGCTGTACACGGCTACATATTAAGGAAAATATTTCCGGTATTAACAGACCTCGCATTGTATAAGCTTTTTGTTGAATGAGAGGTCAGCTTATACTGGAAATGGACAGCTAGATTTGGTGCCGTGCATATTCTACACTACAAAACCCATCCCAAATCCCTTTTTTATCAGATTTTTTTCAGCTTCGCAGTCTATTGTAGTGGTAGGATATGGTACAGAGTGTATAGTAGCAGTAATACATGGTGCCACAGTACGCGGAGTGGTGTTCAGTGGTCGTAGATAACGCCGCCGGCTCCCGGGAGCGTGGAGCCTCCCGACAGGTAGATGTCAACCGCTCGCGCCGCCTGCCGACCTTCTGATATCGCCCACACCACTAGCGACTGGCCGCGTCGACAGTCTGTGGACAAAAGGGTAAATACAACAACCGCTTCTCTTTATACTGTTAGGCTCACTTTTAACCGGTCGTATTGTTTTTATTTCATAAATAATCTTTTATTTGTGGACGCTCAACTCATTACAACATTTTATCATACAGGGTCACATTGAATTTGCTGGCAATACTTTATGCACATGTTAGGTATCGATGTCGGAAGCAAACGGAATATTTTTTTATTTATTTTTAATCTTTCCAGCTTTGTTCACAACATTCAATAACACTAGCAGCAACCAAACGACTGTTACGCAATGGTTTTTAGATATTCGTAAATATATGCAAGTTCCACGAAAAATTACAAAACCAACTGATCGATTACGGGCCTTCGGCCATTGAATGATGAAATGATAAAAAAAAAAAATTCGTTCCATTTGTTTTCTATATCGATACCCAACACTTGGGTAAAATATTAATAACTAATCTAATTTGATCCTGTATACAGGGTGTGGTGTAAGTAATGGTCCACCGTTCAGGATTCGATGAACCAGATAATTAACTATAACAATTTAAAATTTTAACCATTTTTACCCAAGGGTTCCGAAAATATTTCATTTTTGTCTTTTATTTACGAAATGTCTACCTTTTATTACATATTTGTTTGTAGTTTCAACAAAAACCATTATTTTTTCATTCTGATTTCTGTTAATTACTGCTGAATACTAGAGCTATCATGATAAATTATGATTTTTTATGTAAATTCAGCTCTTTTGAAGAAAAAGTTGGTTCTTCTCTAATTTTAACCCCAATTTTTAACACACCATCAAGTCCAAGAGTGATTTTTGTAAAAAAAAATGTCTTGAGTAAAAATGTTTAAAATTTTTAATTGTTATAGTTAATTATCTGGTTCATCGGATCCTGAACGGTGGATCACTACTTACGCCACACCCTGTATAATAACGCCCATGTTAAAAAAAAAAATGCTATCACATACTGATCGGGACGATAGCTCATGGTGAATGTAATTAAAAGTAGTAGTGGACTGTATTACATGTAATAGGATGATAGATGAATTTACAAAGATGGTACAAAATAAAAGGGTCGGTTAAAATATGGACAAAAGAAGAATAAAGTATTAAAATCGGCAAGCGGAGCCGTGCGTGGAGACGTGCTACAGCTGACTGGTGTGGCGGCGGCCGGTTGGCGCTCCATTGTCCCCGCACCTCTCGTTCACTGCCGTTGGCGAGCAGCGATGTTGAGATATGTGTCTCAACACATACCCAGCTTCTTATTTAATCTACTAAACTGCGCATTACCGTATGTAATCCAAGATTTTTTTTAATAGTTTAAAATATACATACCACCAGCAGCGAAGACATTGCTGACGGGAGTTTTGTAAATGTCCTTCTTCTCGGTTTCCACGTTGCTTCGAGCGTCCAGAGGGAGGTCTGAAAACAAAACCAATGTTAGGGTCATCAAACTTAGAACAAGAGTTTGACTAAAAACAGGAACCATTCACAATTTCACAAATCTATCTTCTATCGATAGTGCGGGTACATGTGCATCTGCCAGGGTCGCGAGATTTGTTCGAAGGAGTTACCGTGGCCCTGGCATAGGTAACTGAAGGAACACGGGTGGGTTTTAGTAAGTAAAACTCTGACACGCTCTCCTGCTCCACCCAGAGTGGCAGATGTTGTGTGATTGTGGTGCAACTTGAGTGAATTCGCAAGAGTTACATTATTTATAATATGTTATTTAGATGTAGGTTAAGATTTAAGATATGTATATTATGTATGTAGTACGTGATTTTATAGGATGTAGTTATATTAAGGATTTAGCATGTAAGGCCACTCTATCGCATTGGATCGCTGATCTGTAATGGTAGTGTAGGTAAGAATTGCGTACAAAAAAAAAAAATGACATAAATGAATTACATTTTTTCATATCACCATTTACACAGTCTATCCACCGTTTCTTTGGTCTTCCCCTAGTCTTACTTCGTGTACAATAGTTTTATGTTTATATTATTTTTATTTGTATGTTTGTTAGTCTGTAAGGTATTTATGATATGGGTCTTTGTAGCCCGAAATAATTTGATTTGATAACCATCAACATTCACACATTTTTTTACTAACATAGCTTGTATGTAAAGTTAAATATAAAGCAGTCCTCACCCAGCTGGTTGGCCACGTATCGCTCTGGCCCCAGGAAGCCCATAGCCAGCAGCACCAGCTCGGCCTTGAACACCTTGTTGGTGCCGGGAAGTTCCTTCATCTCCCAGCGCCCTCCAGCGCCGCGCGTCCACTCCACCTCCACTGCTGATACGCCGCATACGTTGCCCTCACCTGTGGAAGAAGACATTGTTATTTTAGTGGGCTATAGTAAAAATGTTGTAAGGATCCATTATACAAAAAACCGGCCAAGTGCGAGTCGGACTCGCGCACCGAGGGTTCCGTACAAACCTGTAGGTATATAAGTAAAAGTTCACTCATCACGACAATCAAGTCGTAGTTCTGTTCGGTTTCTTGGCTTGGTTTTATTTCTGTCTGTGTTTTGTTCTGTTTATTATATGATGTAACTAAAAATTTACAGTTTTCGTAATTTTTCCTTTATCTGTGCTATAAGACGTTGCTTCATACCAAATTTCAAAATTCTAGATCGACTGGAAGTACCCCTTAGGTTTTGATTCCCTTGCAAGTTTCGAAAATTTGTGGAAATTAGCGGTATAAACGGCTATATCTTATGATTTCGTTAGCTTAGAAGTTTGATTTTTTCACAGCTCCAAGGGACAGTAGACTTGAGTATTTGATGTAAATTTCAGCTTGATACCTCCACGCGTTCCTGAGAAAAATGGTCTTGACAGACAGACGGACGGACGGACGGACGGACGGACGGACGGACAACAAAGTGATCCTATAAGGGTTCCGCTTTTTCCTTTTGAGGTGCGGAACCCTAAAAATGATACTTCTAGCCTTTTCCTAACTATGTAGGGGTCGGTTTTGAATCTTACCGTATATAGCTAAGATAACCAGTATTTTACATGAAGCGACTACTGCTGGGTAATACGATTGTTAGACTTACGGGTTTCTCACGCGCCGTTACGACTGTCTAAAATTTACGAATGACAGTCGGGGACAACGGTTTATGGTGCTTTCTAAGGCACAGAGGTAAAGACCATCCACAGATTAACCGCGGCATGCGTAGCTGAACGAAGTAACTAAAAGAAAGGCTAATTTACTCTTCAGTCAGTCAACAAAATTACGGACCAGTCCGAAATTAGTGGATTCGTCAAAACAACAGGCAAATAAAAATTTAGGACGGATAAAAACACACCGGGATTAGGGACAACTGTTAAATCGTGTCTGTCGTGTCATCTTATGTCCAAAGGTGAGGCGGCGCAGGAAACGCCCGTAATTTTAGCAGCAACTTCGTGTTTCGTGCGGAGTATACATTTAAATAACTCTAAGCAAGGATAAGCATCCTTCAAATAGTAATTTTGTAGTGTGTTATTCAAATGAGCAAAACGGATTGGAACTATTGATCAAAGAAATGTCACTGAATAGAATGCTTACCGTCATCCAAGAATTCCTTGGTGAGTGTGGAGAACTTTCTAGGGTCGTGTCCGAATTTAACTTTCACTTCTTCATGTCCATAGTCCACCCTGCATATAAAGAAGATAATCATTATTATACTAGATTAAATGAACATAGTGTACGTAAGGGATTTTCTATATCTATGACTGGCCAGTTAGTCTAGTGGTTAGTGACCCTGACTGCTACGGCTGAGGTCGTGGGTTCGATTCCCACCCAGGACAAACTTTGTGTGATGAGCACAATCATCTGTTCTGCGTCTGGATGTAATTTATCTATATTATGTATGTATTTAGAAATATATAAGTGTGTTTATCAGTTGTCTGGTTGCCATAGTACAGGCGCTGCCTAGTTTGGGATCAGATAACGTTGTGTTGGTTGTCCTAAGATATATTATATTATTATACTAATAACAAAGCTGCAGAGTTGGTTTTTGCTTGTTTGTACGCGCTAATCTCTGGAAATACCAGTTGCATTTGAAAAAATCTTTGAACATTAGATAGCTCAATTCTCCATATAGGCTACTGAACATCACGGCCCTAAGACGCCAAGAAAAACAAACAAATAATTAAGAAGTCAATGAACAAGTTTCATGCAGGCGAAGTCGCTGGCAGAAAGTAGTGTGACATTATTTGTATGTATTTATTTCCTTAACACGTTGACGGACGGAACGCCTCTCGACGTTCTCTCTGGATAAAATAATACGCCTATCGACGTCAACTTTTTGACTTGCATACAATCAGTACGCCTTGCAACGTTATATTTTATATACTAATAAAAGGAAGGGCATTCTCTAGTTTCACGACAGATAGAGTTTTAATCTTTTACTGTCTTATCGTACGTAAAAAAAAAATGTTAATAAAAATGAAATTTTGTTGTGTCTCAACACGATTACCCAGTAAGGGAATACTGTCCGTCAACGTGTTAAAATATGATTGACGTAGTGAATAAGAAGTATGTAAGGATCATGGGAATGTATGTATGTGTATGACCGACTTAATGTTGTATTATCTGTGACGATGTTGCATCTCCTCTAAAAAACTGTCATAACACAAAAACAAGTAAGAACTTTTTTTGTGTAATGACAGTTTTTTAGAGGAGATGCAATGTGTTTCTACTAACCTGAATACTCTGGGCCACTGCGGCCATGGGTTGTCTTGTCCCCTAGTCGGCTTGGGCTCCGGCAAGATTTCGAATGTCGTGATGCTCTTCGCACCTTGACGCAGCGATGTGGCTATGCAGTCACAACTGGAGACAAAAAGTTCGTGTTTATTTGAAAGGCTTCGCGCAGTACGCCGGGGTCAAGTAATATCAAAAGACGAAAGATTTTCAAATGACTCCTGAAAAAAAAGAGGCCCTTAGTGTGAGTTTTTTTTTTAACCATATCAAGTTATTCTTTTGACCGCGTTCGGCGCTCCGATTGGCTCTGAATTTGTGAAGGGCCAATCGGAGCACCAAACGCGGTCCATGCGTTAAATAGATATGGTTTAAAGAAACACAGGGTCCTTGTGGCCCAATTTCCTTACAGGAGCATAATACAAATTGGTGTCTATCAATTCTATGAACTGACGAAGCTTCCAAGACACTCAGATGGAGGAAATATCACTAACAACAGCACATTATCAGTTGAGCATGTTTTGGATGTAAAAGCTTTGGTGGTGCAAATTACTGACCCTACCATATTAAACTCACTTTCTATAAAATTGACTCTTTTCGTCTCTAGAATTCCTGTTTTTGGTAAACATTATCATGATCTCACTACGCTTTTCCCAACTGTCGGCTTCCAGTCTACCAGGATGTAGCTGAATATCATTATTTTACATGGAGTGATTGCTTGTCTGACGTCCACAGCCCAGTTACTGGGCAGTACGATAATAATAATAAACTTTATTTTCAAAGACAAATATAGATTTAATATGTTTTGTATAAAGAAATTTAAATGAGCTTCAGTAGTAACACAATGCAATAGAAATCTAGGAACTGAAATCTGTACACAATTATGGAAAACCCCGATATATACGCAGCCACAAACCAAGTATTATACCAATATTATATTCAAAAGAAACCGATCGTTCGATACATACCCAGTGTCACCTCCACCAATGACGAGCACATTCTTGTCCTTGGCCATGAGCTCCGGGTTGTCCTTGGCCTGGTGATGGTGCGTGGCTCCCATCTGCTTCTTCTGCCAGTTCTCCAGGAACTCCATGGCGTAGTGGATACCGTTGAGCTGCCGCCCCTTGAGCGGCAGGTCGCGTGGCCAGGTCGCGCCCATGCATAGCACTAGGGCGTTGTATCTGGGAGAAGAAATAAATATAGAGATTGAGTGGCATAGTTTTAAAGGAATATGAATAAACACAATGTAGTTCACATCACGATAATAGCAGTACGGCAGTTTCTGTGGCCTAATCCAGGCTTGCCTAAATATTTTAGGTAATGCCTTGATATAAACTTTTGGGCTTCGATTACAGCTAGTATCCCAATTACTAAATATGGTCGTTGTGGATTATTTTTCAACAGATGAGATAAGTATGGTAAGTTTTGTGACAATTCATAGTTTCACTCACGCGACTCGGATTTACAAAACGATTTTAAACATCCATACGACCATACATCATTTCAAAAAGCTCTATAGCTGGACAAAGCCCTACCCCACGCACCGCGACTTCGACCGATTCAGTGCTTCATTCGTCATCACTGGCAACTCAAACTGGTCACAGACTTTCGTCTTGGGACACTGCGGTATGTGTGCCGACAAGATATTGCGTAGCTTCCCGAACGCTGCTTAGCCGAGTCGGAAATGATGATTAGCCTCTTTCTCGAAGTTTGACTTAGCTAACTACATCGATATATATGTACTCTAACTAGTATATTTGTCCTCGGTAAACATAATCGTCAACTACTTCGAGTATTGTCTCCCTTCATCTATCGTACATATACAGCTCGTAATTGAGACAGCTTTAGTCAAATATTTAGGAATAAAAAAAACATACAGACGAATTGAGAACCTAGTCCCTTTTTAAGTCGGTTAAAAACTTACTCGTTAGCCAGATCACTGGCAGATATGTCTCGTCCGACGTCCACGTTGCACTTGAAGGAGATGCCCTCAGCAGTCATCAGCTTGATGCGTCGTGCGACCACTTCCTTGCTGAGCTTCATTGTCGGAATGCCGTACTGGAGCAGACCGCCTGGACGGTCGTTGCGCTCGAATACTGTTACTGAGTAGCCAGCCTGAAACAAGAAAAGGTTTTTAAATATCACATTTTTTAAAGTCTTCCTAGCAATCAATAAGATTAAATGATTTTATCGTGAGAGCAGTGGTGGCCCAGTGGTATCGACCTCGACTTACGAGTTGTAGGTCATAGGTTCGACCAAAGCAGGCGCTTTACTTAGTGTAATTAATCTCATCACCATTGCTCTCAAAACGGTGCAGAAAATCATCGTAAGGAAACCGGCAAGTCCTAGAACTAAAAATTCGAAGACATGTGACATCTACCAACCCCCACTGGGCACGCGTGGTAGATTACGGCCCACTCCCTCTAACCGAGAGGAGGCCTATATCCCAGCAGTGGGAACGATATGGGCTGATTATGAGTGCTGTTGTCATGTTGTGTTGTACCTTATTTAATTGATGTGCGCACGCTAAGCCAGCTGGTCCAGATCCGACAACAGCCACTGTCTTTCCGTTCCTGTGTGAAGGAATCTGTAAAGAAGCAAATAAATAACGTTAAATTATAGCTCAACCGTGCAACAGATGGCGTTTTGTATCTTCTGTTCAAACGACCTTCAAGGGTTTCAAATGATGTCGTTAAAAACACATTTTGGGCTTCAGCAATGTAAGCGACGTTGCCATCGCTGGCTAAAACCTTAAACCTTAATTTTAATTGCTATTCATTATTAATTATTTTGTATTGTGTGTAATGTAATTCTTTATAATTGTTTTATTGTTCAGGCTTATCGTATTTATTTTATCATCGAGACTTTATACTTCATCACAAACATTTGTACGCCCAATGGCATGGCATAGCGCACTTTTTATTTTCTTTAAATATCTTCATTATTGTACCTATGTTAAACAAATGATTAAATGACTTATGAGATCGATCAATAATTTATTGTACTACGGAGTTGCATATCCTTAAAACGGGCTACAGACAAGTCCGCCATGACACTTAACTCACAGTTACCAGTAAATAATATTTTATCTTTTACATAAGTATTACAAAACAGTGGGTTATTTATTAAGTTATATTAAACAATACACTATTCGTCCTTGACCAATTAAATATATTTGATACTTTGTGAATTTAATGTAAATCAAAATTGCCCTTTACAGTAATGAAATAAAATGTTTATATCTGTAAGTAGATCTTATAAATAAATATCTATACAATACAAATAAATAAAATTAGAGTGTCTGTTTTTAATATTAAAATAACCGCTTTTTAACCGACGAAAAAAAAACGGAGGAGCTTTATGGTTGGAGTGTATACGTACGTCAGGCTTGATCCACCCGCTCTCGAAGGCGTGGTCGATGATGGCGCACTCGATGTTCTTGATGGTGACGGGCGGCTCCGAGATGCCCAGCACGCATGCGCCCTCGCACGGCGCGGGACACACGCGACCCGTGAACTCTGTGTGGCCAAGGAGTTAGCATTCAATATTGTGATTGCCATGATAGGGTGTGGACATGGCATACCATACAACCAAATCAAGGTTTTCCCATAAACACGGTGACGAGGTTCAAGTTTGACTGACAGCAGGTGAGATGCTGACATTCAATAATGTTCAGAGTTCAGCTGAATCTCAATTCACATACCTGGGAAGTTATTAGTCTGCAGCAGCTGGTTGAGCGCCTGGTGCCAGTCTCCCTTGAAGATGAGGTCGTTCCACTTGGGGATGATGTTCCCGAGCGGACAGCCGTGCGCCGACTGACAGAAGGGCACGCCGCACTCCATGCAGCGCGCCGCCTGCGTGCGCAGCCCGCGCCGCACGTGCCCGAAGTTGTAGATCTCGTCCCAGTCGCGCAGCCGCTTCTCCGCCGGACGGTACATTGTTGTTTCGCGGGGGTATTTTATGAAGCCCCTGGAAAGTTCAGTAGATGGATATTGTTATGTAGGACAGAAAGCGCCGTCTATGATCGAGTATCGAAACTACGCTCTACGTAACACTAGATCAGTACAACGTAAAACGTCACGCTGCCAATGTCTGTTATTGAGTGTCGGAACTGCACGAAAATTCTCAGGCTCTGTTCTAGAACTATCTAGGGACGCCCCCACCATCCATGATGGGTGGAGTTATACGATTGTACGCGAATATTCTAGACATTTAAATTCGTCATATAAATAGAGGACTGACGGCACTGAGAGGACAAACCCGATGATCCCACTACTCTCCTCCAGGAGAGTCGAAAAGAGACCAGTACAGTGAGAACAACACACAGACACAAATCGTACCGACCTCGCCGCCGAGGTCCGTCGTCGCGACCCCGACTTAACAGTCCCTCCCGACCCTTGCATGAGCCAGCCCGCGATGCTGCGCCTGTAGCTTTAAATTAGCCCCTAAATAATTTAACCCAGATCCAGCACGTCCCTTGCTGCCCTCCCCCAGTGATCGCCTAAGCCGAGGTGCGAACCCCCCTCGGGGTTACCCTTAGGACTTTCGCTTTAGTTTGTAATTTTACTATGGCCCGGCTGGAGGTCTAAAAAGTTTAACTTTTTAGAAATCGCCGGGCGAAAATCCGTTTAAGTAGTCAGAATCTTTTCAGATTAACTACGAGAGGTCCTTAAAAAAAAAAAAAAAAAAACTGAGAGGACAGTCATTCAGATCCCGCCCGTCCCTTGCTGCGCTCTATCAGCGATGCCCTAAGCCGATATTATTATTATTAAACTCTGGCAGGATGCCTTTATTTTGTTAAAGTAGCCACAGGCAAATCTGGTTAAGTAGCCGACAGTCTCATAGATTGACGAGCGCGATGTCAATAACAAAAAAAAAACACTGAAGACAGTTCGGTTACGAATGCGATACAGTGAACTTCAAGTGAGAATAATTATGTGATTGTGACAATTTGAATAAACTGTTTATTAGTTTTGTTACTAAGTACAATAGACCAGGGTGCTTACTCTCGAATATAATTCCAATAGATCGACATTGGTCAAACGTCAGTTGGTTGAGTTAAACGTCAGGGATTGGATTGGCTATTGGCAGTGAGTCCAGCCAATCACTGACGTTTGACTGACAATTCCAATGTCGATCTATCGGAATTATATTCAAGAGTAAGCACCCAGATCTTAGAAAAAAATAATAAACTGAGAATATTATTCGTCTCGACAAAAACAGGTTTAAAAGGTGAACGGTGTCATGGGGCCCATGGCACAGTAATCACTTCGGATTTTCAGCACAGACTTGATACTCCGCACTTATCAGTTGGTCACCCCACCATGGCGAGTTCTAGCTTCCCGGACAAGCCATAGGCCAGCGACCCTTGCCCATACATGTCGAAGACGCCATGATGGAATATTTCCGGCGATACCCGAGGAGGAGCAACCGGTCTATTCTTTCCGTATTTTTTAGGAAATTCGCTCAGTTCGCTACGCATTAGCTGTTTCACTAGTTTTAGATTGAGAAACCTTCGAAAAACATATAAAGGAACACATTCATCTGCATTTCGAATCATTTTATACATATCTGAACGTTCGTGTCAGGTAACCAATCAATTACGCTTCGTAAGTTCGGTAAAGCTATTGATAGAAATGTAAAAAATGCTGGTGATATTAAATTCTTAAAACTACGACTCACTAATGAAACATGATTAGTGAGAGATTGTTTGTATAGGATACGTAATTTTCGTGACAAGGACGCTCAGAGCTGTATCAAATTATTTGCCTACTACAGCAGCGTAAAGCAAGGGGACGTATACGTGCACACGGAAATATGCGCATGAGTGTGTAGGGGATCTGGCGGTATCGTCCTGTGCGCAGCCTCAAAGAAGGAGAGCAAAATAACGTCTCGCTCAAACATTCATTCAAGCGCGATCGCATACTACGCCGTTTACTAGCTTCTATTTTGTCTATTGACGGTTTTACGCTAGTACCGTAGTATGTTTTTTGGAACGAAGTTCCTTATGGCGCGTTGCGAAAGGGGGCTAGACGGAAATTAAGAGAAAAAGTTGTAACGACACTTTTTAACCGACTTCAGGAGGGAGGAGGGAGGAGAGAGAGAGAGAGAGAGAGAGAGAGAGAGAGAGAGAGAGAGAGAGAGAGAGAGAGAGAGAGAGACGGAGGGAGAGAGAGAGACGGAGGGAGTGAGAGAGAGACGGAGGGAGTGAGAGAGAGACGGAGGGAGATAGAGAGGGACGGAGGGAGATAGAGAGGGGCGGAGAGAGAGAGAGTGTATACAGGTATTTTGTACATAAAAAAACTTTTTTACAAAAAAAAAACAACCGACTTCCTTAAAAACACTACAAAGTGAAAAATAACTTTAATTTCGGAAGTCGGTGTCTTAGGATCTGTATTTATGGTTTTTTTGCCACCGACTTCCGAAATTAAAGTTATTTTTCACTTTGTAGTGTTTTTAAGGAAGTCGGTTGTTTTTTTTTGTAAAAAAGTTTTTATTTTTAATTTTTAGTTGTGGTATTCACCCCGCACTAATTCCAAACAAAAAATGCATATTTATGCGATAACAGAAATCGCGGTTGATTTGCTATCATTTTTTAAAGAGTTCCGGTGTCTGTCATCGGAACTCATCATCAGATCTATATGAAAATTGTATGGGACCATTTCGGAATAAACCCCTTTCGAACAAAACAAGAATTTTGCAAATCCATTTATATATGACGGAGTTATGGCCGAACATACATAAAAAAAAAAAAATGCACTCCGGGAGTGCCGGCAGAAGTGAAAACTTGATTATTAACGTTGAGCATGTTTGATATTTTGGAATGGTTAGGGAATAATTTGTTGTACAATTTCCATATTTTAAGCACTTTATATTCACGAATTTTACGAATACACAACAATGTGATCACTACACAGACGGTCGAGCCATCAGCTGTCACCATCCATGGATGCGCGTGGCACGCTGTAACATAGACGAACATTCGCGCAAGCGCCCTGCGCCGCCTAAACGAAACAGTAGGCCCAGGCATACATTTTCGCCGCGCCGTAGAGAGGGGATAGCTGTCTACTCTCCATCCGTCATACGCTTTTTCGATCAGGTCACGTGTCCTGACGCGAGTTTAAGATTTTATACCCATTACAGAAAAAGTGCTCAACGCCGCTAAAGAAGTTTTCACTTCAAAAATTGAATGATTAGTTTGAGCGCCATCTATAATCGAGTTGCTGTCTTAGAAAAAGTTATTTGTTACAATTATTTAATTCATAAGTAATATTTATTTTATGGCTTATGCTATATTACGATTTTATTTTTTTAGAATTAGACACACTTTTAATGACATATATTTTACTGTAAACTCTTCGTGTTTAGTAGTTTATATTAGCGTCATCTATGATTCCATAACCATACTAACCAAGGCTAGCCAAGTGATTCGTATTCGTTTTAATAGATGGCGCTTTTCCAAATTAAAACCATCCGTCCTACGCTTTTTCGATCAGGTCACGTGTCCTGACGCGAGTTTAAGATTTTATACCCATTACAGAAAAAGTGCTCAACGCCGCTAAAGAAGTTTTCACTTCAAAAAACATATAAACATCCGAATTGAGAACCTCCTCCTTTTTGAAGTCGGTTAAAAAATATTTAAAAAAATTACAATAATGAATCCTGGAAAGGAACTTCGTTCCATCCGGGTGTCCCTTGACACCTCTCAAGTTGTTTTTTTTTTTCAAGTATTTCAAGGATATTGCGAGGTATGTTAAATCAATGGTACCGGGTAAATATTAGCGTATAAGGTTTTTATTTTACTTACACGACACTCAATATTGTTGTCCAGACGGTAAAAAATGCCAGCCTGTATATTTAATCAAAATAATGAAGACGGAAAACCTGCTAAATTAATATTAGTGTGCATTAGGAACAAGGAATTAACCTTCCGCTGTTTGCCAGAATATTTGACTAAATAAAGTCAAATGACCCTCGCTTATCGACCGGTGTTTTAAAATAACCTTCAACCTAAAGCCTGGTACACTAACTACTACTGGTTCCGTGTGGTGCCAGACGTAAATAATAGCACCAATGCATTTCTTCCCGTGGGTGTCGTAAGAGGCAACTAAAGGACTTACTAGAGAATGAGCAGCTGCGTTCTCTTTACATTTTACCACCATACTGCGATCGCCAACCCGTCTGCAAATCGTGACGATTATGGCCACCTCCTCCCAAATAGGGGGAGGCCTATGTTCAGCAGTGAACGTCTTTCGGCTGAAATTATGATGATGCGAGCAACGATCTACCTAGTTTTATCCAGAATCTTCTCCAAATTCTTGGTTTCCAACTCCACATCTCGTACAGTCTCCTCAATATCCAGTACTCCATTCTCCGCTTTTCCATTGGCCTCCAACTTGGGTTGGCTCGGCTGTTTCAGTGCCATAGTCTTCAGAGCGCGTTGGTATTCGTACGGGAATACTTTGATGATCTTCTTAGCGGGCTCAGGCCAGGTCTTGAGGAATTCTTCGGCGATTATTGAGCTGCAAGGAAAAGGATATTTATAAATGGAAAAGGACGTTTATACAAGTCTCTCCCCAACATTAGACTTAACCTTTAACCGACGAAAACAATGTCTATGACAAAATGTAAATTTTTACAGACTCGTCCAATTTGGATGATTGTTTTTCACATTTTATGGTTTAAGAAATTTATTTCGCTCAGAAAGAATACAATTATTCACTTCGTCACATTTTGCTGAATGCAAAGCGAGTTTTTAAAACCATTTTTTTTTCACGTCTAAATCAAAGACTATGATTTAGTATCATGCAACGAACAGGGTGCTTACTCTCGAATATAATTCCAATAGATCGACATTAGTCAAACGTCAGTTTGTTGAGTTAAACGTCAGGGATTGGCTAGACTCAGTGAGTCCAGCCAATCACTGACGTTTGACTGACAATTCCAATGTCGATCTATTGGAATTATATTCGAGAGTAAGCACCCAGGTGGGTCATACCTGTTTAGGTCTGCTTAGTTGTACAGGTTATTTTTAAATTAGCCTAATAGCAACAACACAAAAATGATTGTATAAAATCATAATTTTTATTACAATATAGGCTGATTAAACCAAATCTCTTTCATGAGAACGACGTTCAATGGGATTAATTGAACTAAGAGGGTTGTATTGACGATTTCAATGTTTATGAGTGTAAAAAGCCATATTTGATACGGTCGCGAATCATATTATTATAATCAGCATACAACCTGACACTACCTTGTAAATTACGAAAAAAAAAAAAAACGATAAAGAATTTCGCGGAGCAATGCACATCGCGACTGTGAACTTTCTCCAGATATTATTTGGAAAGACCTTGTAAATAAAAGTAGCTCAACTCACCCAGTGTACTGGTGGAACTCCTCCAGCAGAGTCTGCACATAGTCCAGGTCTTCCTGCAGCTCCAGGGGTAACAGCTCCACCATCTCGTGGTTGCACTTGCTGGAGAACGAGCCGTCGATGTCGTACACGTATGCGATACCACCTGCGGATGGCAAAGGAGTTTCATTGTATTCAATTACCTTCTTTTTTTTTGATGTGAAATCATGCAATGACAGGGCCGAACGGGAGGGCGTGTCAGACTTTTACTGACTAAAACCCATACGTGTTCCTTCAGTTGCCAATATGCCAGGGCCACGGTAACTCTCTCTCTGGCAGGGTATTTAATTTTACCTATGTTTTACAAATCAATTATTCTATTCTTTTGTTATATGGAATAGCTAGTTAATTGGGATAACATCAGACATTCGATACTTGAGACACTGTACTTCAGAACGCCACCTGCTACGATGCTTTCCATCATCATCTACCAGGCCTTTTTCCAATTACGTTGGGGTCGGCTTCCAGTCTAACCGGATGTAGCTGAATACCAATATTGTATACGGAGCGACTGCCTATCCACCACCACAACGCAGTTACTGGGCACTACGATAACCCTTAGTAAGACTGGTTGTCAGACTTCCGTGCTACTGAGGACCCGTAATGATTGTCAAAGATCTAAATATGACAGCCGGGACGGGGAGCATCCATTCATCCACGGACCAACCGCGGCAAGTCTAGCGTAATCTAAAATATCGATTTGTGCGGTTGTTATTACTTAGCCACAACCTCCTCCCCCTTTTTTATAGTTAGCAAGTTTTTTAAATTAAAAAATAATGACAAAGCATTTACAAATTCTCCCTAGGTAAAATAACTGTGGAAGGATTATACTGTACTAGCTTTTGCCACTGGCTTCACCCGCGTGGAGGTCAGAAATTATCCTGCGGGAACGTACTACCAGGATAAAAAGTATCCTATGTGTTAATCCAGGTTATAAACTATCTGCGTGCCAAATTTAATCTAATTCACCAACTTTCACATTTATAATATGAGTAGGATACACAAATGTCCGTACCGCTCATGCCGGCCGCGAAGTTCCTGCCGGTGAGGCCGAGCACGAGCGCGGTGCCGGCCGTCATGTACTCGCAGCCGTGGTCGCCCACTCCTTCTACCACGGCGGTACACCCGCTGTTCCGCACGCAGAAACGCTCCGATGCTATGCCTCTGTGGGAATAAACAAATTATTATCACTTACCCTAGTGAAAAAATAATTTCTTTGTAAAAAATCTTTTACAAGGATTTTCCTTGTGAAACCTGTAATAGCAAATTTTAAGCAGTAAGTGGTTTTTATTTCAATACTGTTACGTTATAAGTACTTCATATGACTACGTATGAATATATTTTATTTTGCAAATAATGGGTACAGTACATGGTGATATAGGGTCGTTTTACCAGGCATGATAATTTACAATATTAATCTGCTATCATTTTTTACCTTTAATTTTTATGGTTTGCATGATAAAGATTTATACATCATAATAAAGATTTATCCATCTATCTACTAAACTTAAACAGACAGTACCAAATCAGACAACTAAAGCACGATTAGTGTTTACTAACCTGAAATAAGCGCGTCCAGATGTGGCTCCGTATAAGCACACATTTCCAACAATGACGTTCAAGTGAGACTCAAACGGTGACGCCTTTGGCGGGTAGATGATAACCTTGCCGCCTGACAAGCCCTTGCCTGAAATAAATAAAAATATTTTTAGCTTTGCATCTTTGTTAGCAAGATTTTTTCCCTACGCCAAGCAGATTTATAATATTTTTATATTTACTTCATGACAACATGAGAGAGAACTCTAATTCCCTACATCCTACATTTAAGTTTTAACTGACCCGATAGACGTTGTCCTGTCCAAATTTCAATAATTCATACAAAAAACTCATAGGAATAAAAAAAACACCTAAATTTGATTTTTTTGGGATATTTTTCCAACATTTCTTTACGAACATTTTAAAACAAAAAATAGATCAAATCGATCTGAATCAAAGCAAACAGTAATAGGGTAATACAGTACATAGATATTTTCTTTTATGAGTACTCCGTGTTCTACCGTCATACGCCCCATTCACATCATATATTATATGTATTATTATTGAATTTACATAAGCCGTTCTAAGTAACGCGCTTACTAACGAACAGATTTCTTTTCAAAATGTACATAGATAACAACAAGGTTATTTAGGTCGTTAACTCACCGACATAGTCGTTAGCGTCGCCCTCCAGTGTGACAGTGATGCCCTTAGACAGGAACGCACAGAAGCTCTGTCCGGCTGATCCGTGTAGTGATATATTTACGGTCTTGCCTTCTGGGAGGCCGTCGTCACCGTATTTCCTGTTTATTGAAAAAACAAGTAGTTATTAATAGTTTTTTAAGAACGTGTCAAAGTTTGAGAGGCGGTAAATTTTGTTGGCGGTTATAATCGTACGCACGATGACATACACATCCAGTATCAGCTGACTTCTATTTGTACGAAAATTCTATACAATGCGAGGTTAGCTCAAACTGGAGTAGTATATCTTGATATGTCGCCATGTGTACTAGTTATGTGGAAAGTTAAGTTGCGATTGACCAGAGTTTTTATATTAAATAAAGGAGGAGGGTAAAGATTAGAACATTTTTCGCCTATCATAGTCATGAAAATTCAATTTATTGACGTCATGTTTTTGTTAAGTCTAGGTATCGAATTTTTCATCTATTCTAAAATAGTAAGAATAAAATAGTAAGTCATAAAAAATAATCATCCAACTTGGCAAATTCTTTGAACTTTTGTTATTTTAAGCAGTTTTCTAACTTTCTTTCAAAAATAAACTGTTAAGCGCTGTATGCACCAAAAGAAATGAATGCTAGTTATGAAGCCTATTTACTGTAGTATTTGAGAGACTAAAAAATATAGTGGTGCATAAAGCGCTTAACAATTTATTTTTAACTAGCTTCGGCCCACGGCTTAACCCGCGTGGATGTCGAAAAATTCACCATTTCACCCCCTTTTCACCCTCTTAGGAATTGAATATCTAAAAACCTTTTCTTAGTGGATACCTACTCTTCACAAAGAACACACCCTCCAAATTTCGTGTCTCTAGGACCAGCGGTTTAGGCTGTGCGTTGATATATCAGTCAGTCAGTCACTCAGGACTTTGAATTTTATATATATAGATAGAAGAATGTTAGAAAAAGTGCTTAAAATAACAATACTTCAACGAATTTGCCAAGTTTGATGATTTTTTTTATATGATTTGTTTTTTTTTTTCTTACTATTTTAGAATAGATGTAAAGGTCGATACCTAAACTTCACATAAACACAATAACATGACATCAATAAATACTTTGAATTTTCATGACCATGATAGGCGAAAAATGTTCTAATCTTTACCCTCCTTCTTTGTTGCAGGAAGTCTCTGGGTATGAACAACTTTCTTGCAACAACTTTTGATGCTATGCCTATTTGCGGCAATCGAGTCTGAGAAGTTGATGAGGGAATAATCGCATTCCATGAAGTGGCATTCTAGCTTGCATGCATAAGTATATTCTATGTTAAGTATAGAGTTTGGTTTCCGCATTTAGTCCTTCAGATGACCATTATGCGTGGGCCAGCCGTCAGTGGTTATTCTAAGACATCATGTATTTTTCAGTTCAGCGTAAAGAGTATAATGACAACTAACATGGCGATATGATAAGACAGCGTGGATGTGAAGGCTCTGTCCTCGTTGGTTATCCTCATATTGATATCCATATGTTGTTCAGATCCGTCCCAGATGCTGCTGCATTGAGCGATCAGCTGGTTGTCCAGACGCTTCTCTAGTTGGAAGTCCTGAAAACATTTTAATCAAATCATATCAACTGCCATTTATACAAATTAGGCTAAGAGTCAGCACTTTCGAACGTCGAAACTACTTAATACATCCTCCGGCACGCCGGTCCTCCACCACTCCCTAGTGCTTTAGCTGGGAAGGAGAACTGACGCAACAAACTCCCCAGCAAGAACGCTGTCTGTTCAGTTAGATGAACTTGATTGTATACTTTAGCAAGTATGCAAATTAATTAACATTACGAGACACAGAAGTTAAATTAAATCCCATATATCAGCTTTACATAATTATAGTGACGTTTCTTAGCTATTGGTCGAGTACTGTGAAAGCTCAGGGTGCTTACTCTGGAATATAATTCCGATAGATCGACATTGGTCAAACGTCAGTTGGTTGAGTTAAACGACAGGGATTGGCTAGACTCAGTGAGTCCAGCCAATCACTGACGTTTGACTGACAATTCCAATGTCGATCTATTGGAATTATATTCGAGAGTAAGCACCCAGGTCAAGTGAACGTGGAGAGAACTGTCATCTTAATTGGTACTACGGAATCTAGGGATTGGCAGCTCACTTCAAACTAACATTACCTGTTTTCACAGTGAGATATTTACAGATTAGTACTCCGGACTTACAATGCACTGCACTTTTTGGAATTCACTGGAATTTCTCGGTAGCAGCCTGGAGTACAGTTGATGGAAACAGGCTCGCGCCGTTACACGGGACTTAAAGACAACTGGCTAAATGTGCGTCTACTATAGCTACAACTCTGCCTAACCCTTCGAAATTACAGGCGTGTTATGTTATGTGTAACACCTTGTTTTTAAGTTCCTCAGCATATCTTACCTGTGACTTGGAACCTCCAATGATATTGACGCCGGGTCTCATATGCAGCGCGTTCTTGAGGATCAGGCTGAGGTTCAACATCCTCGCCTTGGGGTTCTCGTTGTTCTCTCGCACTTTGAGTAAGTCTGTGCGACCGATCAGGTCTTGGAAGCGACGGACTCCGACTTCAGCCATGTGAGTGCGGACCTGGGAGGGAGAAGGGTCTTTTAAATCAATAAAGAGGCAGACGTGTGCTTTTATTATTCAGTCACATCATCATACTCATTAACTTCTTCTTGATGTAATGTAAGAACTAATGTAAATGAAAGTATTTTGTATGTTGTAGTTTTATGAGCCTATTACGTTGCTGTCTTTATGGTGACTGCTGCGAATACCTTAATAATAATAATACATACATACCAGCACTTTTATTAATAACTATTATTGGTTTATTCTGATGATTATATTATATGTACTGCTGTTGGTGTACCAAATATATAAAATAAAAGTACTGTACAAGATAGAGGAGTCAGGCTTCCTATAAAGTTGGGGCCAAAATACGAAGTAGCCTTTTTTCGTTGGCTTTTGGGCTCAATACAACTGATCTCCTTTATCTGGTAATTACTAGAAAAATAGCTTAAACTATTATAGAATTCCTAAGTAAAACTCACCTCTTCAGCCAACATGAACAGATAGTTGATAACATGTTCTGGCTTGCCGGCAAACTTCTTGCGCAGTATGGGGTCCTGGGTAGCAATGCCGACGGGGCATGTGTTCAAGTGGCATTTCCTCATCATTGTGCAACCTGGAGGAGACACATTATATTGTACAGGAGGTAGAGCGATCAATCCGTCATAAATTAAAAAAAAATCTCCAAATATATTTCTCAAAACAGTAAAAAAATTACTTATATTTTTGAGAAACAAATTCGATATAGGTATATACAGCAGATTTTTTTTTGCACTAATTTTATCAGAATTTTGGCCGCTAGGAATGTACTCATCATACATTGAACAAGTAATGAAAACCCCTTGATAGAAACCTCCCATGTATAAAGCAGATTCCAAAAGACAAAATTTTCCAAAAGCTTTTTTCAAAACACTTATTGCCTGAAACAAGTTTGAAATATGCGCGTGCTAATTTTCGATCGATGTTATCGCGTTCTCATTCGCATATCAAAAGTCATTTATTCAAACTAGGCTGAGAGGCAGCTACTTTTTGAATTTCAAAGTTATATAAGACAGTCCCCTGAAACGCCCGCCCTTCACCACTTCCACTAAATTGCACTAAGTTGGATGAAACAACAAGCTTTTCAATAATTCTCGTGATGACGAACCGGGAAGGGCCCCTTTTAGAGGAAGTTATGTAAGCAAAGGATAGTGGAACATTATAATTAAGGATGCTTCTCAGTAGATATTGATAGGCTAAGCTGGTTATCCAATGCCCTTAAAACACTTACCAAGAGCAATAAGTGGTGCTGTACTGAATCCAAACTCGTCAGCACCGAGCAGTGCGGCGACCATCACGTCAAAACCGGTTCTGATCTGTCCATCAGCTTGTACAACCACCCTAAAACAAAATAATAAGATAAGTTAAGATTGACCCAATCTTCCTACACAGAATTACAGCTGCAGAAACATTTTGATACTATTTATTCTTTGTACAGTCGAGTAAGCTATTTGGTATATGAATAGCTAATTTGTGATTACTTTTAATCAATTTGGGAGTGTGCTGAGAAGCCAATTTTTTACCGCCGTCATCACCTTGTCTTTTGTCAACTACATTGAGGTCAGCTTGGATTACAGTTAAACCGAACCCTGCTCAATACCAGAATTTTACATTGAGCCACTGCTTACTTGACCTCTGTAACCCAGGAAAAGCTCTGCCACGCCCAGCTCCCACGGCAGGCGCTCTTGATGCTCCACGAGGCAACTAATAATATAACAGTGAACAACACATACCTAGAGCGCAGATCGTTGAGCACGAGCACCTGGTGTGTCTCGGCCACGCCCAGCTCCCACGGCAGGCGCTCTTGATGCTCCACGAGGCAACTAATAATATAACAGTGAACAACACATACCTAGAGCGCAGATCGTTGAGCACGAGCACCTGGTGTGTCTCGGCCACGCCCAGCTCCCACGGCAGGCGCTCTTGATGCTCCACGAGGCAACTAATAATATAACAGTGAACAACACATACCTAGAGCGCAGATCGTTGAGCACGAGCACCTGGTGTGTCTCGGCCACGCCCAGCTCCCACGGCAGGCGCTCTTGATGCTCCACGAGGCAACTAATAATATAACAGTGAACAACACATACCTAGAGCGCAGATCGTTGAGCACGAGCACCTGGTGTGTCTCGGCCACGCCCAGCTCCCACGGCAGGCGCTCTTGATGCTCCACGAGGCAACTAATAATATAACAGTGAACAACACATACCTAGAGCGCAGATCGTTGAGCACGAGCACCTGGTGTGTCTCGGCCACGCCCAGCTCCCACGGCAGGCCGGCGCTCTTGATGCCTGTCCAAGAACTGGCACCAGTTCCACCGTCGTGGCCTGAGATCACGATGTGTTCTGCTTTGCCCTGGCAACGAAAACTACAATGAAGCTGTTTGTATCAACAATAACAAATGAGGATTATGCTTTCTCTGCCAGGATCGCGAGATTGTTCGAAAGAGATACCGTGACCCTGGCACATGGACAACTGAAGGAACACGGGTGGGTTTTCGTCAGTAAAAGTCTGACACGCCCTCCCGGTCCGCCCAGAGCAGGAGAAGTCATTTGATGATTTCCCATCCCCATCATCAAAAGAATTATGCTTTCTTGAAAAACTTCGGTCGAAAATCATCGGTTTAAAGAAATTTTGTTCGCAAAAGAACATAATATAGTTTACTTAAATATCAGACTGGAAAATAACTATAACTTAATTTTTAAATATGTTCACTATGATATATGTTTTTTTTTTTAATATGATAACGAATCGAAGTATTTCTCATGGTTAGATTTTAAAAGCTGTTGGGCATTTACCGTAAGAGGAGGGAAACTGTTTGCTGTGCTTCAGTAATAACTTTAAGCATGGAGTGGTCAAAACAAAAAAAAACTTGTATCTATCTGCGTAAAGTGAGATATGCTCCACTAACCTAACATGCATGATCACTATATGAATTAAGAAAAGTAGGTCCTAAAACAAATCCCTGCGGTACTCCGCATACTATTTCAGCAGATATACTTTTGAAATATCCTATTTTAACTTTCTGATGTCTGTTTGCTAGATAAGAATCGAATATTTTGTAAGCTTGGGCAGTGATTTCAATGGTTTTTAGATTTTCTAATAGTATAGAATGACTTATTGTATCAAATGCCTTTTTAAGATCGATGAAAATGCCTAGACCTATAAGTTTTTGTCGATACTATTTTTAATTAAAGTTATTAAATCTATTGTTGTTGCTAGTGTATTAGAATGTGGTCTAAATCAGTAAATAACATCTAGTAGTACCAGATGTTTATATAAAAAGTCTATTTTGTTCAAGTTATAAAATAAGTGTGTGTGTGTGTGTTACCTTTTAAAATAATTTTCAATTACAGGCAATACCGAACTAGGTCGGTACTTGCCGGGATCGGTTTTAGTTCTAAGTTTATAAATAGGGACCACTTTGACCATTTTAAGGCTGTTTGGGAAAACACCCTTGTTGACATTTATTAATACACATTTATTAATACAATTTGCTAGATTCTGGAGCTTGCTTGAGCCCATAACACGATCTTCGGGCTATCTAAGTCTTTTAACTTTCAAAGCAACATCTACGTGTACGTGTCTCTAAGTCGTACTCAGTTTCGGTTGTACTATTCGAACGAACGGACGCAAGTGAAAATATGTCGATGATTCAACTGTTTTGTGCATGATCTTACGAAAAAAAAAAAAATGTAACAACATGAAAAAAAAAAAAAAACACTTTAAAAATGTACACTACTACTAAATATAACATATTTTCCTGAAAAACATGTATTTCTATATTGAAGATAGTCACAAAAAAATCATTTTCTCTGAAAAGTGCCAAAGTCCCATAAGAATTGAATGATTTTTTCAGCTCAGTATGATGTCAGCAAAGTTTCAGCCGGCTTACTATTATTTTTTACCAGTTCTGCTGCCTTCAATCACATAACCATCGCGGGTGCGTAAGCTGTCGCTAGATTCACTTATTACTCGTTCGAGATCTATTGAAAAAGATGGCAAACAATAGGCGTAAAATCACTACCTAAAATCCATCGCTACCTACCTTCCCGGACCACCTCCAAGCTCCTGATTTCTACTGAATATGCAATATTCGATTAAATCTTAGAGAATGATCAAATCTGGTGGAGTAAAACTCTATTTCGAAATAGGGTCATTGTTTTTGTTTCGAACACGTCTCATGAGTAGAGTATTGTCAATTTCAAAGTACCTTAGCCACACCGGAGGCGACAACTCCAACACCGACTTCCGACACCAGTTTGACAGAAATCCGGGCTTTAGGATTAGCAGCTTTCAAGTCATAGATGAGTTCAGCCAAGTCTTCAATGGAGTAGATGTCGTGATGAGGAGGTGGCGAGATCAGACCCACGCCGGCCACGGAACAACGAGTCTTGGCTATGTCTTCTGTTACTTTGTAACCTGTTAATAAATGACAAATATTAAAATCCAGATGACTTATACAAAAAAGAAAACTATCTTTGGTCTGAGTGGTGAAAACATGATTTTTGAATATGAAAAAGAAAACAAAAGTTTATTTTGTCTTGGTATTAGACGCCCTGTCATTGTGTTCGAAAAAATGATGTCAGTCAAATGTCAAAACTTCTGATTTTGCCTGAAACTTGCTTTTAACACCACATCTGAGTGGAAGCGTTATTACAATATTAGATTGATTACATGGTCAACTATACAAGCTGATTTTTTTACGCACGTGAGTGTTTGTGAAATGGGCCTATTTCAACAAAATAACGTACCAGGCAACTCCCCGCCCTCTCCCGGCTTGGCCCCCTGCGCCATCTTGATCTGCAGATCGTCAGCGTGCGCGAGGTACGACGCCGTCACACCGAACCGACCCGACGCCACCTGCTTGATAGCTGAGCGACGATTGAACTCGGGGTCCTAGGGGAAAATATTATAAAATAATACAAGCCTATTACTGTCCCACTACGGGGCAGACATTAAGATAATACAGGTTGGTATAGACATCGGTGTGAAAACTGAAACCATGAACTCAGCATATAGTTCTAGGCCCTTAGTATAGGAAATGTTTCTTGTTTGTAATTAAATCTGCTTTCATAGATAAGTGCAATATCTACGCGGAATAAGGAACAGATTTTTTGTAAACAACCAATGAAAAATTTCGTCATAGTTGGGTTCTGAATCATATACTGAAACCATAGTATAACCATAGGTTGTGTGTCGATGCGTCATGCCACCCTATATGTGCAAAATATAAACCTATGGTTACAGGGATAAGTTTGGTAATTTTAGGCTGTAATACTTTTCCTTTTTTAGTGAATACCAACATGACTATAGTTGTCTTTTAAAAAAATTACTTTGAAATCTTGACTACTCACAATTTGCTTTACAGTATTTTTAATAAATATCAGTTATAGTTTCTCTATAAAGAGATTCGGTGTTAATATTGTCATTAATTTATCAAGTGATTTATTGAAATAATTACCTGGTTTAGATATCTGTCAGCATTCTCTCCACCCTCTCCAGTGTTGGACTTGCCGCCGATGCGGTTCATTGCTATGGCGAGTGTCGAATGAGCTTCCAAAGATATAGAACCGAACGACATCGCACCTGGTAACAAATACACGGAGTTTAAATCATTATTGCATGTCAGCAACATGAGTCGTAGTAATAGAGACGTTTATATTCTACTAGCTTTTGCCCGCGGCTTCGCCCGCGTGGATGTCGGAAATTAACGCGGAGGACGTACTACCGCGGTAAGATGTGTTAATTCAGGTTATATTATAGGTAATAGCTGTTACCCGTGACTTCGTCCGCGTGGTATTTAACAAAAAGTTTTTCATAAAAACTGTCATTGAAAACTACGCTGACATACGTCTCAAAATTCAGCGTGTTTTTAGTTTTTTTTAACTATTATTTATTTTTTCTAAAATAAAAGTAGCCTAAGTTACTCCTTGTTACATCAGCTATCTGCCAGTGAAAGTTCCGTCAAAATCGGTCAACCCATTTCAGAGATTAGCCGGAACGAACAGACAGACAGACAAAAATTGTAAAAAATGTTGTTTTGGTATATGTACCATGTATACATCCATATACACTTAGTAACAAGTAGTTATTTTAATATTAAAAACAGACACTCCAATTTATTTGTATAGATAGTGTACAGTTGTATATACCCGCTACAAGGACACAGGCCTCTTGTCTCATGTCAGGTGCCGTTTTTCTTACAATTCATGTTTGCCTTCACCGTTTTGAGAGCAATTGGAATGTGAGTGTTCCGAAAAGCGGTAAGACTGAACTGACTGACTTTCTGCACTATATCATCATCTGCCTGATGATTTCTTCCCAACTATGTTAGGGTCGGCTTCCATTCACTTTTTACACAAATTTCTTCACTATAATACATCTAATATTATATTGGGAAGGTTCATTATTCATTTTAACTTCATTAGCTTAATTGTCAACTGTTTCGTACAAGCCTTTTCACGTGCATTAATATCTGATGTTGCCTGTTATTTATGTGTCGTCAATAAAAAAAATTACCTGTAGCGAATCGCTTGACAATTTCAGTAGCAGACTCAACTTCGGTCAGAGGAATAGGCTCATCCAGTTTGACAAGCTCCAGCTGACCACGCAAGGTGCATGCCCTGATTGACTCCAAAGAACTTTCCCTGTTCAAGAAAATGGGTATTAATTAATTTAGCGTTGGCTGAGTTTTTGCAAAAGCACATTACATCAATGAAAAACGAAACTAACAAGTAAATTAAACTTTAAAAGAATTTTAGGCGACGCTAAACAATGAACAGCTTAGATCAATCTAACTGCCATTATATACGCTTTGTTTGTTCGGCGCCGTTTCATTTTTCACTTACATTCTAACTTCTGTCATTGAAATATTCGATGTTAGAGGGTCATATAAGGAACCGCACTCATAATACGATCTTGTTGGGCTTGAATATGATAAAAAGAGAAAATAAATTGCATGTACATGCACAAACAAAAACTTATATAGAGAAATTTAAAAAAGTCTAGCATCAACAACCAAATGTTTGTTAAGTTATTCATTACCTGTATTTATCGTAAGCAGACGCGCTCTTATTAACTGCGGCTTCTTGCAGGTTGGCGATGGACATCGGATCATTGATGTGTTTCTCACCGCCAGCGCGCCAATGGTAGTTACCGGGATTCCTAGGAAAATAATAATCATGATTATTGTTGGTTGTTTAATAAATATGTATCTGATTTGTTGGTGTTAATTAGGCGCCTTAGCGCCGGTGGTATTTACAATTTAACTCCAAAGAGATTTAAGTCGTAAGTATATTTAAATTTCTATCTTTACCTCAAAACCAATGCGTCCTTCACGTCACCGTAAGTTAATGCGTGCCTGTCAAATATTTCCTTCGATAAAATCTCGAAGTTTACACCACCTGAAAATAAATAAAGTTTTATAAATAATTGAAATATTTTAAATAATGAAATCTCAATTATCCTATTTCACTCAATCAAGTATGTAAAATAGTATTTCGGCAATGAAGTTTATTTCAACACAACAGTCGGAAGACGCGATTCGAAGTTGTCCGACGACTTAAATTGTATTTGTTTTATTTTTTTGGAGACTCACTATTTGGATTGGTAGAAATCAAGAGTGTGTGCCCACAGTTATGCCGAGGCCAATGTAAATTTTCTAGACGAATATGGGCTAAAAACTCCTCAAAACACTTACCAATCCTGGACTGTGTGCCTCTAAAGCACTTATCAATAACTTCTTCACATAAGCCAACAGCCTCGAAGATCTGTGCGCTCTTGTAAGACTGAAGGGTACTGATGCCCATCTTAGCCATGACCTTTGCCAGGCCAGTTTCGATAGCGCCCTGGTACGCTTGGTAGATGTCTTCGTCTGTTAAGTTCGGGTCCAGAATGTTGTCTGTGCGAAGGGAGAAAGCGAGCTCGAAGGCTAGGTAGGGACAGATCGCGTCGGCTCCGTAACCTGCGAAAGAAGTATATGATTTATATATCATTTCACATAGATAATGGGCAACTGCCCGTTTAAATTTTGCAATAAATTCAAATATTTGTTAAAAAGGAATAGAAAAAACAAAAACACTTCCTGGCTTGAAATAATAAAAATAAATAATCATGTTGTGGCACGGACTTGCCGAATCTGACACATCGCTGTTCAACAAGCGTTGGCTTGTGTTTGGTGTCTTTTTTGGTTAAATAAAAGTGTGCTGTCGGATTGTCAACTTTCGGCCCGGAGCCGAGGACATTATTATAAGCAAACAGGCATAAACAGACTTAAAAGAAAGTCTTAACAAAAAGGCGCTGTTGGATACTCAACTTCGAGCACTGAGCCGAGGAATGGAAATCCAATAGCACGCTTTACAAACATCCGACTCTAATTGTCTCTCACCTAACAGGACGCACATGTGATGCACTTCCCTCGCCTCAGCGGTCTCCATGATGAGTCCCACCTTCATGCGTTGCCGGGTCTCAATCAAGTGGTGATGCACGGCTCCTGGAATGCATTATGTTTATTAATGGAAAATAATAAGAAACATAAAGACGTATTGTGCAGACCTCGAATAAATTGAGATAAGGGCAGGAGAAAGATGATGATGATGAATTAGTTAGTAACGGTTTCACATGCCTATTTTTTGTATATTTATTTTGAATGTACAATCAAGTTGGGAGTTTGCAAATTGATAAACAAACGTAGAGGAGTCTTATGTAAAAACTTAAGTTTTGTTTTAAATTAAATAAAATAGTGCTATTTTGTAAAATGTTCTTGGATAGCCGAGAACATTTTACAAAATAGCTTAGTTTTTTATTTTAAGAGTATATTGCATTGTGTATCCATTGATGCGAACATTTTGTTCTCTTCAGTTGAATGAGTAGAATAGGTTGAAAAAGTAGGATACTTTGTCAAAGTAATTATCGATATGCATTAAGGCTCGTGCAAACTAGCGCGACGCGATTCGGCGATTTATATCCGTAGAACAGTTTCTATGACCGTCTCGCGGCGCGACAGTTCGCCCCTGTGTGGAGTGTCCCGCGCGTTTTCATAGAAATTGTTCTACAGATATAAATCGCCGAAACGCGCGCGGCCATCGCGTCGCGCTAGTCTGCACGAGTCTTTAAATAGTTAAAATAAGCTATGTTACCGAGTGCCAGCAGCGAGCTGACGGGCACGCGGCTGGGCCCGGCGGCGCGGTCGCTGAGCACGATGAGCTGGTAGCCGCTGGACGCGGCGCCGTGCGCTGAGTGGCACATGCGGCCCAGCGCCGCCTCCATGCCCGACGGGCCCTCCAGGTAGTCGAACGAGCAGTCGATCACCTTTGTCTGGGGGGCAAGGAAAATATGGGTGTTGTAGCACTGTGTTTGTGTGCGTGGGCTGCGTCCCTGACCCGTTCTAACCTGTTCATTAAACAGTGTGCTTATAGCTGTCCGTAGTTTCACTAGTCTCCTTACGTACCTACATAACAATGGGTAAGCCAATTATTTGTTACTAGTGACTCAGAATAAAGATGCTGATCCATATCCATTACTTTTTTAGCGGATCCTTTACGGATCTTTTACCTTATTCATTTTCAACACATAGATGAAATTCTATATTTACTACTACTATTTTATGTGACATAACAATGAAAAACGATTAAATTCCATTCAGATTATTTTTCTTTCTTAAAATTAAATAGTGCCAAACTATACACAGATAAAAAAAGACCCGCGCAATGCAAGTCGAAACATGTTTTGTCAAACAAAGCATCCAGTGGCGTCAACTAATGTTTCAATATCACGCGCATCAACACCGATTGAGTAAAAAGAAGTTAAAATCCGTATCCACGGTTATCTATTTTACAGTAACGCGACCTTTTAAGATCCTTATATAATCATTTTATCTTCAACAACGTTCATACATATCATTTTCGCACGCCGGTTGAGAATACCACGCACCTACACTTTCTGATGAACATTACCAGGTCAGCCTATCTTTCTAAGCCGCTCCCTCCCATTTCTTATTGGTGTCGTAATGTAAAAGACAGTCTGAGAAGTCGATGCTACTAAATAACACAGGCTGCGTTTCAAATGTGTCAAGCGTCCTGAAGAAACGCCGGAACAAACTAACAAATCGTATTCTCTGAACATCAGAAAAGGTTTTATTTTTCAATTAATAATCATGTATCTCGTAGCATGTTCGAATAGATAGCATATACATGCAAATGCTCTATAAAATGAGGCTTCCCCGAGTTAAAAAAATAAGTCCGAATGCGTCCAATTTTCAAGAGTGCTCTGCTCTGTCAAAAATATGGAAAAAAATCTAAACTACAAACTGGTCAATTTTATGGAATCGTTTTTTAATATAAGTTTACCTGTTGTGGTGCCGGACGTAAAGAATAACACCACCCCATTTCTTCCCGTGGGTGTCGTAAAAGGCGACTAAGGGACTTACTAGAGAATGGGCAGCAGCGTTCTCTATGCATTTTACCACCATACTGCGATCGCCAATCCGCCTGCCAAGCGTGGCGATTATGGCAAAGCCCCCCAAATTGGGGGAGGCCTAAGTCCAGCAGTGGACGTCTTACGGCTGGAATGATGATGATAAGTTTACCTTCCATCCCCGATGGGTAGTGTGTTTCAGAGCATGTAGGTCAGGCAGAGACAGAATGGGCTGCGGCAGGAACAGTCGGTGAACGAACTCCGCGCTGGGCTGCAGGATGTTGGGTGCGGGACCAATCGGGCATAGCAGCGACATAACGATCTTCTCTCTGTAATGAAATATTTCATCGTGTTCTAGTTTTATTTTATTGAGAGGTCATAGACTTGGTCAATAGATTTGTCATCAACGGTTACTGTCTAACTTCTAGGCAAAAACTCACCCCAAGGTTATCCCTTTTATGTCTTTCTCTTACCTATTTTGTCCAGAATAATATAAGATAATTAACAATTTTAGTCTCTACTTCTTCTTTGGGTCTGTAGGTCTGGTGCATTATGGAAATTAAAATACCAAACCTTATTTTTATGTAGCACCGAGTTTAACAAAGATTTAAATCAGATCTTACCTGAATGGATCAATAGGTGGGTTGGTGACTTGAGCAAACAGCTGTTTGAAGTACTCGTATGGCATCGGTTGGAACTGCGATAGGCAAGCCAATGGCGCGTCGTTACCCATGCTCCCAAGGGCTTCTTTCCTGCAATCAAGATAGAACATTCAGATAGAGGGTTTTGAATGATATGTTAAGGCCTACGAGAATATCCTACAGATCGGTAGCGTCTTGCGACGGGTCGTTGAGCTCCCTAAAATAGGTTTGAGCTACACGATGACTGTTACATACATGCCGTCTGTTGGGACAGGTCAGCTCAAAGTTGCAATGGCTTTCTTCAAAAGGCCCTTCCAGACATTGATTTAGTTGGTATGTTTGGTATTACTTTTTTTACATGTTTGGAGGCTGTGATAAAGCAGTGATCGGATATTCGGACGCAATTTTACCTAATGTTACTTTTATTTAGCTGTGAAAGCACGGAAGCGGATTCGTATTTTTTATTAGGGCCGGGTTTCTTGGATCATCATATTTATTTAAAATGTTTAACCACATATGTATGTAGGGTGGTATGTGTTAGTTAAAACAACAAACCATACACGCTAAAAAGTTAAAACAACACGCAAATCACGGTAAAAACGCGCATTCCATATTAGCCAACATTTCAACTTTAGGTGAATGCATCTGAATATCTGATCTCTAGTGATAAGTGACTTCATGATTGCAAAATTACTAAATGAAGGTACATCTCAAGCTTTGTGATTATCGAAATCAGCTATGACGTAACGTACCTTATTACAACGGGTGCGATGCGATAGGGTGCGTAACGTTAACATGTAATGTAACTGATTAATGTTGTTTGACTATATCAAACGGCTAAACATCGATCATCTTACGTTTTACGATCGTTTGACAGAAGAAAAACAATCAAATTTCGTCACTCAACCATAGTTAGTCGAATAGGTATATATAAATGTAATCTGTGGAATAGGTTTCTGAAAGCCATTCTCCGTATTTGAAAACATTCAAAATCTAGTCACTATCAGAGGCGGCTCGCCCTAAGGAGCGCTGGTGCAATGAACTCCCTCCCATAAATAATTATGATAAAATTATACTCCTTAATTTCATTACTAATATTACTTTTTAAAATCTATCGTAAAAAACTACTGTAAATACCAATAAAATAATTACCTTTACACATTTAATTACCCATCCACATACCCGTTATCCCATATCATTTCATAGGTAACGCGCGAAGCGGAGCGCTTACGATTGCGCTCCAATGAAACAAAATTCAGTACATTGCCTAATACGAAATCCAATAGAAGTGAAAGAGAAATTTCGCCACAGTCCTGCGCGTGAAACAACAGATTTTCTATGAAAAAGTAGCCAATTTCGGAGCGCCGCTCACGCGACGTTGCCACTCTTATATAAACAAACATTAGTTAGATGCATGCGCGCGAATGCGAATTCGGGAATTTTCTAATTAATAATCATTTAATACGTGTTGAAATAGCCTGTACTTATCAGTTATTACTTGTGAGTGTTAAAATGGACAATTATTATGTGGAGTTACTTCTTACGCTATGTATTTTAATTGTTTTATTTGAGTGAACACCCAAAGTGAACACCCATACAATTTTGTCACGAGCCGCCTCTGGTCACTATGTGATATCAGCGACAATTAATGTCAAAAAACATGTCAAAATGTAGGTAAAGTAGGGGGATTTGTGACAGATTGGTACTGACAATATATGACGCAACTATTCTTCTTTCTTCAGAAAGCAGGGCCCGTTACTTGACTTCTTGGGAAAGAGAGTTTTTAAGAAATCAGAATACTTTATTTCACATAAACCTACTTGGGCACTTATGAAACGTTAGATGCTAATTAAATACTAGCGCGCAGTAACAAAGCAAGACAGTATAGTTGGCACTTACTTGTTCTGGATCATAGGTAGCAGAAGCATGTGGATAGACTCGATGGTGTATCCGAACAGAGGCAGTCGCCTGTCTGCAAGCCCTGTGATGATCCCGCCGGGCCCGCTCGTGCCATTGGCTCCGTTGGCCACGACGTTCGCCGACCCGTTCTCCGTAGCTACCGACTTGCGGATGTCTTCCATTGTTATCTATAATTGTTCATTGAAATGTTGTGTTAAACAGGGTGGATTGTTATAAGCGAAAATACCAACTGCAGACTATGAAACCTTTTTTATATGGACAAGTAATTATAAAAAAACGTTGGATGTTATTATTTTTTAAAAAGAACAAAAGCAGAGACATCATTTTTTTTTTTTTGTATCAACAAAGAGCAAATACGATCAGCAAATCTAAGCTGTCATAGCTATAGGTGCCGCAAGAAATGTAAAGACTAATTATTACAATTCATAGGTTATATTTCCTACATACATTTCTTAATATGAATGACTCAACGAGCTAGAGCCGAAACATCTGGAGAAAATAATGACGAGTAGAGCCGACCCCAAGTGTGATGGGATAAGGCTAGGGAAAGAGAGAGGTAGAGCCACATATCTTCTAAAATTTGTGTAAAGTTGTCTAGTTTTCATAGCCAGCAGTCAGTTCGAAACAACATCTAAGAAATCCTAGAAAGCTAGATAAAAATATTGTTTCTGAAAACGTCTAAAGCTATAATCACGACGCCTGTAAAGGGTCCTCTCAGTCGTGGAGATTAACGCTACATATTGCTTTACAAAAATACGAAAAACAGTAACTCGTTATGTTAGGAGAAGCGGCCCTTTAGATGTTAAGAACATGCAATGTCACACTGATCGCGAGTTGGGTTAAAGACGTGATTTGCTCGCAATTTTGACGTTTGAATATTTGTTTTTTATTTTACAATTTTATTATTGTAGTATAATTATGTAAGACTGGTCAGTATCCCAAACAATAATTACAAAAAAATTAAGTAAGTAATGTGCAATTTACATTATAAAATTGTTAATATCTATAGCAATTATACAGTATGGAAACCACATAATATGCAATATATGAAACCACATACTTGTTATCGCCTTTGCTGACGATTTACAACATAAAAAAATGTACGGGCCAGTGGTTAGGCCGAAAGTAGAGTTGTTAATTTGGAGCAAATTTGAACACTGTGGAATTGGATCACTGGATCAATCAAGCAGTGTAAACTATCACGACGCTGTTACGTATTATCATATTCTTTGCCTAAAATGTTTAATATTTACACCTTAACGACAAAGTACGGAAATATGTTGTCTAAACAGAATGTTTTCTTTTAATGATTTTGTTTCAAAATTTACGGTTTTTAATTTCATATTTAATTTTGCTATACATCTGTGAACTAATATTACTTGTGGTTTCATTGATTGCATATGTGTTATTTCTATACTGTATTCAGATATCAATAAATGATTACTTTTTGATTCAAATTATGGGTAATTGTTACAGGAAAGCATCAATAAAGTTATCGTTTAGAATATAGTCAAGAGACTAAATGTTTATCAATTTCTAGATACTCTGTTTTTGATGCTGAGAGTGAGCAAATCACGTCAGTTTTTCTCGCGCGATACGTTATTGTGGCCAGGTGTGAGCGCGCTACAGAATAGAGGCGGGTGCAGTACCCAACCCCTCTCCGTACAGTTCTCAACAGCAATTTAGAAAATTCTTCACTCCCCATGCGGCTAACCAAACTCACCATCTGATTAAATGTATAAATGTATTCCCCACGTACGGTAATGCATAGAAAAGAGAAACAAATGTTAAGAATGTGGCTGTGAGGTTGAATGTATTTTATATGGTAGGTAGATAAATAAACATATGAAACATACACAAGATGAAGTTTAAAGTAATCAATTTTGGGATATGAAAGAATTAAATAGATATATTGTGAAAAAATAAAAATTAACTTTCAAAGCTAGTTCATACCTTATCTTGCAGCCACTCCGAATGAGGTCGGCTGCGAGCGATTTCAATCTTGAGTTCAGCATCCTGAACCATTTTCTTTTCCAAAGTATCGACCAGCAACATACGGCCGGGTTTTAGACGACTCTGGAACATGGTAACGGGTGATAACATTCTTATTTCGTTTACATAAGTTATCATACGTCTCGTGTAATGCATAGGTCTCATGTGGGCTTGCAAATAGCTGCAGTACTACTCTACTGCAGTTATTTTGCATCATAGATAAAACTACATATAATTAGAATTGCGACATCTACAAAGTCATGAAATTCCTGAATCGCGCAAGCAGTTTACCGCGAGACTTGAATATACAGGATCAAATTAATTTGGTCAGCGAAACTCCGCAGAAGTGATGAGTATTCATATCTAAACATGATTAAAAAAAACTGATTTGACGATTATTTTGGTCGTGATCAAGGACCTCAGGTTGTTACTTCAGTTTTAAAAACCAGTGCTTTTTTTTCTGTTATCTTCACAGACGTAATGAATATCTATACTTAAACACCTTATTACATAATTACACAAACAAAAATAACAGATTTTATCAAGTCGTTCTTTGAGTAACTAAATGACCAGCGGTTGCTCAGCCATAAATTTTTTATTTTATTATTTTGAAATATTGAAACCCACCACGGGTGTCGATTTTCGCTGACTAATTTAATTTGACCTTCTATACAACGTCACGACATCAATCTTCGGACAGTGCCCTACCAGAAACAACACACGTCCTGGTTTGGAGGATCTTTTCTATGGAGGATGAGTGAACTTTGAACCCAACCCAAGAAGACTTTGGCATCATCACGTCCCAGTATAGCCCTTCTTTCGAATCCATGGGGAAGAAGGAACTTCGCAATAGCAATTAATTGAAAGACAAGTGTAGAAAGTGTTTTATCCTCACCTTGAGTATGACCTTGTCGGGGTCGACATCATAGACACCGACCTCGGAAGCCATGACAAGTATATTCTCACTCGTCACGTAGAAACGAGAGGGTCGCAGACCGTTCCTGTCCAAAATGGCACCTGAAAACAATTTATGAAATTAGTTTTAAAGTAAATTTCTTAAAGTCTATTATCCTTAGTACAGGGGCGTAAAAATATCGTGACAGGATTTTTCGAGCACTTGATTTTCAACGTTCTGCATAGCGTCGAAAGTTGAAAATCAAAAAGTACGTTTTTTCGACGCGATGGGATGCACTCTGTTGGAATCTGAATGCTTGGTTCAACCCCGAGGGTTGAAAATCCAGTGCGCGTTGTGTTAACATCCTGACATCAGAGACGCTTGCAGGAGTTTTGGGGATGTAAAAGTACTCTATCTGCGTGAAAATTTCTCGGAAGTTGACACTCCACATCACTTACCAATGTACCGTCCATCAGTGAAAGACACCAAGGCTGGTCCGTCCCAAGGCTCCATGCATGATGAAGCCCACTGGTAGTAATCTCTCTTCTCTTTAGGCATGGTGACGTCGTTCTGCCACGCTTCGGGCACCATCGTCATTACTGCTTCGGGCAAGGAACGCTGGCCAGCGTGTACTAGGAATTCCAACACGCAATCGGCTGAACCAGAGTCGGAGAGGTTCGGTTCCACGACTGGGTAGAGTTTCTTTAGATCTGGGAAGAAATATTTGGTTTTAGGTGAGACACGAAATTGGGTGTAGTTAGTGAGGATCTGTTATGAATAGACCTTGCTCAAGTTAAATCTGTATCAGTGACCGTGGTTTAATTTCAGTCAATTTCGGAGAGCAGTTTAGACTGCAGCTAGCAAGCAAACTCCTAACTAAAAATTGCTTTATTTGGAAAGGAGATCCTGACTGCAGTTACTCCATCAAAAATCTATGTGGAATTTTAAATAACCAAGAAAAAGTAAGTGGGCTGGTATTGATTCACCTTCTCCGAAGAGTTCGCTCTTCATGACACCCTCGCGAGCCTTCATGAGGTTGACATTACCTCGCAGCGTATTGATCTCGCCATTGTGAGCGAGGACTCTGGAAATTAATACCAAATAACAGATCAATAAGTTGATTCTTCAGTTCCGTTATAAGGTCCTGGTCCAAATAGGAAAAAGGGTTGATTTTGTCGAGTTGGTCAGTATTTCATTAAAAGGTGTTCCTGTGTTTCTTAGGGGAGGCCTATGTATGTGCTGGTATTACTGATTTCATAAATATACAAACCTCAGAGGATGTGCCCTTTCCCAGCTGGGGAAAGTGTTGGTAGAGAATCTGGTGTGTACCAGCGCCAAATACGTGGTGAAGGCTGGGTTGGTCAGATCCTTGAAGTACTCCTGCATAGAACATTATAATGTGATAGGCTTATAAGCTCCAAGCATCTTTATTATAGTAAAATTTTCCACATTTTAAGCAGTCTCGCCAGTTTTGCTCATCACACATTTTTTTTTGTATGGATATACATGCCGTACAACGGTGTGCCACAACCTAGAGGAGGTTTTTCTTACGAGTTTTAACTTAAGTGTCCTCCATTACTGATCAACATCTGTTTCGACTGGCTCGCAAACCCATGGTTCTACAAGGTGAGGATATAAAGCATTATGTTGCCACTCACCCATAGCTGCTGAGAAGTCAACAATCCCTTGTAAACGACAGTCTTCAACGCAAGACTGCAGATGTAGAACCTAGCGCCAGGCACCACCAGCTCATGGGATGCTCGCTTGCGCAGCACGAATATCTGAAAACACGCACACATACTCCAGATACGGAAAATACATCACACGGGGGGATGCTCGCATGGAAAAGATGGTTCAGGTTGGTACACTTACAAATAGTGATTACAAAGATTGACAACTAAACGTATTAGACGTGTGAATATGTTGCAAAGATAGACATGTCGTGATATGATGATTAACATACAAATTGAGACGTATGACATTATTGTTTCAGGATATTTTACTAATAAATTTCAGTGAATTCTGCACCTGCTATGTGTACAACCAAATTTAGAATACAAGCATCCCGTAGGGATTATGAAAGGGTATGTAAAATTTACGTTTGGCACGAAGTGGTCGCGTCCGGCCGGTCAGTGTGCACGCAACGATCTGAAAAAACACCTATAAGAGTTCCTTACGTCCTAGTACCGCGTTTACTACCACTTATTTCAAGAGGATGAATTCACAACAAGTACTGTTGCAAGTTCATACTCCCCATACCCTCTCTCAGTCTTGTGTGTAGCTCCGTCTCGTTCTTACCTGTCTGGCTAGTTGTTCGTCGTCGGTATCTCCGGTAACAAACACTTGACGCATAAATGGCTCCGAATTACGAGCCACCTGACCTGAAAGCGAGCCAAAACAGCCCATTACTAACTTCACCAAGGGGATGTGTCAACTTTATACTAGCAGATTTATATCCTATTTTACAAGGCAAGTTTATAGAACACTTTAATGGCAGAGAAATCGAATGGTATATAGAAATGTCATAAATGTTTTATGCATTTGGTACTGTATGTAATCTTAACTGAACAGATGGCTGCATTTATGACAAACTTGAATGATGGTAGACATGATAACATTACCATTTAAGCGTTATTTAATGACAGCGGCTGCATTTGTTTAGACTTATTGAGATATTTAACTCAAGATTCAACAAAAAAGTGAATGATTCAAGCTTTAAGTTAAACAAATAACACATAGTAATATTTCTAAGTATAATGTCTGTCTAATGAATCTTAAGTTAAAGTCACAAATAATTATATTTTTTATAAAAATCTTTTTGGTTTAATCAAGTGTGTAATACGGACAAAGCATCAAAATCATATTATTATTTTTATTCTTTCATAGCAAATTCTATAGATTTATTAGTTAATATGTTCCAATGCTTGTGACAGTACGCACAATAATTATTTGCAATAATTTTCCAAGCGTATCCACATATTTGCAATGCAAATCATAAATATTGTATCCATGCAAAATCATAGCCTTTATAATTAATGAAGACAATCTAAAAGCGAACGTAGTGGATACGTTATGGAAATTTTTATAAGAACCTACTATGCGTTGTAGAATCACTGAAAACGTGTAAAAAAGTGCTGAAACAGTACTGTAACACAAATTGTCTATGCCTTGTTTAGAAAAGCATTTTAACTTCTTGTTTTAGTGATTCTAAGACGCATAGTACCCAATCTGATGTCAAATCGCACAAACCGTTTGGTCAAGCATCGCATGACCGCATTCAGCCGCGTTTTAACGACCCGACATTACTACGACCTGCAATGATAGTCGCAAACAAAAATCGCAACGTCGAGACTGGCCTTATATCGAGCGACAAACATTGGTAGACAAGTCGTCAGTGAGTGACAGACAGGACAATATAAATGATAATGTCTTCTGAGCCTATTGCGGCTTTACTGAGAATCTGAGAGCCTTTTTATCATTTTTCCAACAATAGCATGAATTTAATGTTCTAAAGCAGGGCTGTCCAAGCTACATACCTTCGCGGGCTAATTAAATTTACTACAAAAGCTAGAGGGCCGTAGAAACAGATATTTTCAGTTTTTAAGTAAAAACAAATACAGCGTAACCATTTCTTTATACGTTTATTGGTTCTTAATTAATTAATTTATCTAATAATAGTAATATCTGGACAGCCCTGTTCTAAAGGATACAATAGAGCGAGGTTTAAACTCAAAGGTACGAAAGTTTTAGAATAAATATCCCATCTAGTAGATATCAGCTCATAACAAAATCATTACGACCCGCTGCGTAGCCCCAGCCAATCGTTCCAATATGTTTTAAATTAAAACACTGATTCAACTCAACTAGTCCACCACTCCCATTGGCTGTGATTACTCCGGCGCCATCTTTATTTACTAGGCAGGGTTCGGACTCTGTCTCCTAGTAGAATAGAAAAACGTTTGATGTAATGTGGAGTTGATCGAAAAAGGCTCTCAGTTCTTCTTTCAAAATGTAACGGTTCCCTGTTCTGATATCATTTGTAATTATTTTACTATGCAGAAGACACAGTACATTCTGCAAATAATTTATTTATTTATTTAAGTCCCATTTAGCAAATGTTCATCAATGTTTAATTTCTTTAGATCTGAAATACAGACAGTCATACTTTTTAAGTCACGAAAATTAAGTTACTTTTTAATTGGAACAGTTATTCAAGTAACTGATTTCCTTGCCTTACTTTTATAACAAGGCAAGGTAATTAAAAGTTGAGCACGAAGCTACTCAGTTTCAAACTTGATTAATTAAAACATAACACATACATTCTTTGCCTTTATTAGCGTTAACATTGGTTAAATGTGGACTTGCTCACAGAAACTGAAGGGGATTTATTTTATAACTTCTACTTGGGATTTCTTTACAGCTTCAAGAGTTACATCTTGGACACTCATGAAAATAAAAAAGTAAATGATGGTACTTTACAATCATGGTACAAGATCGACAAGTCCATTTTGACTGTTGTTACATCAAATAGCAAAATATAATGAGCATGCAAAATGGTCCCTGGCCAATGGTCACAGAATCCCTTCACAAATCAATGATTTTGAACCTCGCCACCCATAAATGGTTATGCTTTAAATAATCCCTTTTTATCATGAACAATGATTTCTATGAATGTTAAAACATAGAACATAAAACTGACAATGAACTGCCTGCTTTAAATGGTTTCCTTTCAAATATCTTAACATACAAAATATGGGCCCTACAAAATTATACATGTAGCTCTATGGTGTCTTACCGATGGTGGAATTATTGGTAGGTACGGTGCGCCAGCACAGGACAGTCAGTCCAAGGCTCACAGCAAGTTCACCGAACTTCTTCTCGATGTCCTGGTGGTGTAGCTTGTCGAGGAAGAAGATGCCGGTGGCATATCTGCCGAACGGAGGCAAGTCGATCTGGTGCGTATCTCTGGGGGAGGATGAAAAAGAGAGTTATTAGTAGGACTCTCCCGTCTTGCACTACCAATTACCTACTTAAAAACTATATGAATGATGGTAAAGGCTTTAAGTTCAACGAAATTCGTCTTTCCGACCACATGATCAACGCAATGCAACGGAATCATATAAAGCTCACCCTTTTTTAACACGTCAATATTTTATTTTTTTATTAGACGAGGTCGGTGTTTCCAATCTGACGACTCAGAGAAGAAACACCGAAAAAATTAAACCTCAAGAGGTCAGGTCTAAACGTAATCTTTATTTATTTACCTCTTACAACTACCTTTAGAGATCTCAGATCATGTGAGAACCATAAAGGTCTGCACCCTAATTGCGTAACACACTAGTAATCACTATGTAAACCATGCCATGAATGTTGCGCAACTGTCAAATGAAAGCCTAGGTCCCTACTGATAGTCTATTACGCAGTAACCCCTCTGAAAGGGGAGGGGATTTTTGAGAATAGAACCACACAATAAAATCTTGCACCATAATAATTTTGAGTTCAGCAATTATGGTGCAAGATTTTGATAACATATATTTATGTAATAACATCAGCATATTTTCGTTAACTTTAATATTCTGATAACTTATGGTGTGGTTAAACAAGTAACATCTGGGGTCAAAGTTTATATTTTATCGTAAAACCATAACAACACATAATATTTTTATGTCAAAATGCGTTTGTGCGATGACGTCGCCGCTGATACTAAGTTGTGCGCATATTATTCTGTAAACTACTGTGATATTGTATTAAGTTATAGTTTTGCGAAACAAAAGCTCCTGCGAAAAGCTGTATACAGTACTATCTTCTGTTCGAATTTTGTTGACAGACTCAGTAAATTGTTAAAGCCTTTTAAGAGCTTCTTACAGATTGTATACCGTGTAGTACCGACAGGTGCCCACTTAAAGATTTTCACAACTACCAGTTACCAAGAATTTCTGATGAAATGTTACAATTTATTAAAATTGTCTTCTATATTACTCCTCGATACTTCGACAGACAACAATATAGTCGACGAAATTAGACAAAAAAACAACAACACATACATTTTCATTAACCACAAAAAACAAACTACTTCATCAGAATTTCGGCACTATAATATCGCCTAACAACTACCTCCTAGATAACTCATGATAAGCCCATGATTACCCTTGATTAGACCACCATGGAAGCTGCTACCACATGCGGTAATACCCGTTATCACGTAAAGGTCACAGGGACGACTGCGCGCGCACCTGCGTCACGTTCCTACGGCAATATTGACCAACAAGCCAGCTGCCGGCTGCGCGATATTATATAATTTTGATAGAGAAATTGCATATCTAGGCATCTGCGTCATATCGTGTGCACTAATTGTTTATCGATAGCTTTGGGGTGTGTCATCTCAGTTGAGTTTTCATCCGTCTCGTTCATTGATTTATTTTCACACTACGACGCAGATTTAAGTCGACTGGTTTTGTGACGCCGTGTGTTTAAGCAAAATAAAGACGATAATATCTTTGTTGGTTTATTTACGTAGAAGTGTACTACCACAGTAAAGAGTATAAAGCAGCGATATCGTCTGTCTAATTAATTCGCCATTCGTTATCCTACTTCTCTGCGTCCTCACAAACGTTCTTTGTACATCGGTTTAGAGGTTTATGGTCACTACTACGGTCGTACTTTTTCAAAACTTTCACTTCGTAGGTTTCAAGTAGTAATGGTATATGCATATTTATTATTCATATCAAAACAAAAAGTGATTCCTAGACTTAATACAATCAGAAGAAGAAAGTCTGTTTAATAACTGTCCAGTCAGTTTTTTACACATTCCCATGCATTCCAATGCCCTTTCAATTTTAAGTTACTAAGTAATAATAAAAGAACAAAAACAGGCCATACGTCTTATGTAAGGATGTGTAATAATAATTCATGTGATTCGGTATAAAATAATTGTTATGCAAGAAGAAAAATAAATTTTCAGCAAAGTTGACAAATCTAAAGTTCGTTTTTTAAACACACAAATTTTACAAGTATAATTTTGTATATTTACATTATTTACTCATTTTCGAAATATTAGACTGTAATCACGTCAAAATCATGTCAAACTCCTATAGGTTATAAGTAAACACAAAAGCCTTGAAATGTCAGATTAGGCTCTGGCATTAAAAAAAACGAACTATAGACAAAACAGTACTAAAAATGTTACAGTAATTGCTGACTACAAAGATGATCAAGCAAATTGATTCGTTATTTATTAGGACAGCATCATTGAGCAGTCAATAAACACTTTTCTAATGACCAATTATTTAGTTTACCAATCGAATCGGTAATCAAACTTGCCTTTTACAATGTGAACGGAATATCAATAAGATCAAGAATTTGTTTGTAAGGAAGCGTGAAAAGCATACTCATTGTATTCTATTATCAATGCGATAAACTTTCTCTTTCACAGTCCATCGATCAGTTCAATATAAAGTCATTGATTTCAATTGTTATTGATCGTTTTTTAAAGAACCATTAGTAACAGTAATAGCTTGGAGTACAATGGTTGATGCTAGTTCAATGTGCCTAGGATTTTCCCAACTATGCTGGGGTTGACTTTCAGTTTAACTGGATGCAGCTTCATGGAGCAGAGGTGACCCAGTGTAAACGAACAATATGTGAATGTTGACACACATACACATGCACCACCACTGCTCTCAAAACGGTGAAGGAAAACATCGTGAGGAATCCAGCATGTTCTAGGACCAAGAATTCGAAGACATGTGACATCTACCAAGTCTAACTGGCCCCGCGTGCCACTCCCTCTCACAGAGAGAAGGCCTGTATCCCAACAGTGGGAGCGACTGTCTATGTAATCTCCACAACCTACGTTAACCCGTGGCAAGACTGGTAGTCAGACATTCGGGACTCTGACTTCCCGTGACGACTGTCGAAGATCTACGAATGACAGCGGGACCAGCAGCTTTTTTTTTTTGGATGGGAAATCATCAAATGACTTCTCCCGCTCTTGGGCGGAGCGGCCCTCCCGCTGCGTGTCAGACTTTTACTGACTAAAACCCACCCGTGTTCCTTCAGTTGCTCATGTGACAGGGTCACGGTATCTCTTTCGAACAAATCTCGCGACCCTGGCAGGCATCGGTCCTAGCAGACCCCTTAACAGCTTGACGTGTTTTCGGGGCATATAGTTGTCGAATTCAATGAAATGTGATGATGATGAAGATGACATCATGATGCAGCCCAAAAAAATTTGAAAGATTTCTCACATTCCAAACTTGTTTGACAATTGTAAGGTTAATTAGCCAAGATGTGGGTATTTTGATAGTATCCTACCTAGTAACATATCGACGATGAAGTGACAAGAACCTTTATCTACCAAAACATAATTTTACAGGAATCGAAAAAAACGTTTGATTTTTTTTAAGCACAACGTATGAATAAACCTTTTATTGGTTTTATATTATGTAAAAAGTTGTTATCGGAGGATGTGAGAGCCTAGTATATACCTATACAACCAACTTTTTGATTTAGGCGTAATAGCTGATGAGAAAACGAAAATCGCCAAAATGTCAGTTAGAAGTTCTTGTCACTTCATCGTCGATATGTAACCATGAATACCATGTATGCATTTGTATTAAATTTAGAAACATATTAAAATAGTAGTTGTTATTATAATTCTTGTTAAATATTAAATCGATTATTTAATTGTATCGAATCAGAGTTAATAATGACAACACTTGTTTGAAATCTTTGACGTTTTAAAGTGAGGTGATAGTAAGCATTCGTGTTTTGACGATTGAACCGAACACTTGTCAGAAATAAATCCGTTTATATCATTACAATCCTCGTTTAATTTGAGAGTTAGATCCTTTACAATGCAATGTCAAATGAAATTCACAAAATGCTTAATTTTTCAGTTAAGTCGTTAGAAACATTGTTTAGGTAGTCTTAACAGTCATGATATTGAACTCTGAGGAATGAATCAATGAATTTAATTACTGTATCAAGTGCATCCATTGATTCAGCAATTAAAATGAAAGAAACTGCGTTGCAGATATAATTGATTTCAAGAAGCAGACACAGGGCCAATGTTCATTCATTTTATGAAGCAATTTTGTTGTTTGAAACAAACATAAGATAATATATGTGACGAGCAGCAAATCGTTTAGATTTAAATCCCTTTTTTTATCGAAACTAAAGACTACGGCAGCACTGAGAACTCCTCACAAAATTCTTCGGAAAGTCCCCAAGCCCCGAAGTCTGGAAAATTCCAAAAATAGCGTGACATTCGGCGAGTCTAGAGTATAACCACAACACCTACTCGTTATAGGTAGACGATGCTATAAAACAAGCCAAGTCAATGTACTTATGTGCATAATAAAAATAGCTGATGGCAAATAAACCACAAGTTCGAAGGAATCCACGTACGGTTTTTCTGCGTCTAGGATATTTGGAATATTTACGAATACATTATTTATTATTCATATAGTACCAGATCTTATTGTACCTAAAGCAGTTTGAAAAAAAAAAGGCTGTATGCTGGCTGGTCGTAAACTCGTAGATAATTCTGATGAAAACCAAACCAATGGATACCAAATTGATCCTATATTCATAGGCGCGGCGGCGGCAGTCTAATGTTATCCAGTATGACATCGTGAAGCGGGTGAAGTCGGGCTGTAGATGATGATGATAAAGATGATGGTGATGATAATGGTGATGATGATGTCGACGACGATGATGACGTTGACATCGGGACGCAGGCCAAAAACGTTAAAGATTTCTTATCTCCCAAACTTGTTTGACATTTTCTAGATTTCATTGGTAAGTAATAGAGCGCTACAAATGCGTCATGGCATTTCCGAAATTTGTCACTACGCTACAATGTTTTTGCGAATTCATCACTTAATAATCTAGACAGCAGCAGCAGGATCTCTTTTATCTTTTTCGTTGCATACATTTTGATCGCGTAGGTATTAATTACACATTTCTTTGAAACAGCTTTTTATTTAAGAGTGAGGAAAAATTTCTACTCTTCGGGATCTAGAATAATGAGAAGAATTCGTGGCTTCAGTTTGTGCGTCGAGTCCTTGTCACCCTGTATAATTATACTATATCCGTACTAATATTATAAATTCCATGTTACCTTTTCACACCTTAACGGCTGAAGGAATTTCGATGAAACACAGGTAGACCATAATCTGGTTAAGGACAGGATATTTATTTTATCCCGGTAGTACGGTACCCTGGAATAACTAACGACCGCCAAACTAATTCTTTAATATTTTCCACAAGGTTTAGGAATTTTCGAGTAGGTTATGCGTATTTCGCGACCCAGTTTTGCCGGGTGAACACTGAGCAGTCTGTATTTACGGCTCGCTAGGAATTCCGGCCGGAGTTCGTTGAATTCTTTCGGGAACTGTTGTATGGCGACAGGAAGCTATATTACGTAGGTCTTGTAAGTTATTAGTCTGGAACATGACCGGAATGTAGAGCATTCTCCTCATAGTTTCGACCCGTACAGACGTACTTTCTTGGCACACAGTGCAACAAAAAGAAAGTGTTGATTTCAGTCTTTTGATACTGTATCAGCAAGACGTTGAAATTATGAGTATCATTGATCTTTATTAACCTAGAAATATAACTGCTTGACTTGAATTTGCAATAACAATTTTAATTAAATGTTGTACTGATGCTAAAACAGCTTTTTAGTACACAATAAGCAACAACAAATAATGTAAGTAAAGGCAACTGCCCCGCCCATTTCTATCTATTACACATACTATTTAACTAATGATTCCGTCGAACTAGTCAATCAGCTATTTCACAATAATATCCCTTATCTATTATTGTTTACAAATCATTAATTATCTATAGACACTCTTAGCTATGCAATCTAGCATGCGTTCTATACCTAGTATCTTTGTCATACTGCGGATAGAATTGCTAACAGGAATAATGTGGGTAGAATAAGAAAACGTTACGAAACATTATCCCAGATAGTTTCTCAAGCACAGTCCCTTAAGTGCCCTAAGGACAGACGCACGTCTGCCCCAACACTTATCTAAATGGACGCTCAAATTGCAAACCCCGAGGCAGTTGAGTTACAAGCTTTTTCTGAAAGCTAGGGGACCATTTCTGGATGAACATAAGATAGACCGTTGACTTAATTTGAACATGGCACCCTCTGTTGCACGCTATCAATCTTATTCATTTTACAGGATATTGCTATTTTAGTGTTTCTTGTTCGAAAAATTTGTCTGCTAAACAACGTAAATAGCGCAATAAATATTGGTGAACTGTCAAAATGAAAGTCATTTTTACTACTAGTTACCCAGCAGGTTGAGTAAAAAAATCCGTTCAAATTGCATCTCTTCTAAACAGAACACAACTCCATGCATGCATGGAATATTCATCGGTCAGGGTTATAAAGCTGTGTATGTCAGTCTGTAGACAATCAATCAATTATATTTATTTAGATCTCCTCATCGAAGTAAAGTATGCGTGTTTTAGAAACATCTGTTTCATAGGCATACAAATTGTTTGTAAGTTTGATAATATCGACTTAACAATGTTAATGTCACAATACTCTATGCAGCTAGATAACCAAGGTGATGCGTTATCGTGCGTACTATTCGGCGACGAACGCCAACATCCGTTTGATAATAATGCACGCGTGGATGACAATAGATGACACTACATGATAAGGGCGGAACAATGCTTTCTCAGTTCTATTTGAGTTAGGGAAAATGGCGCACTCTACAAAGAAGAAAGAATTTGAAATGGAGATAAATATGGCTTAAAAGAATTATGAGACGCGCTGAGTCTGCCAAGGATTAGTTTTTGGTTCACAAAAAATATTCTGTTCTCTAATGGCTGACATTATCAAGCTTTTTATTTTTGACGGTTTTTATTTCGCAGGTCACAAAAATGACGAATTGAGCATCACTTTAAAAATTATTTAACACAAAACAATATCTCAAGTGATCAACGAAACATAAAAAACAGATCGCATACTTAGCCGTCGTGAGTTGCATCACGTTACCACACAACAACATTAAATCAACATCATGATGAACGGAATCCGACCACGTGACGCGCACATGGCGTGATCGATGTCAGCCATAGGAGACGCCGCAGGAACAGTTGGAAAACTGCCAAGATAGCGGCCAAATGGGGATATTTACAATAGTACTTAGTGTCTCCGCGGACGCTGAACTTAGTCAGTGCAGTGAATGTGTGATTAATCTCCAAAAATCGCCGGTTACATCATGATAATGTGGAGAAGCAACTCTGGTCTTTGAACCGTTAAAAGGTGTTAGGGAAAAGAGTTGCATATTTTCTTGCAAATTAATAAGGAAATATGCATGTATTGGAGATTTATTGAGGAAACAATAAGCACAACGACATATTGTTTTTAAACTGAGCGATTTGACGACTCGTGGCTATATAAATAGGAAAACAAATTGGAGCAGTTATCATCTTTATTTTCCTTGTATTTTTCTTTGGAGCAGTCTTGTATTGTTTTACAACGAAAGACCAACAGAAATGAGAATAATGTAATATATAATGATTCCTCGTGAATTTATGAGATGAAGCTTGCTCAATCTCAGTAAAAGTCTATCAAATCACTGAAAATGTATGAGTCTAGAACAGAGTCTAAGCACAAACAACAATCGAAGATGTTTTATTTGAACAACTGCACGAACAAGAAATAATACGTCAGCTTCATAATTTGTTTTTTTCATTGAACATTGTTCGCAGTTAACTCAAGTCATAACCTTCAAAGCAGATTGTTTTAAAATATTACGGATGGGGGAAAAGTGTCACTGAATAACACCGAAGGACAAACCAATGACAACGTTGATTATTAAATGATTTTTGCATGTAGAAATGAACACATTTTAAGATCCTTGCATTTGGAGCCATTATAAAATCTGATGCCAGGTATGAAACTCTGTGTTCTCGTGTTACACAGAATCAACATCCATCTTAGTCTTAAGGACGCTACTATTGATAAGGCTCCCATTCCACCTTTTTGTGCAAAGATAAAACTACAGAGTGACTTTCAGTGACGCAACTGAAGTTCATGCGAGTCAATGAAATCGATACAACATCGTGTACAGGTTATCGCAGTCCGAGGAGCGTGAACGACCGACAGCTGACCCAGATTTGACCTGTTCCATAATCAATATGAGAAAATATTTTATAATACCCGTAATCGCATGAGAAAGGAAAGTGAACTGCATTGAATAATGTTGACAAAAAGTTGCAGTGCCGAAGGTCTAGGGTTAACGAAATCCAAAAGCTGAACATTGGAGCAACCGATGAAAGTTCTAAAGGCACATTGTAAATGCAAACTCAACCAACGAAATGGATAAAACAAGAAGTATATATCTGGAAGGCGTAAAGAAATATTCAAATTCAACACATATTGACGGTTTATATTGAATGGTAAGTGAAACACACATAGAGAACACTACATGAAATCAGATAAAGATCCAAGATTCCGCTGAAAACGTGACTCCGCCTATGCAGTTACCTGAGACAATTCTAAATTGATCATGATGTCTATTATTAGATGTAAGTGCACCGATCTGCCGCCTACGTACAAACGGAAAATAGATTCTACCATTTACAAAAACCTTCATAGAACATGAACTAAATAAATGAAGATTAGCTATTGTCTATAATATACTTACACCAAAATCCCCTAAGCAAAGAACTGTCTACAACATCTCTGCTAGGTGATGAATCTAAAAGCGTTATTGATCGTCCTACAAACAGTCGGAAATTACAGTAATATCAAATGTAAGTAGAATGTGGGACGAGTATTAATACTAGTTGCTACTAGATAAGTTCTCTATTAAAACCTGCCTGTTACAGTATTCATGATCTATTCTTATTTCGTTTTTGTACAAGTAGATTTTGTTCTACTTAAGCGTGGACTGATTCGACAATAAAGCTAATTATTTTGCAATGTAGTTCATTTCACGTCAGGTTATAATTTAGATGCATAATCAATTCTTCGGCAGTTCGAGCAAGTTGAAATTCATCACAAAAATTACTTGGAATTTTAAAATTAACTCAAGAGTTCAGTTAATTAAAGAAACATTCTATTTCAACAAAAAAGCTTGTACAACGAATGAGTACCGTTATTATATTTTCAATTTTGTACTGTTTTAACTTTCAAGACTGAAATTGCTTTTATAACCGACAAGCGAGGAAAAATGGTTGTAGTCTTTTTATAGAGCGTGGAGGAATTTAATAAAAGCGTAATTTCTTAGTGCTTCAGACTTCTTTGCTAGTTCTGTAACATAGGTAGTGTTCCCGGGATCAAAGTCCTAACAAGTAATATGCACAGCATACCGCAATGTAATATCAATTTGTGGAGCGTTGTTTTTCTAATGTCTCGATTTCTCGAACAAACTGTCATCATGTTTTATGACTATACAATCGCGGCTTATGCCAACTACTGTTCTGATATTCATTTAGTTGACATTCAATACACCTGCTCTTACGCTTACGAGTGAATTATTATTTATAATAACTTTATTAACAGTTTTAAATTGCTTATTGGCAAGCTTCCAAAAACACTAAAACATCATGAACACGATTGTACAAAGTTAACTGTACGGAATTTATGAAATTACTAAACAACTATACAGACATTTATTGTAACTTCTGCATTTCCTAACCACAGACTGATTGTACCACAGCTAATGTCAACATGAATGAAGGAATATATTTTACTGGTTTTTTTTAACGATTTTTATCATCGTTGCATTTAATTCAAGCTTATAATGACATTTAACCACCAGAAATTTTGAATGAAGATACTGCTACTATTTTATTGAAACTAGTGACGGTTGACAACAATACCTCGTGTTACTCCAGAGTTATCATTCAAAACAGTTGCATTACGGAAACATTCATTGACTATCTTGTCGTTCCTTCTTTCTATATTAACGAAGGGAACAAAATCAAGGTAGGTATTTATGATTCATTATTTACTCATTCAATTATCTTAAAACTGTAATTAATCCTTTATTTTGGACTTCGTCTTCTTGGATTTATCAGTTATACATTATTTCATTTGAATAGCTATCTTCTCTATATTAGTCAACGTCCACACCGAGTTAAATTATCGCGGCAGGAGTTTTTCGTGCACTGGAATTTCAACCCTCGGTTTTAAACCGAGCATAGAGAATCCAACAGAGTGCATCTCAGCATGGAAAAAAAGACACACTGTTTGAATTTCAACTCTCGACGCTCAGCGGTGAGTTGAAGATCGAGTGCGCGGAAAAGTCCTACTATGAATATTATTACGTACAGATGCCAGTACTTAAAGCTACTACAATCTGTCTTTTCAACTTTATCGCCAAAGGATTAGGTTCAAGATTGATTGGGAAAATTTGACAGTTTCGGATAGCTTGATGTGCTGCCGTCTGTACATGTTTACGTCGACTTTATTATTTTCTTTATTTTGTATTTCGTCTACATATTATATCCGTCCTGCGTCTCAGCGGTGAGTTGAAGATCGAGTGCGCGGAAAAGTCCTACTATGAATATTATTACGTACAGATGCCAGTACTTAAAGCTACTACAATCTGTCTTTTCAACTTAATCGCCAAAGGATTAGGTTCAAGATTGATTGGGAAAATTTGACAGTTTCGGATAGCTTGATGTGCTGCCGTCTGTACATGTTTACGTCGACTTTATTATTTTCTTTATTTTGTATTTCGTCTACATATTATATCCGTCCTGCGTCTATGTTTTACTAAAAGGATGATGTCAGCCTATGCAATAATAGCAACAACATTTAGAATCTATTGCGTTGTGAATTTTTATCAAAGGATCATTATTTTGGTCATGCGTTTCTTTTTAAGATAAAACTAAAAATAGTTATTTCGTTGGTGTTATTTTTGACCACAATAATATGTATAGAAATAACCTGTACAAAAAAAAGTATATTAATATCGTATCACGTTTGCAACGTTAGGTACCTTTCAAACGAGATGGAGTTTAGGTTGGGAAACATTATCAGGAATGGGTGTGGTTCATTCAGAGTATCCAATTAACCGTTTCGTAGACTTTTATTAAAAATACCTCTTCAATGAAGTCAGTACTAATCTGAGAGCAAATTTGTTTCTAGCGACATTACAGCGCAATATCGATTACCTAGTTGATTGTTTTGAATGGCAATCAGTCGTAACATCCACGATCCAGTGATCATCGAAACGATAACGATACATTATCTTATCGCAGAGTACATTTGTTTCCTACAAAACTACTTGTAATTCCATCATAATGCAATATACAATATTGATAATCGCGATAATCCGACAATTGAGATTCTAATCTTTTAATTATGTTGATTTACTCTCATAGTAACTAAAAGATAGAACTAATTTTAGATAGTTTTCAGAAGGCAAAACCCATAGTCTTCTCTTATTTACAAGTAAGAGAAAAGCAGGAAGTGTGAGAATTAAGTAATAGTCAGTAGCCATTAAAGGCCAAAGTGTGACACGAATGGACTTGAATGGCGATAAAAAATATTATCAACACTCATTTTGGACAGGATCGATGAACTTTAATCAGCAACACAGAAACAGTAGCTATAAAAATATCGCAGCTAATCGTAGATGTAGACCACAGGCAGCCACAGATAAGTAATGGAAATAAAAAATATGATAGCGGAATTCCCCACGCGACCACCACGTGGAGGCCGAGTGCAAATATGGTGATCTTTATATCTATAACAATAAATTGTTTTACAGATACTATAAATAATCCAAATGTTATTTAATATCACCATAATTATACCTTTTCAACTGTTATTTAATATCAGCTGTAAATATTTGGGGAAAATTATAGCATTTACGCTGCCAAGTGCAAGTGATGGAAAGACCCATGGAATATATGCTTGAATATGACTTGGATCTATTACCAGGTAAACGATGATCGTAGCGGGTGGTGTTCTGTAGTTTCTGCCTACACCCATGGGAAGAAGGCGTGAGTTTATTTAAGTACTAGCTTCTGCCCGCGACTTCGTCCGCGTTCTTGTTCCCACGAAGCACAAACCTTTCCGTCGCGTCGCGTTTTTGCAACATTTTTCATTAGTGCTCCGCTCCTCTTGATTGTAACGTGATTTTATATAGCCTATAGCCTTCCTCGATAAATAGGCTACCTAACACAAAAAGAATTTTTCAATTCGGACCAGTAGTTCCTGAGATTAGCGCGTTCATCAAACAAACATACAAACAAACTCTTCAGCTTTATAATATTAGTATAGATATAAACTAGACGATGCTGGAATGGAGTCGTAAATGTGGATTGCTCATATCTGCCTAGCCATTTCCCAAGTACGTATGTGACAATAAGTAGTGATGAATCACTACGCTCCTCAAGAACTTGTTATTGACGACTCCCGTATTAATAGACAAGAGCCAAATAATTAATAAGGAATTATATTCGTAGTTTCAGGTCAAAATGAAATTATTAAATGAAAATAAAGAAATTAATGTTAATGTAAACGTTTATCAAGCTATAAATTGTAAAGAAAACTAGAACAATAAAATCTAATATACAAACTATGAAAAAATAGACCTATATAAGCACGCACGCAGCGGCTGTTATCGAATACTTTCCTGTGACTAATGCTAATTCTACCATGTTTAAGGTTAGTGACTTTAACCTTATCTAACGCCTATATTGAAACCTAATCTAAGTCTAGTTAAATGTGCTAATCAAATAGGTAACACTGGTCACGAAGGCACTGCGTGATACGAGGCACCGTGGCGCCGTGCGGTGGTAATCTTTTATCAAGGCTTCGGTAACACATATATAATCTTTATACGCATCTAGATCTTCAGAACATGAAGTAAATAAATAATTCTTAATATGTGTAAAACTCTTTGATGTGGAAATCACAGAGAAATACAATTAATCTTGGATGAAGAAAATCTATAAAACTGCAAGACGAGTGAAGAAAATAATGTGACTCGATTTTCTTTGGCAATATCGAGTAGCTATTGCAAATTCCGAGTTGAATGAGGAAATGATTACCAATATCCCAAGTATGTTTACATTTCGATCTCACAAGGAAACGCTAAGAGGCTCTTCAATCATGTCTGAAATCTGAACAGAGACTAACGATGGAGCACTGCGTCGACTGACGTAACGCTAGGCAGCACCCCAGACAGTGACGTAAAGAGTTTTAGGAAAGTTCTCGGACAAATTATAAAATACTGTACTGTAAGAAAGAAGGGAAGCCTTAGGACTGCTGAGAACTTGTAACAAAAATACACGGGTTTGTTAATAATCACTAATAACCAGTCTTTAAAAAACTGTTTAAAAAGAAATGAATACTCCTAAGCATAGTTCTGACTGATATCTAGTAGAAATCATGATGATATTCTAACCAAGCAGAGATTTATCAGACAGCGGCCTATAGTGCTCGTTGAGAGAGATAAATTCATGTTAAGATGGTTACTGACAGTCACGATATCTAGTATATAATGAATGATAGGTACTGTAATGAATGAGCAAAATATTGTTTCAGTCAACTGCATAATAGGTTTACTACCACGCCGCATCAATCACATCATGTCCAATATGTAGCGAGGAACAATATTCCGTTCATGACATCCGATATTCATACTTTTAAAGGCAAAAGTATAGGGATGATACAATTCTAAAGCTAAACTACGTATGTATTTGACTAAAATCTTAATGAAAGAAATTCGGCAATTATATTAATCGTCAAAACCGTAGAAAGATTTGAAGATGAAGATCGTAATAGCAGTACGTACTACATTTACTTCTAGCATGGAAATAGGAAATATAATTTTCCAGTAAGTGCCATTACATCGGATAATGTTTCATGATAAACATAATGTTTATAGTGGTTACAATAAAGTTTACAAGGCTGTGTAGATTACACTTGCATGCTCTTACATTCCTAAGGTGTATAACCATAAAGATTAAAATGATCATTTGTTAAAGACCACTGTTTATTCACGTGATCATGCACTACTCTATAAACAAACTACTGATGCTTTACAAATTCAAATAGTGGAAAACATGGTGAAGATAGCACTCAAGACAAAACAAGGAGCGTGCTATGTGAAATAACATTTACTGAAATGTAGAAAGAAACAATCAAAATCATATCATCCAAAAGCATTGACAAGATACGACTGAACACGCAAACAAGTCAACATATCATCAAAATATAAAGGAAGCAACATTTCATCATTTGATTACGTTGTCGCGTGTATTTTTCCAGGGATGTCTGAAAGAAGTTGTTTTATTGCATGAACCGTTAACAATTTGTTTCATAGCGGCTACAATTGTTCACAGAACAGGGTAGGGTTCCGTAAACATTTTTATCTTCAGAACATCGCAGTATTGTCGGGGAGGTATCTATTGTTGACATTCTGATCAGTGTGAACTCTGGAATACGCTAAATTGAACAATGAATGCGGATCGACAAACAAGTTCACATCTAGTTCATTGTGTGAGGTAATTCTTAGAACTGCCATTTTGCTTTATTTGTATCCTTGCAGTTACATCTATTTTTATCATCGGGACAATTACGTACACGTATTATATATATGTAAGTTACATTTTAAGTAATGACAATGAATGATCTTTGTTATCACTACTGACATCTTTTGAGTAGATTTACTACGTCACACATCGAGAATTTATCATTAACACACCAACGACAATGTTTATTAATATCGAGGTAGGGTCATTTCGCCTGTTCGCGTCCATCGCCCAATTCGCGTCCATTTTACGGATCTCCCTTTAAAAATACTCGAAAATAAGTAAACTAATACACCAATCAAACGAAAAGTGATTACCGCTAATACCTCAATGTATAAGAGGCACGTACACATGGACAGCAGGTCCGTGCGCCAAACCAATCCCGTTTAGAAAAAATAGTTAGTCTCGGCTGTTCATCAAGGGGTGCGTACGCGCGGGATGTTGAGATAAAAAATAGTGTGCAGCGGCGTGTTCGATGGTAAGTTTTTTATTGTTTATGTGAATTTTAGGATACATAGCTGTTTCTAGACTTAAATAATGAAAAAACGAATAATATTAATTATGAATTTGATTATGTTTTTTATATTTATCATATAAAATAAGGTGGACGCGAATTGCTACATCGAATTTACAAAACTTCCACTTTGCGTCCGCAATGGACGCAAACTATACCTACAGGAGATAATAATAAACCAAATTGCGTCCACTATTTTTAGTTAAATACAACTGACTTGCTTGTAAAAATAATTTAAAATGTATTGATTATTATTATTGTACATTTTTTATTAAGACTACGAGTTTATAATTCTATTTTTAAATGAATTAAGTAATTTATTTCATTCTCCTTTTTTTATATTTAAGATGAGTGCTTCGGAGACAAGAAAGAAGAAGGAAAAGAGAACATACACAGAAGACGATTTAAAGAAAGCGTAAAATGAAATTTGAGAGTAGAATAAGTCGATAAGACAAATATACAAAGAATATGCTATTCCCAAGACCACAATATTGGACAAAATCAGTGCGCGCAGACCAGATGGAGTAAAGAAACCGAGACCAGAACCAGCACTAGGAGTGGCTTCTTAACATTTCCAAATGTGGATTTCCAGTGAAAAAGCAAGAATTATTGGATACTGTTCAGAAAATAATTCAAGAAGGGGAGTTCGAAATTAAAATTGTTGTATTGTTTTGTTGCTATAATATAGCCAAAAACTTATTATTAATCAAGGCTCATCTTTAGTAATAATAATATATCTCGTGATTTAGGGTAAAATTAACAGAACTGATTACTGTTTATTCTTAAAGATGCAATCATTATTTACCTACTACTTACCTAATTTTAAGTTCAATCAATGTTGAGAAGAATTTTTTTAAAGTGATGTTTTTAATGATAATAAAATAATGTTGATTTTTAATATTTATATTCTTAAATAAAGAAATTGTTAAAATACAATCTTTCTTTACAAATTCTTAAAAATATCACCCGTATATTCCTTTTCTAGCGGGTGGACGCAAAGTGGTCCACGGGTGGACGCAATTTGAGTTTTGTGGACGCAAACTGGGTAAAACGCCTAAATCTGAAGTTTATCTATTTACAATAAAAACACAAGATGTTTCGAATCAAACTGAAAGTTAATCTTAAAATAGACTATATAATGAACACATTACATACATTTTTCATAGAAAGTAGTGCTGGGATATTTTTATTATCGCCGTCAAACTTGCCAACTGCACTAAATGGACGCGAACAGGCGAAATGACCCTATAATGCACAACTGCTTATTACAACAACGTCTTCGTCGTCTACAATATTATTTATTTAAGTACATACTACAATAACTAGTTTCCTTCAGTGTATTTTTATAATGGTCGTTATTATTTTACACATTGGTATATTTCATAGTAGAAATGTTAACGTAACTACATGGGACTTATACTAAGATATTAGAGACTAATGTTAACTAAAGATCTTTAAATATGATCGGAAGTTGTTGTTCCGAAATTTTCGTGCCACAGTATTTTGCTTATCTTCAGCAAAACATTAAGTTACGTGCGTGCATATTGCTGTATTGTATTTTGTTTTTGCAAGTGTTAAATACCAGACTATATAAGTGCTAAATAGAAGCAGCTGTTCAACTACAAATTTGCTAACATACTATTTTCCTACGAGGTGTAAGTTGTCCATCAAATGAGAATGAACATCTATGAAGAGAAGGTACAATAAAATCTAAGATAATGTAATGTAAGTTACATGGCAGCAGTGTGAAATTCTCTATTATAGGTATACAATACAAACTAGTCCGACCTTGTCATTACTACGCAGTAAACACTATGCAATGTACTCACACATGAACTGTTCTAATAGGCACTAATTCTTTGACTACAAGTTAACATGCGACTCACGGCACTTTCAAATGTAGATAAGTAAACAAGTACAGAATACATGAAAGGACAAATATTTGATTTACTAGAGAAACAGATCCTTTCGATGGCGCTGAATCATTATATAGAGCTGCTCGAGATGCAGCAACAACAGCTAAAGAAATGGCAGCCATGATTAGAGTATGAGACTACGTCGCAATATCGTTTATACTGACCCCTGAGTATGATGATATCTTTGCAATGTCTGGCAGATTTTGATTTAATAAAGTGTCATTCAATTATTCAAAGAAATTGATGACTGAACTGGATGATCCTGCCCCTTTTGTACTTAACGATTTATCATAATTTGACGATAAATGCAACTTAGATAGTGATAAGTGGAATTTAAACAGTTATGTGTGAAAAAATGGTAGTATTGGGAGTTTAAGAATATTCATACGTACATAAAGTAGCTACTATATAATTAAGACACAACTATGTGATCCAATAAAGCAAGCAACAAATATTTAAGGTCCACAATTCGTTATAGTTACAAACGCCACTAAAAAGAGCGTGGAAGACCTTCGAAAGTGTTAATCGATGATGTTAATATGGATACTTGACATTTTATTTTAGTTAGCGCAAATATGAATATAATACGTGTAGCCATACTAATACAAAATCAATTTGGTTCAAGCCAAACAGAATTAGGATAGGATTGCGTAATTGTCAAACTTGTATGCTTGCTTACGTACCTAGTCCAAATTTACTAGCGTCTAAATCGCTAGATTTTAAAGCCTGAGCTAATGTCTAACGAGCGTTCAGGAATGTGGCTTCAGAAAATCTATATTGGTATTCCATTAACTATTGTTTGTTGTTTCTACTTTGTTCTTCATGAAGATCTGGTTTTTATTATATATTGGCATGCCGAAACGACACAGAAATATCGAGACCTCGATGATAAATGGTAGCATGTGGAATTAGAAAGAATGATAGATAATAATATTAATTTATAGATAATACAAACTTAGGGAAGTGAATGGATACCAAACATAAACAAAAGATAGCAGTACTTCACTCCACACCACTTAAAGATAAACTCAAAGCGCCGTGTGACGAGTTTCGAGATCATATTTATTATTTTCTTTATCCATGTTTGCACCCGAAGATATATTACCGACGTTATCCAGTTCCATCTAGAATTCGCATTTTTTAGGGAAAATGCTATCGCCTATCTTAAGTAAATATTTTGGTATCAGGCTCTGGGCGCATGTTTGAAGTATTTGCTTGGATGTCAATTTTGTGGTGACGGCAAGAAATGGACGTGACCGATATAGCTATCTCTTGCTACCTTTGGAACAATACGTTTTATTTATAATGTAACTGTACGAGGCTCACAATCGTCTTTTGTTGTTGTTTAATTTGGTATCATTTGAGTGTGTGATTTACTCTTTTTGCACAAGACTATCGACATTTGGAGAAACGATCAGCAAGACACGAAGTAATGGATTAAATACTCTTTTTTTTAGAAAATTATATCAAAGGAAAACCGAAAACCATATTCGTTATTTAGAAGATAATATTTGATCACAAATTCTCGGTATCGATCTAACGTAATGATAATTCCGCGAAATTAATTAAGTGGAAAAAATTGCGATTGAATTTAATACGACCTTCAATATGAAGCGAAAGAGAAAATTGTTTTATCACAAATAGACTCATATTTTTTGAGGTTTTATTTTTGTAATCCGCTTGTTGCCAAGCTCCCTGCGTCGAAATATGGACTTCAATCAATTGAACAGGAAATCTTCAAAAATGCTTTCGAATTATAAAAAGGAATCGTTGAACCCACTTTACAATCAATCAGTATAATCGCTAACTATATTTGAATGCAAGTTTTCACTCGCCATAGACGTCATCTCATTCCATGAAATCGCATGCCAGAATGGAAATATGAATGTCAACAAATATACACATCGTGTTCAAAAAGCGAAGCACTCAACGTTGTGAAATGAAAATCTTATATTTCTGTTCCCACAGCGACACTTCGTTTTCCAACTGTCGACTGAGCATGATAAAGAGACACCAGAGTAGGTTCCACGGAAACACAGAGACAACTGAGTCACAACTCAGAATTCTAAAAGCGTCCTTGAATCTGAGGTTCTATGGAGATATGCGCTGAATAGCTTCATAATGTGATGGTTGAACAGTCGGGTAATTTTATGGCGTGTTATCCGTTAGATTATTGCTTCTTTTTCAACAGCCAAGGTCGATTTATCAGTTTAAGTAATGTAATCGCGTGATTATGCAACACTGCGGAAAACAACTTTATATACGCTACTAGTTGTGGTTTGCGGTTCCAAGTGCAGGAATTCTGTTTCGTATCTTTTAAATCATTTGGGTAGCTTACCCGGATTTAAAAAAAACTAATATTTAAATATAGAAGGATTCATTTTGTAATCATGATATCAAGTCTAGGAGAAACACGATTTTCAGGATGTCTATTGTCCAATAATATGAAGCATCACCAAATAATAAAGCAAGATAGCGAAATTGTTAGATCCCTACGTTCCCACGCCCTATCGCTATCATAAATCAATATTTAGAAAGTATTTAGTAGGAAGGAAACAAATGTAAACACAATTAAGCTCTTTCCTGAGATAACATTCAAGGTCCAGCCTCAAGGTTGTCCTATATTAGAACACAAATATTGATAACTAATGGTGATGAGAACTGTCGACATGGAACTGAGTTATCTATTCAAAAGTACAATAATTTCTAATAAGCGTATCAGTGCATGGAAGTTGAATGAAAATATTGTTATTATGCAGAGACAAATCAAGATCCGCCCTACTGCATCAAAAAAAATAGATAGTGGCGATTAAAATGTTTGTTATTTGGCCTGTAGCTTACATAATAATAATAACCATTGGTTCTTCCTGTTAGATTGTATTCGAAATTCCGAATAATTCTATAATGCTGCGTCATTTATTCTACTAAGACAACTAAACAATAGATATAATATGCTTACGCCTGAAGTGTTTACTTTTTGATAAATGCATTACATTAGTATCTGTACAAACATTATTGAGAAGACCTCGATTATAATAACATGCATTTGAAATAAACGGCGCAATTTGGAGGTGCAAGAAATGATGGAATACAAACGGATGAAAAACAACGACCACTTCTAAAGACAACTGTCAAAAGATGAAAATACAAAATAATACCAGCAGGTAGAGTCACTGAAACGGTTCTAGGCAATGGACGTCTAAAGCGAGTGCTTTAGCAGTAGACATTTATACCGTAATATGGCATAAATTCACTTCAACAAATACTCCACAACGAGTTATCGATAAACTTCTGGCCAGCACTACTGCATGCATAGATAAATCCAACAACTGCGCAGCACTGCCTCAGAACGGCGGCCATTATCTATTTGTTGGCGAATAGGTGACTGGGTCAGACAAATTGACTGTTGATATTACGAGCACAAGATCGGGAGGGGTCTATGTGCGATCACTATTATGTAATTGAACTCTCTGAACTGCTGTGCAGTACTCGAGGGGCAATGGCAAATGGCGTACTAGATATAACAATATTGGTAAAGATGATTTGGACTCGTTTTTGGAGAATTGGCCAGAAGCAGGAGGATAGCCTGATGTAATTCGAGAATTATAACAACTGGAAATCTTGCGACTGGACCCAATGCAAATACATAAATGGGACGCTATTACATATATTTTTGATGGGCCATAAAATAGCTGATAAAGGTCTACTTCTTTTCATACTGTTTTTCTTCGTTCCCTTTTCTCCTCTAGCTTTCCTCTGAATTCGAGATTCATCATTTGCTGAAGTACAAAAGCATTTTTCATCAGTCTTGCACGATGTTATCTAAGACTTTTTATTTAAGAGTTCTTGAGCTTCCCCGAAACAAAGTCATGCGATTCATGATTTTACATTCATTAAAATTCCATCTGTGACGGTAACAGGTCTGTGAATATTTCATTATCGACCAGTATTTTGGCACTATCAGAGAGTACTATGAGGTAGAACCTCTTTGAGCGTTAGTAATGACGTTACTATACCGCAAACCGCAAAGGGTACTGTCATATGGGTGCTTGTAACGTTATACATACGCGTGTTAACTTGTCATTGGACTCTAATCAATTAATTCCTCCGTACCTTATACTGATTATGTTCAAAGAGCTTATATACAATATAATACTTTAGCAATTATATGTAGGTCATCAGACTAGGGTCAATTGTCTTGCGAATATAGTTTAACTGTGTTATGGTTGTAATAGAATTGTATTGTGTTTCATTAAAGATTATGTGGAATGCCCATGTCACACCCACCCACAATCATGAAGACCGGAGGCTCTACTCTAGAAGTAATGGTCGATTATGTTTACCTAGGACAAACAGACCAGTTAGGTAAGTCCAACTTCAAGAAAGAGGTCAATTGTCGAATTCGACACGGTTTGGCAGCGTTCGGGAAGCAACGCATTATTATATTCTCACAGACGGAACAGCCAATGGGGCCGAAAGGTTCTGGAGTGGCGGTACTAGGCGGAGGCCAATTTGTGCAGCAGTGGACGTTTTTTGGCTAAAATGATGATGATGTTGAGTTGAGTTGAGTTTTAACAAACCTAAAGATTTTTTTAGTAGCATTAATATTTATTCGAAGAATGTTTCAGCAGAGCCGATTTTTTATATTTGACAGTGGTACTATTTATCAACAAATAGAGGCATAGGCAGGATCTCATTGATGGTTAGTATGTCAATCAATAGGTCTTTGTAACGCAAAACAGGGACGGGCAATATATTTGCTATGATTGAATTGTTATTCCCCTGATATTTTCACAATCTAATCATCCTTTTTCAAAGATTTCTTATGCAAATGTTGTTAGCTCTCCCAGGTCTTCTCGGTCTCTTGAATAATTTTTCATGAGATTTATTCCCTGTTTATCTAACGGTAGTCGAAATAACTTATCCTCTGCGTTGAGTGAAATGCATTATTCAAAGTACCGAATAGAAATAGCTTGTATTTTTAAAACACTTATGGACATAGAAAATGTGCTTACAATCTGAACGATAAATGTTTACTATGTGAGTGAAGTTTCACACAATGTTTTGTTTAACTCGTGTTTGAGTTATGTAAATGACCGTGGCCTTTAAAACCGTTTGGCATATTGAACTTGAATGTGCTGAGAGTAATTAAACAGCGGGGTTATTACGTAACGCACTAACCGTAGGACTGTCTTTCATCTGATAGTTCAACATTCATTGCGTTATTTACGTTGTTGAGGCTACGCATTTTTGTAAGCTATGAAGCAATGGTTTAGCAATATCTTTCAAAATGATTCAGATTCTGAGTGCGTGTGTAGTTATTAAAAAAGGACTATTGGACAAAAAGCAGTCATAGGCGGAAATTGCGTCACGCTTTATAGGTACCTAGTTTACGTACCTACTTGATACTTTATGAAGTATGCTTATCTGAAGCAATTTTCTAACATGATTAGCTTTGCACCTATCATACATCACATCACTATTAATTGGTGCTTACATATGTTTTCACTTCCATTAGCAAGTTGGAGAACACTGCGGATTTTATAATGTAAACACACGCAGATGCAGAAGCAGCAGATGGCGTTTTTTGGGATTCTTCCCATGGAGATAGGAAAAACGCCACCCTTACATACTCCTTCTGGTTTTTACGTGCCGAGATTTTTCGTAACAAAATCTTGCCAACCTACCTACCTACCTACCCACAAGTCAGCTCATAAGATTGCGTAAACATAATTTTAGAACATTTTCCTAGTACATTTCCCACGCTGGAGAGCGGTTGCTCCAGTTTGTCATGTCGTATCGATTTTCCGACCAGCTGGCTAAATGCCAAGTGTAAGGCAGTAAGCACGATTGTTCTGATAATGTCTGGCAACTTGCCAAATGCCACAAAGTTAGACTTTTAATCAATTAAAACTATAGTGAAGTAGCGTGCTGTGGTTTTTATGTTTCGTTGACGTTTCTGGAAACTATTTGTTTAGTGAAATTAGTTTGTATTTTTTGCCCACTCGTGTGTTTGTTTCTGGTAGTTACGTTTCGGTGTAAAATTATATGATGGCGCTTCGGTTCATGCAGCAAAACACGTATTTTCTTTGATCAACTACTACGTAAACACACCTCGTACAGAGAACATTACTCCGATTTCAGTAACGACCAATAATACTCATTCGTCTCAGGACCTACTTACTAAACTAGTACATTCGTGACGCATTCTATTGACCACGTGAATATTTAGGTCTTCACGTAAAATAACAACAAACTCTTTGGCTGCCAACACGTGTGTAATTTGTTTTTCGTCCTTCTTATTTTAAAAATCGTTCATATACGTAGTTATTGCTTCGGCTTTATCTGCACACGAATATTTGTAGCAGGTTATCGATCAAAACTTTGCGATAAACATGCGTGTAACCAAGTACGTAGCACTTTGACCTGGCCTAGCGTAGTAGGTTCGGTGTTTCAATAGGATAAGAGGCCAGGCCAGCTTAATACTAGTTTCTTTACCACTGACATACGTCCTACTGTAACTGTCCAAAGTTACCGTGGCTTGCAGTTCTAGCAACGACAATGAAGACTGAATTAGTCACGAAAAGTGTAGCTACTTTACTACCCTTACCTGAGCTGAGCGCAGTAAAACTGATGCGGGATAGCGGTTAGCACTCCTGCGCCGTCTCCGGTGTCGTTGTCGCAGGCGCACGCACCGCGGTGCTCCATGCGTTTTGCGAGCGTCTCTGCATCTCGAACGATCTGAGTAGACAGATTTTTATTTTAAGTATCGTAAATCACGGCTCAACTGCTGCAACACAAAACACTAAATACGAGTATGTTTAGCGTTAAACATATTTTGTTCATTCGTCATTTTGTCCCTTTCACCTTCAATGGATGGACAGAAACAGGCGATGTTTTTATTGAAATTCGTCGTTAAAATTTTTACTGATGTGTGGTGCAAGAAGGCGCGGCCTAAAAGTCTTCTGTGAAATGTCCTGGGATCGCAGCTGCTGCAGTCCTGTTACTTGCTGACTAGCTAATTCTACTCCAGGTTCAGACCAACAGACACGAGAAAATGAAATCGAAGACCACATTGAAAAAAAATTATCGAAAGAAGCAGGGCGATGGCGAGAGTGGCAGGATGTAATTGAAACGTGCTCATCTATACAAATATTATAAAGCTGAAGGGTTTGTTTGTTTGGTTGAATGTGGTAATCTCAGGAACTACTGGTCCGAATTGAAAAAAATATGTTTGTGTTCCTCTTTTTTGAGGAAGGCTATATAACATCACGCTATGATCAAAAGGAGCGGAGCAGCAACGAAAAATGGAAGGGGCGACGGGAAGGGTCAGGGGAGCAAAACTTTGACGCAGACGAGGTCGCGAGCAGAAGCTAGTTAGAAATATTTCTTACACTTGTCCCATGAATTATTGCTACAGGAGGTTTATTTTAAAATAACATGAATTTATGGCTTTAATTTATCGGCGCCAAAAGAGCCAATCAAACTAATTTGATTACTCTTATTTGGTTGAACACATAAATAGGCGAATACGTCATCATCATGTTCGGGAATACCTAAATAATTAATTATGATGAAACCTCTGATTGAATTAGGTTTTCTGTCCTGCACCCTAATTGCGAAACGCACAATTTATCAGAATCTGAATGGGATTAAAGATTATTTCTAAACCATTGCGTCATTTGTTCGAATAAATTGTCGGCTCAGCAACGTAAATAACGCAATGAATGTTGTTTAACTATGAATATAAACCAATTCCTACCGATAAAAAGTTCCGCAATTACCCCTCTGGTTGTATTGGCAAATTGGTCGACTAAACGAACCGCTCGAAATAGATGTTCAACTAGTTGCAGTAATCTTCCATTCGATTTTATTAGTATTGACTAGATAAATTGCATTTAAATTCTCCCACGAGACAACTGCATGCAAATAAAAAATGGATCGAACCTGAATAGTTTAAACAACTAAATTAGGTTACTGCTTTGATAATGGCCGCTCGCATTTAGATTTGAACAGTTGTACAGTAGATAATTAAGATTGCTTTAGTACCAAACTATTCAATGAGCTAATATAAATGAAACCATAAAATGCGGTAAAAGTTATTGACTACTTGATTTAATACTCTCTAATTAGGACTTAAACCTTTAACCTTTAGTATTCTAAATTGTGATGCGTAGCTATTACGCTCTGCAAAATGGAAGAACAGTTGCCAAGAAAACCTCGCAATGTTCCGTTGAAAAGTTTCCAAATAATATGCAGTTAAAATTGCCATTTTCTCCATAAAATGACGGCATTTTGACATGGCTAACTGAAGCTTGCCAAATGCAATGCAGAGAAGATGAAATCAAAAGTCATTTATTCAATCTAGGCTGAGAGTCAGCACTTTTTAGAAAGTTACATAAGACAGTCTCCCAAAACGCCCGCCCTTCACCACTTCCTAATGCTATAGCTGGGAAGAAGAGGTATTCCGTGAAGCACACCCAGACGAAGCACACCTACAGTATTCCATAAAGCACACCCGTAGGTGGGCTTCAAATAAAAAATTAAAATAATTAATTTCCTATTCCACGAAGCACACCTACGAATATCACTCGCATAGGCTAAATTCGGGTTGGCTCGGGAATTCAGTGGCGGGCGCACGCGTTGACTATTAGCGCATCATGTATACATACGTCTTATCTATGGGATTTTAGAACATTATGAAAATGACAAGTGTTGTATCACATTATTATAATGAAACTGAATGATGTTAGAAATTTAAGTTAGTCTTTTAAATAATAAATATTTTCTCTTATCGACATTTTTATTTCTTAGACCCCGCACTATGCGAGTGATATTCGTAGGTGTGCTTCGTGGAATAGGAAATTAATTATTTTAAATTTTTATTTGAAGCCCACCTACGGGTGTGCGAAGTGGAATACTTTAGGTGTGCTTCGTCTGGGTGTGCTTCGTTTGGGTGTGCTTCATGGAATACCTCGGGAAGAAGAAGTGGCGCAACAAACTGCCTAGCCTGCCTAATGAAGTAAGGATTTTATTTCTCTTTAGATTATGGCTTCAATCTAGATTTGGTTAGAAGATTTCTATTTCAACGGAATCGTTGTCGTGACACTCATAATCGATACTGCGGATGGCTTTTCTGGTCACGGCTAATTTCGTATCTGGATGCCAGGAACGCGACTACTGCTATTTCTACGTTTGTATGACTATGATTTGTGTAGGTAATATTGGACGGTCATAAGGTGATTTTCACTTCAGAAGATATTCCCAACAATCTATGGCATATTTACGTTTTGCTGCCAATCAATTAGCATAGGGTTTCCGGTGAATATTGTTGATCTATAGATTTACTGGACTGCGAGCGCATACAGCTCTCATCGCAAATTAATTAACGTTACTAGGAAACAAGGGATAAGGGCGCTACCCCAGTCGAGATCAAATTTTAGCCTAGGAGGTTACTATGGCTAATTGAGTCTGTCTGGCTTTTGGAACGATATGAACATTATTCGGCTTTTATACATAGTTGAAGAAGTTCAAAACTCAATAAATTCAACGTGACTCCAGCAGGGATCGTAAAAGAGATTTCCTAATAAATTGCGAAATGAAAGGGATACATTTCGAAACTTACGCATTGTAAAACAGGAAGGGTCAACATTTGTGGAAGAATGGCGGCTTACTTAAAATTATTCTGGGGTTGAAGCCTTTGAGAGACTTTGCAAGGTTTCGTAAGGAAATTGTGAAGGGGGAAGAAGTTAGATTTTGTTCAACAATGTACTGGTTGTGCAAGATGTTTTTGACTTGAGAAGAGTTTGAAGGGATTCGTTCGTTGCCACGCAGGTTTGTTTTGGTGTTAAAGCAATGGTAGCCCAGTGGTAGTAGAAGTCTTAATCCCAGACAGGCCCTTTAATTTGTGTAAATCATTTCATCACCACTGCTCTCAATCGGGGACGGCAAGCATCTTGAGGAAACTGGTGTGTCATAGAGTCAAGAATTCGAAGACATCTTACCAACCCGCAACGGGCCCGCGTGGTGGATTGCAGCCCATTTCTTCTCATAGAGAAAAGGCTTATATTCTAACAGTGGAGACATTATAGACTAATTGTGCAAGAAAAATAACTCGGACATCAAATGGGAACAGAAGAGTTTCGCTTAAAAATAACTAAGTAGTTGCGTTAAATATTTCTGGAGTTTAAGGATTCCGAAGGTTTCGATGGTTGTGGAAGTGAGGGTAGGTACTTACTTTAGACTGCCAGGGTCGCGAGATCTGTTCGAAAGAGTTACCGTGGCCCTGGCATATGGGCAACTGAAGGAACAAGGGTGGGTTTTAGTCAGTAAAAGTCTGACACGCCCTTCCGCTTCACCCTAGAGCGGGAGAAGTCATTTGAAGATATCCCACCCAAAAAAAAGGTACTTACTTTATGGGTACGTTTTCCGTCGATAGCAACTACAAATCCAACTCCACAGGCCTCGTGCTCGTTCTGAGGGTCGTACAAGCCTTGCTTGGGCGGCCCTTCCCACTCCATACCTGGAACAAAGAGGACGTTAGAGCCATGAAACTACGCATTAGGTTTGATAGAACTATCGCCGCATATTCACCGCCACATGAGAACTACGCATCATACTAACGTTACGCAAATCCTGCATCGCGCAATCAGAGTTTACCGAGCAAATAGATGTCCGACGTATAACGTCCCGACATCAATTGTCGGCCCACTAGACACTACACCCATCAGGGTGCTTACTCTCGAATATAATTCCAATAGATCGATATTGGAATTGTCAGTCAAACGTCAGGGATTGGCTGGACTCACTGAGTCTAGCCAATCCCTGACGTTTAACTCTACCAACTGACGTTTGACCAATGTCGATCTATTGGAATTATATTCGAGAGTAAGCACCCTGGTCGGAGGATTCTCTCTTTACTACGGATGTTGAGTGAATTTTACACCCTATTCGTCATCCCTCCAAAGAACTATAGGTAGCTATAAAACTGCTAGGTTGTTTAGAATTAAAATAAAGGTAGATGGGAAGATGGGTCACAATCGCCGCCGCCTCGTTCATATTCAAAGTGTGGGAATATTTTACCGGATAATGTATTGTGTTCAATATAACGTGACTTTTTAACCGACTTCAAAAAGGAGGAGGTTATCAATTCGGATGTTTATATGTTTTTTTTTTTTTTTTTTTTTTTTAACCGACTTCATTTTTATGTATGTTCGGCCATAACTCCGTCATATATAAACGGATTTGCAAAATTCTTTTTTTGTTCGAAAGGGGTTTATTCCGAAATGGTCCCATATAATTTTCATATAGATCTGATGATGAGTTCGGGAGACAGACACCGGAACTCTTTAAAAAATGACAGAAAATCAACCGCGATTTCTGCTATCGCATAAATATGCATTGGTTGTTTGGAATTAGTGCAGGGTGAATACCACAACTAAAAATTTAAAAATAAAAACTTTTTTGCCAAAAAAAAACAACCGACTTCCTTAAAAACACTACAAAGTGAAAAATAACTTTAATTTCGGAAGTCGGTGGCAAAAAAACCATAAATACAGATCCTAAGACACCGACTACCGAAATTAAAGTTATTTTTCACTTTGTAGTGTTTTTAAGGAAGTCGGTTGTTTTTTTTTGGCAAAAAAGTTTTTATCCTATTTAATTTAATTCATTGAATGAAAATGGACTTCGTGTATCTTGTTTTATTGGTCGTTATTCCATGATATTTATGTAACTGTTATCTCAATGGTTGTTTTTGTTTTTGGAATACTGTTTGGCTTGACCTTAGATCCATCCATGCGGCTGTTATTATTATGCCATGAGCTATCTATGTAGTTCAGAAATTGAGGTTTTTTGTCTCAAACTTTAAGATATAATTCCTGATCTTTTCGCATAGAAATATACAGCTGTAAATTGCATAAGCCATAGTGCAATTCATTCATAAAACGAAGTTGGCACCTAATTAGGTATGGCGTGTAAGCACGTGCACTGGTCGTGTTCAAAGGTATACAAGGCTTAAATAAAAACTATTTCGCCTTGTCCTAGAAAAAGCAGGTTCACTGACATTACTACTATAAACAATATCGTTGTGACTACCGCATGATCCGGTTTGAATAGCGTGTTTATAATCGTCAAGTTTTCTTTTGCGATAAAACTAGATTATACTAAGAATGTTTAAAAGGAAATATCTGACAACCAGTCTTGCCAAGGGATATCATGTTACTCAGCAACTAGGTTGTGGATGTGGAAGACAGATTGTCAGTCGTTCCATGTAGACTGAGTTGGGAAAAGACAACGCAGTGATGACATTTAGAAGAAAATTTGGAATACCAGCTTGTGAAGAGATTTTTTGTCGGTAAATGTTCATTCAATACGATCGAAGCCATAGTTGTAAGTACTTAGAGTTTTAAATCGAGATTTATGCGTGAGCAGGGTTCTATCCATTTCGGAAAGTATTCAAAAAAAAAAAAAACAGCCGGTGTCTGTCAGACTAGCGCGGCGCAAGCTGTCGCACGTAATTTACTCGCCATGAGTAGTGTACTAGTGGCGAATGAGCTGCTGGCGTTCCTGCAGCAGAAGCTGGATGTGATGGACGAGGTGTCCGCTGTCCAAATCTGCGCAACGAACTTCAGTGAGGAGGACATAGCTGCTGCCAAGCTGATGTTGTTCAATGTGCTGAACAAGCGCGACCAGATGGTGTCCCGCCGGCGTGACGGGACCAAGAGAAGCCTGCAAGACATCATCACGCTGTTCAAGGAGACCGACCCCGATGACGTGCCGACGTTTGTGGCGAAGGAGCTGCACAAGCTTCCTCCGGTCACTTTCGACCACGTCGATGTAACGAGCCTTCTGAAGGACATTGTCTTTCTGAAGGCCCGCCTCGCGGATGTTCTAGCGAAGTTAGATGCATCCCAGAACACCGTCGCCGATTTACGCAAAGAATTTAGCGAGTTGCGTAATAGTGTGGCGGTATCTAGGTCATCGGTCGATGCGTCTAACGTAAACATGTGTCGCGGAGCCGGCCTCGATGTATCGTCGTCAAATTCCGCGTCAGCAGTTTCGTCGCCAGCGCGTCCGTCGTTTGCTGAGCTTGCAGAACGCCCTGCCCGCGTGCCTCGCGGCCCCGCGCCCGTCAGCGCGGCTCCTCCTCGCAGCGCCGCCCAAGCCCCTCGCCCCGTCCCGCTGCCAGTGACTACAGCTCTGAAGAAACCGACAAAAAAGGATTTCGCTAGCATCACTGCGAGTGCCCTAGGCGCTTCAATTAAACCTAAGCCTGATGATGAGGGTTTCGTGATGGTGCAAAGGAGGAAGCACCGTTCGCAAACCAACAAGAACCGCTGCGGAAAAGCTACTGCGAAGCCCGAAGTCAGCTTACGCGCTGCTAAACCGAATACTCCGGTGTACATTTCCCGCCTACACTACACCACTAAGGCGGAAGATATTGTGGAGTACGTACGCCAAAAGACGAAGTACATGCCGAGGGTGCAGTTACTGGAGTCACACCGCAACGTCAACTTCAAGGCGTTTGTGGTGCGTGTACCGAATTGTTACCTGCCCGTCGTCTTGGACGAAGACTTTTGGCCACAGGACGTGGTGTTCCGTCGCTTCCGCGGACAAGTGCCACAGGACAGCTCACGGACAAGCTAACAAAGTGAAGTGCTACTAACATAGTTTAAGGTACTATTATTAACACAAGTTTTGTATAATACTTATATTTATGTTAGTTTGTAAGGTATATGTCTATGGGTCACAGTAACCTGAAAATAAAATGTTTATTATTATTATTATTATTATTATATATGTTAATATATCTCGGGATCCTAGGATCCCGGTCTTTTGCAAGGCTTACGAGGGGCCGAAGCCAACTCGCAGAGGCCCCTTAGAAATTTTAGATGTAGTGAGGCACTAACCGACGATTATCCCTGTATGCACTGTGCAAGTGCACCCAAGGACAACCTCCGGTTGGTGTTGGACTATTGCAGGATATGGAAACCAAGATGCTGGACTATGTATTTGGCTGGCTAAAATAGACTGGTTACCAAGAACTATGGAAGGCCTATGGCCCCTGCCGCATCAATGTTTTGAATATACACGGATTAAATGGCAGGGGGTGACTTGCACACTCAATAATGGGCCCCCGGAAACCGTCGCTGGCACATAGTGACGCAGCGACAAGGGGGCAACACTACCTGAGGTGCTTGAGAAGTGGAGAGGTATTCCACGGCTTTCAGAACAATCCCAGAGCCCGGAAGATGGTCAAGATCCCTACGAGCACTTACTGGAATACTTCCTTTCCCCGAGCACGTTTGCTCTTGCGAATCTCCACCCAAGCCGGCCAATAAAGGCAAGAATGAGGTGGGAGCTCTGAACCTCTTCAGCGTTCACTCCAGCCGGCCAATAAAGGCAAGCCAGAGATGAGGAACAAGAATTCTCCTGGGAGATAGGGTCCGTGGGGTCGCTACTGCCCAACAGCACGCCACATGCTGCCCTGCGGGGTTATTATTATTATTATTATAATTCCCATTTTTGTAGACAAACAAGAAATTCACCGCATGCTATTTCGACAAGGGCACATACCTACTAACTATTATAAAGAATAACATAGTAGATAGGTAGGTTGTATTAAGGTTGGTTTAAAGTTTTTAACCGACTCATCATCATTTCAGTCAAAAAACTTCCGCTGCTGAACATAGGCTTCTCCCAATTAGAGGGGGGATTGCCATAATCGCCACGCTTGGCAGGCGGGTTGGCGATCTCAGTATGGTGGTAAAATGCATAGAGAACGCTGCTGCCCATTCTCTAGTAGGTCTCTTGGTCGCCTCTTACGACATACACGGGAAGAAATGAGAACGACTACAGCGAAGAAAAAGGATGGTTAAGATTTTGACCGGTACGTATGTTCATCTGTTCTCTTATAAATTCTAAACCATAATTTGTCACATGAGGTATTGTTGGTAGTGTCTGGATTGTCCGCTGTTTATTGTATAGGCTATGCGACGTGACATGAATAGGGTGAATAGGTATGACGCCCTATAGAGGACATAAAGTCATGAACTAAAAAAGCCGAAATGTACCCAACATTTCGGCTTTTTCATCATATAAAAGGTTTTAATTAGCACAGTTGAAAAATATAATTAGTTGATCACAATAACAATTCAATTCCTCAATTAAAACCCAACTACTGAAAGATCACGCTCTAGACTTATGTCTATTAACTATAAAACAAGAAAATATTCTTATCTGAAACCCATAGTCGTATGCCATCCACCCTGAAAATCATATATTCTAACAGTAGTAAACTTATTTCTGTTGGAATGTATCATAAGCTTTAGGCCAAAATGGCATACAACCACGGCCTTCAGATGAGGGTATTTTCTTGTTTCTTACTTTCTAGAGCGTGATTTTTCAGTAGTAGGGTTTTAATTTTTAATCAGACTTTTATCATTTAATATTTTCTACTAGTCGCATTTATTTGCCTTGATTAGAAAGTATTGAGCCACGCTGAGTATTTGTGGTATCCATTTACCTATTTTTAGGGTTCCGTAGCCAAATGGCAAAAAACGGAACCTTTATAGATTCATCATGTCTGTCTGTCTGTCCGTGTATGTCACAGCCATTTTTTTTCCGAAACTATAAGAGCTATGGTGTTGAAACTTGGTAAGTAGATGTATTCTGTGAACCGCATTAAGATTTTCACACAAAAATAGAAAAAAAAAACAGTAAATTTTGGGTTCCCCATACTTAGAACTGAAACTCAAAGAATTTTTTTTCATCAAACCCATACGTGTGGTGTATCTATGGATATTATAGTCAAAAATGATATTGAATTGAGGTTTCTAATATCATTTTTTTCTAAACTGAATGGTTTGCGCGAGAGACACTTCCAAAGTGGTAAAATGTGTGTCCCCCCCTGTAACTTCTAAAATAAGAGAATGATAAAACTAAAAAAAATATATGATGTACATTACTATGTAAACTTCCACCGAAAATTGGTTTGAACGAGATCTAGTTAGTCGCTTTTTTTTAATACGTTATAAATCGTAAACCGCAATTTACCTTTCATTCAATCAACTGAAATATAAAAATTAAAAAGAAAACATTTAATTTCATAAATATAAACCATATGCATAAACCGTGAATACCTACAGGTTTGTACGGAACCCTTTTGGTGCGCCAGTCCGACTCGCACTTGGCCGGTTTTTACTTTTCCTACTGTGTGAAGTCCGCGAACGACAGTGACCTGTGACAGTGGACTGACTGCAGTTGAGCTTACTAGCTATTTTACGCGTATTTGAATATAGGGTTAGCTTCGACAAATACACGTAAACGATTAAGATCCAGTCCAGGTGGTCTACCTGACATCTGCTGCAACGAAATCTGGTGTGAACGGGGAGTTTATTTTATATGTCCTGCCTGACTGAGTCATTCCGTTTTTAGCAAACGCAAAGCACAGTGTTAGGTTAGCTATCCAATTTAGGCAAGCCATCAACAAACAAAGTCAAGGTAGCACTCAAATCATACTGCTTACACAGACGACACTGACGGATTGAGTCGTATGGTCGGATACGTACAGTCGCGAGAATAAAACCTTACAATCCTACTAATATTATAAACGCGAAAGTTTGTATATGGATGTTTGTTACTGTTTCACGCAATAACTACTGAACAGATTTGGATGAAATTTTGAACACAGTTTATAACCTGGATTAACACATAGGGTACTTTTATCCCGGTAGTGTGTTCCCGCGGGATATATTTTCCGACCTCCACGCGGGCGAAGCCGCTGGCAAAAGCTAGTTACTTATGATTCTGATTTCTGTTCCGTGTGTTGCTACACGTAAAGAATAGCACCATCCTGTCTGTTCCCGTGGGTGTCGTAAGAGGCGATTTAGGGACTTATTAGAGAATGGGCAGCAGCGTTTTCCGACTTCATTTCACTTGACCAGGCGCGACGCGAAACAATATCATAAGAACAATTTCTTTAAAAAAATCATGAAATCTTATCAGCTAGAGTCGCGCATGTTATGCTCATGACTGTACCTATCTAATAGTAATACTATGATGGAAAAATTTTACTTGCATTGATAACGTATTCAGAGGTAATTCCCACGCCGTCATATCATGAATTAAAGAAGACATGGTAGAGTGACTGAAGGTTGAATTAAATCAATATGCTTTTGCATATGAGGCCTGATCTCTCGGAAGGTGTAAGCAGTAGTACACTGATATTTCGCCAGCTATGTATTGAAGTTTTATGCAATAGGGGCGACTTTATTGCCACCAATCATTATCAGTCTTTAAAATAAGTTTTGAAAACTTTTTATTACAATGAATGATCAAATCCTTAATATTGTTCATTTTTACAATGTCGTTCATAATTTATTTTTATTACCAAATCGTATCAACTCACTGACTACTTCGCTGGTCTCATGGTCGCAAGCGGTAAAGGTGAGCATGAGGAGCATGAGGTCCTGAGTTTGATTCCTAGGTCAATCAGTGTTATTGGGGTTTTCTATATGGAATTTCTCAGTAGCAGCGTGGAGTTGGATTTGTGCTTGGTTGAAAGCAATAGCCTCATTTCTTATTACATGAGACTTTAACATAACTGACGAAACGTGGGTGTAGTATAGGTGCACCTTTGCCCATCCCTTTGGGGAAACAGGGTGTGTTATTATTTTGTGTGCCGTATAAACTCTTTGAGCAAGAGCAAACTAAATTATCACATGATTTGATCTAATCAATGTGAATTGAATAACAGACAATGTGAAATAGTGGAAATTTCCTTCAATTCTGTGAATTTATGTTGCATAACACCCATTTACGTGAAAGGTTGATCAATATAAAAATTAAACACTGTCAAACCTGTGTTACTATGATTGGTTAACCAAATTAAAAGTAGCTTATCAATTCACTTTTCATTACACAAACAAAGGTTCGCAATTGATACACTTTCACACCAAATTTAACTACAGTAAATGTTATCGACACTGTTAACAAATCCAAAACCCAGTAATTTTGTCGGTTTTCATAAAATTTTCTATTGCTATTCTTTGGTTGGTTGTGAATAGCTTAGCCAATAACTCAATTTCAAAGACTGTCATAAAATCAGTGTGTGACAATTAATTGTTCAAGTAAAATCTTAAATTTATTATATTCTGTTTGTGCACTTATCTAACACTTCTTACTACTACTTCATCTTTGTTAACTTGTACCAACTGTACCGAGAGCACAACATATAGATTTACACAAGTAATAAAACAGTGATTTGAAAATAATTACCCAAATTGAAGTGCAAATGAAAGCCAGACGAACAGTCTAGCATTGTTAAGCACAATGAAAATAAATAAAGATTAAATTTTATAATCTGTCTGTTGAGAAGTCTACGTAATTGAGATTTAATGACGTTAGATGAATTTGTCTGGTCTTTATCTTAATTATGTGGATTGTGTCATAAAAAGGCTTAGTTCCAAGATTTTGGGTTAACCCTTAACCACTGACGTGTTATAATGTAACACTACCACTGACGTACGAATGACATTCGTCTGTGTTTATAAAAACCTCTGTTGCATAAATCAAGTATTGTTAATTAATTTATTGTTTCTTAAATATTAAAACGTGTTATATTTAAGATGTAAAGATAAATAAAATAGTAAAAATACTCATGAACAAATATTTATTAATCAACATATATAGAGCTACCCAAATAAACACAAATAATTTAAAAAAATCAACATAAAAAAGACTATTAACTATAGGAACATTTTTTCATCGTTTTATAACATAAATATAATGGTATTTATGAGATCAAAATCACATTGTTATCAAATCTTATATCTAGACACTTTTTAACGGCAGTTATTGCAGGTTGGTTTTGAACACTGCAAGCAGATCGGTTGACCGCACATTGTGCACCAGTAATGGGTCATGCGTCGTTTCTGTTTGAAAATCTTTGGTAGTAAAGTCTATAACTTTTATTTTTGATACTCTCAGATATCAGTAGTCCAAACAATTGAGACGGAGAACTGTCAGGTGGGACATCAGTTGCGATCAACGGAACAACAATGTTTTGCGCAGGAGTTCGAATGGTTCTTGATGGCCCTTCTGCGGACCACTTCATGCAACGTCTTTTACCATAGAACATTTTCGTGAACGTTGCGTGTTACCGGCAACTGCCTCTGTCTCTGGTTCGTTTATCTGGATGACAGATTCTCTTTCTACAGAGTTCGTTGAGCGGGTAAAATGTGATAATGGAATATCATCATCTGAGGGGTCTTCAACAACCATTGAAGTCGCTGGTGTTGGTGATCCAGTGTGATCTTCTTCCTCTTCCGAAGAATTTCCACGGTCTGAGTGAATACAGTCATCTTCATCTGCCGATGATTGGTCAGATTCACAAAGCCAAGATTCTATTACTTGGTCTCCAATACCGCTGCTCCCTTGTACTCGTTGTTTTATCCTTGATGTAGAGGGCCCAGGTGAAGTATTACAACGCTTTCGATTCATTTTAACTACAAAAGAAACAAAAACAATAACCACAAAAACTCAAAAAGTTACACTAACACTGACCATACGAATGTGATTCGTCAGGTCGTCAAACTCACCTGTTTAGGAGAGCACCAAGCGTCCACCCTTCCCCGCTGCGCACGCGTCACTAGATACTAGAAAACTACCAAAAACGACAAACACGTATCCCCAGGCAAAACAAAGTTTTTAACGAATAACTATTTGGGTGACGAATGTCATTCGTACGTCAGTGGTTAAGGGTTAAGGACAAATGGTAGAGGTTGAATTTGGAATTATCTTTTTTATTGAGGTTTTACCATAAAAAATGGTGATTGAAACATAATGTATCTTCAGAACAAGGCATTACGAAGAGATTATTGAAGATTAAGTGATAGTGTCAGTCACTTATTTAAGAAATCAGAATATGGATGTAAATAGGTGGCACGTCACACACAAATGCATTATAAAGACAGCAGGAATAATGTTTATTTTAGTTTTGCTTGATAAAATATATGACTTAATAATATGATTGACCTAGTCATTGAAGCAGGAAAAAACACTGGTGATGGTGAGGGCAAAAGGTTACTAAGATATAAGAGACATAGATATCATATTGATCATTATACAATATTTAATGGTAGTGTAAAATTCAGTTCTATGTAAATATCAATTTATCATACCTTGTCAACACCGAAACTGTATTCGAGATTTTTTTGAAATTTAAAAGAATGTTAAGCAGATGACAGATCAATGACCGCCAAATCTCAGGTCATTGGTGGCGCTACAAAGACCGGTTACTCAATAGAAAAAAAGATTCGTATCAATTAAAAATCGAACATTTCGGAATAAATAATTAACCGCGGAAAGTCAAATGCTCAGATGTTATTTTTATTGTCTAACTTGACCAGCATGTAATTATTAAATAGATCGAAGATCGAGGGCTACTTACGTAGGTACCGAGATTTTTTTTTTTTTTTTATCAATAAACGCTGCCGACTTATCATAAGTTAAATAAGAACTACATATCATTATACCTATTAATGTGCAGCCGGCGAACAGGAAAATAGAAACATGAATTAGATTCAGAAATCCCTAGGACCTATTTAAAAAATATAAAAACCTGAAATGGATAAAACGCTGACTGAGCTGTGATTTAGGGTCGGTAGATTTTTCAACACGTATGCAATGCATTACACGTGGAGCACCAAGTGCTTGCGAAATACGTGCCAGACATAGTCCGTGAAAAAATCTGAAGCTACAAAAAAAAATCCCTTACCTCAAAGTACTTTCGGTAAATTAAATGAACTTTTCTCGCCTCCAACACCACTTTAAGTTCTCACTTTCACACACAAATGTTATCAAATAACAACAGATGTGCTGGATGGAGAATTTGATCAATTAAGACACTGAAGATACCGGCAAGCGCGTAGTGACTGCTCTACAGACGACTACAATAACCGGCGGAACGCGAATAACTGAATGAGCGACTGACCGTGAACTATTTCTGTCCTTGCTGGATTTGGATTGGCTGGCGCTCGAAGATCGAATGAACGAAATAAAATGGAGAAACGTCTCGATTGGTCAATGGGTAAAATCAGTGTTGCCATTGCTATGTCTGCTTTCCGCACAAAACAATTTAGTGTTTAAAATAAAATTACGTTTTTGTCATGACAACGTGAAGTGAATAACGTGAATAGTGATGACTGATGACGTATTCTAACTAAGTTTAATTTATTTACAGTAGAAAGTAGTGAAGTGCCGAATCGTTAAAAATGTATTTACGCGGATACGGATCCGGATACGGATATTTGGTATCAAGATCCGCGGATACGAATACGGATATTAACTTTCTTACTCAATCGGTGTTTCTGCGCGTGACCTTGAAACGATAGTTGACGTCATTTGGCGTTTTGCTTGACAGGATATGTTTCGACTAGCATTACGCGGGTGTTTCTTTTGTTTTGTTTATAGTTTAGTCACTAAATATTTGATTTTAAGAAATTAAAAATACTCCGAATGGAATTATTTCATCGTTTTATTTAATCACCTTTAAATAGAATTTCATCTATGTGTTGAAAATTAATAAGGTAAAAGATACGCCAAAAAAGTGGATATCTGAGGGAGAAGAAGGATCCTAATCCGTTGATACGGATCCGTATCGGGCCGACTAATTGTTATGATTATATGTATACGTGATGGTGACTATTAGGTGATCTCAGCAAATAAATAAAAGCGATTTTAGGCTCCATCTAGAATAACTGAGGAAAGATAAAATATCCAGTTCCAAATTACTTATGGCGGAACGTCATCATTTTTAGCCCCAAAGAGGGCTCTCTGGGGTTAAAAATGTTGACGTGAACGTGAATAATAAATAAATCTACTTTATACTATTTAATAAAATTTTGTAAGGTTTAAATTTACTGTCTGGTATCACTGATCCCTCAAAGTGAACTTCGATCGATGTCTAGCTCGTAGTACCTACTTAATCTCCACTTCCAGTACGACACTACGACATTGCCAGTATGACCATTGTGTGAAACACAAACAGTGGTCGTATTGGCAGAATATGCTTTTATAGCTCATAGACTAGAAAGCTCTAGAAACAAGATGAAATGAGTGCTAGCTACCAACAAACTTAATTGTATACTCTATCATGTCTGAAGTGTTTTCTCTTCAAATTGCTTACAGTTTCCTACAGTTTACTTAATTTTAGTCCAAGGGAAGAGTCGGGTCAAACTTTAGCTGAACACTTCAGGTTCTACAGCAACAGTGGAAGTAAATGAGTGTTACACGTGTCACGTGTTCGGTGTGTTGCCGGACGCAAAGATTAGCACTATCCCATTTCTTCCCGGACTTACTAGAGAATGGGCAGTAGCGTTCTCTATGCATCACCACCATACTGCGATCGCTAACTCACCTGCCAAGCGTGGCGTTTATGGCAAAACCCTCCCTTACAAGACACAAGCCTCCACGGCTTGTGTCCATCAGTGGACTTCTTTCAACTGAAATGATGCTGATGATACGTGTCATCTACTCCACAATAGTGTGTGTTGCTTCGTTCCCGCAAGACTGATTGTGATTGGCTCCATTAAAGGAATCTTAATTTACAGCAATTTGATTGAATGAATATTTAACAACGCCTACAAAAAGAAAATAGCAATTTTGTAGTTGAGAGTCTAGCTTTAAATTTCGGTGACTAGGTAGATATCGATAGTGTGATTTTCTCTTGGGTTAAGTACCTAAAACAGTGGTGTTTGATTTCTCATATTTCTTCTGCATTCAGTACCTATTTAGAAGGAACCTAAACCCGCGGTAAAATGACGATTCTTGCTTCACGGTTCACGTGTCCTCGGCTCAAGAAGCCCCTGAAACATTAAGATTAAGATGTGTGACGCCTTTTGTAACCAAGCTCGCCTCGAATGATAGGTACGTTACAAATAAACGTTGCAAGTCAACCTCCGCTTTTAAGGAGCATCCCTCCCAGCTTTCTTCCCAGCCGGGGTTTCAGCAGAGACAAATAGTTATAAGCACGTTTTACAAACATTTAACGAATCATTTTGCAGTGCATGGTAGTATTTTTACCTGTCTGACTACCATTAGTTGATGCACTGGGGCATTCCATTTTTTGTTTCTTTCTTGCATGGAAACATCAACACCATTTTAATTGATTTTCATTTAATTCACAAAATAAGTTTGATTAATTATCTCGGTTGTTTATATGCTTATATCCTACTCATATTTATTCAATTGATGTTTATTAGTTCGGCTTATCGTCACTGTTGGTAATATCAGGATTGATGAGTTTCTAGAAAAACGTCAAACGCTAGGAACCTTGATAGTGAAATGATTCTGCAGTTTCTGGATGATTCTGTTTGATCTGTAATTCTGTATCATTCATTAAATGTAACTCAATGAGACTACAATTGAGAAAACGTCATTCGTCAATCCCCGATTAGCGAATCCGACGCCAGTTCATAGACTTCATTCACCATTCGGTCAGTCAACCGATCACGCGCGAAAGTTGTGCACGTTTGTAATTCGTCGTTTAAATAATTTACGAAATTAAATCTATTTTGTGCAACATTTTCATGAAAAAATTAATTTCGCTACAAAGTTTAACTCGAAGATTTCTTATTGAATTTATTGGGTTAGACATACTATTTAATGCGTAAATTCTGTGCAAATAGCGTGATTTTGTGCTAGTCTAGTGTACGTTGTACAAATAATTACTTTCGCGCTTTCGAAATTCGAATTGCGTAGTCTTAGGTTTTCCTAGGTCGGTGCAGTTCGTAGTTCGTTAGGAAAATGAGTCTGAGCCGATTGTGTCGTGTGATGAAGTGCGATTTAGTGAAAGTTCAGTCATCTAGTGCGTTGGTTTCGAAACTTTGGGGACCTTGTACTGCTAGGGAAGTGAATACATGCAGCACGCAGCGAGCAAGTGTTGCACAACACAACTCGAAGCCAGACTGGAACCGGGCAGTGAGTGAGGCGGAGAAGATTGTGGGATATCCGACCTCCTTCCTGAGCCTTCGATGGGTATTAAGTGACGAAATTGCGAACGTAGCACTACACCTACGCAAGTTGGTAGGGAGCAACCATCCCCTTCTGAAAACTGCTAAGTACGTGACTCATATCAGTCGTTCTCGAACCTCTACCTATAAATATTTAAGTGAACCACATATAGGTACATCAATTACACAACCAAACTGTTTACTTGTTCCCTACCTACTGTTTTTGATGTCCCACACACTAATATTTTCTTATGTATTGTTTGTGTTTACCAATATAATTCTCTCTATCGTTTACACGCGCTACGCAGAAATAAAAAAACTGGTCAAGAGCGAGTCGGACTCGCGCACCGAGCGTTCCGTACCATCATATAGTAAGTTCTATAAAATAAAATATATTATATAAATATTTTATAGTATTATATTATTGCATATAGTATGCAGTTTTAGGTCAGCGCCATGTCTTGACCGATAGTGGAACTAATATGATTTTTTTTGAAGATTTCTGAAAAAGTGTGTTATTTAGAGACATCGTATTATTTTTCATTAAATATTTACTTAACTTCTATCACAAATAATAATTTCTGATTTTTCTCTAAATTTTTCGTCAAATGTCGAAAACTATGCGGAAACCTAAAAACCGCAACTTGAAACGCGGAAACTTAATATTCGGCTTATTAGTCGTTTCGCACGAATTTACTTGCCCGAAACGTGTTAATGAACACTTTTAAATAATATATATTAATTTCGGTACGCGATTCGCACTAGGTAGGTAATTTATTTGGGGGCGAATCGACAACTCCCGAATTACGTACCTATTAGGCAATTCACAGGTTTTGAACTTTATCCATATATAGAAGAAAATTGTACTTATGTACGAAATAATAGGAGAAAAATTAACTAATTTTATTACTGGAGTTTTCGATTCGCTCACAAAAATCAACTTCTTGCAAATGGCCTACAGAAAACGATAAATTATTTGCCTTACCGAAGTAAATTGCTAATCCACGAATAAACAATTTTTTCAATTACTATGTATAGAGCGCTTTTTATGATGTCTTTATTTTTAATTCGATGCTTTATTGTTTGAAAGTGGCAGTAACATTCTACAATTTACATTAACAAAACTATTACTTTTACTTTGTAAAGTGTTTCATTAAACTACAGACAAATTAGTTTTACATTTTGATAACTGTTTTTCCAACCATAGAAAATATTTGGATGTTCACCCATAAAAAAAGCACAAAAACCGGCCAAATAGTCGGAACCACGGACCGTTCATACTTATCCCGTACAGCCCAATGATGTATTATAACATCATTGCACCTGTCTCACTATGTAGACTACCTACTTAATATAGAATTCTGATATCAGGCTTAGATAACGTAAAAAATATTTTTCAGGTCTCTTTTAATCACAAAAGCGTACTACCTTTTGATTAAAAATATACAGCACTCTAATAAAAGAAAAAAAAATACAGATGAAAGAACTTAGTATCGGGCGAGAAAAAAAAATATTAATCACAGAAGAACTAATTGCCGACAGCTACCTACGATATTAAAACACTAAAAACAAATGGCTATCATAAAATTGACTATGGTCATTTGTTTTTAATGACCAGCCCGACTTTCAACTACACTGAAGCTAAATAGAAAGTCACTAAGTATGTGCTGAAATCGAATATTTACTCAATCATTTGTACACATGCACGCATCCCCGTTCATAAACGCATTATGTAATTTAAATCATGCGTATTACTGTCACACTTCATACACATGAAAATGTCAAATATATCTACTTAAAAATCGTCTTAAATTCATTCATTCACTGTCAGATACACAGATGCGGTCCATTCCATGTAATATTGCAAAAGAGTCTCTTTTGTAACGCACGAGCACTATTGAAAATTCAGCCTCTAAATAAAGGTAGGTAAGATATTGAGATAGGAGATGAAAGTTTGTATGGTTTATCGATGAAATTATGAAATCTCCTCTTTGCTAAATGCAGCAATAGATCATAACTACTTAATTCAAGTTTTCATAAAACAGGGGTGGTTTACACTTCCTGTCATCCACGCTTATCTCCTTACCTTTACATCTCTTAATTTACGATTCTGCGACATCACCCAGTACATCGGCTATATCTTCATGTTCCCATCCAATTTATTTTACACTAGCTTCTGCCCGCGACTTCGTCCGCGTCAAATTTTCGCTCCCCTTCCCGTCGCATCGAATTGCCTGCCAGTTTTCGCCCATTTTTCGTTTGCTGCTCCGCTCCTTTTGACCGCAGCGTGATGTTAGCGTGAAAAGAAAAAAAAATGGGGGCGTTGTGTACTCTTTTTTCTGGGTCTCTTACCACCCCCCTTTAGGCCTGCAGCACCCACAAGGGGGCGTTATCGCCCACTTTGGGAAAGGCTGCTCTGAACTATCTGTGTATGTACCAAATTTCATTTAAACCGGTTCAGTAGTTTTAGCAGGAAAGCGAGACAGACAGACAGAGTTACTTTTGCATTTATAATATTATATTAGTGTGGATAACCTGTTCAATATACTTACACTAGCTTCCGCCAGCGGCTTCGCCCGCGTGAAAATTCAACCCCCCAATTCACCCTCTTAGGGATGGAATTTCAAAAAATCCTTTCTTAGTGGATACCTACTCTTCACAAAGAACACACCCTCCAAATTTCATGTCTCTACAACCAGTGGTTTAGGCTGTGCGTTGATATATCAGTCAGTCAGTCAGTCAGTCAGTCAGTCAGTCACTCAGGACTTTGAATTTTATATATATAGATATCTACCTGTAGTGGTTACTGTTATCACTTCAATCTCCGACAAACTGCCATCGTTATCATTATCCTTCTGTTCTAATACCAATTTATTTGGCCCATCTTCTTTTTCTAAACATCAGAATCAGCCGTCTTCTCTAGCTATATCATCTTTCACACAGTCAATGAATCGTTTCTACCTGTGTCCCTCAATCTGCCATGTAAATTCAGTATTTTGGCTTAGTATACATAGTTTGATGCTTTATTTTTTGGAGGTTTGAGCAACAGGGTGTAAAGTTAACTCAACCTTCGTAGAAAATGGAGGATCCTCCGACGAGACGGGTATCGTGTCTGTTTTGGCAACCGCTCGAGCTGGAGAGTAGTGGTGGCCCAGTGCTGACGTAGGTCATGGGTTTGTACCCAGAGTCCCAGACTGGCGCTTTACTTTGTGTAAATTATTGCATCACCACTGCTCTCAAAACGGTGATGGAAAACATCGTGTAAAAACGGGCATGTCTTAGCATCAAATATTCCAAGACATGTGACATCTCCCATCCCGCTCTGGGCCCGCGCGGTGGATTATGGCCCACTCCCTTTTACAGAGGAGGCCTGTGTCCCAGCAGTGGGAACGTTATAGGCTGGTTCTAATACATAATTTAGCTCGATGAGTTTACTGTCTTGTCTGTTGACAAAAACAAAGGGTTTCGTATTCGTAATGTTCTTCCGGTATCACGTTTCTATATGACGTGCAATATTGTTTCATACACTGCGAAGCTTTTGTTCTTAATACACGTAACTGCCATATTAAACTGGAGACTGGTTTACGAAACTTGCAAGTAATTTGTAAATGTTAACGATCTTAGTTGCAATCACAGGAATGCCACTAATGTACATTGCAATATAGCTCTCTAATTCAATTATGGATAATTATTATTAAATAGGAATTTAAGTTTAGATTTAAAAAACTTAAAAAATAAAACAAAGAAAGAACAATAATAAAACAAACACTTGACTAGGACTTCATTCAAAGTTTTGCAAAATCTAAGCTACAAAAAAAATTGGTGGCCAGGTGGCTCCGACTTACGAGATGTAGGTTGTGGACCTTTACTTTGTGTAAATTATTTCATCACCACTGCTCTCAAAACGGCGAACACGAACTGCACGGAAACCGAGCATGTCAACTAGAATCAAAATGAGAAAACATGTGACATCCACCGACCCGCACTGGGGCCGCGTGGTGGATGACGATCCACTTCCTCTAATCGAGAGGAAGCTCTGTCCTAGCAGTGGTAACTTTAAAGGGTGATTATGCATGGAGCCGATAAAAAAATAGAATTTCATATCCGCAGAAATGTTATGGTAACATTCGGATCTGGTGTTCACTTAGTAGTGCACTTAGGATGGTTAGCGTCAAGTATACTTTGCGCAGGACATGTTAATATCAAATTTATCGTCGACATAGAGCTCTACATCTTCAGCAGAATCTTTCACTGGTAACCTTACTTTGGAAGAGCATCAGCTGTCAATACAATTATCCAGTTTTCACTTACTTATTTGTTGTTTTCTGTACTTAACTTAGCAGTATGTGGAAATATCGAGTTACTTCTGTCCGTTGTACGTAACGAACGCATCGCGTGCAGAGGTTACTACCGAGCGGCGATCAATGCACATTCTTCATTGCAACACTTGCACATCATCGCGCATTTAATCGATTATGCTACATTGGTATTAGTATTCCTTCAACGTGTTTTACTGTAACATTACGCACTGTTTTTTAGTTTACGTCATTGGCCCTTTTAGCACTATCAGCCTACTTATAATGCTTCTTGTTTTTTTACCATGTTTTTTAGCAAATAAATATTATTCTGTTTTATTCTATTCTACGTCTGGGATACAGCTTAGGTCTTTTCTCTAGTCTCTGTGAGATCGACTAAGCAGTATACCACCACGCGGGTTTCAAAATGTTTAGAAATATAATTGTCCTTTCAATAGATGTTACTGAAGCGACTAAAAATACATATTTCATCATTATAGTTATTCTTCTACCCCATTTGTAATGTATCATTAAAGAAGGCGCCATCTTTAATTTAGTGTTATAATTTTGGCAACACAGTTGTGGTTCGATCTCTTGCAAAGCGTTGCAAAATATTTCTTATGCAACGTTAAAATGACCGTGCGAGAATCCGTCAATATGTCTACAATCTTTTACTTCGACCTAGATTTACACGAGAGAACTTTTTTGTATCGTCGAGGTATTCTGGTCGTCTCGTGACTGTTGCGAACCGTTGTTAGTACCTTCTATAAATATGTCGTAAGTTATTATTTCAAAAGGGCCGCAGTATCAATGGGGTCTTCACCACATATCGAAAGGTAAAATATCTCCTATGATTATGGAGGTAGGAGATTGATTAAAACGAATTTCCCTATTAATAAAAGATATGTTTTACGGGTCACTACACTGCCTAGAGCAGTGGTGGCCCAGTGGTAACGGCCGCAACTTACGAGTAGTAGGTCGTGAGTTCAAACCCAAGCAGGCGCATTCCTTTGTGTAAATTATTTCATCGCCACTGCTCTCAAGTCGTCGATCGTGAGGAAACCGGCATGTCTTAAAACCAAAAATTCGACGACATGTGACATCTACCAACCCGCACTGGGCCCGCGTGGTGGATTATGGCCCATCACCTCTCACCGAGAGGAGGCCTGTGTCCCAGCAGTGGGAACATTATAGGCTGATGATGATGATACTGCCTCTGGCCACAGCAGACGCTGTGGTCTAGGAATTAACGTGGACATGCGGTTTACCAAGCAGGACCAGAATTCAAAAGATTCTCTTTACAAATAAAATTATAAAAAACTATAATACTTTGTCCAGGAACCTGATTTACAATGGCAAGAATAACATGCAAGCATGGGGTCTCATCGTACTACTGGTATCTAAGGCAGCCGGTCACAGCCCTGAGATTCCTGACATGGAACAGGATAAGGCTGCTGGAGTTCTGCACAGGTGAGCATAACATTCAATTAATATTGAGCATGATTTTAAGACATAAGCACTGGGATTGGATTACAATATACCCAGTTGGTACATATTTTGTAGTACGAATGCATTCGTTGAGTCATGAGCATTTGCAAGTCAGCCCCTGACACGTATCATGCTGATGGTCAATTCTTTTTCGACCAGAGTACAGGAGACAAGGTTCTAAAGTAGGCTATATAGTTACGTCAGAGTAATATGATATTTTTTAAAGACGGTAAAAAAATTAAATGGGTTTGGCAGTGGCAAACTTGAAACTTGGCACGCTAGCTTGTAGGGTTGGGAAGATCTGACCTTCCTACCCCTACAAGCTAGAACTATCAAATTACAAACACTTCTGAGGTTAGGGCTGATCCAATACCAGTTACTTACTATCATTGATAAAATTTTGCCACAGATAATATAATAAATTGTTAGGATAAATTCAAATATTAAACTTATAATTCTAAAACAGTTTCATCACCAGCTGATACCATCACTTTCGAAATGTGACCTTAGACCAAAGAACGCGTTTCATTTTCTATCCAATATTTTTGAACAGTCTCTCGACTGCATGATTTTAAGCGGCCTCTATATTTTATAAGGCAGACATTAAGCGTGCAATTTGCTGCACAGTGCACCAACAAATTATCGAAAGGGTATTGGCCGGTCCAAGGTTCGAAAGTGAAAATTCCACTTCCTTATTGACCACTGAACAACTATCAATAAAGCTTCCTGTTGAAGGGACATGACTGGTGTATTCGGTGATTAATTGTAAATATATATATAATGAAAAGTGATATGCATGACTCGTGATGCTGATGTACGGTCCAGAGATAATTCGCGGTGACATTACCATCGTGTGTGGCCAACAGTGACCAAAATTATAAGTTGAAGATTTGAGTTCTCACTATAAACAAATACTCCGCTATACCTGCTTCTCAACTTACCTCGAATATAAAGATACAATTGGGGAATTTGAAAAAAATAGGAACGATGATTGAAAGTTAGGCTCCACCACCAAGTGATTGTTGGTGGCCCAATGGTATCGGTCCCAACTTACAAGCTGAAGGTCGTGGGTTCGAACCCAAGCAAACGCTTTACATTGTGTAAATAATTTCATCGCCACTGCTCTCAAAACGGTGAAGGAGAACATCGTGAGGAAATCAGCATGTCCTAGAACCAAAAATTAGAAGACATGTGACTTGTATCAACCCACATGGCGCCCGCGGCGTAGATTAGGATTAGGTCCACTCCGTCTCACCGAGAGGAGGCCTATGTCCCAGCAGTGGGAACAGTATGGACTGATTATGTGAAGTGACCAATCAAATATATGAAGTCTGTGATTTTCATTCGTTAGGCGTGTACGTACAGGCTACGTGCTTCGTAAGTGTCTACATGCGTAAAGTCGCGGGTAAGCACCATTTGGTCAGTTAAGCATTCGATTCGTATAAATTGTTTATCTATGCACATGTGGACATAGAAGCGGGACACGAATGCCGTTAACTTAACTTTCTATGTAACTAGTAACGCACAACGCATTTTGACGGTTGTTATTCTAACTACGTAAGAAAAAACACGGTAATGCGAAAGTGATAGAATGTATGATCCTAAACCGGGCACCTGATGACCACTAGCATTGCAGAAGCTATAAGTATAATAAGAAGATTTAATTATATAGTTAGCATAATTTTATTTATCTCGGTAACACACGACCGCCATCAGCTTGTACCGTTCCCACTGCTGGGGCACAGACCTCCTCTCTGGGAGAGAAAATCAAACGTAATCCTCCACACGGGTTTACTCATAATGTTTTCCTTCACCGTTTTGAGAGCAGTGGTGATAATATAAATTTCACTAAGTAATGTGTCTACCTGGGTTTGAACCCACGACGTACGACACGTAAGTTAGAGCTATTACCACTGGTTCGCCACTTGTTCTCCTGCAAAATGCTAATAGACGAAATGACAATACAAACGTGTTCTTGAGTGGAGACCGTTAGTCGGCAATCGTAAAGTATCTAGAACCCCTCACGACCTTCGCAGGGTTGCTGGTAGGGAAGAGAGTGACCGAGGATTATAATTTTACTAACTTATTAAAGAACCGTATATTGAATATCACAACCTTCCAGCATAATACATGTGTTTAAAGAATCGAGAAATCATTTTGACAAAGGATCCTGAATTCCTGACACTCCGAAACCGTGAACAGTTTACATTATATTTCTCAAATACATATTTCTTTCCCACCAGCCAACGGGCACTTGCTGAAGTGACAGAGATGATCCGGACTTCTCACCTGGTGCACAAAGGCCTGGTCAACATGAACTCCCGGCAGCCAATAGCTGCTGAGCCTGATGATATGATGTTCGGCAACAAGATAGCTCTGTTAAGTGGAGACTACTTGCTGGCTAACTCTTGTTCGGAGCTGGCTAATTTGAGGTAAGTGAGCAGATTGTTTTAAGTGATCCTGAATTGGGAAATCTTAATAGGTTTCCCAATTCAGGATTGCTACATTAATCGTTACATTAGTACATTAATATGTACATAGTTAGGTCCAATCGGCAGATCATCATAACGACCTTATCTCAGATTTGAAATTGGGAATATCTTAAATAGTTTGGTTTTGGCCCATTGCGCCTTTGTCTTCTATTCATAATATATCTCACCAACTTCGGCCCGCTACTTCGTCCGCTTCAAATTTCTTGCTCTTCCGACCCACCTTCCTCGATAAATAGGCCATCTATCACTAAAATGTTCCTGAAATTAGCACGTTGAACCAACTAAACTCTTCAGCTTTATAATATTATACAGTATCTATAGTTTAGCTTCCATGTCAGTGTTTACTTCATTCCGTGTTATAATATTATCTTTATTATACGATGTAAGAAGTCATTATGTGTTGCTTTTCGTGACTGCGATAAGTACGACATTGCATTTGCAGACTGGCTTGTGATCATACTAAGTTAAGTACTGTTTAAAGTTATATTTTACAAGATAGTCGCCTAGTGTCCTAGACTGTGGACGGGGATAAAGAAGTGCATAAGTACGACTTTAGTATGTATTACTTAATCAATTTATGCGGTCTGTTGTCTATAAGCATCTAAACCTGTTGTTTCACGACACGTCTATGTGAATGAGATTATCTAGGTGAGAGGTCGCATAAATTTTGATAGATTACGAAGAGGGGACCTAGTCGTGTTGAAAATATATGATAATTGAGTAGAGGAAAGAGGGGCGACGACACCATGAGTCAACTCGATCGGAGACACACCTCATCGGATACGTGTTACATAATATCTTCAAGCAGGCAGCCAGCGAAACACAAAGTGGGCTAGCATAACTAGCCTTGGAGGAAAAAACGTCGCAAGATCTAAAGATAACGTATGCACTTTCATTGATTTTTCAGAAGTCGTTACATTTGTAGTGTCTGTCTGCTTCCTACTTCCTTCAAAAGTGCAAAACAGAAACGCATTGTGGCCTTTAAATATTGAGGTGTAGGTAATTAATTTTCTTATACTGCCTACAAACGAATACAAATAAACTTAAAGACATTTTCGTGACTGTCAAGCTTGTTGTTTTTTATTATTCTGAGAGGCATTTTCTTCTTAAAAAATACCTATCGGCACCTGCTTACTAGAATAGACTATTCTCGAAGATGATTTCGGCCTCATCAAAATAATTGCAGTTTCTCTAAAATCTATTGGTCATAGGCCTATTTTCCTCACGATTGTAACACATGCACAGATTTCTTAAGATATTGAGAGAAAACTTTGAAAGCTGTTCTCGAAAGGTTACATTGTACCTAAATGGAAATGATTGGATTGTCCCATTGTGTTCCATGACATGGAACATATGGTGTGAAAGTGTTGAAAATCACGCTTTGTTTCAACTTGGTGCAGTACTTACTTATTGAATATCTACTGCACGAAGTGACGCTTCATGTTGTAGACTGTTCAGTTAATTTAAAGTTTGCAGGTATTGCCTATATTTTCAACATGGCGCCCAAATGTGTCAAAGTATAGATCTGCTCGTTTTTTGTCAATCGATACGTGTGATCAAACCAAATCGAGTGAACATTCACTCGATTTGGTTTGATCACACAACCAAAAAATTATTGAAATCGTGGGTATTTATATCGATTGCTACTGTGGGTCGTTTTGATCGATAACTGAACCAGTGATGGACGATTCTAAATTTGCTATTTAATAAACATGCGACAGCTGAGACACAAAATTGCAAAAGCAATTACAAAAGTCACTAATCCTTGAGCTATGCACAAAAGCTAAAATGAAAAGGGCAGGCCACGTAGCGAGGCTTACAGACCAGAGATGGAGACGTAAGAGCAACTCTATGGAGGCCCAAAGGACAGAGAACCAGAGGAAGACCAGTAATACGATGGGTAGACGAGATAATAAAAATCGCCGGGTCAAAGTGGAGCCAAATAGCACAAGAAAGAGACAAACGGGCATCATTGGAGGAAGCCTTTACCTACTCTTTACCATACCGGGGGCCTTGCAATAGAAGAAAAAGGAAACTAAGAATCTAAATTATATTTAAATAAATGAAGATACTAACCTCACTTATAACAAAACTACTAGAATTAAGAAACTCTGTACTTACCTATGTTGAAAGGAATAGGTAAAGGATTTTTATATTTATTTAACATGTGACAGCAGTGATCGATAAAAACGAGTAAATCTGTAAGAAGCTTACAGATATATTGATAGTCAAGACACAGTAACTCGAGCGACAAAACCGATCGTTGAATATCGAACAAAACTAAAGACAAAGACACAACCAAGATAAAGACATTATGTAAACTGAATGTACCAATACGTGCTCCAAATACATGTGGTATTTCATAATGACGGATGATGATGATGATGATGAGGATGTGGATGTGGTGGTTTTTCTTAACGTTTTGTGTGGTCTTTTTAATTGTATGTGTTTTATATATCTTTTTAATTTTGTAATTGTTGTGCTTACGATCCTTTGGTGGTCGAATTAAAAGTGTTGTTTATTGTAAGTCGCAAATACCTCTTTCCTAACAAACATCTTCATAAACTTGATCACGCTGTACCAGTAATCCACAAGTGTATATATACTCAATCCGGTCTGAGACGTAACGCAATATTTTGCGTTTCAACTTCAACGTTACGTTACGTAAGGCGATGATGAGTAGGTAACGTACCTTTGACTGCTATAACAGTGAAAGTATACGTTAACACGCTGTTTGTCTTAGTATACATCATATCCATATGCTTCTAGACGCTTCTGGCCAAGTAATAATAGGTCGATCAGGTCGATCTACGCTTGCCGCTGTTGGTCGCGGATGGGTGACCATCTTTACACACCAAGACCTCTTCGTGCCTCGGAAAGCACGCTAAGCCATTAGCCCGGCTATCATTTGTGGGTCTTTAACAGTCGGTAGGTACGGGTCGTCAGAAGCCAAACAACCAGTCTTACCATGGGGTATCGCATTATCCAGTAATTAGGTTGTGGAGGTCAAATAGACAGTGATTTCATGTTAAATACTGGTATTCAGCTGCATCCGGATGCAGACTGGAAACCGACCCCAACATAGTTGAGAAAAGGCTAGCCTTTTCTGCGGCGGTCTAGGCAGATGATGATATCCATGTACTTTTAATGGGCCGTGACTTGTAGGTTTATATTGTTACTTAGATCGTAAAATCTAGAAACGTCACACTAACTCCATCCAAGGAGGGGGCAGTGTTACGTACATCGAAAACACTAGAAACGATACGCTAACGCCATCTGCCATATGTTTCGGTAATATTGGTTTTAATTAATTTATCCCGAACCCCAGCTCGTAATAATATTAAATAGCAGCTGCTTGTTGTATTGACTCTAACTTCAGCTTAGAATCTAGTCGCATTGACTTTCGAATGTCTTGCCTCCGTCTAAAGCATTAACTAGTTCATAAGACCTAGACGTAATTCAAATAACAGAACTTGACCTAACAAAATCAACGATTATGCGAAATTACTCAATTAATATTCGTAATTCATTGAATGCGTAACTAAGTATGTAACTGGTAGTATAAGGGTATTATGACATTATCCAGTCATTTATGGATGTCGGCTAGTATTTAATTTTATTTCAGGAATAATATTCATTATATTACAAAAGTGGTATGTTCTTGACAGTTTAAGTAAAAGATACATTATTTAACAAATTACTATTTTTTTTTACTAAACATGTTTTTTTTTTAATTTAAATTTTGTACATTTTTGTATTATATTATAACGTTATCTTCATGTAATTTTGTTCATAAACATTAATCACACGATATAGTAATAAACATTACAAGTTCTGACACGTTCTATATATTTTGCTTCTGACCATGCACTTAGATTAAAAAGTCTTTAATTAAGAATCTGAGCCACGTCATCTTTAAACTGCATCCTCCCTTACTCCCCTTGAGACTGAAGCTTTATTTGGCTACATTCTTCAAAATCAATCTGGAGATTGCGAGAACATTTATGTTTATATAAAAGTTATAGCTGAAAAATTAGATAGTACTTTTGAGTAAAACTTCATCTTACTACTTCACACACATCTTTTGGAATAAATTTTCAAAGTAATGACATCAAAATCCATTGCGTAGTTTCGATTCCGTTAAGAAGAACAACGCGGACACACAGACTGTCACGAAAATAAATTTTTAATATACATAGATAGATAAATATATGTTAGTAACTATTGCGAAATATGTGTCTAGTCGCGATACACCAAGGTATATGGCAGGTGACCATAGGTTACGGTGACCCAATGACCCAGCTACGCAACATCTCCTCACTCAAGAGAACATATCACTCCGCCCATTGTTAGATTAACACGCAATGCCTCTTCTATGGGCTTTTAACGGCGATAATTTGCATCTTCAGAACGTAGTAAGATTTGTTTATCATTTTAATTGTGGCTAAATTACTTATTAATGAAGGTGTTAATTTGAGCATTTGACTGCATGAGCTTGTCTTGGGCTGAAGAGACAGATATAAAAGATTAGGAAGTAACTGTAGCCTCAAAAAATATACACCGTTACAGTTTGGAATAGTCCCTTTTTTTTTTTTTTTGGATGGGAAATCATCAAATGACTTCTCCCGCTCTGGGCGGAGCGGGAGGGCGTGTCAGACTTTTACTGACTAAAACCCACCCGTGTTCCTTCAGTTGCCCATGTGCCAGGGTCACGGTATCTCTTTCGAACAATCACGCGACCCCGGCAGGCATCGATCCTAGCAGACCCCTTCAGTGTTGCTGACATCTCTTTGAGGCGCGCGTGGAACACTACGCGCAGTCGACCCGAGCTTGGTCCTTACCGGGCGGCGAGCTACCCATTGCTCGCCACCCGCAAGCTCGCGCCTACGGTGGCCGGGAGTCCGCAATCGACTCCCGGCGCCCGGGGCGTCTCCTCCTGCGGCGGCTAGGGACGTGAGGGCGCAGAGACTGCCACTCCCTCACGCGCCCCGCCTCCTCCTTCACGAGCATTACTGCTTCGCAGAAGGAGGTGACGGCTTCCCATGCCCTCTCGCTCCGTACCATGGCTCGCACCAGGGCCGGACGCGAGAGATCGCCGCCGCCGATCGCCTCCACGAGGACACGGCGGTGCTCCGCCCAGGCAGGGCACACTTCCACCGTATGCTCCACCGTGTCCTCTAGACGATCCTCACAATGGAAACACCCGGGCGTTTCCTCCCGCTTTATCCTGAACAGGAACCCACCGAAGCACCCATGCCCGGTGAGAACCTGCGTCAGGCGGAAGGTGAGGACGCCGTGGCGCCTCTCTATCCACTCCTCAAAGAGGGGACTTACCGCCGCAATTGTGCCGTGCCCTTGGAATAGTCCCTTAGCTCGCAATATATTTAGTTAGATTATTATGACATCTGCTGATTGATCTACAAAAATTAGACAGTTTGTCTCCTTTTTAAAATTAAGGAATATCTAACCGCTCCTTATTAATAAAGTTATCTTATCCATAAATCTTGAATACTGTATCGTAAATCCTGAAGGTTGTACGGGTGTAGCTTGTAACTTTTCTCCACGTTTATTAATAAGGGGTGAGTGTCGACGCCATAAGCGATAAATTTAATAGGTAGTGAAAAACCACAATTGGCTAAGCTAAGATGATGAATTTCTTCAATCTACAGAAATCAAGAGCTGGTCGAACTCATGTCGTCAGCAGTACGAGATCTCGCAGAAGCAGAGTTCCTTGGTGAAAGAGACGAACAGAACAACCCACTGCCCTCAAGACCCCTACCCAAGGAGGAGATTCAGTCTGCATCAGGTAATAACATCTTCTAGTATAAGAATATTATTGGAAATCAGAAAAACTGTCTCAGTACTATTTATAATGAAAAGTTGCCCTTTTTCATCTATGCAGGTTTAAATTTCTTTGTAGACAATATGTTCACTATAAGAATATCAATGATTTCCAATTGAATCAGCCGGACAGCTTAGGTACATCTGTAATGAATTCGAGTAGAACTCGTTTTTGCTTCGAGGATGTGGGTTAACTAATTAACTCTACTTCAAATTTACTTAAGCGAGAACAAATTTAGGCGTAGCTACAATATTTGCATGCATGCTAACCATGTAGATGATCACATTGTAGGTTGAGGTTGCCTGTCTTAAGAATGATGAGGTTACCGGTCTGTATGATTGGACTTAAGATTAATTAAATGGATTTAATCTTTTCAACTGCAATTAATAATAATAAAATATCATATCTAGATCTCAAGGTTTTGGTCTAAAATTGAATAGTTATAATCGACTTATGATCACTGATGATCATTTGGCCTTTTGATCTCATTGTTGCAAACCATTTAAATTTTATTTAGTGCTTCGTTACCCTCTTCAACCATTTCGGAATCTTTTTGTGATTAATACATGGTCATTTCTGCTAGTTGCAGAAAAACGTGCGATTGACAACAAAATCTTCCTCTATCATGCTTACCTCTTTTATTACCTTTCACAGCATTCTACTAACACAGCATTCAGCATACAGCATTCTTTAGACTCTTCAAACATAGCATTACCCAATAATATAGCCCCACAAACAAAATCAGACTTACAATACATTGGAAATCAACGCATTCCGATCCACAAGTGGAACATTATAGTAGTACATGTAAGGAACATTAGTATTCTCAGCGCGGCGTGCCGCAAGGAACTATGCTGCGCCCTCCATTGGGTACGTGACAGAGTCAAACAATGGAAACGAATGTGGCTCTTTGACCAATTTGTGTTTGTATAGTTCTAGTACGACTTTCGGTTTTCTTGGGTTTGTTCCGTGTTGACGTCATTTTATAGGTTAGGGAAGACTGGGTTCTTTTATTTGTTTGCGTGAATGAATGGCATGATGGTAATGTTGAAAATCTCTACAGCGCAACTTATGATTTTGTTACGGTTGTGCTATAGTTGCGTACTGATTTACTTATAAGGAGAGAAACCAAGAATTAGGTTTTTTAATTCCACCACGTGACACCTTTCTTTATACCTCCTATTACATCCTACTTAGGAGATCAAAGAAAACTTTGGATTCTTATAACTTGCAGGCAAACAGTTCACTTGTAATATGCACAATTCTATACTATATCGCGATCGTGTAAGGAAACGGTTTCGTTAGACATTTTCTCTGTCTCAAATGTCACGCGGGTTCCGGTTACCATTGAAGTAAAGGTTAGGTTTCCGCGCAGCAATGAACTTTCATTTTCAGAACATCGCCAATGTATACCCAGTATATACGAAAGCGTACATGTGTACGATATGAAAAAGTTATTGACTATCCGACACCATCCGACCGACCGTGTCCGTCATTCTTCGTTGGTCCATTACGACTTCTTCTATTCTCTGTTCCTTTTGGCCTCGTACAGGAGTTTCTGTTTTTTTTTTTACTTTCTAGTAGTATTGTTAGTTTTTTATGATTGTATGTGTGTTTAGTTTAGTATGTGATTTCCTGTCACAATAAATACGTTTTCTTTCTTTATCCATGTCGTGCATATTCACGGTTTTGTACATTTGTAGCAGTAATATGCATGTGTCGTACACAAGAATCGTTATGTCCTTTTAGAGATGAGACGCGACCTTCAGACATAGCCCGTTTGTACGGCGTCTTTGTTTTTGCGTCGCATTCGTAAAGATTAATAACATCCTGCATTCTTGTTAAGTTTTTGTCTTAAAAAAATATGTTGTTAGTAAATAGTTGCTACCTGCAATTTCACATGCATTGAGCTTCCCACGGAACTGTGCATTTTTCTGGCATGAAAAATAATTTGTTGACACTCGGGAATAGAGGATCAGGAATAGAAGTTTTGTAATGATATAAACGGTACCTATTTTCAAATTTCGATCTTTTCAAACATTGTATGTTACTAACGAACAACAGATGTACCGTGTGGTGCCGGACGTAAAGAATAACACCACCCCATTTCTTCCTGTGGGTGTCGTAAAAGGCGACTAAGGGACTTACTAGAGAATGGGCAACAGCGTTCTCTATGCATTTTACCACCATACTGCGATCGCCAACCCACCTGCTAAGCGTGGCGATTATGGCAAAGCCCCCCAAATTGGGAGAGGCCTAAGTCCAGCAGTGAACGTCTTACGGCTGAAGTGGTGATGAACGAACAACACCAATTTGACAACTACAAGGGTTTTTTTACTAGTTAGTAAGTAAAATGATATCTCGTTTCAGAGTGGGAGATCCTGACAGACCCTTTACCAATGGGTGGAGTGATCGGATGCGCGGGTCGAGAGTGGTCAGCCCGCCATGTGTTAGCTGCGGGAGCGTTGTTAGGCAAGAGCTGTTCAGCGGCCCTGAAGCTGGCAGGGCATAAACCACAGCTGCAGTCACAGGTGACTCATTATTTTATTACTTGGCTTGAACAAGTGTGACGGGCATCCGAAAAGGGCTGACCTAAAATAATTTTGCGCTAGCAAGAAGGAGGTTATCTGGAAGGAAATGTCAAAGATACAGCAAAGTAAAACAATAAAGGGATACTCCCTTCTATTGTTTTACTTTGCTGTATCTGTATCTGTTTGGATTTTATGAGATGGTAGTAAAGAAAAAGAATTACCATGCCATAACTTTATCTATCTATACTAATATTATAAAGCTGAAGAGTTTGTTTGTTTGTTTGGTTGAACGCGCTAATCTCAGGAACTACTGGTCCGAATGGAAAAATATTTTTGTGTTGGGTAGCCTACTTATTTATTGAGAAAGCCTATATCATGCTACAATCAAAAGGAGTTGAGCAGCAATGAAAAATAGACGAAAACTGGCAGGCAATTCGATGCGTCAAGAAGGGTCGGGGGAGCAAAAATTTGACTCGGACGAAGTCGCGGGCAGAAGCTAGTACCAAACAAATATACACTAGCACCTCGGTTGTCTGGCTTCAATCACTAAAATTTAAGTTATGTAAATATCTTTTCAATTTCCAGGGTTACCTATTCGGCTGTCATCTGGCCCTAGCCTGGCAAGCGTTCCTGGACCTGGAAACCTTCACAGGTCCTGAACCTTCGAGCTTCTCCCTGGTGGGGGCGCCGCTGGCCTTCACGTTAGAAGCTCGCCCTGAACTGTATGAGTACATCGAGGCTGGCAAGAAGAGCGTTCAAGATGTTGATTATCATGCTGTGAGTACTTAGTTATCATCTGCCTCATCATTTCAGCTGACAGAAGACAACCACTGCTGGACATAGGCCTCCCCAAATTTGGGGGGATTTGGCATAATCGTCACGCTTGGCAGGCTGGTTGGCGATCGCAGTATGGTGGTAAAATGCATAGGAAACGCTACTGCCCATTCTCTAGTAAGTCCCTTAGTCGTCTCTTACCGATCATCGGTCATCATCTGCCTACTACTTCCCAACTATGTTGGGTTTGGTTTTCAGTTTAACTGGATGCAGCTGAATGCCAATATTTTAAAATTGGAGCAGTCGCTTCATAGGCAGTCGGTTAATTGACTACCCAGTTATTGAGTAATACAATTCTCTCTTCTTAAATCTGGTTGTCAGGATTTCTGGCTTCTGACTCCCCGTAACGGTCACTCTACAAGAAAAGTTAAGGATCATTTTGACATATATAACAGCCCATTCGACTGGTCAGCTACCAGAACGAACAGACCGTCTATAATTACGCTTTTTAGGCTTCCTATTTAAATAGTATATAATACTCAATATCTTTATTGCTTTACCACAATATGTATTTAAGTGGTAATTAATTTAGATCATTATAAACCCTGTAAGACGCAGCATAAGGATAGGAAAGAGGAAGCTCTGTTTAAGAAGCTTGTATTGTTCCAATTGTTGGGACACAGGCCTCCTCTTGGTCAGAGGTCCGAGAGGTCCGTAATATCTACCACGCGGGCTTAGTGCGGGTTTCAGGGGTTCCATTTACTGACTTTAAATGCTATGTTCCCCCAGCTGTACCGCGCAGTGCTGGAAGGCTCGGGCATCGAGCAGACGAAGCGGCTGCAGCGCTCGCACATCGCGCGCGCCGTGGCCGTGCTGGACAGCTTCCCCGACTGCGACGCGCGCACCGCGCTCGCCAACATCATCGTCGCCATGCACCACGAGCATCTGTGACCTACTCGACAAGCTTAGCTCACTCTCTATATGTCACCCTCAAATTGTAAATACCGTTAGATTACAATCTAACTAGCGAGATTGTAATCTGACGGTTCACAAACTTTCGACAGATTACAATCACGTGAGATAGATTATAATCCAGCGGTATTTACATTTTCACGGTCATACATATATAGGGTGGTAGAGACATCAATGCACAGCCTGTTACCATGTACCCAGTAAACGCTTCTGAAAATTTTAGAAAAAAAAATACAAACGAAATGAGGACCCTTTTGAAATCGGTTAAATAGCTGTTCCGTACATTTTGACGGTGCGGTTGCGTAGGTATTGCATAATTCTATGAAACAGCTGACTTTTTGTGCGCATGTGATTGGGTTTAGATATCCCTACCTCCCTGTTATAATTACAGGTTCATATTTGTGACCACCTCATTTATCATCATCATTGGCAGCCTAGTACCACTCACGGCTGTGTATATGTCTCCTTGGTCTGTACGAGTCTCAACCAGATCTTACCCGCGATCTTCCACCTATCTGGCTGTTGGTCTGCCGACACTCCTTCGACCGTCTCTCGGCAATCATTCAGTAAGGTTTCCACTCCACCTGCTATAACATGTCACACATATCTTCACTCTTTATCTTCCTATATTCGAATATATTGTGTGTATTTAACTTTATCAACTATGACTTCAACAATTACGCTATATCTTTCACATAATTCATTCATTAATCCATCTTTTATATGCTCTTTCTCAACTTTTAGATTTAATAATTCTCATTCTTACTCGTGATGACATAGTTTTAAAATGTTTGTAACGATGAACCTATTTTAAACCGACGAAAAAAAACGGAGGAGGTTCTCAAGTCGACACGTATATTTTTTTTTATATTCTGTAATCTTTTAATAGAAAAGTTCCAGCTAGGACTACAGTCCAGAAGACAGGTAAAGACAGGTCGTGCTGTTGGTGTCTATACCACATTATTGTAGCCATACATCATGATCATCTGTAAATATTGTTGAGATATTACCCATATTCAATATGGTGTGTTTGTGACCATATAGTATTTAGACCAACCGTAATATTGTACTGAACAGCTTCCCTAACTGCGACACGGCATTGAACTCGCCAAAATTATCATAGCCAGGATGCTCTTCGTGCCAAGATGTTTTTGGTGATTGCGTGGAAACAAATATTTATGCTGTTCCACTACCGTAAAGATTTCAATTAGTAGAATGCCATAAATATTTGCTACCGAATTGGCCATATATAATCTGTATATATTTTTATATTACAAGCATCTTTTAGCGCGTGACCAAAATCGGAACTACGCTGCCGCGCCGCCATCTTGTTTTTTCAACAAGTACCTACATTTCACAAAACAAGTATGACAGCTGTAAATACCATGTATCTCTGTGTCTTACAATGTGGTATGACAGCTTACTCTACCATCAGAGCATATTTGAGTGTTGCTATAGAATTGTGATCATGTTTATTATATCTATACAAATATTATAAAGCTGATGTTTGTTTGTTTGGTTGGACGCGGTAATCTCAAGAACTACTGGTCCGAATTGAAAAAATCTTTTGTGTTGGGTAGCCTATTTATTGAGGAAGGCTATAGGCTATATAACATAAAAGAAAGAAAAAAAAGAAAGAAAGAAAATACGTTTATTTGCGGCAAACATGACGCACAGAAAGATCAGAGGTATATACAAACATAAAAATAAAGTGCGGGAACATCACGCTACAATCAAAAGCAGCGGAGTAGCAATGAAAAATGAACGAAAACTGTCAGGCAATTCGATGCGTAAATATGTCTAAATATATTTATTTCAGTTTTTACATACTTTGTCCAATTATATTCGGCTCTTGACGTTAATTAATGTGAATTATACAGAGTTACCATTTTATTAATTAGATGACAACTCAAAGTATACAAAGAAAATATAATACCTTTAAGCAATTAGAAAATAAGTAGTAAATTAAGGTAGAAACTCCAAGGTAGACCCTGAAATTCAAATTTTCTAATGTCTTGTGTAAGTAAAACATTATTTTTTACGGTCGCGAATCGTATTTTTTATTTTTTGGATGGGAAATTATCAAATGATCCCGCTCTGGGCGGAGCGGGAGGGCGTGTCAGACCTTTACTGACTAAAACCCACCCGTGTTCATTCAGTTGCCTATATGCCAGGGTCACGGTAACTCTTTCAAACAAATTCGCGACCCAGGGTAACATACAACCTGACACTGACGTGCAAATTGCAAAAAACTGAAGAAAATTTGAATTTTGCGGTATACCCTGGAGCTTCCACCGTAAGTAAAAGTATGATGACATGTACTTAATGCTCAAAATATGTATTGTTTAGTGAATAAGTTAGTATTTTTATATTTCAAGAGCTGTTGCTCTAAATTCTATTTTGAATACTCTAAAATGAATATTTTGACGTGTACGAATCTATACACCGTGACATTTTAGTCATCTTACAAAGGTTGTCCACTCAATGTATCCAACATAATATACCTCTAGGCGTGATTAAAAAATTGTTACCAATTAAGAAAATACGTACTAAGAAAAATAAATAATGCATTATAATTATGAAACATCCTGTTAATAATGTTTACGTATCATATGGTAGAGAACAAACATACCTACCCAGCGCACGAGTTGACTAGATCATTCCATCTCCATTTTCCATGAGACAAATATCAAACAAACTACGTTATGCCGCATGCGTCATCATAATGAACAATATTTTTATTTTTTAGTTATTCAAATGTTCTTTTTTTCTTATGGATGTGTAGTGGTCATTGGGTACATGAAGTGGGCTGCCGTTTGTAAGCCGATTAAAATGTCACGGTGTATAGGGTAGGTAATCATAAAATTGTATATTATGAAATTAGTATTAAGATGACTTGACGAACCATATTGTTCAATGTGAACCAGGGTATATGTATTTTTTTTACTATGTATAAATAAATAGTTATACAATTTTAAAATAAAAACTTATGAAGAGTCCTTTGTCTCCCATTCCCATAAGTAAAGGCTCCTACAGACCAACGCGACATCGGTGAATACTTCATGAAAATTTTAAAATTGTGTCGCATCGTCGCCGGGTCGCGTCGCGCCTGTTTGTGGGAGGATTAAGCAAGATGCGCAAAGGTAGCCCGTGAAATTCATTTATTACATAATTAAAATGATTAAAATCACCAATACAACCCTTCAAGTTTATGCAAACCCATTTAATAACTTTTCTATGAAATAGCCATTCAATGGCATTGTAGCGGCATCTATACCGTCACATGCGAACTACGCATCACATTGACGTCACGAAAAATCCTGCATCGCGCTAACAGAGTTTACTGCGCAACTAGCATAATTATATACAAAGTCCCGACATCAACCGTCGGGCAATTGCCCACCAGATACGACACCCGTTTGGTCGGAGGATCCTCGCTTTTCTACGGAGGTTGAGTGAACTTTCACCCTGTACCTCAAAGAAGAAATTAGCAGGCTGCTGGCGCTATTCGGTCGCACTGCCATCTATGATATTTGAGAGCAGAATTCTGACTGCGGGCTCGCCGCGTTGTTGTAGTCACGAGCCAAGAGGTGGCACTGCTTACTAAAAAAATGGACAGAAACAAGAAATAATCTGTTTGACTGATATAATCTGTGTTGATTGGTGTGTGTTTTGAATCTGTGGATAGATTTTTCAGTTCCTACCCGCACTTAAGCGACTTTTGATGTCACTGGGTTTTTTATCGAAGGTGTGCGAAGTACCTATAGGTAATAATAATAATCCCACTTTGAACTAGTAAAACATACCTCGTCTAGATACATTCAGTGCATCGTGTTATATAATAAGGAAGTGAGCACCAGAATGAAGAAAGCAGAGTGAAGAAGTGCATTTATATCGTATCTCATCAGTAAACGATTTGCTATTGGTGTTCGGGATTCCCTACCCGTTGTTCATCGTCTATATTGACGCTTTATTAATACTTTATACTTCTTTTTAACCCCCGACGGAAAAAGAGGGGTGTTATAAGTTTGACGTGTCTGTCTGTCTGTGTGTGTGTCTGCCTGTGTGTCTGTCTGTCTGTGGCATCATAGCTCCCGAACAGATGAAGCGATTTCAATTATTATTTTTTTGTATTAAAGGTGACTTATGTGCGAGTGTTCTTAGATATGTTTGATGAAAATCGGTTGAGCCGTTTAAAAGTTGTGGGGGGTGAAAGTCGGGAAGAATAATCGAATGTCTACAAATATACTCGAGTGGGGTCTCAAATTAAAGCGCACTGAAAGAGAATATTGATGACTTAATCGAAAATGTTCTTAGCTTCGTTTGATGAGAAAATTGGTGGTGGGAAAATTGGGACATGGAAATCCGATTGTCACGTGAGAGTATCAATGACTACATCTCAGTCTTTGCAATTCTGCTAAAGATGATTTGTCATGTGGGTTATTAAATAGTTTTCTTTGGTCGAGCTCACAAATTGCTACACCATCCAAGGAAAAGGCCAAGCCTATGTAGCCTTAAGCAGAGTAAAAGTACTCTACTTATGGCTACATAGGCTTGACCTTTTGCGAAAGTACTTTTACCTAAGTAAACCACAGCTTTTTCAACTGTCGTCCCTTGCAACTTATATGCTGTAATCGCCCAAAATAAAATGATAGGAAAAATTGTTTTTTCAATATTTCCATATCCTCTAAGAGACCTTGAAAAGTTACATTATGTGGCCTTATCAGAATCCATCCATTCTCGTCAACTCATTCTCATCATCAAATAGAATTGATATTGTTTTTGGAAGCTTTCCATCTTCCTGTTGGCCACGGCGAAGTTCTATGTATTTACAACTTAACAAAATCTACATTATAATAAGTATACCTATAAAAACTATAAAATAAAAAATTAAATTAAAAATTTAAAAAATCCCCGACACAAAAACCTAAGATCCCTTTAAAAAGTAAAAAATAATAAAAAAAAACTCAATCTTAAAGTACCTAAGTATGCATTAATAATTCAAAAAAAAAAAATACGTTACGTTGGGGGACCGCTCTGCGAGGGCAGACGTCGTTGACCGTCGTATCCTAAATGGAATATTTAGAAGTAATTTTATAAAAGTTTTCTTCAGTTAGGTAATAGACTATTTGTAATTAAATTGTTAGGTTTGGAGCGGTCCCCCAACGCGACGTACTTTTTTTTTTTGAATTATTAATGCATACTTAGGTACTTTAAGATTGAGTTTTTTTTTATTATTTTTTACTTTTTAAAGGGATCTTAGGTTTTTGTGTCGGGGGTTTTTTAAATTTTAAATTTAATTTTTTTACGGTCAGCATCACTAGTGTAAACAACTAGCGTCAGCGCACACCAAGACTAGAGCAGAGTAAAGCATTTAGTGAGAGTAATGAAAAATTTATCTTATGACAATTCCATACATTGCAAAATTGAACACTCGTCCAAACTTGATGCTCAAGCTTGCAGGATGCGTGCTCGAGCATGCTCGAGCATGCGCGAGCACCCGCCGCGCGCCGCTACTCGCGCTCAGTGTTGCCACAGCGAGAAAATTGTCTGGATGGGCGTGTATTTACTACTTACGGCGCGGCCGGCGTCAGATGAAAATTATGGACGAAGAAAAGCTGTTCGGTTTGGTGCAGCGTTTTGAATGTTTGTATAATATATCGAGTCCAACATACAGCGATCGGATGTTTAAAGCCAATGCTTCGGAAAGAATATCTCAAGAAATGGGAAAACCTATTTTACCAAATTCTAACACAAATATTCGTCTAAGGTACATTTTTCCCGCCACATTTCTTCTACGGATACTGTTCTTCTCATTTTATGACATCTTATTTTATTTACATATTCTTCAATGTTCCTCCTCCTCTACCAAAAGGGTGATACCTAATTACTAAGTCCCAATCAACTATATTGAACACAGGCGCCAACGTCGGATTTTGCCATCAAACTGGTTATGCACGCCCGCCTGGCAACCCAGAGCATTTTCAACGGAGCTAGCTCACGGAGGCGCGAGCACGCCGCCTGCATGCTTGAGCAGTCAACATTTTGCTCCACCATGCGCGAGTATTTTGCAGTTCGGTGTGCGCTGATCCCAATTCGTTACATTCTGTTTTGTATTTCGATGAGGTTCGAGCACCCGCCAGATGGCGAGATGTAGCCCATTTTTGAGCTGCGGTCATCATACTTTATGAGGTATGTATGCGGGTAGATATGCAGATACTGAAAAGGTAAATAAAGGTTCAACAAATAAAACATGACAAAGTTTTTTTAAATTAATTGTATTAATAAATAATGGTAGTTCTATTTACATGACACATTCGATTACTCTTTTGTTTTGGCAGAAGACAATAAAAATATTGTTACACAATAAGTTCGCCTAACTCAAACGTGGCGGGCGCGGGGCCCGCAACCTAACATCCTTATAACGACATTGGTAATAAACCCATTCCCACATCATAAGAATAACATAAAAAAAACACTTTTTTGGTTACAATCTGACAATACTGGTCGTTTTTGGTTTTGAAAAGTTTTCACGTTTCGCAACAACTTTGCTCAAACTTCGTGTCAATCACACTGAAGACAGACATACATACAACGTCCACTCGAGAGTTAATGTATATCACAGGTTTCTAATGTGACCTAAATGATCGAATTTACTTACAAATGAGGTTGCTTCCACAATTTACAATTTAACGTTTTTGGTGTCATAACTTCGCCACTGCAATAGGTAAGTATAAAGTTTTACAAATCCCAACTGTACTGTTTTATTTTATATGTGTATATTATGATTTAAAAATACTGTGATTGCTTTTGATATGTCTTGTCACAATGTATTGAAAGTTGAAGAGCTTCTACGATTGGCAACTATTTAATGGCAAGAATTACAGGGCAATTTACCAATGCTATACACAAATAATATCCGAATACAATTTTAGGCATATTTCGGTATGTTACCCAACGTCAAGCGTTACCATAAGACCGTCGACAATATCGCACCATTCGTTAATTTTAATATTTTTCACTCCTACGTTACAATGTACATAGACCCAATGTCTATTATTGCTTAGTTTTTATAAGTTTTGTTGTACCCAAAACTTGTTACCTATAAATAATTTTCACGTTCGTCCCAATAAATTTACCATTCAATAAATACGTACACGTAAAAAATATAAACTATATCAATAGTTTAATCTTTAAAACAAACTTTCCTTACTCTAATTATATATTAATAACTATTCATCAGTATGGTTTCATTCATTTTCAATAATATGCCTACTTTATAATCTTTCCAAGCGCCTGAAAATTGATTTTTTAACCTTGCATATTCTATCTTATATAAATGTAATTTATTATTCATCTTTTATTGTATGGTATCTAATTTTATAAAATTTTATCGTCACTAATGTAGAAGAATGTTCGTATCAATCGCAATTCTTAAAGAATAAGGTCACAATTCATAATATACTCGATAAATCAGATTCATTATAATATCAATTATATTTATAGCCAAACATACAGGCACTCGACTTGACAAATAAAGAAGGCGATCTTGAAACATGCATAAAACAACCTGTAATAATTTAATGATCGAGCCGTAAAGCAAATATATTAAATATTAATGTCTACAGTAACACTAAAATTATTACAAAGAAAATGATACGATAATGGTTCACGTAATACAATATAAATAAGTTAAATATTCTAAAAAGTTAAAAATACACACGTCTTAACCTAATAGAAAAGCACTCGTATCTTTGTGGTAAAATACTAGCGGCGAGCCGCTTGATTTAATTAATTAAATCCATTTAAATTATAAGCCAAAACAAATGTTCAGAATGACAGGAATGGTAATAAACATTACAAATTAAATAAAACAACTAATTGACAGACAAAGGTACAAAATAATGGATAACACGACCGCCGAATGTGTCCGCAGCGGGTCTACAACCGCTCTCAATGTGGTGTTTTGTACTTTTGTTCTGATAAACGTTACATAAATGTAGGGTTAGTAGTTTATGAGATCATTGTGTCGCACAAAACTTTCGATTATGCGCTTAATTAGAAAAAAACATCGACAAAATATGCAGACAAAACATACATTACGACACTATTTTATACAGCAATAGTCTGTTAAATTAAACTAACCGCTCAGTGGCCGGCTCAACGATCGTCAACTTAAAATAAGACAAGAATATACAAAAAATCTACGCGATTACGGTCACTTTGACGAAATACACAATCGATACTAACGTAACGTAAGACTAGCTGAAATGCGATAAACACTATTTAAAATTAAAACTTAATTTTACATCTTTGATTAAAACTCACTCGGTATACGTTTTAAAAAATATTTCAGTTACAAACGGTACTCAATTCCAATATTTAAATGCATAAAAGGAATCGCTGGATTTTCAACAAGGCAGCACATCGGACCGGTGCCGCGCCTCACTAATTACTTATCATAAGTCGAGGAACTACAAAATATATCGGAAAGCACAACGGCTCTAATCGACGATTAGAAAAAGTTCTACAATCGAAAGGCAACACAGAGCTTACACAGCTAAGGAAGGGACGTCGGGGCGTCGTGTGGGGTTCGCGCGGCAGGGCGCGAGCTTGCGTCAGGTGCTGGACTCCTGGTAGGGGCCCGTCACCGTGCACGCCTGCATCGGGAACAGCGTGGTCCACGACGTCGTGGTGTGCGTGTCGGCGCGCAGCCGCACCTGCGCCGCGCGCCGCGCCGCCGCCGTCGCCTCCACCAGCGCCGCCAGCGACGCGAACCCGCCCGGGAACGACTCCGAGCCGCCCGCCGCCCGCTCCGGCCCCGGGGTCGTCGCCGGCGACGCACTGTTGGAGCTCGGCGCCGGCGTACCGGGCGTGGGTGGATTCAGTCCCAGTTTCTTTAACCTCATCTTTTCCTCCCATTCTTCAAGACCATGTTTCGGACGATTTAGATTTCTGTGTTGGTAAAATACAAGAGATATCCTCGTGGGATTGACTCGGTTCGGACTTTTAACTGCAGACGTAGAGTGCATTTCGTGTTTCGCGCATTCGAAGAGAACGCTGCCATGCCCCAGTGCTATGGCTACGCCACCCATTTGACCATCTTTGAAACAATCTAAATTCTCAGTAAATTCTGTAACTTCGCCGATAGGCTCAGCTTTGGGTGGTTCAGGCGGGTAGGGAATAGAAAACGGTGGCGGATATATGCACCAGTTCGGCGATGACTGACACCAGTTTGGACTTGGATTTTGGTAGAAGTTTGGGGCAAAGTTTGGATTGTACTGGTACCCATAGGTATTATAACAATGTGGGTTTCTAAGCAGCTCTTCCCTTTTGTATTTCTCAGCGTTATAATATGCCAGGCTGTTGTAATCGTTGTAGGTGTTCTCGTAGGGATTAAAGTGGCCGTAAGGATTCGGCGGGAAAGAATAAGCATTCGCGACTTGTGAGTAGTTGCCATAACTTTGTATTTGTGCCTGATTCCCATAGGTATTCTGGTTGACTGGGTGGAAGTTGTTCCCTGCAAACTCAGGAACTGGTTTGTTAGCCGCCACCTGCATGTTTTGCTCATCGTGGTTGATCGTGAAGTTGTTTTGAGAAGTTGAAGTCTGCTGAGGCGTAATATTATTCAATCTACTGTCGTAAGGACTCCTGTGCTCATAACCCTGGCTTAAATGTGGCCTGTCTGAAGGCGGGTACGGTTTTAGGAACGTGGAATTTTCAACAGTCTCTGGCGGATTTGTATGCTGTGACCGAGATGGTGGCCTCGCTTTTGGGACTCTAAATAAGGAATTCTCGTTTTCAGGTGTCGACTGTTCTTTGAGTTTCGGGTCCCAGGTCTTTGATTCCGGCGACTTCCATACGCTTTGACGGCCATCAGATTTCATCATTTCGTTATTTGGCGACTTGAGTTCGGGGATCTGTGATGGAACAGGAGATGCGGGCGTGCTTTGAGAGTTCTGTGATATCTCAGTCAAACGCGGTGAACTGGGCATGTCGAATTCAGGAATTTTATTTGTGATATCAGCAATTAAATTCTGTTTTTCAGGCTCTGGGGCTACTTTTGGTATCAGAGGATCTGAATTCGTTTCACTCCTACTGGAATCTGGACTGTAGTTATTCGGAGGGACGTTCAAATGTGCTGTAGTTGAATCTGGGTCCTCCTTAACGACATTATTAAACAGTTCCGTGTTGGCAAAGTCTGGCCACTGGTTCTGAGGAGCCATTTGATTTGGAAATTGTTGCTCTCTTTTCTGTAACCCAGCGGCAAAACTTGGAAGTTGATTTGGGTTCGGATTCGGGTTTGGATTCTGAGCCTGAGTTTGGTGATTTTGAATTTGAGTACCTTCAACTATAGGTGACACATGATTTTGATTATACAGCGCATTCTGATGATGCAAGTTATAACTCTGATCGTAGGGATTGTAAGGAGAGTCTAGAACGGTGCTAGATATCTGATTGCTTTGTAATTGAGCATCCGTAAAGTTATCTATCATGGTCGCCATGTCTAATAGGGCAGGGTTGCCTAGGTTAGGGTTGATGAGTCCTGGATTCTGGTGTTGCATATTAGGGTTTACGAAGGCAGAGTTATAGTGGGCGTTATTGGTAAATGCTGAGGGATTTGATTGGTTTAAGGCTGGGGTTATAGCCCTGGGTGACGCACTACTCTGACTGCGTGGACTAGCGTTATTCCTCGCGTCAGCTGGCTGGGGAGTCCTTGGTGCTGGTGACTGTTGAGCCTTCTTCTGGTTGTTGCCAGGGCTCTGTGAGTTATTGCTGTTCGCTGATGTGTTTGATTCTGAATTATCATCATCTTTTCGTTTCTTCCCGTGACGACGACATGGCTGTAGTGGGACTGATCGTACGCGCACCTCCATTGGGTATCTAGAAATAAAATGTGAAATAAATAAGTTTTGTATGTCAGAAATAAAAACGCGTTTCTGCAGCATCCAGGTAGATTGGAAGCCGAGGTAGCAGGGAAAGGACTAGGCAGAGAATCATTTTAATTGCTTACGGTATATTATACGCTGTTCAACTGACATTAGAATAGGAAAACGCTTTTGATGTTATTCTGAGATTTCTGAATTATGGGATTTCAAACTACAACAACTTTTGTTTAGTCTTCAGAATGCCATTAATCAACTTAAATATTCTTTCGAACAATAGTAAAACAAACTTGTACATCACCACTCACTTATCGAGTATCTCAAGCGCTCCGCTTTTGACCTTCTCATCCTGTCCATCCTTGGAGCCGAACTCATCAGTCGTGTCGAGGACATACAGCGGGAGTACATGGAGCTGTTCATCAGGTGGTCTGGTTAGAGACCTGTGCTTGGCGAGGGTCACTACGGCAGTACAGCCGTTGTTCATGTTGTGGAGGTCACGGTGTGCGTGCGCGCAGAAGTCTATGCATGCTGTTACACCTGAAATTATGAAATGTTGAACATTTTTGTAAGGTCTCTAGAGTAATGTAGAAATTGTTGAGGTAAATTACTTTAAGTTGGAAAATAGAACAATAATACTTCTTGGATGGTCTTCAAGTTGGAAATTACCGTGAAATATAAAAATGAAAAGAGCCGTTTAAAATGATGAAGTATTTAAATATGACTATTTTTACAATCAATATCAAAGTAAAGATATATCTTTTGCTAGTATGCTAATGAATGAACTAGGAATTGTAGAAACTATTATAGGTCTATCAAAACCTAATATAACCAACAGCGAGGTACCTGAGAACGGTCGTCCCGGCTTAAACCCGAGCCTGCAATCCGACGCTTCCTTTTCAAACTGGATCTGGTTCTCGAACGCCTTCGGAGCCAGGTTCATGTACAGCGGGCTGAGCAGTGTTGCTAGCACGTGGATGCGTTCTTCTATCTCGCTCTCCTCTGTCTTCACTGACAGGCGGAATTTGCGAACTGTTTTTGAACGGGCGTATTTGCATCCATTGTAGTACATCGACCAGGAACATCCGAAGCTGTAGGAGGCACCACAGGTCTCAGGGTCTAAGCCTGGAAAAAGAGGTTTATTGAGATTTTATCCTCAAGCAAAACGACGTAAACTAATGTTTTTTGCCGAGTGTATTTTGGTTCACATTCAATCTACAATCATATAACAAATGTAAAGAGTCTTTTTTTTTGTGAAATCAAAATGCTGAAGATCTATCTTAATAATGTGATGAATGCTATGAATTTGAAATTTTAAATACTTTTCAAATCTGTACGTATAATCAAATTGCATAGCAACAGAAAAATATGAACTCCTCATATTTGTAACATGAATAGTTAAGTATATGTGACGAAAATACTTACCTTGACAAGCGCAGGTTCTATTCTCATTGGTCGCGCACCGCCTTGTGGTCGGAAGGCCGTATCTATTGAGTTTGTGTGATAAAAGTGTATAGTCCAGGTCTGCTTCGGACTGCGGGATACCTTCCCAGGCGACCAGGCACACGACAATCCAGGACGTCGCACATTTGTGTCCGTTGCGGAACTTTACAACTACTAGCACCTTTTCCGTGTAGTTAGCGCGTCTTATAACCTGGAAAGATGTAATCGAGGATTTAGTCAATTGTTCCTTGTTGATCGAAGAAACAATTCTGAATAAAGGTATTAGTTCTGTACTGTACCAAATTATATGATAGTGTGGTTTAGTTTACCAATATATAGATATTTTTAAAGTGAAACTTATTACATCGTCTCACACTTTTTCGTCTGTGTGTTGCATGTCGCGTGACGGTCGGCCACGGAGTAGGGATAAAGTGAAAGGCGCTCGCTGGTGCATGTTGTTGTTTATAGATTTATTTCAATTTTGAGTGCTTGAATTTATTATTTAACTTATTTCGAATGAATATTAAATTAAGTCTTTTTATTAAGCTATTGCATATATTCCGAAATTTTTTAGTTAAATGTCTATAATGTGAAAAAAAGTTTCACTTTTACCGTGGTTTCATAAAAACCACACTATCCTTTTTTTCTGAAGTTCGCCGGTCGGTGTTAATAACTTGATAGAAGCTTTAAGTGTTGTTGGGTTAGTATAATGAGTTTTGGGATCCATACACTCACCCACTTAGCCATTGGGCAGCCCTGTGCAGACTTCCCTTCCTTTCCAGTATAACAGATCTTTTCTATCCTCAATTCTTTCCCAGACAAACCAGTTCGAGCTTCCAATTCCTTTCTTAGTTCTGCTAAAGTTGACGCTGCTCCTGTGCGAAGAAAATACAAAGATATACTAAAGATTCTTAGTTTCATAAGAAGAAAAACGATTGAACGAGTTCAACTTACCTAAATGAGTGTAATAACTGCCAGGTTCCGGAGGATTCTTATCAGCTGGAAAACAATTGCAATCAGGTACTTCTGTTCTAGAATTATTTCGTAGCTTTTCCAAATTATCGAGGTACTCTTTGGAGTAATTAAATTGATTCTCTTTAGGTTTGTTTAAGTCTGGAACTGGAGTGCTTGGCTTAGATTGTGCTTTGGAGTCGCCTTTTTCAGCTGTGTCAGGATCATCCTCTAATACTTCATCTTTGGTCTGAAGGCCAGGGCATGCACCGTCTCTTAAATGCTCTGGTGGAGGTTTCTTAGTTGAACCTTGACGACAGCACGAAAATCCAACCTCGTTTTTTATAACAGCCGGACCACCATCACCCGGGAAAAGATATGGATCATTTCGTGGGGGTTGATGGTAAGGCATGTTTTTATAAATCTTGTGGCCCGGTGGAGAATGTTCAGACTTAATCTGTTCTATATAATAAGGCGGCTTTGAGTCGTTCAGGGTAATCCTATTAATAATCTTTTCAGGTTCTTTCTGCTTGGCATCAGTAATGTTCCGGTTGTACTTCTGGAAGCCCATGTTCTCTTGCACTCGTGGTATTTGTGCGTAGGTCTCAGCCGGCTCTGGTCGCCTCATGGGCTCCCCGTACGGAAAATTTTGGAAATTTTGATAAGGCTGTGGTTTTTGTCCAAAATTCTCCTGCTTTATAGTCGATATAGGTGGTAGAACAGTGTTTTGTTGTGGTCTTATTGCAACGTTTGGAAACTCTCTGAATGCGTTATTGACGGGCATTTCAGTGGGTTTAGGATATGAAGTTTGATTCATTAGCCTCTGCGGTTCAGTTTTTAATAATCTATCGTCTTTGTGATATTGGTAGGTATCCGGCATCTCCAATTTAGGAATTAAAGGCGCCGATGGATGTCTAAATTTGGCGTCATATGCTTCCCTACTTTCATAAGCTCTTCTTTGTGCGTTCGTGTCCCTTGGTGGGTTACAGTTTTGTTGATTTATCTCTGATACTGGTCCGATGAGCATTTTTGATTGAAAATCCTTACTATCTTGTTGGGTATAACTTAAACTATCATTACTATAAACTTCTGCATACTTTTGCGCTTCATAAGGTACGTTCGAATATGTACCGTATTGTCCTCTCATGTCCGCGTAAGACGGCAACTTCTGAGGAGGTTTAGTTACGTTCTTGGTCGAAGCGTTTTTATCAAAAGTTCTCGGGACCTCTGTCCCCCCCTCCCATACGTGGTGGCCACCACCTCCGAACTCGCCCGCACTATAAGTTTGGGCGTTTTGTGAATAATTACCAGCGACAGGGTATGCCTGCTCGCCTAAGCGGTAATTATCTCGGAGATGGTGGCTATACGATAAAAAATGACCGGTAGTATTTCTATCGTCATTGACATTAACGGCTCCGGTCTTCCTATCGTCGATCACCCGAGGCGGCCCCTCTCCTGGGTCCCCTTTGTCTGGCGGCGTATTGGTGCCATCTCGGGTGTGGTTTTGTTTGTTTAATATCATCGTTTTCAGTCTCGAGTTCAAGTTAACCCTGTCTGATTGCGAGAACATCTGATGCTGTTCCTCCTCCTGCCTCTGCATTTGTTGATTCTGCATTTGCTGAGTTTGTTGCAGTTGATTCTGTAACTGTTGATTCGCCAATTGCTGCTGTTGATTTTGCAGTTGCTGATTCTGTATCTGTTGTTGCTGATTTTGTATCTGCTGCTGTTGGTTCTGTAATCTTTGGTTGTGCTGCCACTGATGTTGTTGCCATTCATTTTGGTTTTGTGGCTGGCTATTCTCCCTATATTGCCCGCTGTTATAGCCGCCCGAATACCCGCTACAATCGAGTGAAGCTCGCGGACCGTTGCTCCCCTGCAGGTATCCAGGCTCGGCGTTTCCCGAATGTTGTCCATTAGGCGTATTTTGTTCTTGTCTCTCGCCTTCGTTGCTGGTGTCTCCAGGCCCATTTTCAGGGTTAGAATATTCCTCTTGGTGGTCTTGAGAGTATTCTGTACGATCATAACTTTGTTGGTTGACGTTATAGCCACCCGCCGCTGTTGTTGGTACTGAGTTTTGGTACGATGCGGCTGAAGCTGGTCGGGAATCGTTGCCAGATGTCGCACCGGGCGTTGTCGCTTGGGCGTACTGTTGTTGGTACTCTGTGGCATAATGAGGTGCTCTAGGTGATGGTACTGGGGTGTAAGCTCCACGGTTAGAAGGCGGCCGCTGTGCCGGAACAGACTGGATACCAGCCTGATAGTAAGTGTTGTTACTGGCGTCAAATGCGGTGGCGACGTTCTGGACGGTGTACGTTGTGTTGGCTTGGTAGTGGGGCGACGCAGCGTACGCTGTGTGGTTGCCCTGGTAGTCCAGCGTGGTCTGTCCAGTCTGTGTAGGGAGCTGTTGGATGAACTGGTTCTGCCAACCTGGAAAAATAAACAATTGTTTTTAGTACATTTGTCCCAACTACATATCCTGGATAGAGATCCAGAATATGTAGTTAAAAGTCTGTGTATGTAACACGGTACCCGTAAAGGACCAAACTTCAAATACCTGATGAACAGTGTCGCATCTCAGAGCTCCACTTAATGACAGTATCACTACCTGATGGATACTTCAGCAGACATTGCAGACCATGTTGCGATTTGTATGTTATATTTCTTGTAGGAATTAATTCTACCTTCCTTTCTCTATTTTATTTATGCTAAGTTTTGATAATATGATAGAGTATCTTACCTTGCGATGGATCGGTCTGCCACGCCGTCGGGAAGCGGTTCGGATCTCCGGCGTAGAACGGCATTGGTGCCTGCAACAATACAAAACACTGTTGAAATTATTATTCAAAACCAGTACAATTATTTTTTTCTTCAACACAATCCATGTCACTAAAATTAGGAAACTGGGCAATTGAATGTGTATAATGTATTTCTAAAAGGAATGTACAAAGTAGGTATGCGCGAATATGGACGATTTGAACAGCGCGTCCCCGTAAATACTAAATTGTTGAATGGTGACTGTTTCTTTGGGAATTGCAATTAGCTTTTCCCCGCGGCTTCGCCCACGTGGATGTCGGTAATCATCCCACAGAGAAGTATTACCGGGATAAAAAGTATCGTATGTCCTAAACCAGGTTATGGATAATAAATTTCATCTAAATCCAATTTTCTTATAAAGTTTTAGATTGTAATTGCTCGCTTATTTCCCTCTTTATTTCATTGTATTCATGTCTAGTCTTACACCGAATTACAATCCTATTCTATTCACTGTCCTCGTCATTTTTTCTACAATAGTCGTACCGTTTTAGATAATTAGCAGCCACGTCATTTAATATTGTGTTATGTGTGTCGAGGCTGGCTCGGACACTGTTTACTACATTATGTATCGTGTGAACTGCCCCAACGTAATCATACGATGACCGAGGTCGAGATGGCTCTGTTTATACAAGCGTCACGCTGAATTACAAGCGTTGGGCAGGCATGTTTGATGGATTTATTATTTACCGATGAGCGAAATAGTGTCTTAATGTGTGTCATGAAATGTTGCCTAAGGTTAGGTCTTGGCCAAGATTATATGCATCGAATAATACGGGACAAGGACGCGTAATATGTTACCATAGATTCAGTATATGATTCTGGACTCTGCCTTGAAATTGTTCAGGCAGAGGTAGCATTGCAGTTTTGAATGCAACAGTTGTTTTTTTTTTGATAACCAACGAAAATTTTCTACGTTATGGGGTCCCAGGGAGCCGATGCTCTATGTTAAATTGGTTCGGTTTCCGTACTTAGTCCTTCAAGTGGACCATTAGCGTGGGCCAGGGCGGCTGTCGGTGGTATTCTAACCAGCCCACCCTCCTCCAGAACTTGACTATATCTCCTGGTCTGTTGAGAACGCCCGTGTAAGATCTGGGTGCCCCAAGGGTTTCTGTTCTCATCTGGGCGACGACGCCTGTACATTCGAGAAGAACAGCTACGGGGTGCCAATTCATAGTTACAGTTTGCGAATCGATGTCTTTGCCACCCTGTATTAAAATTGTTGAGCATTCTTAAAGTATATCTGCCTGAAATTCAATCTCTTATGAACTACTTTGTTCTAAATTAATAAAGGCACACTGACGTGTAATTAAAAAATAAACTTTCAAAGCCCATTATTGTTCGTTTTTCTAATAAAGCCACGTAAGTGAAGGAGAATTATGAAATTACAAAACTTAAGCATGTTAAGCGTTGGCAGGCCAAAGTAAATATGTTACGTAACAAATTATAATGTAATGCTTCTTCGGAACTCGTTCAAGTTTCTAAGATTTTAATTTCTGCGCGAAGGGGATGCCTTTACAAAGTTAGGTAATATTTTATTAACATGGCGACGTACGTACGTCGTTCGTAATTAAAACTTTGTTATGTCGTCGTAATGAGATTCTACGTATAACGAGATTATTCTTGTTTATTACTAGACGCGTGTGTTTGCTCGCTTTCTGACTAATTATTAAAACCCTTTATTCTTTTACCTTTAGTTGAGAGGGATTGTAGTTCAATTCTTGTTTTTTTTTTACAAGTTCATCGGTAAAGAATTTCTGTAAATACGCAGAAGAAAGATACGTAGAGAAACGTTATGGAACTTATCTAACTCTACTTACAGAGGATGAGCCAGGGTAGCGAAATTCATATTTTCTAACGTTTTTTTGGAGGTCAGTGTCAGGTTATATGTTGAACAAAATATGTTTTGCGACCGTAACAAATATGGCTCTACAGAATGATATGACATTAAAATGATCAAGAAGCCTCAGTAAGTCTTTTCTCTACACTCATATTTAGCTCAACATATAGCTTGACTCCACCTGCAAATTGCAAAAAAACGTAAGAAAATTTGATTTTCCCTGTTTACCTGGTGCTTCCCTCTTCATTGCGCATAAATATGCCTGGCGTTGGTTGATTGATGCCTAAGGATGCAGTAATCTATAATAAACGGTAGGCAGTAAGAATGTTTGCAAGAAAATCATAATGTTCTGCATGTTATCTTCTTATTCATTTTAAATAACATCACGCCTGTAATTCTCGAAGGGTTAGGTAGAGGTGTACCTATAGTACAACCACATTTCACTATTATGTTTCAGTCCCATGTAATAGGGGCAAGCCTTTTGCCATCACATAGGCACAAATCCATGTATCTACTCAGAAATTCCTAATGAAAAAACCAAATCACACTTAGCCCGACCTGAAAATCAAACCCTGTACTTCAGGTACAGTAGTAAGAAGCGCTTGCAACCACTAGATCCACGACGCACTATTACTTATGAGAACCGAATTAGTCACCGGGGGAAGCCATGTATCGACCAGATAGTAACATTGTAATCGAGTAGAGGCGACACCACAGTACACCTCTATTTATTACCCAATTACATCGTAACCGTTAATTACAATTGTATGCGTAATTGCGTTCTGAACATAATTGAACAAAATTATGGGCCTACCTCCCCATACGATGGAGAATTTATGAGCAAGAAGATAGGACATGAAATTATAAAAACATCAAGCCAGAATTATCATTGAGGATTTTAAAATTATTTCTGAGTTTAAAAGTCGGATGGATAGGACAATCTGAACGTGAATGTGATGTTCCTTTATGTCTGGTGTTTTCTGTAGCTAACAAGGTTGGCCTACTTAGCTACAGAAAAGAAAACCATTCATTTCTAACTTTTACCTCATATAAAAGAAAACTGACGCGAAATAGCTCCTAACATAATGTCCACATGGCAAATCTAAATATAAATATTCCTGTTTAAATTTTCCTTGTATTCCGAATTTTATTGAAACCATAAAAGATAAATAGTCCACAAATAAATTATTGTAACACAATAACAACGACAGTAACAAACAATTTATCGGGTTTGTTGTTATTAATTAATTATATTTGTGAACAATGCCGGTGTGATAACTATGGCGATTACGGCCAATTTCTACTGTGAATGGGCATTCCGATTCATTGTCACGATCAAAATGAATTTATTTATAGCGTACATAGTTGTTATGAGTATTTAGGTATTTCTAATTTTGGCCAGTTTAGTGTAGGAAATAGAATAACAATAAAATAAAAAATGTAGGTATTTACTATTTGAAAAGTTGAAATTGTTAACCTATTGTGTTTTTGCAATTGTGTAAGAAAAATCATCGAATCGGCCAACGTAAGGTTCCTCAGACTAGGTGGAGCTACGCTCTTCGCAGGGTGGCTGGTAGCAGCTGGATGAGAGTTGCTGAGAATCCAGCAGTGGTCTGCTATATGCTGATGATGATGATTAAGAAAAATACTAGAGGAGGGCAGAGGTAAGGAAACTCCAATTCTGCCACAGGTATGAATGAAAGGTAAACAATATTGACTTTAAGAAAAAGTCTTGATGTAGAGTCATTCGGAGTAAAAGGACGTATAAAAGGAAACGATACATGAAGGTACTGAAACTGTGATTTCATAATATTTTCAAATTGTGTCACTAGATTTAGTCATTAAGATGGTTCTAATTGTTAACTATAATGTCTATTATTAGTTCATTTTCTTTAATTATGCTGAATTTCTGGGCATAGATACATGAATACACTGAAACTGTGATTTCATAATATTTTCAAATTGTGTCACGAGATTCAGTTATTCAAGATCGTTTAAAAAAATGAACTATAATGTCTATTATTGATTAGTTCATTTTCTTTTATAATAGCCACCATTTATCCTAAGTGCGTACTTTTACACAAATAACCGCGTCTTTTTACCCACAAGTTGAGGCTACGCTGCCTGACGGAGACAAATTTTTAGATTTATAAATAAAAAAACCGTTAGACCTATCGTAAAATATTTTTGAGCCTAATATAGTTTGCTACTGATAGCGCGAATAAAAAATCCTAATATCGAAATAGTTTCTTTACGGTGGAGACAAATATACAAAATTGCGTTCTTTTGTTCCGAATGCCTCTAAGGAAGTTAAAACCTACTTTCTTGCAAATACTTTAAAAAAGGTGTCGGAATTTAAATTGTTTCTTTTAAAATTAACAAACTTTTTGTTCATTACGCCAAGTCGACAGTCTTATTGCCACATAGCTGGCCAGTTTAAAATAAAATAGAAAAGCTTCGTACGGACATAAATTCGGGCGCAGTGCACTGAAATTGCCAAAGTTTGGGGCCGCGGGCGCAAATTAAAAATTTCCCACTTTGACATCTTGTTATGGAAAAGTAGTTATTTGAACCAGACGTAGTGTTGTTAGAGTTCAGTTGGGAGTCCCAACTTGGGACTGGGACTTCAATATGAAAGTCTTGAAACTATCTGAAGCCGTGAATAATAACTGTAGAAGAGAAGTTGCGCGGAAGTGGTTCTTATAGAATAAGTGGATAGGTTTTTCGAATTGAACCTGTTTATGGATTGCCACCCCATTTCTTCCCGTGGGTGTCGTAAAAGGCGACTAAGGGACTTACTAGAGAATGGGCAGCAGCGTTCTCTATGCATTTACCACCATACTGCGATCGCCAACCCGCCAAATTGGGGGAGGCCTAAGTCCAGCAGTGGACGTCTTACAGCTGAAATGATGATGATGATGACGGATTGCCATAAACCGGGAACAAATCCAGACTTCGGGTTGCTACTGAGAAATCTGATATGGAAAAACCTCATAACGCCATTCCCGACCTAGGAATCGGACCCAGGACTTCATGTTGAACAGTAGCGCTTGCGAACACGAGACCAACGAGGTAGTTTTAAGAATTGAGAATAATAAGGAAAAATAGATTCATAAAGGGTTCCGCAGACGGCTCGACGCGACACTTGAAGTACAATTTCCATGAAGTTTTTATGTAAATTATTGTTCTATGAGAGTCGCGTCCCGTCTGTGTGCGGGTGCCTTAAAACTGTATTGCAAGTACAGTTCTGACTCAACCCTGCAAACCTTAAACCGAGCATTTATAAATACACCCATTTTTAACCCTTCCATTACAAAAAAGCAATTGTGAAAAAAAAATTCAATTATAATTTTATCAAAACAGTCACAAAGACGTTTTTGTCAAATGCAAACGAAAGAAGAATAAACAAATTGAATAAGTTTACTTTGTCGAGCGCATTTACCTACGAAAATGTTACAATTCAATTTGCTTTTGAGACTTATTCTGTCATTATTTTTTGGGACTAAAGGTTGTTTTCTGTTGTTCCTTTTTTTAGGATTGCGGCGTTTTTTGTCTTCGTCGATTAGGTCTCTTTTTTATTTGCGGCTAAGTATTATAATTAAAATAATCCACACAATTGACTGAATTCAAATAGCTCTTTTAACCAAAATACATTCAGAACTGCCTTAATGAACTAAGTCAAGTGTTGAAGAAGAGATAACGGTGTTAGAAAATAATACAAAATAAATAAAACTAAATTAAAATATCTATTAGCCAAATTAAAAAGATGTTTACCCAATTAAAAAGTTTTGTTTGACGGTTAACGCAAATTAACTTTCGAATTTATTTTTTGTTTATTTGAATCCGGACAAAGAAGAAAACAAAACGGAAAGTTTGATAAGCTTGAACAGCTGCACAGCATTACCAATTCTACTGCTGGGACTCAGGCCTCTGTGTGAGAGCGAATAGGCTTTAATCCACCACGGGCCCAGTGCGGGTTACCTGTCGCATGTCTTTGAATATTATGTTCTAGGACATGTCGGTTTCCTCACGATGTTTTCCTCTACCGTTTTGAGAGCAGTGGTGGTGACGAAGTAATTTACACAATTACTACTTACAACTGGTAAGTCTTGGCCGTTACTGCTGGACCATACTGCTTCTATTTCAAGTATTGCTAATTTAGAAAGGCGCTATCAGCCATACATTATGGATAATCTAGAATTATTTCTGCTTCATCACGAATTTTGAGACGCCTTTAATAAGCTCCTATCTGTTTATTATATTCACAAATACTGCGTATAAAATTCGCCATATGTTCGAATCTCTGGACTATCTGAATATCTGAACCCATCTGGCCACTGCTCTTGAACAGAATAAAAATACTAATATTAACCGTCGTTGGTGTTCCTACCATCGTTAATAATAAACCAGGCATACGTTTATAAACACAATTACCATGTCCGGACCCCATAATTACTTATAAAGCAATCATGCAGCTTGTTAAAACCGAGCATTAAATGACAACGATTATGGTAATGGCTCGTTATGATACACTTATGCAAATCCCTCACTCTGCTATTATAAAACCATAATCATGTGTTATTCCGCTTGTAATATTCCTGCCTCTGTTCCACCGTCCCATTTCGCGGCTGACTTTATTTCCAAAATGTTAATTTCGTGGATAAAGGCGAGCGAATGTGTCAATTAATTTTACTTCGACAAGTCAACTAGCCAGTAAACATTACTATTAACTTCATTATTATGTACAGCTGCGTTATTGGAGTATTAATTATAACTTTTGGACTGAATAACTCAATGATGTTGGCCATTCACAATAATTGCAGTTGTAGTCAAACAAACTGCGAAAACAGATAAATTTTTATGACGCTGTTCGAGCTGTTAAATGTTTAACGAGTGTTGCAAGGTTGAAATGCAAATAAAAATACCAATAACTACATAGTAAACAGTTAATCTAACACTATTGGATTAATAAAATTGAAGTGATGTCATAAAAATTAAAATTACTACGAGAACTTTCTGCCTTTATAGCGATCGGAGAGAAAACTAGCTGTATCTCAAATTAGGTACATAGTTACGTTAGAGTTTAATAGAAACCACTAACGCATATCCTAGGTCTTAATTTAAGCGCAGAACCTAATCAAGTCCTAGATGAAGATTGACTTGAAAACGCTAAATTGGTTCTATCATTTCCTTTAAGTAAAATGGACGGGAGAATTGCAATGAATCTGCATAACGTTACTTTGAATTTGAACGTAGTAGGTTCTATTCATTTATGCACCATTATTGGATAAGAAGGCTTTTACTGTACCGTTCAGCTTTTTCAAACAACAAATTGGTTTTAGCTTAGGTAGGCGATAAATCAATTAGAAGAACGCTTTTATTTTTTTACAATCTAATAAAATCATAACCTTTTATCATGTTTTACTTAGCAAGTTCAGTTCATAAGTTAGTAGACCTTATTTACTGGGTCTACGTAGATCAAAACGGTCTACTCAGCATAGAACATTCACCAAAACAGATAAATAACCACGATTGTTGGATATATTTGAAGTTTAGTGTGAAATTGATAGATTTTTTCGAAGGAAATTGAATTTGATTTACGAACTGTTTGTTCATTAATTTTTATTTCGTAAATATGCGTCGGTTTCTTACTAAACGTCAACTATATCCGACGACCCTGGTTACTTATCTTTTTTGGCGACGGTACATCTGATTCCTTCCACCTTCTTTTTTTTTCAGACGTAGGGGGCGATTAAGGAGGTAATGTTTTGAGCATAGCATCAACATGTCACAACAGGAGATTCCACCAAATAGCCCGCTAAGCGTAATGACCATAACTCATGTAGGAGCTAATTTTCTTGGTCCATTCGCTGAAGAAAAACTCAATAGATCCTTACCATGGGCTGGCTGGGATGTTCCTGCTTCATAGCTGGCGTGGTGGCGGGGGCCGGGCTCGGCGCTGCCGGTGCCTGCGGAGCGGGACTGGGCGACGCTGCGGCTGCAACGCCGGGCACTCCTGCGCCAGCCACACCCGCTGTGCCGCCGAGAGGCTTGCGACCGCGGTAGCTCTGCAAACAGACGAGAAATGAGCAAGGGAGAGAAGAGATTTTGAAGAACAGGATGAGTGAAACAAGCAGAGAAGGAGGAGTCGAGTAAAGACTCGGAAGTTATAGTCTGAGGGAATACTAAAGATTAGACATAATGAAGAATGTAAAGAGCTGTTGTAGTATTTCAAAGAAGCCAGAGTTTTTGGACGGCAGTTTTCAATGTGATGCGTTTTATGATGATGGTAAGAGCAAAACCATAAAAAGTAACATGAGTATTGAAAGCGTACTTGAAGCGCCATGAAGATGTTGCAGTCAAGGCAGAAGATAAACGGGAAAGATAAATTTACGTCTGAAGGAGGACATAGGTATTTTGACTTTGGTGCTTAATGATTATTATGAACGATCAGCATTTGATACTTCAATTGTTTTTGATGATGATACAGGAAACAGTTTTAAAATAAGAACACTTCTAGAATCAGTATTCTTTGCAAAAGTCTAATAATAATACGTTCTGTGATTCGCCCGGAATAAGATGGCAACTAAAAGGTACTTATTTAGAATTGAATGGAATTGGATCTCCTACCTACATTACCCGATATTCTTTTCCAGTAGAAGAAAACTTAGGATTACATCTCTAGATCTCTTAAAGAGGTTGTTTTGCCGTTTGTTAGCCGGTTAACCTCGTGTCTTATTGAAACTACCGACTTTATAGTAAGTGGATCCAATTTAACAAGAAATAAAAACATGAAAACTTTAAAATGCCTACATGAGATCATACTAGAACAGTATAATGGAAAATAGGAAACGTTATTACAACAAGCGAGTAGGTATTTCAATAGTCACCTTCGCACTTACTAAAGCCATAACCAATATCATTTCTTATAAAGGTTTCTTTAATAAACCAGCACGAACTGGCCAGTAATAATGACGAACATTAACGGTAATGCAGCCCATCTATCTCAATAGCATCTTCCTTTTTCAAACCCAGCGCTTGGTCGCGGTTGGTCAATTCAAACCGACGCTAACCGAACTGTACCCGATTGCGCTTCGTAATTTTAAGATTGGAAATAGAAAATTCGAAATTACACGTTAGGTGCTGTTATTAGTTATTACACGGGGTAATAAGGCTTATTTACAGTGATCCGATGTGTTTGTAATATAAATAGCGGTTTACCGGTTGAATTGCACCGTTAATTCGTGCTCCACAATGTTGCACAGATATACTTTGCTTGAGATTGAGTAAGATTGTTTTTCTAGCTGGCAATAAGCATTAGTTGAAATGTTACCACGTAATGACAGTTTGTATTGTGTAAGCAACGAATGTAAGGACAATTAAAGAAAAAGTCAGTTACCGCAAACGGTGAAACAAACTGCACCCGAATTGCGTAGTTTGGAGAATATTGCTAAACCATTGCTTCATATGTGTAAAACATTTGTCTGTTCAACTACGTAAATAACGCAATGAATGTTGTTGAACTGTCAAAGTCATTCCAACTCTTAGTGCGCAATGCAAATACCGCTGATTGGTTTGAGTTGAAGAAGAAATAAAAAAAAACTGGCCAAGTGCGAGTCGGACTCGCGCACCGAGGGTTCCGTACAAACCTGCAGGAATTCACGGTTTATGCATAAGGTTTATGTTTATGAAATTAAATGTTTTTTTTTTAATTTTTATATTTGACAACTCAAATATAAAAATTAAAAAAAAAACATTTAACTGAATGAAAGGTAAATTGTGGTTTACGATTTATGACGTATTAAAAAAAAAACTACTTACTAGATCTCGTTCAAACCAATTTTCGGTGGAAGTTTACATGGAAGTGTACATCATATATTTTTTTAAGTTTTATCATTCCCTTATTTTAGAAGTTACGGGGGGGGGGGGGGGACACACATTTTACCACTTTGGAAGTGTCTCTCGCGCAAACTATTCGGTTTAGAAAAAAATTATATTAGAAACCTCAATATCATTTTTGAAGACCTATCCATAGTTACCCCACACGTATGGGTTTGATGAAAAAAAAAAATTGAGTTTCAGTTCTATGTATGGGGAACCCCAAATATTATTGTTTTTTTTTCTATTTTTGTGTGAAAATCTTAATGTGGTTTACAGAATACATCTACTTACCAAGTTTCAACAGCATAGCTCTTATAGTTTCGGAAAAAAATGGCTGTGACATACTCGGACAGACAGACAGACCGACAGACATGACGAATCTATAAGGGTTCCGTTTTTTGCCATTTGGCAACGGAACCCTAAAAAGAAAAGATCTGACCTTCTAGTAACAATAGGATAAAAAAAAATCAAGAAGAAAAAAAACATCAATTATTTAGAACAAACGAAACGTGAAAAAGTGTTACAAATAGGAATGTATGATTGAAATGATGCAAAGATGTATCGTTCCGTGGTCACAGCGGCGTGCGATCGGCGGCAACACACGCTCGGATGCACCCTGTATATGGCACACTATATCTCAAGATAACCTACTTTTACACTATAAATGAATTGTGAAAATATCTGGATATTTTGTTTGATCTACAAAAACGTGATTTAGGGATTAAATTTTTTCAAATGAAATGAAATGTTAGGTAGTACCTAGATCTTTTAAGACACATATACTTCAATGTGTTAAAACTAGATGGCGCTGGCATTTCCGAGCTGACTGATACCTGAGAAGAAATGCGGAAAAAAACAGAAGTCATAGTCTCTTTTAAAGGCCAAACATTGTATAAGTATAACGATGCAGGGCCATGTCTAGAATGGCCTTTTGAAGAAAGAGCCCTCGCAGTTTTGAGCTGACCTGTCCCAACAGCTTGCATGTATCAGTCATCGTTTAGCTCAACCCTATTTTAGTGAAGCTCAACGACCAAATTTTTTAAATGGGCCTGTTTGGTTCAGTGTTGGTTTAGACCAACACCGAACCAAACAAGCCCTTTTAAAAAATAACTAACAACAGTAACAACTCAACTCAACAACTCAACTCTTCAACTCAACTCTCTACTCTCTTCTCTCTCAACTCTTTTTAATAACTTAACATGAGTGACAAAATTATTCCCTGTGAGTGAAGCAAACGAACCCTGTCTCTAAGGTGAATATATCTGAAAGACCTTGAAGGTCTATTACAAGACTCAAACATTTTTTTTTTACTGATAAAACGGTTGGACCGTGTTATAAATCTCATATTGTGGACAAGAATTGCAATCAATCATAGCAAGGTAAGATTATACATTATAGTATCATAATGGATTAAGATTAATTACTTTTTTTTATATTCCGACACATTGGATGCTGTTCTACGACATATTTATAACAACGGGTGCAGATTGGTGAGATGTAACATAAAATATAACATTTGCATTTCGATTTCAAACGGTAAAACAACGACCCGACATCCATCGTTTGGCAGTAGACCACCAGACACAACACCCGCCTGTTTGGAGGAACCTCCCTTCTATGATTATAATAATAATTATATCTTAGGACAACGAACACACCGTTATCTGATCCCAAAAGGCAGAGCCTGTACTATGGCAACCAGACAAATCATAAATATGCTTATATATTTCTAAATATATACATATTATAGATAAATTACACCCAGACACAGAACAAAAGATTGTGCTCATCACACAAATATTTGTCCAGGGTGGGAATCGAAACCACGACCTCAGTCTTAGCAGTTAAGGTTACTAACCACTAGACTAACAGGCCAGTCCATGAAGACTGAGTGAACTCTACACCCTGTTCTGGTAACCCCAACATGATGAAGCACACAGCTTCTTTTTTCTGACACTGTATCTTCTCTATCTTGTGAATTGAGCAACTTATACATTCGAACATTTATAACAAATACGTCTTACAAATGGGTGATTTGCAATACTCTCTTTTTCGAACTCTATTATTACAAAAACAAAATTCTTCGCTTCGTTAAACTTATTGAATGCATTTCATATGTACTATAAATTTGGGAAGGCAGCTGGGCTTTCGAAATGCATTTCTTATGGATGAGTTTTAAAAGTATGAAATATAATATTTTTGATGCTTACAGAATATAATTGAATTCCATTATTGTGTTGTTATACGCAAACTTTATTTGTTAACAAGTTTTTTAATGGGATTAGAATGATTGATCCGTCCATAGAATTTGACGTATGGAAGTAGGTAGCGGGTTTTTTTTTAAAGAAATAATTCAAATATAGGTAATGTTTGAGATAGAATCATATGCGGTTCTTCATCAAGACATGGGAATGGGAGCTATGGAACTTCACCTGCGGGTTAATTTCAGAACACATTAACAGTAGCAATGTCTTTCATTTTGGTGACGGACGGGCGTTTTTGGGGGACTGTCTAACCTAATTTGAATAAATGACTTTCGACTTTGGACAGTCCAAAAAAAAAATTGCGTTATTAACATTATTAAGCAGACAATTGTTCGAACTTTTGTTTTTCAATGGATTAGCAATTTCTATCAAAATCATTTAGGTTTTGATAGTGTGTTACGTATTTAGGGCACTGGAATCCCGATAAGAGAAATAATGTCAGCTTTATCAAGAAAATTAGAATTCCGCCATTATGATTTTGAATTCATTATGGACTGAAAACAGGCTTTTCCAAATCTGTTTTCTTAATAAAGTGTTCAACCACCTGCACGCATCCTAAGTGCCAATTTATAACAAGGGACAAGTAAGCTTTAAGTGCTATTCATAATATTGATTGATAAAAACGACAACGGGAAGAAAATACTGCTATGTTTAGGGATTTTCGCTCTGACACGAAATGGGCATCAATTTAGCAGAAAAACGTCCATTGCTGGACATAGGCCAGTAGTATTTAATAGTAGTAGTATTTAACCTATAATATTTCCCCTGCTGGGACACAGGCCTCCTCTCAGTTTGAGACCTGTAATCCACCACGCGGGCCCAGTGCGGGATGATAATGAAATAAAATGAGTTGGTGGATGTCTTCGATTTTTTGGTTCTAGGACATACCGGTTTCCTCACGACGTTTTCCTTCACCATTTTGAGATCACTGGTGATGAAATCATTTACAAAAATTAAAGCGCCTGGCTGGGTTCGAAGCTACTACCTACAACCCTACGTCACGGCCGTTACCTTTGATAAAATGATATGACACCTAAAATTGATGTAAAACAAAAAGTCAAATTTGACCCGGAACAACGTGATTTGGCTCATTGATTTTTTTACACATTTTCTTCAGGCTTTACTCATTAGCATATCGAAAGCGTTGGAATGTCGTACAGTTGAGCTGTATACACACCGTGACGCTGCTCCACGACAATAAGTCAAAATTTAGCCGCAGTGACAAAGCACGCCGTACATTAGCTGCAAACAAAAGACCTTTGTCCCGGCCGCAAGTTGCCCGGCCCGGGAACACCGCTTTTGTTCAACTTTGTGTAACTGGCTTTAGGCTTTATTTAATTGTCTTTGGGATCTAACACGGAGAGGGATCATAATCCTTTCGTAAAGCCCTAATGTCGGCGACCACTTAAGTTGTGTTTATTGTCTGCAATTGTTTAAACAACTAACACGGAGAAACTAGTAGAATTTCTTGCAAAATTTTCCAGGTGTTCCGTCAAGTTTGAAGGCATGGTTGACACTGGCTGACTGATTCAAATCCGGACGGAACGGAACAAAAATATACCTAGGGGCTTTTATATTATATTCATGGGGTTATTCCGTAGGGTGGGTTACAAATACCTAGTTGTTCAGGGACCCTACTCTCTAACCACGAAATCTGTAGTTTCGGCCGAAATTACGGGCGTTTCCTTCTTCATATATTACCTTCGGATGTAGAGTAGTTCGGAGCCCGAACTAAGACTCAGAAAACACGATTTGATAATAATGGCCTTGTTCCCGATGTAGTTTTACTAGACTGAAAAACTTAATTAATCGGGAGTAGAGTTCATTCCGAAGTATACGACGACTTTCTGACAGGCCCGTATCTTCGTTAACGGACTTGCGACGCCTAGGCCAGGTTCAGGGGGCCTGCTTCGCTATACATTCATGATTTGGATCCATGAACATACAGGTAAAATTCTTAGATGTAACATTTTTTATAGCTTATAAAAATATTACGTCTGGAATATCCGTAATATAACCCAGGGTGCACAGTATCGCGTCTGTTTATCAGCGCATGCGTTCCCCAAGGTCTCCTCTCGCCTTCTTTGATCTTTTTGGCAAAACATCAAAACCCGTAACATATTTCTTGTGACTAGTCATTAATATCCTACAGTATTTACATTTTCTACAATTCATTGTTTGTTTTCCGAGCAATGATTTACGTCGGTTGTAATTCTTGCGATACTATTTTACGTTGTTTAATTTCAAAATAAAGATGGCGGCTGTGAATAAATTTTATTTATGAGTCCGTCACTAGATGTTTAGTATAAATATCGGGAATTGTATCATTTTGAATTTATAGACTGTCAGGAAAAGTAGCGAAGTAGTTTATTATTTCTAGTGGCTCTATATTTCTTTAAAACTGTAAGATACGAGAAAAATCAAATAACATTGCCCTTTCTGCTACATGTATGTTGTAGCGTTTAGCTGTCAAACTAACTTCAGTTACTCGCGTTGGATATTGTTTATCTATACCAAGAAATACACTGACTTTACTACGAAATAGGTATTCTATCTATATTTAAATTCATCAGTTCGCACCGTTTGAATAACTAAGAAAATTTGTCTGATAAAGTGATAACAAATTATATTTCCTTCAAAAATAGATTCTTATAAAGGTCAATGTAGTCAAGAATATTCCGTAGTTAATAAATCTCTATCTAATTTTGCATTCTATTATGAAGTAAGTTTGTTTATTACGAGTCCGAGAGAATTCGCAGGTGTGCACCATGCTCTATGTTCTGTGTTACGTCACACTGAAATTACGGTTATGACGAGTTGCTGTTTAAAAAAATGGAAAGATTTTTTTTTAAAGATGTCCCCTTTCCCTTTTTTATTTTAGTTGGTTTTAAAGTAAAAAATAAGATAAAATGGTTTATCCACAACGGGAACGGGACTTGGCCTTCATCTCACCTGGTGGTAAGCGATAATGAGGTCGAAGATAGAAACATGCTTCACCAGGAATCCTCAACCATAGAGGAACTGACTATCTTAGCTCTAATCGCCGAAACACAAAAATGCTGAAAACATTGTGGTTATGGCGACAGACTTAGATAAGATGGTGAGAGCTAACACGGCGGACCGACCAGATTTTTTTCTCCCCGCTGGGATCGAGCCCAGGACCTCTGGGTCTCAGACAGATTGTCTTACCACTAGAACACAGAGGCGGGTTATGAACTTAACTTTTGTTGTTGTGTAGGTACCTAAACAAATTAACAGGATGCATTGAAGAAAGAAAATTATGAATATTTATTATTAATATTTCTGACGATTGAAATAACAAGTTGGTCGCCATTCCTTTTGTCAGGCATGATTAATTTTACCAATGATCGCCCAGTAGTCTTAATTCGATCAAATTTCGTTTTCTGCATTCCTTCTCCAGATTAACTATGCCAAATTTCACACTACTCCGTCTGCGTAATTTCCGTAAAAGGGTTACGAAGTTTTTGTATTAATTACAATTTACATTTAAAAATATAGAATCTTTACAACATCAAACCATGTTAAAAGGCCCAAGCGGAAGTGAACATTGTGAACCACAGATAATATCATTATCAAAATAGGTTGTTTACCATGATCGATCAAACGGATTTTGGGTTGCCAGTGAAGGCGTAACCGCGACCTAAATAGATAACGTTATCACGCGGGCAACACTTCTACGTAATTAATAGTGGTAGCTACCTTAACCAATAACTTATTATATTTGTATTACTGTGGCGTTGGTCTCGTGGTCTCAAGCACGACTGCTGAGCGTGGGGTCCTTGGCTCGATTCCCAGGTCAGACAAAGTGTTACTGGTTTTTCCATTAGAAATTTCTTAGTACCTAACAGCCCAGAGCTTGGAAGTTGGCGGTGTGATACCGCCCCCCCGTGCCCCCGTACCACGTGCCTCGGAAAGCACGTTAAGCCGTCGGTCCTACGCCTGATGTCTCTCCGGTCGTGTTGAATTGCCGTCCGATTGGACTATGAGAGTGAGGGAAGAGTGAGTGCTCTTGTGTCTGCGCACACACTTGAGCACTATAATATCTTCCGCGCCGATGGCTAGTCTCCGTTGAGATTGGCTGCCGTGGCCGTAATAATTTCTGGAGGGCTACTTATATACATAGTACTTATATATTACTGTGGAAGGATATTTAAAACTGCATTTGAAGGAATACTTTAGGAAAAGGCTCTATCTCATCATCTCTTCATCTTTTCAGCCGTAAGACGACCCCTGCTGGACATAGGCCTCCACCAATTTGCGAGGGTTAGCAATAATCGCCATGTTTGTCAGGGCGGTCACAGTATGGTGGTAAAATGCATGCAGAACACTGCTGCCCATTCTGTAGCAAGAACCTTAGTAGCCTCTTACGACACCCACGGGAAGAAATGGGATGGTGCTGTTTTTAGGTTCGGCATCACACGGACAAAGACTTTATTGTGGTCCATAACGCTACTGCAGTGTTGTTCGGTTTTTCCTTCAGGAATTTCTCAGTCCATTTTTTTTTGGATCGGAAATCATCAAATGCCTTCTCCCGCTCTGGGCGGAGCGGGAGAGCGTGTCAGACTTTTACTGACTAAAACCCACCCGTTTTCCTTCAGTTGCCCATGTGCCAGGGTCACGGTATCTCTTTCGAACAATCTCGCGACACTGGCTGGCATCAGTCCTAGCAGACCCCTTCAATTTCTCAGTCCTGAGTTGGGATTTTGATAGCAATAGGCTCGCCCCCTATTGCATGAGACTTACACATAACTCTCGAAATGTAGGTGTTAGCCTTATGCACACCTCTGCCTAAGCCTTCGGAAAAAACGGGCGTGATGTTATTATATATAATAGTTGGGAAAAAATCTTACTCACATTACGCCAATAACATTTGTATTGAAACAATAATACAATGTTAGGTCAAGGTTTCATGACCCCAATTACGTTTTATTTTTCTTTGTTTAGGTATATTTCAGTGGGGAAGGGTGAACGCTTTAATTATAGAAGCGGTTGAAGGTTTTAGAACATAACGTACAAAAATTGGAAATGTTTTTTTATGGATTGATAGTTAAAAGTGCACTTTGAATATTGCTATATGAGGAACAGGGTGTCTTATCTGGTATGCTATGCTACTGCCCAACCCTTGATGTCGGGATGTTGTAAATATCCTAGTTGTGCGGTAAACTTTGCTTGCGCGATGCAGGATTTTGAGTGACGTCAGTATTACGCGTAGTTCGCATGTGGCAATGTAGATGCCGCCACTTTATTATTTTCGACGCAAATGTTCCAATATAAAAAGCTGACTTCGTAGCCTTTTCTCAACATTCTTATGTTGGGAATGGCTTCCAGTCTAACTGGATGCAGCTGAATACCAGTATTTTCATGGAGCGACTGCCAAGCTGACCTCCACAGTAGTTGCTCGGTAAAACGATACCCCTTGGAAAGACTAGACAAGTCAAGACTTTTTGCTAAATACAAAATATAACGAAAATATTGAATAAAAAGTGACTGTTACCCAAAGGCTTTGCAAGTTTTCATTGGATTCAAACAATATACATGTCATGGAACTCACACCATATTCCAATTATCAAAAACATTTTCCATCTAAGTCTCCCTATTCTTCATCATCCAAAAAACAGGTAGACCCCAGCCCCATAATCCTTAGCATGCACTGAACCCCATAAATACGTCATGAACGTGAATGAATTACTAGAGACGACGGAACGGTATTCTGCAGATACTAATCGTTTTACATAGAATATTTTGTACTACGCTAGTAAATTATATTTGCAAGGCTTGAAACCCCCGATAGTGTTTCGTGCCAAAGACTTGTGAATTTCTGTACACATTCATTATTTCTTGGTTAGTGTGTAATTTATTGTCTTTAATTTCTGGTAACTTGTTGTTTTAAGATAAGGGGTTATTAATTGCTGGTATTTCTATTGTAATGTTAGTTTTTACTGACGAAGATTTAGAGTATGATAGAACTACGAAGGAGTTTTGTTGGGAAGAGAGAAGGAGAGTTACAGTCAGATTTTGGTTGCACAATGTAGAGAGATTCTTCATCATCAATCATTGGTCACCTGCATATATTATATGTAGGTATTCATAAATGCAATTACTCCTTCTCCTAAGGATACCAGTGGTGTTATTCCAAAACAATTACGAGAAGAAATCTCTAAGAGATTTTGAGAATACGGACGGATATATGTATGTACTAATTCCCGGTTCACACTTGACCGACTATCCAAAAATACACAGTGAAGACGTCAACTATTCAGACAATAATCATTGGAGAAAAGCTCGTAAATTATAGCACAAGACATTCGCTATTTAAACTATTTTACTTGGCAAGCGCATCGTTTTGTTATTTATTTCAAGTGAATTTTATTATCTCATACAAATATTGATGTAAAACAAATATTTCTTCAGATAACTTTTACTTTCTTTAAAATAAATATATCGGATTGTCTTACGTAAGAATTATTTTTCTGCACAGAGGAACTTATGTGTATTTTCAAGACAAAAACAGAACGTTACCTATTTTTTAAGCTGTAGTGTAAGCGGTCATTCTTCTTGTGTTCTTGTTTCTTCGATATTACTGATCATTCTTCAACCATAATTTTTATCTAAGCTTAAAACAGGTGCTGTCTCTTCAGCAGAGTAACAGTAGTTGTTTACATTCCAAAGCTCTTCACCACTACTAAATTTCTATCATTTACTATCCAACGTAAATTTACTAAAGGACACATTTAATATTTCACTACTACCAAATTTCAATGAAGCCCTGATACGGATGGTTCTATTCCTTCCTCTCCCGAATTAGAACGGCAGGTCGATCTACATCTGATACTAGTGGGGTGGGTTGGTTTTTATGTAGGGGGTGTGTATTTTCGAGCCGTTTGGAGTTTCAACCCCATGGCCTTGGGGTCATGGCTTGTTCAGCGAAATCTGTATGACATTTCCCGCGACCCAATGACTCCCTTTTCCTTTGCCATACAACGTGGCAATGCCACCGGTCTCTTGAGTACGTTACAAGTCGACAGCGATTCGGAGGAATTTTTCGATGCCACATTTTAGTTCGTTAATAGTTCTAATTAGTTTTGGGTTTTTTTTTATTGTAAAGGTTTATAAGTTAATTTTTGTTGGTGCATAAGAAGGAAAATGTTTTTTGAGGAAGGTTTCTGTAGTTTCGTAAGAAGTTTCAAGCTTAAAATAAGAAATAGGATGTCCTCTGTTTCTATGGGTGTTGTAAGAATCAGAGAAATAATTTTGAAGAAAAGTAGAATTTCGTCAATGACAACATTTTTAATAGTATTTCCTCGGAGAGGGAATACTACTGACTTTCGAAACACAGGTCAATAACGTAGAACAAGTGTCACGGACTTCACACAATTTGTAACCACTTTCGTAATAAAGATGGTTATCTAAACTAAAACATACATATATGTTTATTACGCTTTCACGCTAAAACGGCTGAACGGATTTATGTGAAATCTGGCACATGGGTCAATCATGATCTGGTTTTGGACATAGGATACTTTTGATCCCGATATTCCCACAGGATTAATACTTATGCGGGTGAAACCAGGGGGAACAGCTAGTTTAACATAAATATTTATATTTTACTGTTTCTCGAACCATTATGCAATAGAAGGTTGAATTCAGTATGGAGTTGTGCAGGTCAGGAACATAGGTAGCTGGCGTTAAACAAGAATGTTACTTCATAATTCTGCAGTGGTTATGAATAGGTACTCAATCACGTGACCATTTCGATAGTGAGCATTAAGTCTATTAGAAGATTTAATTTAGGAAGAAGAAATGAAGCCATAGTTTATGTTACGAATTAGACAGATTTCCATGCAAGTCGCAAACTCAAGGCTAGAATAAAATGTCAGGTGTATAAGCGGATCAAGGTTTAAGACCATAAGGGTAAGCCCAGTGATCTGCTATTGTCATGTCATGTTTAATCGAGCGGTAATGGTAACTTACGAGTTTTTGGTTGTAGGTTCGAACGAACCGAGGTGCTATATTTCATGTAAATTATTTCATCACCACAGCTCTCAAAACGGTGAAGGAAAAAAATCGTGAGGAAACCGACATGTCCTAGGACCAAAAATTTGAAGACATGTATCATCTACCAACCCGCACTAGGCCCGCGTGGTATATTAAGGCCCACTCCCTCTCATCGAAAGAAGGCCAGTGTCCCAGCAGTGGGAACTTTATAGGCTGATTATGTATATTTAATCTCAAGTCAAGTGAACACATAATCCTCGATAGGTCGAAGAAAATGTTGACCTTCAGCTGTTTATCTCGTATACCTCAATAATTCCCAGGTCAAGTGAACACATGTAGCCGTAGTAGACATGGATAGCACAAGTGGCAGTCACTGTGGAACACGTGTTCCACCACGTTGGCCGGAGGCTATTCTTGAGCGAGCCGGGTGTGAGCGCAGGCCCGGTGCAAGGCATGAGGGACGCGGCGTTGAGTTGAGCAGTTCAGGGCCATATGTCACGGAATTTGTAGAATACATATAATGGATGTTCTTCACGTTGGGCCGTTGATCCCGTCTGTATTTCGTGGATCTTTGGCAGCCATTACGTCGTCAGAAGTTCGAAAGTCTGCCCACCAGTATTATCATGGGATATACAATAGTATTTTCCAGTAACAGTTTGTAGAGGTCAGATAGTCACTAAATGTTAAATACTGGTATTCAGCTGTATCTGGTGAGACTGGAACCTGACCCCAACATAGTTGCCCCCACAAGGTTAGGCAGTTACTAATTGGGGATGTTCTTTGGTAAGGTCTGTTGCATAGTACTCGCAACCAGCGTTCGTGTATGACAAGATTTATGAACGTAAACGAATTACAAAGAGCATATAAGGATCGTAGCAGCTAGCGTTCTGTAGTTTCTGCCTATCTCCAATGGGAAAAAAGGGGGAGGTTATGTGTGCTGTACAATTTGTTGGACGTTGCAAGCTTGTATGACTATGAGGTGATGAAAGTAAAAGCTGTAGTTGATATAATGGTTTTCGTAATGAAAATAACGAGGAAGAAATTCTAGCAGACTATTCAAAATTGAGGCGGGTTGGATATAAAAGATAGCCTGCACTTAGATTATCTGAGGACATGACATGATGACTGTGCAATACTTAATGTTTTCACTATATGCGACCAGAAATATATAATAATATATTTATATATATAAAGAAAGAAAGTGTTCTCTTCAGATATTTTCTTGGTTTTCCCACACATACACACGGGTTAAGCTGAGCTCGCATTGTATACATTTTTCGAACAAAGAGAATCCAGCTTATACTGAAAATGTAGCTTGATGTGTTGCTGTGGGCACTAGAACAGTTTACGACACTTTTGAATATTTGCTTTCAAACAAACACATGGTACATCAAAATCAAATATGGAAAACGCTACCGCCTACATTTCACACCAAACTTGCCCTAACAAGTATATTTCAGTGGTGTTGTTCGTGAATGGCATATGTTGTCTCAGCATATTGCACAACATATTAATTTAGTTCCTTTCCGTATTGCATGGCACATGTTCCTCTAGCTTATTGTTTCAAGTGTAAAGCATTACTAATTACAATTCAGTAGTCATTACAACATTTGTGTGCTGTTACTATTTACTTGTTAATAATTAAAACGCCGTCTGCAAGTTGTTTGTTATTCCTAGAGATGTGTTAATTAATATTAAAAGGGAATAATAATATTTCCTCAGTTTGTTGATTTGATGGTTTCGTTTTCTAGGTTACCTACTAAGCCTTATGAAGCCGTCATTCACAATTTTTACCCGACTACGATGAGGCAACCGGTGGGTATGTATGTATGTTCCGTCAGAACTTCTTCTTCTGCTGTCTGCTGGTTATATCACATTAAATGAATATGGCGTCCTCTAGAGTACGTAAAGCGACAAATTAATTAATGTTGTCGTGTTAGTTATCAAATTAGAGGGCTTAATTAGCACATACCAAAAATATATTGTGAGCTAGCCCACGTGTCACCACAACAATACAGTCTAACAGTAATAAGCGATCAGAAGCTTGCCACTTTGCCCTACAAAGGAGCATACGACCACAGCTTTCGAAAGAGAATATTTTCTTGTCATACTTTTTAGAGCGAGATTTTTCTGTAGTCACGATTTAGTTTTGGAACTTACTTTTAAAGAAATCTAGGTACAAGCTTTGTGATTTAAACCTTTTTTACCGTTTTAGTGAAAACGCATGGGAAATCAGTAACCCCTTTTTGATAACAGCAAGTTCCAGGAGAAAACGGTTGTCATCAACTCAGCAGACAATAGAAATAGGACGTCAAAATAGAACTAGCATTTGAAATTGGGACTATTGAAAACCAATAGTTTTCACCGGATCGCAACGAGCTTTAAAATCAATTGCAGCTGAAATAGTCCGCAATAGTTATCGCTTCGATGGCCGCGATTAACTGGTCCATTTTCCATCGCTATTTTCAACCAAACCGTCTATAGGTGGTCGTGGAATGGTCGTTCGATATGGCGGTGGCTCGTCCAACCACAACCAAACGACCAACAACACCGCCGCAGTTCGACGTAAACTGTGTTCAAGGTTTTGCGCATTTGCTCGTCGTGGTTTGGCGGTCGGCCGCCTAAAAGCGTGGCTTACCGCTGCCCGCAACGATTCTACCTCCAATAAAGAGCGAAATAGTTACAGTTTGGTTTGTGTCCATGAGTATGTCAGTACTGTGTTCTTCTCTTAATTGTCCTGTTGGTGATTTATTAATGATCATCATATTCAATCAAATCAAATCAAATTAAAAGTCATTTATTCTAATTAGGCTGAGAGTCAGCTCTTTTTAACCGACTTCAAAAAAAGGAGGAGGTTATCAATTCGACTATATTTTTTTTAATGTTTGTTACCTCATAACTTTTGACTGGGTGAACCGATTTTGATGTTTTTTTTTTAATTTGAATGCTGGTGCTTCCCGAATGGTTCCATTTTAATTTGGTTCCATTCGGACAATGGGATCTATGTGAAAACCATATAAGTCTGAAATTTGCTTTAAGTATTTGCGCGACAAATGAACGAATAACGCGATTAGGTTAGTGCGGGGTATCTACCATTACTAAAAAGTAAAAAATTAAAACTTTTTACAAAAAAAATAACAACCGACTTCCTTAAAAAAAACACACTACAAAGCCAAAAATAACTTTATTTCGGAAGTGGGTGGCAAAAAAATCTTAAATACAGATCCTAAGACACCGAATTCCAAAATTAAAGTTATTTTTGACTTTGTAGTGTTTTTTTAAAGGAAGTCTGATGATATTTTTTTTTTGTAAAAAGTTTTTGATCATCTAAATTACATAAGACATCTACATCTATACAGCTTATACTGTTCCAACTGCTAGACACAGGCCTCTGTGAGAAGGAGTGGACCATTATCCACTATGCTGACCCAGTGCGGAGTAGATATCAGATATCACATGTCTTCGAATTTTTGGTTCTAGGACATGCCGGCTTCTCTTATAGTGATATATCTACACTAATATTATAAAGAGGAAAAATTTGTATTTTTGTTTGTTTGTTTGTAATGTATAAACTCAAAAACTAATGGACCGATTTTAAAAGTTCTTTCACCATTCGAAAGCTACATTAGTGCGAGTAACATAGGCTATATAACATCACGCTACAACCAAGAGGAGCGCAGCAGTAAAGAAAAATGTTGCAAAAACGGGGAAAATCGCACGGGTAGGCGATTCGACGCGACGGGAAGGGTTGGGGGAACACGAAATTTAACGCGGACGAAGTCGCGGGCAGAAGCTAGTGATTATATAAAGTAGTGATGTCGGTGTTTTCTAACTGACTACTTTCAAAAGTAAGGCCGAAACAAAGTCTCTTAAAGGTCTGACATAATCTTGGTCAGATCATGTGCAGCACGCGTAGCATGACGGCCATAGAAAAGGAATTTGTCGACGGAAGAGAAGACAAAATGATAGATTGTATCGTAGAAAAATTGTGTAAAACTGAAGAAAAGAGATGTTTCTATTCTTCAGTCGACAAGAGTACGATGTCAAGTATGATGACTATTTCTCTTTACTGTTGATGAGATAGAAACATTTTTACAGAATTAAAATACATAAGGAACTTTTTTTGTTCTCGGTAGAATATATATAGAATTGGTCATGCCACGCCGGCTGATGTAGATTGGTATCGGAAATAGTCATACAAAGGAAGGAACATATTAAATCGACCAGTTCTTTAGTTGTCTCACCATTATAATTTTCATTGCCATTTTCCAAGGGACCTTGTTTGGAGTTAACATTGAGTATGCCAAGTTGAAATTTGGTATTAACTTATTCTAGATTTTACTACTTAATATTCTGTGACCTTTAAAGAAAATTTGATGAATTTTAATTTAGCTACAAACTAAAACATTTTGTTGCGCAAATCATATTTGAACATGTAAAGTGCTATTTTAAGAATTTAACATAAGGAAACAGGAAAAAATTTCAAGGCGATCAAGTCAAAAAAAATTCTAGCCTGTCTGGACCGGTTTAGATTATTTTTTTAAATGTGAATTTAGATTTGAGATTAGGCATTTTTTGTGGACCTGTTCTTATGATCTTTCGTGAATATTTAGAAACCCTATAATCTCAAAGGAGAGTATTATCTATAACTGACAAATCGCGAAAAAAAAAACAAGTGATTCTTTAGAACTGTCGTATTTGCGTCGGAGAAAATCTTAGTTATGTAAATTTGACATCTCTATTTATTTCCACCTCTTTCTTGCTTCATTAGTAGGAAAAAGATAGCAATAGCCTAAATTAAGTTTAGTTGGTGCGTAACAAAATCATCAACATTGCCTTCTTCATTTTTTGGTTGATGGTTTTATGTGTTTAGTTTTTGACAAAAATGGCGAATGTACGTCTGCTATATTAAGAAAAAATGAATTAAGAAGGAAATTAGGCAAACCCTGGAAGAACCCATCGCTGTAACTGCCAGGGTCTCAAGATTTGTCCGAAAGAGTTATCGTGGGCGTGGCATATAGGCAACTGAAGGAACACGGGTGGGTTTTAGTCAGTAAAAGTCTGACACGCCCTTCCGCCCCACCTAGTGTGGGAGACGTCATTTGATGATTTCCAACCCACAAAAAAAAGCCAGCACCTCAAACCAGGTTCTGAGGATCCAAAAGCAGTTCCGGTGAATGAAGCGAATAAGTCACAATTAATCCTTAAAACGAAATTAAGAAGTCCAAAAAAGATTAAAGCCACTTCCATTTCATACTACGCACTAAGTCCGTGATCATTTTAACTGAACACGAAGGTTAGCAGCATTGTACTCCGATTGATCCTTAACCTTCCTCCATTGAGTCTATTGTGGCTGGAATTGATTGCTTCCGGTGTTGCCCGATGTCTTTTTATTGTGTATGTAACTAAGCTATTTGCTGGCCGACAAGTGGCAGAGTCCTAAGGTCGGGAATGTACGGGATCACCGGGAAAGATTTAGTAGTGAAGTTTGGATTTAGGTGGTGGAAAATTTAGGCTTTCCATAATAGAATGGAGTTAAAGAAAGTACCGTGTGGTGCCGGACGTAAAGAATAACACCACCCCATTTCTTTCCGTGGGTGTCGTAAGAGGCGACTAAAGGACTTACTAGGGAATGGGCAGCAGCGTTCTCTATGCATTTTACCACCAAACTGCGATCGCCAAGCCGCCTGCCAAGCGTGGCGATTATGGCAAATCCCCCCAAAAAATGTACTGGTCAAATTGGCGGTGCAAGGAGGAGGCCCTTTCCAGCAGTGGACTTCTTACGGCTGAAATGATGATGATGATGATGAAAGAAAGTGGCTGGGGCAGCCTGGATGTGGAAGGCAATATGGGTGAGGTCTATGTCCAACAGTGGACTGCGATAGGCTGACTTGATTGATAATAGAATGTGTCAAAATAACACAAATTGGAAGAAGCAAAGAACAATGATTTAAGAATCATCAGCACCTGCCAAGCCTTTTCCCAACTATGCTGGGGTCGGCTTCCAGTCTACCTAGATGCAGCTGATTACAATGTTTTCGAAGAACGGCTGCCTATCTGACCTCCATAACCCAGTTAATGGATATTACGATACCACTTTGGTTTTGGAGGCTGTCAGACTTTCGGGCTTCTGACGACTCGTAACGTCAGTTAAAGATCAACGAGTGATAGCCGGGACCAACGGCTTAACGTGCTTTCCGAGGCACGGAGGGGTCTTGGATTAAGGAATTGAGAACGTAATAATACCTATTTTCTTTCAGAATAAGAGATGAGCAGCTAAAATAATGATGACAACAAAATGATTAACACAAGTTGGACGATACTCCAACAGGAAAAATACAACCCAACAATATCGATGGGTTAAAACATGTTTCCTTATTAGGAACCAATCGTTAGGCGAAATCCAAGAACCGTCGGGGAAAAAACAGAGTCCCAAAAAAAAAAAAAAAAAACAATCTATACCAGCCAAATGAACAAAATATTTGAAAGTATAAATAGGCAGACCAGTCACAAAACTCATGCAATTTGACCAAGGTAACTGTGATGACGAATTCAAGGTTAAGTCTACAGCACATAGCATAGATGTGACTAATTGAATCCTCCTTGGAGATGCAATAGAGATGACACCGTTCCATTAAGTAGATTAAGGGCCAATTTGTCCAACACTCCAAGTGGCTAAGTAATTTCTGTATGAAAAAGTCATTTGTCATAACTGTGACAAGTTGACGGAAAAGTTTAGAATTGAAGTTTGCTTTGGAGATAATTCTTAGAGGACTGGAGATAGGTACGGAGAAGTGTTGCCGGAAAGAATGGTAAGATGTGATTTTCTAAGCAGCTAACTAAATTATTTAATACCCCTAAAACGAACTATGGAACCAAGCTATATTATTCTAAGCAAAGATTCTAAGGGCTAAAGTTGCAATTTAGGTCTCGAAATAGCTCCTATCGTGATTCCAATTCAAATTACGTTATTCGTAAATGTGACCCATCAATTTAATGTTCCAATATTGTCTAAAACGTGCTCCAATACCCAATATTATTACGGTATCACGATGTTTGGATATCACGGGCGGATGTTATGAAAATAACGAGGCAAATTATTAGCAATTGTTGCCATGATCATTTGTTATTTAATAAACATCACAGCTATTGTTATCACACAATAACATAACAATAGAATGTGGTAGAAAGTACTGTTATACAATACCATTATTTTTGTCTAGCTGCTGTAACATAATCAATTAAATTTATTTAAGGTCTATATATCGTGATTTTTACGACTTGTGCCTTCGCTTTGACTTTTCCTAGGCTGCATTTAGAGACATGCTTACCATTTCTACTTCATATTTAGAGGATTATTTGACAATATCTCAAAATTTGAAGGATTACAAAATTGGAAGACACTGATCAAACAAATTGCCAGAAACGTTTTGGGAGTCTGTTAACTTTGCACCAAAGAGTCTGTAATACTGTTGTCTACTTGTTTCAATTTCAAATACTTTAAAAGCTTAAAAACAGTTCAAAGAACTCTCGAAAGGTAAGAACGAGGCTAAAAATACCACACAAGGAAAACTTTATTTAGGAATCTTACCAGGAAAGTTCCTAGTCAAAGCAATGTGTCATAAGAACGTAACATGAATATAGGTACTCGACTGACATCATCAAAACACTAGGTGGAAACATTAATTATGAAAATAAAAGGGAAAACGTAGCGTTTGCAAATTCCATTCTTTAATGTACTCTATGTTTAGTCGTCACAGCCTCATTCAAGGAGTACTAGGCATTGTGTTTTGACTCGCAGAGCCTACTCGACTCGCTGAGATTTCAAGCAAATAATTCTACTTGTGACTATCTATCTATCTACTTTTTCAGTGTTTCCGTTTTTTTTACAAAAATGAAGACATTTTTTATTGCGATATCTGACTTGTGTATCAGGCGTTTTTTTCTGTGAAACTGTTACTGTTTTACTCAGTCCAATTTTGGCTTACGGCATACCATGTCCATGACACATATGGACATCACAAAACGAATTCCTTTTTGTCTTATCTATTGTTTAGATTTTCCAATATGTTAAAGCATTTAGTATTTACACAGAACTTTGCACAAGTTCTAAACGAAATACGGTCTGTTTAGAAAGAGAAACCAAGACAAGGACAGCGTTACTCCAGCTCGTGACGTCACCGGCGCAGGCGCACAGCAGGACGGCAACGTCGCGCACGCCGAATGTTTTGTAAATAGAATATTGGATAGCGATTGTTGTGTGAGCGAGAGAGTATCATTGGGTAGAAAGAGATGGGGGATCTGTCAAAAACTGTATGAAATAGGACTTTATGTAGTGGAATTATGGATTTTACAATACATTTTAAGTGCGGTTGTGAATTTGTCCGATATACCGTCCGGGCAGTACATTCTGTAATAGTTGCACGTACTGTGTGTCGTATACAGCAGTTATCGAGAAGGATAATAGGCATTTCGGTTGGGCCTGATAACGTTTATCAATGACCTGATTAATTAATTAACAGTTTTGTACAACCGTGAAATCATGGAGTTATACGACGTAATTTAATTTCTTGGAAATCTAATTTAGCTTTACAAATAACCTTCTACTCATTAGGACCTGGGTAACGTACAGTAAAATAAGGTTTCCGGAGTTCCTCAATTTGTTCTTCGAGTTCAAAAGTGTATTTGCGCAAGTAGACGATATCAAATCTAAAATATTTAAAAAGAGGGTAGAAAACCAACCGACCTCCATGTTTACGTAACAAAAGCAAGGAAAATAAAGAAAGTCAGCACTTTATTTTTCTATTACCTCATTTAGGTACGTATAAGATGAAAATTAAATTCCCTCCCTTATTAAACACTCGCTATAAAACAATGTAGGTAAATTTTAATAAATAAATAAGTGGAAGGAGGAAGGGTGGCATCGAAATCCTCCCGAGGTCGTTGACCCATCGACCGCCCCCCCCAGGCCCCCTCCGCGCAACCCCTCCCTCACGACGTATCGAACCTTCGCGGATGTGATGTGTCTTAGTGCCTATGTATTTTAAAATATTTTCGTACATAGTCATCAAGTTTTTGATGGCAAATAGGAGACAATCTTAATAGTCTGTGTGGATTAAGAAGTGACATTTGAACTTTAAGATGATTTTCATTCGGTAAATGAAAAGGCAATGCACACTAGATTTTTCTTCCAATATCAAAATGTGAAAGGATACAGAAAGTACAATTCATATCTGAGTATGGAGAGTATGGTCTTGGGTTCGAGTTCCTGGTGTGTTTCCTGGGTTTTTCTATCCGAAATTTCTCAGTAGCAGTTCGGAGTCTGGATTTGTACCCAGCTGAAAACAATAGACTCGCCCCCTATTAGGTACGTGAGACGAACATGACTAGGGAAATGTGTGTGTACAACACGTATATCCAAACCTACCAGGAACCAAGGTGTAATTTTATTATGAATATCTAAACAAGATGAGAGCTACAAATGATGCACTTTCACAACAATTAATGAACCAATGGTAAATGATAATGTTACCAAGACTACAACAACAAAATTAGCTAATGACGATGACAAAAACAATTACGAACTACAAAATTAGTAAAAAGAAAATGAAGCGTTATTGGAAAGACAAAAACAAAAGACAAACGTGCAAATAGAAATCGCAACTAAAAGAGACGAGCTAAAGGTGCGAGCGAGACAGAATGCGGTAGACAAGGATAACATATATTTACCTTGATGTCTTGTAAGACCTGTAAACAACAAACATACATTAGTGTTATTAAACAAGATTACATAACAATATGTAAGGCTTTATTTAAACAATAAATATGACTGTTGTTGCTACGATGTGAAAAATGTATTTGCAGTTAAAAATAAGCAACCGTACTTAGAGGAAACAAGGCATATAATTCTCTACATTGCAAACCAAAGTAAGGTAACTACGCAAAAACACGTACTTGTATCTTACTTGCTTATTTAATCCGCAGGTATCACAAAGTTCTAAAAAATATTGATTAAAAATTATTTTCATGATAATTATTTCTTTTTATGAAAACACCCCTAAAAAGAAAAATAACGCTCCAAATTCAAAATTCGTTTACCAACTCGCAGAAACGAAACGCAATTCTAAAGTCAGCCATATTGAATTGAATTATAAAGTTTACACTTTACAGAAAGCTCACGCTATCATAGTTAATTTGTAGTTAAGTTTAAATAAACAAAGTCCTGATTGATAAACTTTGACCGTATGCGGGTGGGTTATCGACCGGACATGTCTGTAAACCCGGGTAACTGATAAAAACCGGATGAACACTGTCTATGTTGAGCAAGGAGTTGTTATAACGTTGGTATCACCGTGTTTGTAGCTACTGCTATTATTAAAAATGGCAAGGTTTAGTAGAAAAAAATGAGATTTTAAGGAAAAAAAAAATTGGGTAAAGTTAAAGGCCCTTTCCAGGTTTCGAAAATTTAAGGGATTTTCAGTAGATTTCTCAATTGTCGATTGTTTGTAGATTAAAGCATACTTACATCTAGAAGATAACTTTGGTATTGATAAGATGTGATCTCCTAAGCAAGAGAATGTCCATTTTGAAACCACGGGTAGGTACTTAAAGTATTAAGTAAGTCAAGGAATTATGCATCATTGAAGGAGAATTTAATTTAAGTGACGCAAACAAATGACTCAATAGTGAAAAGCATTCTTTTGACTCATCATAGACAATAGATCGCGATACCTTTTAGCGTACTCTATGCAATGATCCAATGGTGTAGGGTTTAACATGTTTAAAACATGATTCACTATTTAGTACTGTTGGTTTCTTGTTCCGACACTAACTATTATTTTGTTATAACAACGTGAATTTTTGAAATTGTAAAATCACTCATCACAGTACAGATTCATAATTTTCATAACCTTTCTACTTGTCGAGGTTTGACCGAAAAGTTCTATCGCTGTCTCATCTGCCATCTCTATTTATAACCGAAGGTCTACCAACTCAAGGTAGGCATAATCAACTGAAGGTTTTCAACCTCAAGGTGTGTCTGAAATGTTGCAATTTTGGTGCCGTTGTTAACCGTACTGGCAACACTGTTTAGAAAACCGCATAACTCTACCAAACTAAACTATTCTAATTTCAAAAAAACTTTTTTACAAAAAAAAAAAACCACCGACTTCCTTGAAAACACTACAAAGTGAAAAATAACTTTAATTTCGGAAGTCGGTGTCTTAGGATCTGTATTTATTGTTTTTTGCCACCGACTTCCGAAATTAAAGTTATTTTTCACTTTGTAGTGTTTTCAAGGAAGTCGGTGGTTTTTTTTTTTGTAAAAAAGTTTTTATTTTTAAATTTTTAGTTGTGGTATTCACCCTGCACTAATTCCAAACAAACAATGCATATTTATGCGATAGGTCTTACTGGATTTTGCTAAAGGCCAAGTTTATGTTGCGCTAAGTCGTGTAAAGACTCTGGATGGTATTGCTCTTTGCGACTTAGAGCCAAACAAATTGCTCAAGAAACCGCATGACGAAAGAGCATTGCGTGAAATGCAACGATTAAGGCAATTGTAAATTTGTATAAAAATATAATAAATGGCCAGGCCAAAATGATTAAGGCTGCTTTTTTTTTTATTAAGCAGACAGTAGAGTGGGTAAGAGCCCACTCTAGTGTCTGCTGAGGAATCAATTCTCGATGTCAACGAGTATGTCTATCTAGGACAAGATATCTTCTAACTCCTGATCGATAAGGAGTTGTACCTTCCATCATCAGCTCAACGGAATATAAGAATACAAGTAACGGTCTAAACGTGCCTATAATATGCAAAGAATTATCCCCTAACCTTCTAACCTTTCACTGTAAGTTCCTATATGTACTGTTCACCGATGAGGAGTTCCATGCGGTATCTTCGAAGACTATAATTAGTTCACCACGGATGGATAGATAGAACCAGTAATTATTTTTGATCTTTAGTACAATATCCAAATCACATTACGTGTACTGTTTGTTTTTGAGGAGTTCCTTCGTTTATCTCCCAAAGTATACATCAAATCTTCACAAAATTAATATGGGACCACCTCAGGAGTATACCCTTACGAATAAAAAAAGAATTTTCAAAATCGGTTGACAATTGGCGGAGAAATCGGTGAACATACATAAAAAAAAAAAAAAAAAAAAAAAAATACATACAGTCGAACATATAACCTCCTCCTTTTTTTGAAGTCGGTTAAAAATCAAATGTTTTCTTTCTTAGCCTCTCATCTTTTTATCTCCAATACATATGAAATAAAGTTTATTTAAGCGCAGAAAAAAACTTATAAGACTTCGATAAACTTTGAAACACTTTAAAATATTTTTCCTCAAATATCTTTAATTATAAGGTCGATATCCCGAGGCGGTCCGGGGTTATCGACCGGACGAAGTGACCCGGCTGAGACAGATTTGAACCGGGTAACCGTTTGTAGTTACCGTAGGTCCGGGACGTTTATTGTCTATATTTGAAACGGATAGAAATCTGGAAAGGATTCCAGTAACATAAATCTTGAAATTGTGAAGAGATTTTGTCTCCAAATATTATACCGATCTTGAAATTTTAATCTCTGTTTGACGAATTCAGACATTTTCAGTGGGAAGCGTTGTTCTACGTTCCTTCGACAGTTTCCATCTTAATTTCATTATGATGTCTACTTTCTAAGGAAAGAAAGATCACTGGACTGGAATGAGAGCTTAGGTGGCCTAGTGGAAACAGCTGCGACTTACGAATGGTAGGTTTACAACCAAATCTACGGGTTTGAACCCAGTAAGTAAGGTACTTTACTTTGTGTAAATTATTTCATCACCACTGCGCTCAAAACGGAGAAGAGAGCACCATGAACCGGCCATGTCGTAGAAATAAAAAATCGAAGACATGTGCCATCCCCAACCCGCACTGGGCCCTTGTGGTGGATTTGGCCCTCTTCCTCTCACAGAGAGTTGACCTGTGTCCCAGCAGTGGGAACATTATGGGCTTATTAAGTAAGGGACGAAATGAAAAAGGAACTATAGCAGTTATTTTTTGTCCAAACTGTAGATGAACCAATATCTACACATCAAGTTGACGAAGTAGCTGCCTTTATCATCTTCATCATTTCAGCCGAAAGACGTCCTCTGCTGGACACATAGGTCTCCCCCGATTTGGGGGGGTTTGCCATAAAAGCCACGCTTGGCAGGCGGGTTGGCGATCGCAGTATGGTGGAAAAATACACAGAGAACGCTGCTGCCCATTCTCTAGTAAGTCCCTTAGTCGCCTCTTACGACACCCACGGGAGGAAATGGGGTGGTGCAATTCGTCTGGCAACACACGGAACTTTAACATTACCTCGCCATAATAAAATACCAAACGTGTGTCGCAAGTCATGTCTCAGGGTTAGTATTTATTACCAGTGCTTGTCCTATCTTTATATCCAAAGTTCTGCATCCCATAACATCGATATCAGACATAATATCATAAAATCCCTTGTCACACCAACACATAACTCTTCTTTTGTAGCATCGTTTGCGGATAAACACTACACACTCGATTTATTATTAGTACCCGAAGATTTCAGAATTGGAATAAAGACAAATAATGTTCTGAACGATTTGCTGTTAGGTTTGTGTTGGACAGGTAGAAAATTCTGTTCGGAATTAGGATTTCTGTAGCTGTTAAAGAATATGCTAGAGTTTTCTCGGCTTTAGTAGTAGACCCTACTGTCGTTACCGGTAGTCAGAAGACCGACAATCTAACAATCACCAAGGGCTATTGCTTCATGGCATAATCATCAGCCACAAGATATCCACTGCTCGACGTGGGCCTCCCTCAATTTGGGGAGCTTTGCCATAATCGCCACGCTTGGTAGGTTGGCGGGATGGCGATCGCAGTATGGTGGTAAAATGCTTAGAGAACGCCGCTGCCCATTCTCTAGTTAGTCCCTTAGTCGCCTTTTAGAACTGTAGAACTGTCAAATGAAAACCGTTCCTAATGTGTTACGCGATTACCACGCGGGTCGAAAAAGCAAGCGTTGCCGAAATTAGTTTCTCGCTACAACCACGGCTACAACTGTTGATAAAGGAAATTGTAAGCTCTACTTCGCCAAAGCACAGTCACCACCGTGATCCACCTACATATTCCAACCGCTATTGTGTTGCTAGTCCGTTCATTATTATTTTGAACTAGCTTTTGCCGGCGGCTTCGCCCGCGTGGGTGTCGGAATGAACGCAGGAGGACGTACTACCGCGGTAAGATGTGTTAATTCAGGTTATATTATAGGTAATAGCTGTTACCCGCGACTTCGTCCGCGTGGTCTTTAACAAAAAGTTTTTCATAAAAACTGTCTTTGGAAACTACGCTGACATACGTCTCAAAATTCAGCGTGTTTTTAGTTTTTTTAAACTATTATTTATTTTTTCTAAAATAAAAGTAGCCAAAGTTACTCCTTGTTACATCAGCTATCTGCCAGTGAAAGTTCCGTCAAAATCGGTCCAGCCATTTCAGAGATTAGCCGGAACAAACAGACAGACAGACAAAAATTGTAAAAAAAATTGTTTTGGTATATGTACCGTGTATACATCCATATGCACTTAGTAAAAAGTGGATATCTTAATATTAAAAACAGACACTCCAATTTTATTTATTTGTATAGATGAACGACGCCTGAATAATACGCGACTTCCAAAATCGAACTACGAATTCAATTTCCAAACATTTTCCCACTTTTAACAAGAAAAATACTTGAAAAGCCAACAAAGAAAAGATAAGGAGTTCTCAATAGAACATTCTATGGCAGCAGAGGTCATCGATAAGGTAACGAGAACCTAACAGACTGTTATCCGGGTCTCGAACCGCGTCCGGTCATTTGTCACAGTGGTGTAAGGGAATACCGGCTCGGTGTAGAGGATCATCTAGAAAAAGGTGACGGGAACCCTTGCTACAGAGGTTTTAGTTTTCATTTAGTTAATATTTTGTAGACGTCATCCATTCTCTTGATTTTATTTAAAACTAGCTTTTGCCCGCGGCTTCGCCCGCGTGGATGTCGGAAATTAACGCAGGAGGACGTACTACCGCGGTAAGATGTGTTAATTCAGGTTATATTATAGGTAATAGCTGTTACCCGCGACTTCGTCCACGTGGTATTTAACAAAAAGTTTTTCATAAAAACTATCTATGAAAACTAAGCTGACATACTAAACAAACTACGCTGATATACGTCTCCAAATTCAGCGTGTTTTTTGTTTTTTTTTAAACTATTTTTTTTTCTAAAATAAATGTAGCCTAAATTACTACTTGTTACATCAGTTATCTGCCAGTGAAAGTTCCGTCAAAATCGGTCCAGCCATTTCAGAGATTAGCCGGAACAAACAGACAGACAGACAAAAATTGTAAAAAATTTTGTTTTGGTACATATATGTACCGTGTATCCATATACACTTAATAAAAAGTGGTTATCTTAATATTAAAAACAGACGCTCCAATTTTATTTATTTGTATAGATTTTAAGGAGTTGGCGCTGCATGTCTTATTTTTGCTTTCAACGCTGCCGAGTTGTTACCATTTCTTATAGCCAAATCATATTTCCCACAATCCGTTCATTCATCGTTTCTTTGGTATTTAAATTGTGTATCTGTGAGTCTTACAATTCCTATATAACCTTCCAGCTCCATACATTTTGTACTGTAACTGTATGACGCTGACTAAGGCCTAAACTATGCCGAAACATGTTTTTCAGTAGTCCTCTACAAAACAGTAATTTGCAAAACAATAGCGAATATTTGTCCCCACATTATAAATACAAAGGAATTGAATTAGTCCGGCATAACGACCAGCATTTCGCTGTCATTCAGAACTCCTTGAAATGAACCTAATGTGAATACTAATATATCATTCTGACGTAGAGCCGCAGAGCTCCGCACATGTATCAGTCTGCTCGCTCCGAAGATGGATTCTCGCGGGGAGTGAACTTGTAGCGGCGTGTGACGGCTGGCTCACGCATAGTTTCACGCACATCCGACCGCTCTATTGCCGGGTAAGCCGACGGGTAGAGTTCAAGGGCCGTCTGCCGCGCGTCTACGCGTATTCCCCGGCGACCGGATATATTTCACCCGGACTTGGCACCCGGCTTTACCAGTTCTTTGCACGAACACCCGAGGTGTAAACACGCCAGCGAAAGTTCACACGTTCGTGGTTTAACGGCTGTTTTATTGCCACTAGACTGCAGCTAGACTATTGTTAGTTTAATTTTATATTTTTACTTCGCGGAATTGGCCATTCAAAACGTTGTACACAATTTTCTCCGGCGCGTTATGGGCGCACGTTATTGTGAACGCTAGGGCGCTATGTTCAACGTTTCCGTCGGCAACGATAAGCTTATCTTATCTTGGAAGTTCGTGCGGAAACATTTCCAAGCGTTTTTAAATATTTTTACCGTGAACGAAAATAGAGCGGGAAAATAAAATCTCTATTTGTATAAAAAGCAAAGAGGTAAACGTCCCTATTGTCGGCGCGTGACGGCTTCAAGTTCAAGGGCGGGATCCGCAGGAGTGCGGGATATCTTACGCTTGTCTACCCGATCCGATCCCGGGGGCTTGCTCGGGAAATATGAGGAGGGCGCCCCGGGAGCCCGGGACTGTGAATGGAGTCATTTGGGTTCTGTTTGTAAACAACATTGAGGATTGCTCTTTGATTGTTTGGGCTGATAAACTTTGAGTTGTTATTAAACGGCTGAAGAAAATTCCGAAACAACTTTCGCTAGATGTAAAGGTTAATTGGATTTTAAATGTCATTTATCCGGTCTATTAGTCTTCTAATAATATTATTTTAAGAGGCGATTAATCTTATTACTCTAACATTATCATCCCTGTCACTTGTCAAGTTGGCATAGATTGATTACATAGCTAGATAAACCCCAAGGCCTTTGACAAATCTTAGTGATAGAAGTGCAATAAGATAGCAAGCTCCGTAAACATATAAATAAACATAAACAAGTGTGAGTTTTCTCAGTCCACGTGGGTAGCATGAATGGAATAATGTGGATGTCACACGTAGCATGCGTGACTGGCCGCCACGCGGTCTGAGTGTTGCCACTTACTTGCGATTGCGTTGAATATAAAAACAACTTGTTACTATCGATTGGTGTTTGTTGTTGTTGATAGTGAATCAGCTGGTTGCTGAGCAAGGTCTGACTCAGTTGTTTAATTGGTTGTCGTGAAGCTTTTGAACGACGAGCTACTGTGTTATGCAAGGTTTCAAAGACGTTTTTCTCAACTCAAAGAATGACATCTCTATCTAGCTCCAAAAATTGACCTTTCCCTGAGTTTTTAAATATAAGGAGTACAACACAAATACCTAAAAGGAATATGTTGCACCAGTAACCTTTACTGCCTTTCTATCTAATGCACTAATGCTACGCTCGATACTTATCAATTTTTGAAGCCTTGTCTATGTATTCAAGTTTCCGGTCCAGCAGCAAGGTTATAAAGAATATTTCAAAATAGAATTGTAAGCAAAGATGTAAGAGCAGTGAAACTGAAGCGTTCACGAAAATTAAAAGCCCATTAAGGTACCCGGAACAGTAATGCGACCCAAGTTATCACAGTTTTCACAAAAAAATGCAAATATCACCTCATTTCTTTGTGGGTAGAAAGTTCATGGTGAAAGTATTTGACTTTGAAGTACATAGGAACTGTATGTTTTACCCTTAGATACTGTTCCCGCAGTTTAGTGCCATTCAAATGATCGTAAAATCTATAAAAGGTGAATTTCGCATTCGTTTTATGGGCACGGTATGATGTATTGAGACAAGAAGTAGTAAAACATATTCTGAAAGAATTTTGTATCTAAATGTTTCGAAAAATTTAATAAAAATGTCGTAAATCTCTAATATTTTGGATGAAAACACCTTTTTTGTTATAAATTAAGTTTCAGTGAAGTATCTTTTGTCAAAGTTTTAAATAACGACACCTTTAGTGAAGCTCCCGGCATCACACTGGCTTCATAATCTTCTTTTGTGTTAAAAGTGCCCGAGTTTTTGAAAACACTTCTTGTTTATAAAATTAAATCTCGCTGGCCGCTATCTAACTGATCTTGCTCAGCTGCTTAACATTTTATATCAAACAAATTGAGCTTTCTTCCTTGAAGTGTTCAAGGAAGGGTGGTTGCACAAGTAAATACATCACTTCTAACATCTCAGTTAATATATCAAAAGCGAAATAAACACATTAAAAGGTGGCAGGAGCCCCGAGACCGGCTAATTGCAGTTGATATGACTCGTAAAGTCAATTATGGCGCTCGTGAAAATGTCCAGAATTAAAATTTACGTTTACGGTTTAAAAGCCCTATGTACACATAAACTGTTCTTTATATTATTTTTATGGGTTTATTCAATGCTTAATGTCAAATAGGTGAGACCACACGCAGGTAGAAGTTAAAAATAAACAGCCTAAAGGAGGGACGGGTTTTGTCTTTTTTTCTGAAATGTAAGCACGAGGTGGATCTAGAGTTGTACCGATATCGACAGAGTCGATATTAAAATGTGATTATTAATGCGATTGCGATGGTATCACTGCATCAGCCACACATAACACAAATATAAAAAGTTTTAAAGTATTATAGAAACTTATAAAACACAATTCTCACCAAAAACCACGTCAGTAGCATTTTGTTTTAATTTATTATCCTTAATGCAACACGGAAAAGGTTCTGCGTGGACAAAAGTGAAAATTTATAGCTTTCAACGTGCACAGAATTTTCCAATTATCCAGACTCCTGGCCGTCGGCTGCCGACATTATTGATTTTCACTTTTTATGCGACCGCTTGTCCGCAGACAGCTTTTATGGTTTGTTTTAAAAATACACCGGCTTATTAAAATAATGCTTCGTTCGATAAATACGGAGACGATCACTACTTCTGATAGCTTTAAAACAAAAACTGTATTCAAAGTTTACAAAGTAGAGACGTATTTTTTTTTACTTTTTAACCAAACCTTTTTATGGATACAATTTTCATTACTGACTCTTTCTACCTCAACGAATGCATGAATATTAAAGCGTTTACTTAAGGAGTTACGGTTCTAAAATAAGTAAGTTCAGTAGTACGTTCATTTAATATTTATGTTCATATGAACAAATATTAAATGTATAGCGTAACATTTTGTAAATTAAAACGCGCCGACCATGAATACCGCCGTCAATGAATGTTAATTCTATTTAGCGCTGTGAATGGGGAAATAATATATTGTGGTTTCAGCGTAGTCCGAACGATTCGAATTTCCTAGTAGCGTGTAGAGGTTATCTGTGTGCGGCCAGATGCGTGGGCCACGTGTTTTTATTTACAACACTATCAAACATCGACCCCATAATGCACGATCGGCACGAGCTCAATGAATCGAGGCCAGCCAACGCGAGAGTGACCTAAATTTTTATTCGCCACGCATAACACCAACGTGTTGTCACATGGCAACATTGGTCACTAACACTAACAGGGCTGCTTACCCCACGCGAGACTTCTGTTTCAAATTTAGAACGCAATCAGCCGACATGTTTTTTTTCCTTTTTAAACCAAGCCTCGTTTACTGCGGTCAGAGGTCACATGAAGAACATCGTAATAATATTCTATTAAAAATGGGCGAATCAGAAACCGGGACAAGAGATAAGCTGTATCTAGAATACACACACACAATCTAAATCGACTATGTTGTGTAAACTTTACATCACGATAAGAGATAAGGGAGAACTATGAATCAGGCGACGTATTTGTTGACAAGAACGAAATATTCTCAGTTTAATGGATATTTTTTATCTTATCTCTACGTTGGAGTTACTAACTCAGCTTATTTCAGTGCTTTGGCTATACTATAATTGTTTTAGGCTGATTCATTTTCTAGTTAGCCGCAGAAAAGTAAACAGACGTTATATGTATTTTAGAACGGAAATGTTTGAACAAAGCTTCGAAGCGTTTTCAAATATGATGGAGTGCGTACGTGACGAATGGCAGGAGAAGTATAGACGGAAATGCGTTAAATTGTACAGATAAAGAGGAATATTATTCTAAAATATCTCTCCGAGTCTGAATCATTTAAGGTTTGAGAACAGTGGATTGTTGTTCAGCTTGCTAATGTAATTGTTAAAGAATCTTAATAACATTTGTTGCCCAATCTGACTATCCCAAAATTCTTTCTGCGTGAATGACCCGCATTTTATGCGTATTTTACAAAAACCGTCACACTTTATTATATTATGGATGATGTTAGGTTTAGACTGGCAATGTTGTCTCGAAAAACTTAAAAAAATGTGGAACTGATAAGCTAACCTAACCTTAGACGTTCCTCAATCTTAAACTATCTACAGTTAAGTAAGTTACACTAAGTAAGTAAGTTAAAACTGTTTTTTACCCAAAACAATAGGAAGCTTGAAGGTCTTCTCAAAATACGTTTTTACTGCTCTGATACGCATTATTTGATTAATTTATAACGAACATAAATTCCTGCGACCTTCCTCAAGATTTTAATGAAGCATTTTATTGGCTGTAAATCAAAAAAAGCGTTTCTTCAAGAATTTAAGATACATTTCGTGGAAAATGAAAAATAAATTGTAGAATCGTAAAAATAAACTTAAATGGAATAAGTTAAGTAGATACCTACCTAGTTTTGTTTATAGTAAAAGATGCAGTAAATTTTTCATATCATGCGAAAAATCTTTTAAAAGGTTACGAAATATGGTAATATAATTAATAATCTATGAGGTAATACAATTTGGGCAGTAATTTTGAGTTTTTATCGAAAACAGCTTATTTAATAGGTTTGCATTTTAAATTAGAAACGAAATCGTTTTTCTGGGGTTTCTTGTGAGTTTCTGCTAACATGGTTACGACAAACTTTAAATGTAATGGTTTTAAAAGATTTTTCTTTTTACACTATTTACGGTATAAACGTATTAACATTAAAAAATAATTACAATCTTTATAGATCCTAAAAGAAAATAGCTTAACTAATTTCAATTAAGGAGGCATATTATCTACATATTTTGGTCTCGTAGAAAATATAACAAAAACAGGGACGTCTTTCGGTGTTTTCACCCTGCATTTTAATGAGTTTGATCATGACGAAAGAAATGTTCAGAATGAAAAGGAACAATTTTGGAATATTTATGTCATATGTTTCGAATTAAAACACGCGAATAATTAACTAATTTAAAAAAAGAACTCCTCCAGTTTATAAATTTAAAAAAAAGTTACTACCAGTTCTAAAAAAACTTTATCACTAAATAACATGTCGAACGTTAATTAAACAAGTTAATTACTTCCATAACTGTAATTAAAAGTAATTGTATAAAAACCATAACTTATTAAGTCTAATTAAAACTTAACAAAGGTACATACCGAATGAGCCGGTAACTCAAAACCTAAAATTAAATGTAAATTCTGTCTACCGAAGGAACAAAATGATACGAGTGAGACAAGAATGGATGTTGTAATTTATTTTTAAAGTTTTCCGTGTTGTGTGTGATCGGTGCACGTCTGTCCGTCTGTCCGTCATGCCGTGATCGACTCCAGCCGTCCACGCTGAGCCCGGCGAAGCATCGCTCCACATTCATCGCTGCGTCTTGCTCGCGTGCCACCGGGTGTATTGACCTTTTAACTAAAGCGATTTAGCGCAATCGAACCGGTTCCATTTTCCCATCATAGTTTTATTCATTACAAAACTAACCTTAAAACAATAACTTAAACCCACCTCGAAACTCTTCCGAGAGCGAAGACCGACAGAAAAATCCAAGGCCTCGTCACAAAAATAAATAAAAAAATAAAAACACAACACACGCGACGCTGACGTAAAAATCCAAAATCAAATTTGCGCGGGAAACCGAGTTATAGTGATGTGCATCGGCCGATCGGCGATCGATAGCTGCAGCGGGAATCGATATGTTACGTAAAGCGCGTTGAGAGCCGGCGTCGTCGCACGTGACTGCTGCCTGTGTGACGGAACGAGCGGCAAGCGAGCCGCGCCCCCCGCGCCCCCACGCCCGACCCCCGCCGCACACACACCTATACGTATACCAGACGTTTGATAAACAAATTACAAATTTTAGATATACGCCGAGATGAGCTGAGCTTTAATAGCTTGTTTTACAAGTCTTTTATAAAAAGTGTAGAAAAGTGGCGCTTATGAAATTCTCTAACATCGTTATTAAACTTGTAATGAAGTTTTATAAGAAAGTAAAAGTTGGGTAATAGTATTTTATGGCGAAAGATTATGCGGCTACCAAACAGATTGAATTGAATAATTTAGTTATCATCCGACTAAATAATGTGTTTACTTATGAATCATTTCGACCACGGTAATGGCACCCGTTCTTCTCTACATTGAGTATTTCTTTTCCTCAATGTGTAGCCCACTTTTTGATAGATCTATCCTTGTCTAGCATACGAGTTGTGTGCAGTAATAACTGCTCACTTTCTTATGGTATCTTTGGATATCTGAGTAAGAAAGGTGTAACTTTAAAGCTCAGTAAGCTCGCCAGTGAAAACTCAGTGAACACTGAAAATACCGCGCGATTGTGCAATTTTATAATCTATGAATTTAAAATGCGGTTGGATGCATTTTAAATTCATAGATTATAAAATTTCGAAAATATGAACTTTAATATCAGTTAGTGTTTAACGCACTATACTATAAACATGTTCCACTATTTCTTTACTAAGTATATGCAGAAATTATTTTTGAAATAGTTTGACAAAACCAATTTCTGGCAAATGCTATAGTATCGATATAATTATTCAAAAAACATTATCGAAGCCAAAACAAATGAATGCATAGAATAGAAAAGAATATTCAATGAACATGAAGTTCGATACGTCATCATCATCTGCTTAGCGTTTTCCCAACTATGTTGGGGTTGACTTTCAGCATAACCGTTTTCAGCTCAATACCAGTATTTTACATGGAGCAACTGCCTATCTGACCGCCACAAGTCAGTTACTTGGTAACACGATACTCCACGGAAAAAGGATTGTCAGACTTTCGTTGTAACGCACTAAGCGTGAGCCACGTAGGGCTCATGGTATGTAAAGACGGACTGCCATCTACGGATCGACCGCGGCAAGCATATCACAATACCGTATCACAAAAACTGTTTCTTCACAATCGCATAGGTTGACGGATAATAACACGTTAACTGCCATGTCGGACAACGTGTCCGACACTTTTTGTTTAATTCAGGCCTTGTCGGACTATATGACCGACAACACATACAAAATCTGAACATGTCGTTAACTGTCATGGCTAAAATCAGGAAAAGTCAAAAAATGTACTTAGTGTTATTTCACTTTAAATAGATTATTTATTCCATAAATACATTATTTATTCCAAAAATATGGCCGCCAGGCAGCAACGACATATTCAGATTTTGTACGTGTTGTCGGTCACATAGTCCGACATGGCAGTTAACGTGTTAACATTATCTGTCAACCTGTGCGATTGTGAAGAAACAGTTTTTGTGATACGGTAAGATCTATTATGCAATCTTCATAATATAATTTCGTTCACACAGATAACACACATAAACAGCAATGTCAGTGTGAAACCAATATCGCTTAAAAATCTTTTTAATTTAATCAGTCTAACGAATTTTATAACATAACGCCTTCCTAATTTTCATTAAAATCGTAAATCCTGAACGAATTTTCTGAAACCGTCGCGTCACGGTTCCGTGTCGTTATACGTCGGATCTTGAATGCTGCATAGGTACCTATTATGGTGTTAAATGAAGGTATATAGTATACCTACTACTTCCAAAGATTATATTGATGTCAATTCGCACTGCGTCCTTGATAATATTCCGGCGGTGTGCTTACGTAGGGACCGAGTGCGAAAATTGGCGGGTCAAGGTGAAATTTTAATATGTATTTTTAGCAAGGTACGTTAGGGTTGAAATAATAGCTTGAAATGAGAACGAACATTTAATTGTTTAGTGAATAAACCAAATTGGCAAATTCTGCCTATAGCTACGACTAAAGTTTCATTTGCTTCAAAATGTAGTCCGTAATAACAAATTGTTACAACATTAACTAAAATTGGAGTAAAATTTATTGTGTACCAAAATTATATTTTACATTTATACGACAAATTTGTTTTCATAAGCGTCACAGTTAATGAGCAATTAGATCGCTACGGGTTCCGGCGTAGCGGCGGCGTAGCACATCGTAGAATCGTTTCACTCGAGTTTCGCCGCGGTGCTTATGCAAAAGAGGCCAATATTTCATCGCTCTTCCGTCTATTGCAGCCAGCATTATCATAACAATCGCTTACACTATGTACAAGTGTTTCTCATATAACAATAATGTACACATTTACTTACTGCTACGCCGTAGCACTTCCATTGGATTAATTTTATACAACCGATTATGTCCACATCGAGATGAAATTGAAATGAAAAGAAAACGACATATTCGATTTTTTATCGATTACTTGTCTATTGTAGCTATTATCGATAGTGTCGAAGCGAGATACCACAAAACAATCACCGTCACTGACATTCCACGCTCGAAAAAATCCTTTTTTGAAAAAAATCGCATTCAGCCAGTGTTCGGTAACACACAAAAGTGGTTAAAAACTGGTGGAAATCCAGCCTTATTAATCAGTGTAAAACAGCATTACGTATAATAGTAAAGTTGAGAACTTTGGACAGACGTAGACGTCGGTTATATCTATGTGGTCTACAAAATTATTCAGCTGAATATGCAATTAAACGAGGGCAGTTTGAGCGGTGCAAGGAGTGCGAGCGAGACGGCGCACCCCCACTCGATATTATATTGAACAAGTTTATAACTACGTGTATTAGACGAACGAGTTCCTACAACGTTTTCTCATTTCCCGGGACGAAACTTTTCTAATATTATAGTTTCATTCATATTGTCGGTAGTTTCGCGGAGTTTTCTTTCGTGGAAAATGAAAGACTATTTCCATAACTATTATTTCGCTTTTATAGCTTTGTTAGTTTCTTTCGCTTCAAATAGATTTGTTAAAGTTTTCTACTTTATCGCTCGGAAATAATGTTTGTTCTTCGAAAGTGTTAAGCTATAGGATTTCTTGTAGGCTGGAAGGAATATTGATCGATATCCTAGTTACAATACTTATGATAGATCTCTTTTAGAAAATATGGGGTACTCAGATTATATGTTATTTGTACTTATTTTACCTGTTAATCTTATTCAGAACAGAATGCATAATGCAATACACTTTTCTATTCATGATCAATATGTATAAGTAAAGATTCAAGGGTCTGTCTCAGATGCACGCGGACGGCGATTGCCGAAACAAAATATTAAGTGGGTACACAAACGAAATCTGACTTAAAATAAAGGTATATGTATCTACCTAAAATGCATCTACAAGTAACTCCCAGTTTATCAACAAAAAGGTTTTACAATGTTCGAATCGGCAGACGGTGATGAAATTCCATAAAGTCTGTTGTTCTTTTTTTGAATCATTTTTGTTTTTTAGGGTTCCGCCCCTCAAAAGGAAAAAGCGGAACCCTTATAGGATCACTTTGTTGTCCGTCCGTCCGTCCATCCGTCTGTCAAAACCCTTTTTCTCAGGGACGCGTGGAGGTATCAAGCTGAAATGTATAGCAAATACTCAAGTCTACTGTCCCTTGGAGCTGTGAAAAAATCAAACTTCTAAGCTGAAGCAATCAAAAGATATAGCCGTTTATACCGCAAATTTCCACAAATTTTCGAAACTCGCAAGGGAATCAAAACCTAAAGGATACTTCCAGTCGATCTAGAATTTTGAAATTTGGTACGAAGCAATGTCTTATAGCACAGATAAAGGAAAAATTGCGAAAACCGTAAATTTTTAGTTACATCATATAATAAACAGAACAAAACACAGACAGACATAAAACCAAGCCAAGAAACAGAACAGAAATACGACTCGATTGTCGTGATGGGTGAATTTTTACTTATATACCTACAGGTTTGTACGGAACCCTCGGTGCGCGAGTCCGACTCGCACTTGGCCGGTTTTTTTTTTATAAACGATATAATATGGTCGCTACATCTTATTGAGAACTGTTTATAATGCTCAAATATTAATAGTTTTTTAAACTTCATGTATCTTACTTTGGGCAGACTCAGTATATGACCTGCCCAAGGTTTCTTCTCGCAATAATTAAAAGCTTTCTTGAACCTACAAAAGCGAGTGTTGTCTAATGTAACCGCTCGACATAACTGTCGGGTTCTTAGCATAATTGAAAAGATACTAAACTTTGTATCTGGAATAGATAGAGACTAAGAATAAAGAGGCAATATAGGAAGATTTCACTCGCCCTGCGTCACATAGTTTTTACGACTTGATAAAACATCGATTTCTTTATTACATTCATTACATTACATTCATTACATTACATTACATTCTATTGCCCTTATCCCAATTTATTTGAAATAGGCGCAACATGTCTTTTTCTGCCATCGGTACTACGGCGACTAATAGAAGTCGCCATCTCGGTAGTCATCCGTTTTCTAACCTATCATCATTCACACAGTCCATCCATCGTTTCTATAGTCTTCCCCTACACTTATAGCCTTCGACATTCATATTATATTGAACTTTAATATTAATGTAGAAATAAAGATTAAATTTTCTGAATGATGGTAAAAACCATTATCATAGTTCGTTTCAGAGTTTAGAAGAACAACGCGGTTACACAGACACCAAAAACGACTATAGTTTATAATATCTATGGTAGCGGTACTTTTATTAAAAAGAAAATGTTAAAGCAGACTTGAGTTATATATTTTAAAATATGTATTGCCGAAGACCCACTAAATATTGCACTGAATATAATAAAATGACATTCTGTACATCAACAAACAATTTTGTCTTCAGGTTTAATCAAATTTAAGATAAAATGCATATGATCTTTAGTTTTGTATCTCAAACCTTGATAAATTTTTAGTGCCAGTAACTATTTTCAGATAGAAAAAAATGCAGGAAATTTTCACTCCGTTCGCGTTATTGGCAAATCGCTGTTCTGTTCACGCCATTACTTCAATTAGAATCATTAAATAAATTGGGTATCGGCTCTCTAGTTTACAAAAGGCATTATTTATATTCATTATCGGGTTCTTACTCCAACGTTAACTGGGGCTACTTTAACTGTACTCTTGTAAGAATTAAGTTGGTATCCTTTATTTCTTGTAAGTCCTTGCAAGTCTTGCAACAATATACTCTTGTTTGATTTCGTGTCAAAATTTAATTTCGTAGATGTATTTGCGATTTAATTATTATAATTTACTTTTATCTCAATAAAATAATAGTTAAAGTTTTCTTTTCCATGATTAAAATATCACTATCATCAATACAATTGGACACAACCTTAATTAATTTAAATATATAATCAATTCCGAATATCAATTTAATTTAATTACATAAAAAAAACCAACATAATTACGTCAAAATCATTTATGAAGAGCAAACAGTGACGTAAGAAAACAACATGGCGGCGTACCGTACCATAGACGAGGCTATGAAGATCGAATTGAATGTAAATGTTGATTTTTAATTATGTGGAGCTCTGCAATTTATGCACGGCCGTGTCTCAGTTTTCTGTGTAAACAGACGAACAAGCTCAATTTGTGTTCGGAAATGTGCAGCTAACGAACCAAATTCAAAGGTCCAATATTTTACCAGAACTCACTTACGTAATGTGCTTAAAGTTTTGTGTTTTCTTGTGCGATTTTAGTTTATGGATGGGTAAAATGGTGGTTGTGAAAGACGATACACTTTTTTTGAAAAAAAAAAAAAAATTTAATAATAATTGTAAGGGTGATTGCAGTGATGAAGCTGTAGGGGTTTTTAAAAATCTTTTGATTGTAATTTATGAGGAATAGAATAACGAAGAGATTTTTTTCAGGTACATGAGAATTGTGTGTAAGCAGAAACCGGACAGGAATGAATAACGTAAAAAAGAGATGCTTAAACGAAGGTGTCTTTCAAATACTATGCAAGCAGAAGGGCAGGAAAATATTAGGTCTTTACCTATGAAATTGCCGTTCTGCAGTACTGGCCATTTCAAATCAAAATAATTTTTGTTTGTCTAAGAATTCTGATTTCAAATTAATTTTATTTTAAAAACATGGAATTCTTTTTCCAAAAGTAGTCATTTGTTTATTGATTAGTGTTACATTTTCATCGCATTTCAATCTTTTTCGTCATCATGGATACGTTAAAAATTCGAGTAATTATGGAATATGAGTACCGTCGTGGCAGCAACGCGACACAAGCGGCACGCAACATCAACGACGTTTACGGAGCTAACACTAAAAACCAACGCACCACCTGTTATTGGTTTGCTCGCTTCCGTTCTGGAAATTTCGACCTGAAAAATGAACCTCGCGGTCGTCCGAAGACTTTGGTCGACAATGACGAATTAAAGGCGATTGTGGAAGCTGATGATACACAATCTACGGCTGAATTAGCAGCAGCTTTCGACGTTAGCGTCAAAACAATATTGGTCCATTTGCGTCAAATTGGCTAGGTAAAAAAGCTTGACAAATGGGTGCCCCACGAACTCAATGATCGCCAGCGCGAAGTACGCGTCGAGACGTGCCTTGCACTGCTCAACAGACACACAAATGAAGGAATTTTGAACCGCATTGTTACCTGCGATGAAAAATGGATTCTGTTTGATAACCGCAAGCGCTCAGCAAGTTGGTTGGATCCTGGTTCAGCACCTAAACAATGCTCTAAACGAAAACTTACCCCTAGAAAAGTGATGGTCACTGTTTGGTGGTCTAGCGCCGGTGTGATTCATCACAGCTTCTTACCAAACGGGGTGAGAATTACTGCAGATGTGTACTGTGAAGAACTGAACTCAATGATGGAGAAGCTGGCACATCTCCAACCAACATTGGTCAATCACTCGTCTCCGCTGCTCCTTGCACGACAACGCGCGACCTCATACTGCACAGCAGACGGTCTCCAAGTTGCAAGAACTGGGGTTGGAAGCTCTCCGTTATCCGCCCTACTCACCAGACCTTGCGCCTACAGAATTTGGATAACTTCTTGGCGGGAAAAAAATTCAATACCCGAGAGGCAGTACAAAATGCCTTTGAAGAATTTGTTGCCTCCCGTCTAGCTGATTTTTTTAAGAAGGGCATCAATAAACTGCCACTGCGTTGGCAAAGATGCATTGATTGCATGGGTGATTATTTCGATTAAGTAATACAAATAAAAAATACATGAAAAAAATTCGTTTAATTTTTTTCATACAAAACGGCATTTCCGGCGTTCCTACTGAATATGTGTAGAAAGAGAACGTCAGAAAAAGAAAAAAAAATAAGGACAGAAAGAGACTTCGCGATTGCACCTCATTTAGAAACAAAAAGCCCATCCACCTAGATTTCTATTTAAACAAAAACTAACTAGTCCAACAAGTACCTCAGTAATAACGACACCGCCGGCCAAAGTTTCATTAGAAAAAGTTCTTTTGTCGTCGACTTAAACTTAGTTCACAATGGTCGTAATTAAAAGTTGGCGGGAATGCGCTGGTGACAGCGGCAATCCGCCATAATCCCGCCGCCAGAGGGCGCGCAAAAAGGGCGCCAAACTCGCACAGATAAACAAGTTCCCGCGTTTTGTTGCATTCACTTTGATGTGGTCTAATGCAGCGGCTTGTTTTAATGGAGTTTGTTGAATGCTGATATGTTGGCATTGTCTTTTGGTGAGCTTCTCGTTGGCTCACTTTTAAGGCTTCGCGTTCTTTTTGTTCTGTGTAATGTAAGCAACGGCTATTTATACGGGTTTACAGTACTGGTACGTTTTGTTATCTTGCTAAAAAAATCCCACTCCTGTTTTACCATTCCAATTACAAGTTTACTATTACAACTTCCACTTAAAGCGAATTCCAATTCCCACATAAACTAAACACGAATACATATAACCCAAATATCACTTTACAAATTAATGACCATACGATACGGAAATTAAGCGCCGTACAGGCGTTGGGTGGAGGGGAGAGGGTTGTCTGCCCCCTCCCACAGACGTAGAGGGGGTTAGAATAGCAATCTAGGGAGCCTGAATAGTCTGGGCGGTTGAATGAAATATCTAGCGTTGCGGACTGCCCATCAGGCCTACGAAAATGCATTAGGCTGGGTAGATGAGCCTTGCGTTAAACGCACGCTGAAATGGACCGTGCGGTGGGTAGTATTGATCGCCGAATACCCGCCGTTAGGAAATATTATGTATATCCTGCCTTCTCTTTGTGACGTCTAGCCAGGAACGTGTCTTGCGTGGGTACGATTTTCTGACGTTAAATGATTGATTCGATTTTTTGCTCTATATTACTAATCTATTGAAGTTAGTTTCGAAATTTCTACTCTGCCTACCATATCATTGTTATAGACATGTTCGTCTTTAACCGACTTCAAAAAGGTTTTCAATGTTTTCAATTTTTTTTCTTTGTTTGCTTATGTTTCTTTTTTGTATGTATGTTCAGCGATATCTACCGTAAATGTGGGTCGATTTTCAAAAATCTTTTATTAATGGTTAGCTTGGGTTGTTTTTAACCGACTTCAAAAAGGAGGAGGTTATCAATTCGGATGTTTATATGTTTTTTTTTTTTTTTATGTATGTTCGGCCATAACTCCGTCATATATAGACGGATTTGCAAAATTCTTTTTTGTTCGAAAGGGGTTTATTCCGAAATAGTCCCATATAATTTTCATATAGATCTGATGATGAGTTCGGGAGACAGACACCGGAACTCTTTAAAAAATGACAGGAAATCAACCGCGATTTCTGCTATCGCATAAATATGCATTGTTTGTTTGGAATTAGTGCAGGGTGAGTACCACTACTAAAAATTTAAAAATAAAAACTTTTTTGCAAAAAAAAAAAACAACCGACTTCCTTAAAAACATTACAAAGTGAAAAATAACTTTAATTTCGGAAGTCGGTGGCAAAAAAACCATAAATACAGATCCTAAGACACCGACTACCGATATTAAAGTTATTTTTCACTTTGTAGTGTTTTTAAGGAAGTCGGTTGTTTTTTTTTTGCAAAAAAGTTTTTATTAAACTTAATGTATCTTCACGATGTTCGAATACTTTATGTTACTGTTGCTTGCATAGTAGGTAGAACCCCGGGATACGAGTTGGGTATAAACATAACCTAAAAAGTGAAGAATAAAAAAATCTTATACAAAAAAAAAAAAAACCACTGTCTTTCAAAACACTAGGTACAAAGTAAGATATATTTCAGAAATTGATAACAAAAAACTGAAATATAGATTTTTAGTTGTTTTTAGGGTTCCGCACCTCAAAAGGAAAAAGCGGAACCCTTATAGGATCACTTTGTTGTCCGTCCGTCCGTCTGTCAAGACCCTTTTTCTAAGGAACGCGTGGAGGTATCAAGCTGAAATTTATATCAAATACTCAAGTCTACTGTCCCTTGGAGCTGTGAAAAAATCAAACCTCTAAGCTAACGCAATCAAAAGATATAGCCGTTATGCCGCAAATTTCAGCAAATTTTCGAAACTCGCCAGGGAATCAAAACCTAAAGGGTACTTCCAGTCGATCTAGAATTTTAAAATTTGGTACGAAGCAACGTCTTATAGCACAGATAAAGGGAAAATTGCGAAAACTGTAAATTTATAGTAACATCATATAATAAACATATTTTTTAAAATTTAAAACTTTATACCTACAGGTTTGTACGGAACCCTCGGTGCGCGAGTCCGACTCGCACTTGGCCGGTTTTTTTTTTTAGAAAAGCTTTTTTCTTTCTCTATAATAGATCTTCTCTATTGTCTTTTTCAACATACTCTGGATTTATTTATTTATTTATTTAAACTTCTCGCACACAAAAAAGGTACAAAGGCGGACTTAATGCCTTAGGCATTCTCTACCAGTCAACCAAGGGTGGTGAAGAGATTAGATGGCAGGTGCTTTCATTGTGAGGAACAGTTATTGAAAAAAAAAAAAACTATTAAAATACATCCTATATCAAATTATAAAAAAGATGGGGAATGTAAATAGATTATAAACTTCACACATACATATTTACTATAATATATATTTACATACATATATATTTATATATATACACAGATTAAACCGAGAGATGTTGAGATGACTCTACGCTATTTGTTTTGAAAATAACTCCGCAATTTCCGCTTAAACGCATACCGAGTGGTGGCCGTCCTGATATCGAGAGGGAGCGCATTCCATAGAAGAATGGACTGAATATTAAAGGACGAATGAACAAAGTCAGAGGTATGAGAAGGACAGAGTAGGAGAAGATTGTTAGAAGAACGCAGATTTTTGACGTGAGAAGAACATAGATATTGAAAGTGAGGCACGAGATAAGAAGGAGGAGTGGGAGACTTGAGGAGGGAGAATAGCGTGGTCAAAGCGCGCAAACTTCTTCTTTGGCGAATGGACATCCATTTGAGCTCAGACCTATAGCTCGACACATGGTCATATTTTCTAAGGTTGAAGATGAACCGTATACAGTTGTTGAGCAGTCTGTCGAGCTTATCCAGAAAAACCGCATTCAAGTCAAAATAGCACACGTTACCATAGTCGATCATAGGGAAAATCAAAGTCTGCACAAGCATGGCTTTCGTCTTAGCGGGTAAAAAGCTTCTCAGACGATACAGGGAGCGCAAGGTACCATTGACCCTTTGGCTAACATTAGAGACCTGGCGTTGCCAGCTAAGTGTCGTGTCTAGATGCAAACCGAGATCCTTCACAGTAGGGGTAATGGGTATGACGGTACCATTAAAAATGAGAGGAGGAAGAGAACCAAGCGTCACCCTACCCATCATGCGCGAGCTTCCAATTACAATGGCCTGACACTTAGACGGGTTGCGTTATTCGGATGCGTCTTATAATTTTAACCCTTCGCAAACAAAACTCTATGAAGTTCTAACTTCAAAATAACTACGTCTGCATTGTTCCAAAGGAATCGTAATTGTTACGTTCTAACGAGCATATCTCTAGCGAATCTAATAAGAATTCCAATGGATTCTAGAACAAACATTATTCCATTATTAGCGGACGACGACGTGATATATTATCAAGTTAAAATTAAATTAATTTCATCCCCTCTCCTTCTAGATTGACGCAGGGCTGCCAACGCTCCTATAAATTTTGGTGTCCATTTTAAGGGTGAAAAATCTGTATTTAGTATGTTGGTAGTTCCATTTGTGAGCTGCAACCCAATTAGAATAAGATAATAAGACTCTTATAAGAATATCATCTGTCCTGTCTATAATTTTGACTATTACTACTACTTATGCCACTTCTAATTTGCTTAATTTTTCCATTAGTTATTTCCTTTATTGTTAAGTAAATGTCGAGCTCCTTAAGTTCTGAGTTGAACTAGACCAGTGCTTAAAATGAAAAGTGCTGACTAGAGAATGGGCAGCAGCGTTCTCTATGCATTTTACCACCATACTGCGATCGCCAACCCGCCTGCCAAACCTGCCGCCTGCGATTATGGCAAAGCCCCCCAAATTGGGGGAGGCCTAAGTCCAGCAGTGGACGTCTTACGGCTGAAATGATGAATGATGAGTGCTTAAAATTGTTTGCACCGTCTTGACTGCCTGCGGTCAGGTCAATAATTATCCCACAGGAACGTACTATCGGTATAAAAAGTATCCTATGTGTTAATCCAGGTTATAATCTATATATGTTCCAAATTTTATACAAATCCGTACGGTCGATTTTGCGTGATTGAGTAACAAACTTATAAACATTACTAACTTTACTAACTTTTTCACATTTATGTATAACTAGCTTTTGCCAGCAGCTTCGCCCGCGTGGTGTCGGAAAATATCCCGCGGACGTACTACCGGGATAAAAAGTACCCTGTATGTTAATCCAGGTTATGAACTATCTGTGTGCCAAATTTCATCCAAATCCGTCCAGTAGTTTTTTCGTGAAAGGGTAACAAACATACACATACATCTATCCTCATAAACTTTCGCATTTATAATATTAGTTTTAAGTAGAATAGTAGGAAGTATTAGGATCGGACAACTAAGTAATATCCAAGTAATATCATTAGATGACTTACAAGGAAAACGAACGGAAACCTACGTATATGAAGGTTTGACCAAATCCTGTTTCTCGCGATCCGTTGACATTTTGTTATTACGTTGGTAGCAACCCTACTCGGCCGCTATCTCCCTGATATATTGAGGATGTTTAATTAAAATATCTTTAAGTGATTTACGACAGTATCGATAATGTTAGGTTCAAGGCTGATTTATCGGAGCCAAGATTTATATGTGTCCGAGGAGATAGTCATTATGATTCATTTGTTTATAACACTTTGTTTAGTTAATCAGAACTTTTTGAAAACTATAAATAGATTTTATCGCGTCGGTATTGAAAATTGCAGCAAAGGATATTTTGATACGCCATGTGAGCATATTTAGAACTGGACAACCAAGCCATTGCATAATGTTCCCACTGTTGGGACACAGGCCTCCACTCTGTGACAGTGAGCGGGCCGTAATCTACCACTCGGGCCCATTGCGGGTCACATGTTGCCGGTTTTCTTTCGATGTTTGCCTTTACCGTTTTGAGAGCAGTGGTGATGAGATTAAATACACAAAGTATAGTGCCTGCTTGGTTCGAACTCGCGACCTGCAACTACAGTCGGGGCTGATACCACTGGGACACCACAGCTCCTACTTTGCTTCTGCTTTAGAACTGGATAGTCATCGTCATTACTTAACCTGTATGTTCCATTACTAATATTTGAAATGTGATAGTAGCTCTGTCTGTCTGTATCCTTTTCCAGCTAAACTCCTAAACTAGTATAAAAAAAATGTGAAAAACACGCAGAAGAAATCACGCGCGGGCATTAGCTAAATAGTAGGTATCATGTATATAAATGAATAAAATTGAAGTGTCAAATAACAGCTTTAACTACATGCTTAAGAGAGTAGATGAGTACTTTCAGTACGCTATCTATTTTCAAGAAACAAAAAATACATTCTTTTTGTCCGTCTGTCCGTTTGTTCCGGCTAATCTCCGAAACGGCTGGATCAATTTTGATGAAATTTGGTACGCACATACTTGAACTGTGGGAAAGGGGTTATATATGATATCGGCACAACGCGCAGGTGAAGCCGTATTCATATCAAGTTTCACAAGAACTGTCTACCAAAAATTCATTGCTGTCATTTTTGACGTTTCGTTTCAAGGATCACGAAAAAACCTTTATGTTAAGCACAATGCTCATGCAAAAGTGTACAGATGTCTGGGAAAAATCTTGTGGCTCATTCCCATATTTCTCTTGTAAATTGTAAACAGTTTGAGGTAAACTTGCTGCGTTTTGCTACATCTTTGTTTGCAGTTTTATCAAGTTGTTTTGCCACAGCCACCGTTGGTCATGTTACCGTTGTTTGGTAATGACTGAACTAAGAAGTAAGCGAAGATAATGTTTTCTAAAGGTGAATATTTAAAAGAGGTTAGAAAATTTTAATCCACGGGTGATTATTTTTCACACGACTGCCCAAAAGTGGGGTTATGTTTTCATAGGTCATGTATGTTTGCGAGTTCGATTCCACCATAACTTCTAAACGATTTAACTGTATGTACGTTTAACATATGATGTGATATCGTTAGAAGCTTTACGTTATTCTGGGTAACATAGGCTGATTCGACTTAACAATAAAAACAATCTTAACCAATATTTTCATTTCAGTCGCGGGACGCTTCCTTGAAACAGTTCTTTTCAGGTCCCTCGACTTCAACATAAAGAGTGGTTAGGCTTGTTTTTAATTTTTTATTTCATATTATAAATTCTCGTTTTGACAAGGCAGGCGTGTTTTTTATCTAACACACACACATAACATCTTGCCTGTTTCCCCGTTGAGAGGCAGAGGTGTAACTATAGTACAGCACGCGTAGCATGACCACCGTAGAAATGGGCTTTGTCGACGGCAAAATAGATAAAATTACAGATTGTAGAAAGATTACAGAAAAAATTAAAGATTGTAGAAAGATTTGTACCGTTTTATGCTGGCGTAGCATGACAATTCTATCTCTATTCTACCAAGAATAGATAAAACCCATTTCTACGGTGGTCATGCTACGCGTGCAGGTCTACATTTCGCCAGTTATGTCTAAGTCCCATGTAATACAGGGTGTGCTTTTTGCCATCAACCGGGTACGAATCCAGACAACGACCTGCTACTGAGAAATTCCAGAAAGAAAAACCTAGTAACACTTTGCCCGTCCGGGGACTCGAACCTAGAACCTCGTGCAGCACCGCTTGCATCCACTAGAACAGCCTTTCCCAAAGTGGCCGTGGTGGTACAGGTGGTAGAGTCTACACAACGCCCCCATTTTTTTTCTGGGTCTGTTACCACCCCCCTTTAGGCCTGCAGCGCCCACAATGGGGCGTTATCACCCACTTTGGGAAAGGCTGCACTAGACCAAGAAGACAGTCTGAGGTCGAGCTAAAAACTCTTTTCTGCTGTTAATGTAACAAAGGACGTAAATTGTTTAGTTTTTTAGATATTGCTGATCCGACAGACGTTGTTTTGTCCAAATTCCAATAGATCATACACTAATATGTCTTCCATAGAAAGAAGGACGATTTTTCTTATCAATCTAACCTCATTCGGACTATTTCGATCATTTTTTAAAACAAAATATTGACAAATCAGCCATCCTAAAGTGATGTGCTTATCAACGAGCAGCATTTCATTTAGATATACGTATATAGATTGTAAAGCAGCACAGTACCCACAAACAAAAGCACTTTACCCAACATCAATTAAATTATTAACTTTTAAATCAAAAAGAAACGCCAAAACAAGACTCGCGAACATAACGATATTCTTCTAAAATATCACAGACTCATCATTTTTATTAGCCGCTACCAACAATGGGTATTTATAAGAGTTTTATCGGGAAAATTCGATTCATTGCAGTACCGCCGTGCCCCGGGATACCAATTTCCCGAGAAAATTAAATTTTCCGTTCACCCGGAAAAAGTTAAGGCCCTGAACGGTGACTTGTAGGTACGTTTTTATGTTTCTGTTCATCCGGTGTACCGGGTTTACAACTATCGTAATGTAATATAAAATGTTCTGTTCGAAGATATTGTACATTTCTTTTCACCGTTTTGTTTGAGCAACCTAATAAAAATTTACAGGTTCGAATTTTGAATTTTACCATTTAGATTGATATTGTCTGTTATAGCTGTCATTGGTTTTTGACACTTTTATGTCAAATTATGTAAAAGAGAGATTGTTCATTTGTTAGTGATTTAAAGTCACTTTATTCTCATATTCACACAACTGATGTGGTACCTACTTCATACCGATATTACCCACAACCCTTTATTCAAGAATAATTTTACGATCGCAGACACGTAGGCAAAGTTATGTCCTGAAATACAAAGGATTACCAAAATAATCCAGGACAATTTGATAACATAAATATTGAAAACGGCAGTAAAATGCACGGTTGGATTTTACGCTATACGAAAATATAAGCCGGTAATAAAACAGATTTTGGAGCGTACCCGGGTAATCCACGATATATTAAAAGTCGTCTGTTAAGCCTCTTACGATACACGTGCCTATATGCTGGAGAATAAATACCGTGTAGCAATTTGTCTATGAAAAATAATAGTTTAAAAAAACCGGCCAAGTGCGAGTCGGACTCGCGCACCGAGGGTTCCGTACAAACCTGCAGGTCATCATCATCATCATTCGTCATCATCGTTTATGAAATTAAATGTTTTTTTTTTAATTTTTATATTTGAGTTGACTGAATGAAAGGTAAATTGTGGTTTACGATTTATGACGTATTAAAAAAAAACTACTTACTAGATCTCGTTCAAACCAATTTTCGTTGTTAGTTTTCATGGTAATGTACATCATGTATTTTTTTTAGTTTTATCATTCCCTTATTTTAGAAGTTACGGGGGGGGACACACATTTTACCACTTTGGAAGTGTCTCTCGCGCAAACTATTCAGTTTAGAAAAAAATGATATTAGAAACCTCAATTTCATTTTTAAAGACCTATCCATAGATACCCCACACGTATGGGTTTGATGAAAAAAAAATTTTTGAGTTTCAATTCTATGTATGGGGAACCCCAAATATTATTGCTTTTTTTCTATTTTAGTGTGAAAATCTTAATGCGGTTCACTGAATACATCTACTTACCAAGTTTCAATAGCACAGCTCTTATAGTTTCGGAGAAAAGTGGCTGTGACATACTCGGACAGACAGACAGACAGACAGACAGACAGACAGACAGACATGGCGAATCTATAAGGGTTCCGTTTTTTGCCATTTGGCAACGGAACCCTAAAAAACCGGCCAAGTGCGAGTCGGACTCGCGCACCGAGGGTTCCGTACAAACCTGCAGGTCATCATCATCATCATTCGTCATCATCGTTTATGAAATGAAATGTTTTTTTTTTTTAATTTTTATATTTGTGTTGACTGAATGAAAGGTAAATTGTGGTTTACGATTTATGACGTATTAAAAAAAAACTACTAACTAGATCTCGTTCAAACCAATTTTCGTTGGTAGTTTTCATGGTAATGTACATCATATATTTTTTTTAGTTTTATCATTCCCTTATTTTAGAAGTTAGGGGGGGGGGGGGGGGACACACACATTTTACAACTTTGGAAGTGTCTCTCGCGCAAACTATTCAGTTTAGAAAAAAATGATATTAGAAACCTCAATTTTATTTTTAAAGACCTATCCATAGATACCCCACACGTAAGGGTTTGATGAATTTTTTTTTTTGTGTTTCAGTTCTATGTATGGGGAACCCCAAATATTATTGTTTAAAAAAAAAAATGATATTAGAAACCTCAATATCATTTTTGAAGACCTATCCATAGATACCCCACACGTAAGGGTTTGATGAAAAAAAAAATTTTGAGTTTCAGTTCTATGTATGGGGAACCCCAAATATTATTGTTTTTTTTCTATTTTTGTGTGAAAATCTTAATGCGGTTCACTGAATACATCTACTTACCAAGTTTCAATAGCACAGCTCTTATAGTTTCGGAGAAAAGTGGCTGCGACATACTCGGACAGACAGACAGACAGACAGACAGACAGACAGACATGGCGAATCTATAAGGGTTCCGTTTTTTGCCATTTGGCAACGGAACCCTAAAAACTAAAAAACACGCTTCCATGGAAAACCAAACTAAAACTATTATTTATTTTCTATTTTTTAGGCTGTTTCGAATTTTGAGACGTATGTCAGCGTAGTTTTTGACGTATGTTAGCGTAGTTTTCGAAGACAGTTTTTTTTGCTGTCCTGGTAACCCTGGCAAGGATACTGGCACAAATTAATTTGTGACGTATGTCAGCGTGGTTTTCGAAGACAGTTTTTTTGCTGTCCTGTTAATCCTGGCAAGGATAATGGCACAAATTTATGATATTATTGCATTGTCATCGGTCCTTGACAGGTGTGCAAAGTTTGAATGAAATCTGGTCGTGTAAAGTGGGTCAAAATCGCACTATAAGGAGTCGGTTACAAACAAACATACTAACATACAAGTGAAGCTAATATAAAGCGTGTAATTAGTCATAGGGATGTAGCTTGTGGAGAAGAGACCATAGAGCAAATTATAGGAAACCTCCTTTATGGTTAAGACAATTAATAATATATTTCAGATAAATATCATCAAAATCATTTAAAATATATCAAATTAAGTTTCTTTTAAATTAATTTTATAGACATTAATTTTGAAATTAATAGAAAAAATTAACATTGCAATGGCTGCCACCAACAACATTATCATTACATTTTACTGAAACATTTTGAACAAAGTGTAGACTTTTCAACTGTTTTATGTTGTGTAGTACCTACTCATTGTAACAGTTGCCATTGTATAAAGTACGTTGCAATATCGTACCTCCCGTCCGTGGACAAAGTTTTTTCTGTCGCGGTAAATATTTAAATTAAACATAAGTTTTTTTTAACGCAGACCAGAGATAACATGTAAATGTCGTAGAACTTTCTGGTTATCGACATACGTGTCATGAATTATTCACACACATACATTATGTATATTTTATTATGTAGAACAATGGCCGATATAAGTATGTTAAAATAGGCTTTAATGATGTGTAAATGTGTTTTTTATTAAAATCTTAATTTATTTTGATTTTTCTCTTAAAACTTTGACTTTGCTTATTTGTAAGTTTTTCAGTGGAGAGGCGTATGCTCTCTCAAAAATCTTGCTTTGCGTTCTTCTTAATTTTAATCTGTCTGTCGACACTTACTTCCGGAAATAAGTATGTCATGAAAAATATTATGTTGACAACCATGAGTGGCTGGCGATATAACTTACAAGTTTTATTCGACATCTACCGTACTTAATGCCTTCTGCATATGATAGATTATTTTTTTAAACATCAATGAAAATGTGTCAATAATTTTCACAGAATTCCCACCCCATAAGCAGAATGAATAGGCCTTGAAAGTGAATTAAAACATATTTCCTGATCACCATAATTTTCCCAATTCAAAGCCAAATAATTCAGCATACTCGCATAGCGATAAAATTATTCCCTAAGCATTCACTTTGTGAATACAATTTTGATGGGACACAATCGATTTGCATTAGAATACATTCCCGCGTACGTGACACTGGGTTACATCACTAGCGCAACGTCATCGAATATGTCGTCCAATTTATGGTCGCACTTGTTGCTTAGATTCTTTCACGACGAATCGTACGTTGCAGTTTGAATGTCACCCGTTGCAGGAGTGTAGTGCGAAAATCGCTTTTTATCTTTTTTTTTCTGCGTTCCTTGCACCCGCACCTAAGTAGATACTTAGGTGCGGGAATCTTGTGCGCGGGATTGACGAAGTGAATTGTCAAATCTATGACCGCATTTTGATGTTGAAATTCTCACACTCTACATGTGTATTTTCTAATTTTTGAAGGTGTTATCAAGAATTAGGAACGTATACCTTCCAAAAGCATCACTGAAATATTGTTGAACATGGCTCTAACTTCGCCGCTACACTTTAAAGTTCGACTGATATCTCTCTCGAGCCACGAACAAGCCACAATTCACTTCCAATGTCACACGGTTCATTTGGCGCGTTCTATAACCGTCAGCCGCAGCCCTAATCGCCTCCCGAGAGTTGTCACCCGTGTCTTATTAGTAGCGGGCTCAAAAGTCACATCGATTCACTTGTTGCACACCTCTAGTGCTAACGTTTCACGGTGGCTTGTGTCCCGGGACGTGACAACCCGCGGGATTCCCAGGATCCCGGGGTAAGCGGTTGCGGGATTGTACTGTGGTAAGTACTATTTCAATACGGTTGGCGCGGAATGCTGTTTTATTTCGAGTTTACATGGGTATTTTGTTTGTTCACAACTGATGTTGTTGGAGGCTCATTTTTCACCTAACTTGGACAATCGCAGCCCGTTATTCCTAAAATTATTATTAGAAGGCCCAGATCTTATCCCAATTTCCATTCCATTACCAACCAAAGAAACTCTTACATAAGAAAATATTAATTTAAATAATTGCTAAGTAACTTACTAAATTAACAGAAATTAGGTCTAGACCCAAGCAAAATATTATTAAAAGCTCCTTCACTCCAATACACTCATAACATAATCAAAAGGAATAACTATTCGCATTAAAATTCAAATTATTTTATGAATTTTCCTTAATTTATGCCTATAACTGGGGAGAACGGAGCCATTATTAAATTAAATTAACGTACAGACTGAAATTTCCATATTTCTCAAAGGCTAGGCATATGTTCGCAATAATTTGACTGATTTTATTTGCGAACCAAGTTATTCGATTACGTAACGCAGTGGAACGATCTCGGAAATAAATTGAGTTAATTAAACCTGAACTTTTTCTATGTTCTCTTATTATTATTAGCCATAATGGTGGTATATTGGTCCTTATTACAACTAGATTATCTTCTCTTTGATTCGATAACAATTCGATTTGACATTAGTAACAGTGCTGTTACACAAACTATAGTTGTCCAGGAAAACTGTCGGAAAAGAGAATTACGACCATTGACATATTATATTACTGCGTATACGACACAATTGCATCTTATCTTCCGCCGTGATTTTTGGAGTTGGTCCTTAAGAATCGATTGTCATATATAAGCCCGAGGTATGAAAATGAGGAGTAAAATCAAACTTTCTCCGTTACGTTACGTTACATTATGCGTTACGTTGAGTTACGTTACGTTATGCATTACGTTACGTTATGATTAGTAATCTATATATTTTATAATTGATCGAAAGGAGTAACTTGTAGTCGTGCGTCGGAGTTGAACACACGATTTTTTTTTTCATCATTTAGATTTTTCACATAAAGTGCAAAATCACAAAACAACATTTTCTTTTATCGCAAAAGAAAAAAAAAAAACTTCGTACAATCTACGCACTCATATTAAAAATAAAAGCCAAAAATACCCGAAAAATGCACAAAAAAAGTGTTATTTGGGAAATATAATGAGCAACGTTAAATTATGGACGTGTGCCAATATTCTTTCAATACACGACAGCCGGCGCTGAAAGCGATCGCGTGGTGGCTGACAGGAGCCGCCATGAAGTGATAGTTCTTTATTAATTATCTTAATTGGGACTGCAAAGTTTTCTGCAATACATATTTTCAGTAGTGGTCTTTTTAAATCAGCTGAATCTGATTATATAGGGGTGATGGAAAGTTGTTTTATCACTTAATGCAATGAAGATTGAGTAATTGGGAATTATTATTAATAATTAGCTTCTGTCTGCGACTTAGTCCGCGTTAAATTTCTTGCTCCCTTAACCCACCCCGTCACATGCAATCGCCTCCATCACCTCGCACGGACAGGCGATTCGATGTATTCTTGACTTTTTTCATTTTGCTCGGTTCCTAAGGGTCTTCGCGTGATGTTATATAGTCTATTACCTTCCTCGATAAATGGGGTATCCAACTAAAACGCAGTCCCTGAGATTAGCGCGTTCAACCAAACAAACACACAAACTCTTTGTTATAGAAGTATAGATATACTGCGATCACAAATGTGTATGTTTGGAAAGACAAGACTTATGACAATACCGGGTGGCAGGGACATCTATGTGCAAACTGGAACCATGAATTTAGCACATGATTTTACTTATACTAGAGTAGAATTTTTTCGCAGATAATAAAAAAAATCTGCTATTTCATTGAAAAGTGCAACGCAGTCAAAATGTATTCATGGCAGACTTATTTTATTTTTGACTGGCCTGTTAGTCTAGTGGTTAGTGACCCTGACTGCTAAGACTGAGGTCGTGGGTTCGATTCCCACCCAGGACAAATCTTTGTGTGATGAGCACGATCATTTGTTCTGTGTCTGGGTGTAATTTATCTATAATATGTATGTATTTAGAAATATATAAGTATATTTATCAGTTGTCTGGTTACCATAGTACAGGCTCTGCCTAGTTTGGGATCAGATAACGGTGTGTTGGTTGTCCTAACATATTTTTTTTTTTTTTAAATCTAATGAAACGGGTTGTGCCTTAATTACACTTTTTATTCCTGGTTGGGAAATCATCAAATGACGTCTCCCGCTCTGGGCGGAGCGGGAGGACGTGTCAGACTTTTACTGACTAAAATACGTGTTCCTTCAGTTGCCTGTGCCAGGACCACGGTAACTCTTTCGAACAAATTTCGCGACCCTGGCTAGGCGTTAATGACCCTACTACCCTGTGTAGTTAGACGACTTACACATATACATATACATACATATAGTCCTCCAGACCGAATTTCGGCCACGGCGACCAATCTCAACCGAGACTAGCCATCGGCGCGGGAGATATTATAGTGCTCAAGTGTGTGCGCAGACACAGGAGCACTCATTCTTCCCTCACTCTCATAGTCCGATGGGACGGCAATCCGACACGACCGGAGAGAGATCAGGCGCAGGACCAACGGCTTAACGTGCTTTCCGAGGCACGGGGGTGTCACACCGCCAACTTCCAAACTCCGGGCTGCTACTAAGAAATTCCTACGAGACCAACGGGGCAGCTAAAAGTTTAGACGACTTACAGTGGTAGGAAAAGTCTGGACACTGGCAATGGCTGGTCTGTTTTTCTTTAATAATTCTAGGAAATTTATTGCTAGGTGGTTTCACAAATAACTAAATTAAAATATGTTGGCTATATAAAATTAAATTGTCAAGTCTCCAGATTGAATATACCAATGAACCATAACTAAAATATTACTTAAATGAAAAATAAAACCATAACCGTTCGGATAAAATTCAAGAATTGGCCGCTTCTCACGGAAGCAGATTGCGGGGCGAAATACCTTTTCTTGAAAACGGCGCAATAAAAATGTAATAGCGTGTTCTATCGGATTTTTCCAATTCAAAGGCACTTTAAAAGATATCCAACGCTAGCCTCTGACCCTGGCTACGTTTTGTTGGGCCAAAGGCCAGATGTGTCGGTCCTGTTATTCAACTAAACTTTTCACTTTTCCTTTGTTACAACGAGAATGTTTACACTCATCTAGCCCTTTCTCAACTATGTTGAGGTTGGTTTCCAGTCTAACCCCATGCAGCTGAATAGCAGTATTTTAGATGGAGCGACTGCCTATGGGTAATACGGTATCCCTAGGGTAAGACAGATTGTCAGACCTTAGAGCTTCTGACGCCATGAAACAACTGTCAAGATCAACGAATAACCTCCGGGACCTTGGAAACTGCTTTCGAGGCACGGAGTTGTCTCGATATGTAAAGATGGTCACCCATCCATGGACTGACCGCAGCAAACATAGTAGCTTAATATGATCGAACGACCTTTACGCCTGATATTACTACCCTGATCCCTTCTGTACACTATCAAACAAAATGTAAAATTAAGCTCAAGTCTACAAGAAAATTAACTATATACTTTTACTTATTACAAATTCTCAGTTTCATGTTAGTTTCTAAAAATAGATAAGTTTGAAAGGCTGTCTGCAGACGAAAGCATCAGCATATTGGCTCGTTAGTTAGACAGACGAGAATGCGCGCCATCCAGCCAGTAGCATAGCTAAAGCTTTTGTGATCGTTTCGTACTTACGTGTTTCCGTGTGTGAGTGCAGACACGGGGTTACAATAGACTATTGTTGGATGCTGTAGTTTTTTTTTAGCTCCCGTAAGTTGACAGCCTTGACTTAATTGACGGCGGAAAACTGGTAGATAGGGATAGTTTTTCGTAAGTTTTTGATGGTGCTTTCACAAACAGATAGATGTTATAAGGTGCAACATAGGCATATTATTGTCCCAGTAGCACGTTCCCGCGGGATTATCCAAGCAGATGAAGCCGCGGGAAAAAGCTAGTTAGTAAATATAATTAATTTAGCGACAGTGTTGCCAGTGTATGTAAATGTACACATAAACACAAGACAATATGTTTTTGACGCAACTAAATAAATAACTTAAAATAACACAATGTCTATAGCAGAAAATCAGAGGTTATCGTTATAAATTAAAAAAATGAACTCAATCTTCTTACAAACTCTCAACTCTGTGACATTGTAAACAAAATGGAAAAAGTTTTCTATTGAAAAGAAAAACCAGATCTTGTTAGTGTATTGTGATTTGATGCTGTTAATATTACATTATTTAAAGTAATTGCGTGTACGTAACATAGCTGACGTATAACAACTGACGTGACGCAGTCAACGTCATCTAAGAAGTTGACATTATATAAAGTGGCAGGGATACCGACGCGGAAACTATAACCATTATTCAGCACATGATTCTAGACTGCCTTGGGTTTAAGATTTTCATCGATTACAAAAAAAAAAAATGGCTATTTCATAGAAAAGTGAAATACCTACGCGATCAGAATGTATGTAACACATTTTTTTAATAACCGTTTCAACGACCTGCAACGCAGGGGTTTAGAATCATGTTCAGTATTCATAGTTACAGTATCTGTTTCGATCACCCTACCACTCTATATACAAATTCACGAAATCAATTGTACCTATAGGTAGGTAAAAGCTCTATCTCCCGGGGTTGTAATCAAAAGGAGCAATTTCGCAACAAGTGCGGCCCAAATAAAATATTTAACGACTCTTTACAACATTGAAACAGCATGAAAAGTAATGAAATTTTCAAATATCTGCCGGATATTACGCACGAATGCGTTAAATATTATATAAGTGCGTAACACATTTCACGCCCGAATCACAACGAGAAAACATTTATTTTGCAGGTCTTTTAAATCCTCTTTTAGACTTGAATTATATATTCATATTTTTCGGAAATGATTACGGCGTTAATTATTCCATAAATTGCATTTTAAAACGCCATCCGTATTCATAATTTAAACATTTAAAATATAAACTCTCTATGCTAACGTTACTTCAACATAAAATTATGAATTCCGCAAAGCAATAGAATACCGAATATTGCATAAACGAGGTAATAGAATGCATTAATGAAAGTTTCAGGCAATAGTTTAGAGTAACTATCCAATAGGAGCGGGCGGTCCCACCCCTAGCCACCTCCCCGTCTTGCCGACACAATTCATAATAAAAAATATATCTCCTACCATTTTCAACGAAACCCCGAAATTCGGAGATTGTATTTTCAAAAATGTAACCTCACTTTTGGCGTTTTGGCGCGCAAACTGTTATTGTATTAAGAAAAAACAATAATAAAGTCTTGGCGTATTGATCGCCTTATGGCGCATGCGCTCAGTTAGGAAATTTGCAATTACAAAGTGCTCTGTGCAAATTTCGCCCGAGTTTATAATTCGAAGGCGGACTCTAGCGTCGATATTCGTGCTCACGGACTCGCCGACGGAAAAAGAAGGAGATAGTTTGAAATAAATTTAAGTTGGGCACGGAATTTTTTAAATTCGGAACAATGTTTTTGTTCAAAATAAAAAGAAGTTTGGTTGTCAATCGAGAGACTGGAGTTAAAACCTCAAAATGAATTTAAATTTTCTTTTTATCTGTAGACATAAAAATACATTGCGTAATTTAGTTACTCTATAGTTGGTGCAAAGAAAACCTAACCTAATTTTACGGGTTATTTAGCTTTTATTGTTTCAATTTAGTTTTCCAGACGTTTTATGTTTACAGCGCTCTTGGTCACGGCCAGACACGGCACTCGCAACTTTTCGTAACTATAAGTTTTATTACAGACTTGAAATATCGGAAAACGAGGTTATAAACTTTGATTTGCGAACTTTGTTCAATTAATAATTGTTTATGGTTTTTAAATATATGCTTTGATAAAAGATAGTGAATTCACTGCTTTTGCTTACGTTTGCATATCTGAATTTTCTGACGTAAGATTTCTCGTTCGTTGATTTTTACGACTGCCGTGTAACCAGCTGGTGTTATACTTTAGGCTTTTCTTACCTAAAATGAAATTGAAAGACTCAGTAGACTTAGTAGACTTTACATAGTGCAGCGTAAATCCGCTGCGGACGAAACTTTTTGGTTTCTAAATCAACCTTTTTTTGAAACACTGGCCTTTATATTTTTTGTTCTACCTCAAATTTCGAACCTGTAAAAATTGAAGGCGAAAATTTTCTCTTGTCAACGGGCAGACTGCAGATTGAATCCGAACGAATCAGATGAATTTTTTATTTTCGGAACCTCCAGGCCTAAATTTCTATTATTGAGCCCTATATTTTAAATAAGTCTACGTTGTATTAAGTGCTATCCGCTCAAAGTGAAAAGTTCTGTGTGCAACTCATCCGTTTAGCTGGTACGTATTACTTCAGTTCTTCTCCTTTTATTATTCTAATCTGTTCTACCGGCGATTCTCGCTAGCTATATCGAAAATTCTGCTTGTAACCTTGGTCTGATCGTTCTGTTTATTTGTCTTTAGACGACGACCATACAAGCCGAATTTCGGCTTTTCCCCGACGGGCTTCTGGGAACCGGCTCATTGTGAGGTCTACGACGTGTCCAGTCGACGTCGTCGTAACATAGTTGCGGACATTCGACTCCCGTCGCAGAGTTTTGGTGACCTCGCTGACACCGATCCATTGGCGTCGCTAGACATCGGCACCAACGGCAACCTTCCAGAGCGTCACATCCAGCTAGTTTAAGGGACCTCTTTACATTACCTATTTTCTCATTTTACTGTAGTAGATTATCTAATAATTATTTTCTACTCTGTTATCTAACTTCGCATACTAATAATTATAACGTGTATTTTACGGTTTAACTTAGTGTACGTTACAAAAAGGATCATATTGATCTACGTGCATAGGCCTATTATTTTGAATCGATTGCAATCGTTTTAGGGATAGGTCGTGCGCGAAGATAATTTCCGTTATATCTGTTTAACCACTAAGTTTGACTCGTCCCTTTTTTTTAAAATCCATTTTTTTCTCAATCTACAGTCTAGCATATACCTTTTTATATACTATTGTTTTTCTTATTTTTCAAAATTATACAGTAATTTTTAAAAGTGGTGAATTGGTGTTTTTTTCTCAACCGTCTCGCTACAAAATGGCGCCCGAACTAAAGGTAAGTTCATTACTAATAATTTAATTTTTTTGTTACCTTGTGTGTGGTTGCTCCATATGAGCAAATTTTAATTTTATTGTGAGTTTCAGATTTTACAATCGGCGGAAACCGGTGTGGAACTAGAAAGGATTTTGTCTCGGATGCTTCGTTGAATATACCTCATACGCGTGTGGACTACGGAACTGCTTACTGAAGTTTATTTTCCTTGTTTTAATGTGATGTTTGTGCATTATTATTTCAAAGAATAATTTTGTAACCATACCCAATATCTCTCTTTTATTTCTCCCCCAAAGAAATGCATATTTAACCCGTGTTTTATTCCATTCCTATAGGTAGCTGTAGTTAGTTTCCCGTAGTGTGTGTTTGATGTGTGGATGTTTAGGCGTCGCGATAATAAGGTAAGTTTTTTGAATGTTGGTTTGCTAGTGTCTATTTTCTTTTTTTTAGATTCTGAGCCCAGCTGTTACCTTTGTCGTTTATTTGTCGTCCTATTTCCCTATTGATCTTACTACTTGGTATCTAACGCGTTCCAGCTAGTTTCAGCAGACTTGACATTTATTCCTGATTTTTCCTTTGCGTTATAAACATGGCAGAAGAAGCTTCTATTAGTGAGACACCCCTTCGCGAAAGCCCGATTATTTCTAGACCACCACCGCTCCCACCTAGGGCAACTCCAGGTTCTAGTCCTCCATCTCCTATGAAATCTGAAGATTGTCCGCCTTACCCCCAAAAAAGATTCTCACCTATGAAATGGTACGTTAGTTTCTCTGGCGATAGGTCTGTATGGATTCATTTCGCGCTAGTAGCCAGACTCTAAGCACTAATTTAGCTGAAAGTCGGGAACAACACGCGAAGAATCTAACTTCTCTGGCTGAGATTTATGCGAAAGTGGCAGATAATCTCTCTTCTGCTTTCCTACGAAATTCTCGAACTTATAATACAAACCGGACAGCAATTACACTTAACACTGGCGACATTGTATGGAGGCGTAATTTTTCAAGTCTTCAGCTAGTGAATATTTTTCTGGAAAGCTTGCTCCTCGTTTTATTAAATGCCGAGTGATCAGGGTCGTCTCTAGGACTTACATATGTCCTACAAGACTGTGATTCCTCTCATACCGGCAAATATAAAAGATATTCTTAAATGATTAATTACACTTATTTAACCTTCTTAATATCCATTTTTTGTCTGACAGAAGTCATTTTTTTTCTGACTGACGTCGTTTTTTGTCTGACTGCATGTCGTTTTGTCTGACTGCATGTCGTTTTGTCTGACTGCATGTCGTTTTGTCTGACTGCATGTCGTTTTGTCTGACTGCATGTCATTTTGTCTGACTGCATGTCGTTTTGTCTTACTGCATGTCGTTTTGTCTGACTGCAGGTCGTTTTGTCTGACTGCATGTCGTTTTATCTGACTGCATGTCGTTTTGTCTGACTGCATGTCGTTTTGTCTGACTGCATGTCGTTTTGTCTGACTGCATGTCGTTTTGTCTGACTGCATGTCGTTTTGTCTGACTGCATGTCGTTTTATCTGACTGCATGTCGTTTTGTCTGACTGCATGTCATTTTGTCTGACTGCATGTCGTTTTGTCTGACTGCATGTCGTTTTGTCTGACTGCATGTCGTTTTGTCTGGCTGCATGTCATTTTGTCTGACTGCATGTCGTTTTCTCTGACTGCATGTTGTTTTCTCTGACTACATGTCGTTTTGTCTGACTGCATGTCGTTTTGTCTGACTGCATGTCGTATTGTCTGACTGCATGTCGTTTTGTCTGACTGCATGTCGTTTTGTCTGACTGCATGTCGTTTTGTCTGACTGCATGTCGTTATGTCTTACTGCAAGTCGTTATGTCTGACTGCAAGTCGTTTATTTTCATTAATTAATTCCTAGATTTTATGTCTTTTGTTATTGTTAGGTTCAGTGGACACATCTGGAGCTCGCACTGATAACGTTTAAGTGAAGGTCGACTTTCAATTTTATTCTGTATCAGCTGCACTGCGATGTTGTTAGTTTTTAATACCTTTGCTGAGTCATATTATTTATAGGTTTATTAAGTTAGGTTATTTAGGTTAGTTTATTTCAGTCCTCCCCTGTAGGGTTGTCTCCTGCTTATACATTTGAGTGTTATTGGTTTGGCACTCTTATATGGTGTCACTCACTTAGGGTTGTCACTTCCTTTAAGGGTTGCCACACACCTTTTTTTTTTGCTGGAAAAGGGGTACTGCAGCGTAAATCCGCTGCGGACGAAACTTTTTGGTTTCTAAATCAACCTTTTTTTGAAACACTGGCCTTTATATTTTTTGTTCTACCTCAAATTTCGAACCTGTAAAAATTGAAGGCGAAAATTTTCTCTTGTCAACGGGCAGACTGCAGATTGAATCCGAACGAATCAGATGAATTTTTTATTTTCGGAACCTCCAGGCCTAAATTTCTATTATTGAGCCCTATATTTTAAATAAGTCTACGTTGTATTAAGTGCTATCCGCTCAAAGTGAAAAGTTCTGTGTGCAACTCATCCGTTTAGCTGGTACGTATTACTTCAGTTCTTCTCCTTTTATTATTCTAATCTGTTCTACCGGCGATTCTCGCTAGCTATATCGAAAATTCTGCTTGTAACCTTGGTCTGATCGTTCTGTTTATTTGTCTTTAGACGACGACCATACAAGCCGAATTTCGGCTTTTCCCCGACGGGCTTCTGGGAACCGGCTCATTGTGAGGTCTACGACGTGTCCAGTCGACGTCGTCGTAACATAGTTGCGGACATTCGACTCCCGTCGCAGAGTTTTGGTGACCTCGCTGACACCGATCCATTGGCGTCGCTAGACATCGGCACCAACGGCAACCTTCCAGAGCGTCACATCCAGCTAGTTTAAGGGACCTCTTTACATTACCTATTTTCTCATTTTACTGTAGTAGATTATCTAATAATTATTTTCTACTCTGTTATCTAACTTCGCATACTAATAATTATAACGTGTATTTTACGGTTTAACTTAGTGTACGTTACAAAAAGGATCATATTGATCTACGTGCATAGGCCTATTATTTTGAATCGATTGCAATCGTTTTAGGGATAGGTCGTGCGCGAAGATAATTTCCGTTATATCTGTTTAACCACTAAGTTTGACTCGTCCCTTTTTTTTAAAATCCATTTTTTTCTCAATCTACAGTCTAGCATATACCTTTTTATATACTATTGTTTTTCTTATTTTTCAAAATTATACAGTAATTTTTAAAAGTGGTGAATTGGTGTTTTTTTCTCAACCGTCTCGCTACAATAGGTAGACCGCTTCTTAATAACATAGAACAGAACCAACTAGGCGCCTTGCCTTCAACGTCCAATGTACAATTCCGAGCGGCATTTTTACACACTACACCTTCTGTCGTTCACAATACCAACATTTTAAGGCCCACAGACGCACCGTCCCCACCAACGCCTATATCTATAGTTGTTAATAGTAAAACATGGAACGCATCGAGACACTCGACCACCGTCCTTCCGTGCTGTCTGGCTTTTCAATCATAGCTGAATTATTTGGTCGATTCGGCTGATAAATTGATTTCGTTACTGTGTTCAAAATACAGGTAGGTTGGCTGAATTTTGAATTTAGAAGGACGATAGTCATTTGTTTCAAATTAAAGCGAAATTGATCGCAGATTTTGGAACATGTTGGCATGTTATTACGTGACTTAACATGACGCCTTGTTTCCTCCGAAGGGTTGGCAGAAGTGTACCTATAGTACACACATGACATGCTATAGTTTCTGATTATCATTGTGGGAAAAAGCATGACTATTGATAAACATATTTTGATCTATAGTCCCGAAAAATGAAAATGCGTAAGTTTACCCGCAGTCTTCAGACCAGCCTGTATATTATTTTGATGGGATGCATTTAGGAATTATCTTTAAGGAATTGGCAGCTAAACATTTACTATATCATAAACGTGTACGCAGTAGAATAGTACCTAGTTGGAAAACGCCCGGAAAATGCCCATTAATGAGCGTGAACTTTCAAATAGTCTGCTTAAGAAAACACCCAGGTCGGGCGGGTATTACCACAGAATACTTTAAGAACTAAATGAAAATCTGGGCGAAGGAAACGCTTCAACGAATTCTGTTGACTTTCCTAGAATTATTTTCAGGGCTTTTTCTTCGGCTGTTGGACATTCGAAAATGTACAGATAATTGAAGTTTTCTGTCTGCCTGTATGTTACGCTTTCACGACTAAACTACTGAACCGATTTTGATGAGATTTGATACGGGGTAAGTTTGAACCCCAAGAAGGACATAGGCTACTTTTCGACCTCGTTTACGCGGGAAAAAGCTAGTTTGATAATAAAAATAATATTGGTTTATGAAAATGTTCATTGAATTTAACTCTGTTTACTTTATCAGTTTTCTAGTACATAATGTTATGGGAATTGTTATAACGTTAATCGGAGACGGTAACTGAATAAATTTTTTTAAGGAAGGATCGAAAACAGATAAAACCAAAAGTATATTTGAACTTATTTCGAGTGATACAACTCGCGCGGGAAAACATGCAGCTGTCGCAGATTTTCTTTCGTTCTAAATGTCGCGGAAGTAAATAAACAATGCATTGTAATGGCGGACTATTTTTAGAATATAAAGTGCAAGATCGCTCCAATAAACGTTGTTTTTTTTATACTAAATAAACAATAGAATGGTGAAAAATAATCAACATTGAAATATTTTTCAGATTTCGTTAAGAATAAAATAAATTGAGAAGTATCGGCTTGCCATATTGTATAAATAGCCTAGCGTTTAAAAAAGAAATCAAAGTTTTCCGCCCATTCCTTGATTATGTTATCTTAGACAAATCAATTACGTGCTAAGCTCACTATCCATATCTCCAAAATTGAATCACCCTCAAACAATAGCCAGGCAGAAACATCTAAAACGTCTATTCACCAAACTATAGACCATAGACAACAACTAACTCCTACACATAGCCTAGTCTAGCCTTTAGGAAGTGCAACGCAAGTGCAGGGGGAGAAGGGAGGCGAAGGGGGGCACCAGTCTCGTTGCCATGGCAACGCCAAGATGGCGGCCGCGAAATTAGTCCGTCTGCAGCCTTTATGCGCCCGTCTTCATTATGTAGGATTTCAATTTATTTCCGAAATGAACGGTTGGATTAGATTTTGTGTTTTAGTAGTGTGGGTAGTTTCATGAAACTTTGACTATGATTGATTTGATGAGATAGGTTTTAGTAAAGTTATACGTTTCGGGAAATAGAGGTTCCTGCCATAGTACGTGCGTCAAAATAAGTATCATTCTGTCCTTAGTTGATATTTCTTAGTCTAGTTTGCGAATTGCACTGTTCAAGAATGTAATTCCTAGCCTGTATGTTCGAGCCAATACAACTACGAATCGAGTGTGACAAGAATTCCGTTCCTATTTATACGAAATTTCACCTCTAAAAGGTGTCAAACGCGTCGTTGAAGCCTGGGTCTGTGTGGGGTAGACTTTAGTATTGTGTAATGCTTTTTATTTTTATAGTTTTTCACATTGATACTTCTTTACATAGTGTAAAACAAAGTCGATTCCCACGTTTGCACGCTTAGATCTTTAAAACTATGCAATGGATTTTTGCGAGTTTCATCAATAGACAGATGATTCAATGGAAGGTTTATATTGAACACGCGGGCGAAGCCGCTGGCAAAAGCTAGTGTAATATAATAAAGTAATTTTGTCTGTTTGTTATAATTTTACGCTTAAATCACCGAACCGATTGTTATTTAATTTGACAGTTACGTAGTCTGGGGCTTGGAAAAGAACATAGGCTACTTTTAATCCTGTATTGGAGGCGAAGTCGCGGGCAAAAGCTAGTTTCCTATCATCATCATCATCATTTCAGCCGAAAGACGTCGATTTCAAATTGTCATTTCCTCAAATTTGGGATTGCCATAATCGCCACGAAGCAGGCGGGGTGGCGATCGGAGTATCTTGGTAAAATGTATAGAGAACGCTGCTGCCCATTCTCTAGTTAATTCCTTAGTCTCCTCTTACGACACCCACGGGAAGAAATGGGGTGATGCTATTATTTACGTCCAGGACCATATAGAACACTACACTAACACCAGTATTTTATAAAGAGCAACATCAACAAATTTACTGGCAGGTTTGCAAGCGGCCTGTGTTTTGTTACTTGTGCACTTGTGAACAATGTTTATTCTGCCTACTCAAGCTGAGTGGCTTTAACGTTTCTTGAGATCTTGCTTTACGTAGTTAAGATATTAAAGTTACTGTATGTTTTCAAGGAAATGCGAGCTTATTGGAGTAGTTTTTTTGTAAACTAACCACAGATTGTGCTGAACTGTCACAATTAAAAGAATTATGGTTGATGAAATACTGAATTAACGATTTTTAATTCAGCTTCTGCCCAAGACTTCGTTCGCGTCAAAATTTTGCTCCCCTGACCCTTCGCGTCGCATCGAATTGCTTGCCAGTTTTCGTCCATTTTTCGTTGCTGTAGCCGTCTTCAATATATTTTTTCAATTCGAACCAGTAGTTCCTGAGATTACCGCGTTCAATCAACCAAACAAACAAACTCTTCAGGTTTATAATATTCGTATAGATTTTTCATTTTTCAAAAAATGTGACAAGGCAGGTTTATTGATGTTTTAGTCAATGTCCTCACGGACAATATAATATCACGCGGAGTTTATCGTACACAGAATTTTCAACCCTCGGTGTTGAACCGAACATTGAGAATCCAACAGAGTGCATCTCAGCACATGTTCGATTTTAAACTCTCGGCGGTAAGCAGTACGTTGGAATTACAGTGCGCGAAAAAATCCCGCCGCGATATTATTCCGTCGATGTTTACGTCGACTTAGGAGGATTTTATTGTTTGTTCAAACGAGATACCGTAGCCCTGGCATATGGGTAACTGAAGGAACACGGGTGGTTTTTAGTCAGTAAAAGTCTGACACCGCCCAGAGCGGGAGAAGTCATTTGACGATTTCCCATCCAAAAAAAAAGGGATTTATTGTTACTTAAATTTAATTAAGTTGTGCTTTACCTATTGTGGGTTCGACTCCTGCATTGGGAGTCATGGGCACACATGGGCCGTGTATTTTAAGATAATTTCTTAGAAGTAATAATCCCATAGTCATAAAGCAGAAGGATACTCTACCTCTTTTTCTCCTCCCTTCTTTACCTCTATTTTACCACCCCAGGTAGTTTTACAACCTAACAAAACCTTAACACGTTGGCGGACACGCCGGTTATGACATTCATTAGGAACTTGCGCAGAATGACGCGCCGGTTATACCCTTCGATATTTTTTTGTACTCTAGAAGCACATCTGCTTTAGCAGACGAATTTCCATACTGCTACCATATAGTTCATCATCAAGTGCCCCCAAATTAAATTATTCGAATTGCTAGGTGTCACATAAGATGTCTTTTTACCGCTTCCAACGTACTACTACTTGTGTGCGCACTCACAATGACGCAGCGTTCATAGCAGCGGCCATTGTATGAGAATTTGGTCAGTTGGCCACGGAGTGCGCCGCGGAGTGCACACGTCGGGAACGTGATTTACACGCGGTTTCTGATCAACGTCTATGGTAAGTAGAATTGGTTTTTATGATTAACTAATTACATAATGTTAGTAATATTTAAATGAAACGTACTTTAGAACATAATAATGGATATAAATACTTACAAATATTTCATAAATCATTATTATTATAAGATAAGAGGTTTCAACAAAGTATTTATCCTAAAATATTGATGTAAACAACTTCTACTTATACGTTCTACTTTTCAGATGTCTCGACAACGACCGGGTGGAGGCAAACCAAAAAATAACGATCAATTCGAACGGGAAAATGAACGCATTATGAAATTGTTCAATGATATCAGATGAGCTATCTTGTGGTTCAGAGGAACCTGAAATATCGAGCAATGAAGAACTTATACAAGGATCGGTATCAAGTGAAAGCGAAGAGTCTGAACAGGATCCATATGATGATTGTGATGGCGAATATGGTTCAGACACTAATTACATACCCAATGAAGATAGCAGGTCATCAACAACTCACGTATCTGAACGTATCTGTGACGTAACGTTTGGAGCAGGCGAAGGCTATGGCCGGTGCTGTCTTATTTAAATACTTTGTCTTTTTTACCGGTGACAGTACGGCTAAAGCCTTTCATACAAAAATCTTGTGTCAAAATATGGTTACAAAATCAAGCAAAGTGTCCGCGAACGTGTTAACATGACGTAAATGGCAAAAACTTCTTACTTAATTAGATTTTCAATTTAAAAAAAAACGACGCCAAACATTTTGCTGAAAGTTTCAGCTCGAATCGCTCGCTTTGGGGAAGTTCGCGCGGGTGAAGACTCCAATCTTTTTGTTTGTCGCTGAACATCCTTTGTATCTATGTCTACTCCATCTTAGAAGGAGCAGGACCATTAGTTCGATAAAGGTTTAGAATTATTGGTAGAGTTTAAGGTACGTTGGGTGGATATTTAATTTTTACCGACGAAGAAAAACGGAGGAGGTTCTCAAGTCGACGCGTATATATGTATATATATTTTTTTATGTATGACCGCATAACTTTTTACAGAGTGTTCCGATTTTGATAGTTATTTTTTTAACGGAAAAAGTAACAAAGTTGGTCCCATATAAATTTGAAAATCCAATTCGAACCCTAAGGGTAGGAACACAGGGGATGATTGATTGTTCACTTATTAATTGTAATGTATGATCACGCAAAACTTAGTTCGGTTTTACACGCATGTTGTAATTAGAATATAGCCACAAAAAATCATGTAATAAAAACTTTTTAACAAAAACAAGAAAATTATTAATTAATTTGATTTGGTTATTTCTATAAATTTAAGGTAATTTAGTTTTGATTGTCTGGAGTATTTTTGCTTTTCAGTTTTTCGGCGGTTTAATTTTTTGGTAAAAAAGTTTTATTCAGACATAGAATTAAAAAAATAACGCTTTTCTTATCTGTCAGTGTGACTGCTACATCGTCATCATCATGAACAGCTCGATTTCACCCTCTGCTGGGCATAGGCCACTCTTTTCCTGTGCCTGCACTTTCCACGCTCCTGTGTGAGTCATCCAGTTTTGCCCGCGATGGCAACAGTTTCATCCGCCCATCTCGCTGGTGGACGACCGACACTTCGTCTCCTAGTTTTTGGATAGGTGGAGTAAGACAGTGATCAAGTGACATACTCTGTCACTATCTTCCTTTACTTGTCATCATTGCGCTTTGCTAGGTGTCCTGCCCAATTCCATTTGAGTTACATTACCACATCACATCTTCCACCCTACTGTAGTGCGTCAGGTATGTTCGCAGATGCGCACACTGACGACTTTTTTGCATTAATGCGTAAGAAGGTGGCGTCGTTGGTGATACACAGAGTGGGGGGAAGCACCAACAGTATCTTGAGGGTGTTTGCTGAAAGGCTGGATGGGCCTACCATGGGTAGGTTTATCAAGCTTCATGTATTGCATGGAGCTTGATGAAACTATCTGTCGATAGTTCGATGGTGGCCTATCGAGGCATACTTTTTCAGAAAAAAAAATACATAGATCTGCTTATCGTCGAAACTCATGTGGTGTTCCTCAGGGCAGTATATTAGGACCCTTTTTGTTCTTGCTATACATCAATGATTTGCCCAACGTAACCCCATATTCTTGTATTCTGTACGCCGACGATACAACTCTTAGTATTGAACTCACCGATAACAATATCACCAAATACGAAAAAGAGATTAACGACACGCTAAACAAAATAATAGAATGGCTAAAAGACAACAACTTACATGTCAATATTAGTAAAACCAAACTTATACAGTTCCAAACTTATAATAGCAAAAGTCAGCAATTAGAAATTAGGTATTCAAATAACGCTGTAGAAGAGGTTGAAAGTTATACTTTTTTGGGGATAACGTTAGATAAATATTGCAATTGGAAAATACACGTTGACAAATTATGCACTAAGCTGCAAAGATTTGTATTTGTTTTAAATAGAATTACTCGCGTAGCTGGTATCAATGCGGCACTTTATGCATATCATGGTTACGTAGCATCAATTCTCCGCTACGGCATTATTATTTGGGGAAATTCTGTTGATACGATTAAAGCATTCCGAGCTCAAAAGAAATGTATTAGATCAATGACTAAAGCCCACCCATTACAAAGCTGCGTCCCAATCTTTAAAAAATTAAATATATTACCACTTCCATCTTTATATATATTCGAACTTTGTATCTTTGTACGTAAAAACTTAGCATCATTTCAATTACACAATGATATTGTAATTAGGAAAAGTCGAAATATCTACAGATTATGTGCACCCCAACAAAGAATAAAACTATTTTCGAATAATGTTTACTGTATGGCAATTCAAATTTATAATAAATTACCTAATGTTTTTAAAACTCTTAACCTCATGACTTTTAAAAAGAAACTATTTAACTTTCTATTGCAAAAGTGTTACTACTCAACTAATAAATTTTTAAATGATAAATTTGATTCAAAATTTAAATTAGTCGACGACTTACCTCCTAATAATTGAATAGAATTTATTTTTATGACATTGTATTTTAATATTATTTTTATTTTCTTCATTGTGTTTAATAATTCTAGACAGTATAATTAAAAACCCTTGACATTGTATTTAATCATTCTTGACATTATAATTAATAACCCCTGATATTGTATCAGTATATTAGTAGTTAACATTTTCTTTTTCTCGACATTGTATGGTTTAATATAAATTTTTTGAAATATTTGTACGCTGGAAACAGCAGAATATTATGGACATCATACTATGTAACACCTATGTAAGAACAATATTCTAACAAATAAATTTATTATTATTATATTATTATTATTGTGGTCGATACATTTTCATCTTGTTTTGTTTTTAGGGTTCCGCACCTCAAAAGGAAAAAGCGGAACCCTTATAGGATCACTTTGTTGTCCGTCCGTCCGTCCGTCCGTCAGAAACGCGTGGAGGTATCAAGCTGAAATTTATATCAAATACTCAAGTCTACTGTCCCTTGGAGCTGTGAAAAAATCAAACTTCTAAGCTAACGCAATCAAAAGATATAGCCGTTTATACCGCAAATTTTCGAAACTCACAAGGGAATCAAAACCTAAAGGGTATTTCCAGTCGATCTAGAATTTTGAAATTTGGCACGAAGCAACGTCTTATAGCACAGATAAATGAAAAATTGCGAAAACCGTACATTTTTAGTTACATCATATAATAAACAGAACAAAACACAGACAGAAATAAAACCAAGCCAAGAAACAGAACAGAACTACGACTCGATTGTCGTGATGGGTGAACTTTTACTTATATACCTACGGGTTTGTACGGAACCCTCGGTGCGCGAGTCCGACTCGCACTTGGCCGGTTTTTCTAAGTATAAGTATACTAACATAGTTTATAAGATAATGTAGTCACTAACACAATTTGGCCCCATGTAGTCTGTTAATAAAAGATTTTTATTTTTTATTTTATTATAACTCATTTTCCAATATCTAAGACTTCGTATGTCTGCGGATCTCGACGTAGTGACTGTATGGTTCTAAAACTACCCAATAGTTTTTGATGAGGTTTTCACCGTTATTCAGAGCATTTATTCCGAAAGGGTGTATAATACAATAATATTTAATAGCGATATAGCAAGGATATCTCAATGTTTTGACATGACGTCATTACACCTGAGCGAAGCAGGTATGTTCGCTAGTTCTTTAATGAATGATAATAAAATAGTAATAGTGATCGTTTTCTATTAAAATGTGGTGACGCAAAGATAAGTTCTAAGTACAGTAACTATAACAGATAAATAAACAATTTTCAGATATAGTTCAAGTTTAGTTGGAACCGAAGGATGTTTTCGAATGACATTTAATTTGATAAATTAATTAAATTAAAAGTTTTTGAAAACATCCATCGGTTTCTAGCTAAGCTTCAACTATATTTGACGACCATGATCACGTATCATTTTTGGTGACTGTACGTGTAAAACAGAAATGTGTACTTCTAATTGTTGCCTGTGTTTTATATTTCTTGCAGGAATCGCTCGCGCGTACCACAGCCCGAAAACCAATCATTTGAATACGAAGCTCTGATACAACACGAAATTTCTGATCACGTTTCAGAAAAAATAATTCAGACCAGTGGGTTATTTTTTAGGGTTGGAAATCATCAAATAACGTCTCCCGCTCTTGGGCGGAGCGGGAGGGCGTGTCAGATGTTTACTGACTAAAACCCACCCGTGTTCCTTCAGTTGCCCATGTGCCAGGGCCACGGTGTGTCTTTCGAATAAATCTTGTGACCCTGGCAGGCATCGGTCCTAGCAGACCCCTCAGTCTGCTGATATCTCTTTGAGGCGCGCGTGGAGCCCTACGCGCCGTCGACACGGGCCTGGTCCTTACTGGGCGGCGAGCTACCCATTGCTCGCGCCTATGGTGGCCGGGAGTCAGCTATCGACTCCCGACGAGACCAGTGGGTTAGTTGCGTACCACATTAACAGTAACAACGGCTTCCCTTTGGACATTACAACAACGTTCACTGCGTTATTTACGTTGTCGAGCAGACATTTTTTTAGAACATATGAATCAATGGATTTGCAATATCCTTCACAATGATTCAGATACCGATTACCTCATCATCATCATCATCATAGACGTCCACTACTGGACATAGGCCTCCCCCAATTTTAAGGGATTTGCCATAATCGCCACGCTCGGCAGGCGGGTTGGCGATCGCAGTATGGTGGTAAAATGCATAGAGAACGCTGCTGCCCATTCTCTAGTAAGTCCCTTAGTCGCCTCTTACGGCACCCACGGGAAGAAATGGATTGGTACTATTCTTTACATCGGGCACCACACGGAAACCACCGAATACCTAACAGTGTTAGAGTGCTGACTGAACTCACATCCAACTTATTTAATTATATACAGGCCTACAAATTTTTAACCCAGAGACTAGACCTATCGTACCCGAAGGATTTTGATGCGCTGAATCCGAATCCGTGTTCAGAATGGCTCTTATACGTCTGGTTTTCGAGAAATCCTAACCTAAAAGTGCAAAAAACGCGTTTTTCTGCAGTTTTTGAAGTTACGTGACAGAAGGAAATAAATGTTTATCAAAAAACGTTGTATGGCAATTAAAAGAACCACCCTTCCCCTTTTATACCTATTTGGATTTTTTCAAATATCTTTTTTTTTTCACCAAAACATCGCTATTTGAAATTTTACACTTTAGCGTATTAAAACAACAAAAAAAAAAAAAATCTGCCCGAGACCAGACCATGTTGACCTTGTGTTTTTGGGGTCGCTGATTCCGAATCCGAATTGTTTAAAGAAAAATAAGTTACTGTTTCCAGGGTTAAACTTACTGTTTCCAGGGTCAGGTGGGTTAGCCTGCTTATGATTTGGTAGAGGTAGTTTTTAGAGGTTGTTTTTTGAGCTTACGAAAAATTCTGACCTTATAGGGTGAATTGGACCTCGGATTCGGAATCAGCGACCCCAAAAACACAAGATCAACATGGTCTGGTCTCAGGCAGAATTTTTTAGTTTTTTTTTTTTTTTGTGTTTGGGTTAATACGCTAAAGTTTAAAATTTCAAATAGCGATATTTTGGTGAAAAATAAAAAGATATTTGATAAAATCTAAATTGTTTTAAAAGGGATAGGGTGGTACTTTCAATTGACATACAACGTTTTTTGATTATAATTTTTTTTCTTTCTGTCACGTAACCTCAAAAACTGCAAAAAAACGCGTTTTTTGCTCTTTTAGGTTAGGATATCTCAAAAATCAGACGTATAGGAGCAATTCGGATTCGGATTCAGCTCATCAAAATCTTTCGGGTATGTTAGGTCTGGTCACTGGGTCTGGACTTTTGTTAAATTTTATCGGCCTGTGTTATTTGCCATTTCTCCCCAAACAGTAACCATTTCCCTGTAACATAATACACATAAATATAAATAATGACTCTATTACCGTTACACCACAACCCCACCCTCCTTCGACTGACCACTCACCCCCCAAATGCCTTGCATTGTTTAGACGGCGGTAGCGGAGTAATAGATGACTTCAAATTGACGGGAACTGACGTCGGGGCGACGTCAGGCAACGGGAGGCAACGTCAGGATTATGATTAATGAGGGGTGACCATTACAATGATATTGGCTTTTAATATTGCTTTTGTCTGCGACTTTAGTCGTATGAACATGTTATCAAGGGAACTTTGTTTTGACATTAAAAGTTTTTTTCTATGTGTGTGTTAAAAAAATCAGTTCATATGCATATTATATTTTCGAACCGTTTCTGAAACCATTTATGGGGTCCGAGTGCCCACTTAGTTTTTCGAGACATTGCCAATCGTTTGGTCGACTCTTCACGTGGCCTATTTTGGCCAAGAATCAGCAAAGTGCCTTTTGGGCACATTTCCTGCTGACAACGATTCGGGCGAATTTTTTTATGCCCTATAATTATTTTCTCATTTTAAATTATGCAAACATTTTAAGGTAATTAGCAGGTGCCATTAATTTATATAAAGATGCATACTGAAGCTTCGTCACCGTGGAATATTTTGTATTGATTCAAGCAATCAACAACCAAATATCTGGCAGGTCACTCCTGGACCATGGCCTTCGTAAGTAGCGCCAAAGGACGTGACTCATTTAAATAGAGGTTAGAATGTTCCGATGTTTATTCTTTCTTCTTTTTTATCTAGAGTTTGGTGGTATTTGTGCTATGACGTAGGCACGTAGCAGCTACGTGGTAGGTACTTAGATTTTACCGCACACTGAATTTTCAGTAGTTTTTATATCTTACGTCCGTGCGAACATTGACTTAGGTTGACACTTTTTTAACTAAGTTTATTAAAACCTTGAAAGTTATTGTTTCAGGTACATAAAGTCAGTAAAAGAAAATGAAAACTAAACGTCAGTGGCGCAGTACTCGCTGTTCTCGAAACCATCGCGCATGGATCAAATGATGTATGAACGGGGAAGAAGCTGAAGGATTTTTGTTGAGATTGTAGTACGGCGACAATTGTAGGTTTTGATATTATGTACGGATTTTAAAACTAGATTTTGTTAATAAGTTTCGAAATATGACTTCTTCTGTATTTAATGGCGTCTTTTATTTAACTCTGATCATAGATTGTATATAGAGAGGGAGGGACATCGACGTTAAAACTAACTAAGAATTCATATGATCGTAGACCTCTAGCGTAGAAATTTCCATCTCCTCTAGCGTAGAAATATTAGCTTCTGCCTGCGACTTCGTCCGCGTCAAATTTTTGCTCCACGACCCTTCCCGTCGCATCGAATTGTCTGCCAGTTTTCGAACTTTTTTCATTGCTGCTCCGCTCCTTTTAATCGTTTTTGAATTCGGACCAGTAGTTCCTGAGATTAGAGCATTCAACCAAACAAACAAACTCTTCAGCTTTATAAATATTAGTGCATAGATTTAAAAGCGTCTAACTTTAAATTCCATTTCGGTCTAGTCTCTAACGGACGTCTAACAGAGAGATCTTAAAACAAAGATAAGTACCGGATTCGTGAAGTTCTTTGTATCGTCTTAAAGAGTGCATTAACTAATCAAATGTAGTGTTGTTTGCGAAATGCACTTTAATATAGAAACGGGTCACTTCAGTAACGGTCAGTACATTCAAGAATGAGATGCCGTTGTTTTTTGTTATTGTAGTGAACACTAAAGAATTATATGTAATAAAATCATCATCTGTCTCGCCTATTCCCAACGATGTCCGAATGCAGTTGAATATATAGTATTTTCTGTCCTGGTGGTGTCGGAGGTCAAAGATAGCCACCCTGTTTCTTCCCGTGGGTGTCATTAAAGGCGACTTAGGGACTTACTAGAGAATGGACAGCAGCGTTCTCTATGCATTTTACCATCATATAGTCCTCCAGACCGTGTTTCGGCCATGGCGGCCAATCTCAACGGAGACTTGCCATCGGCGCGGGTGATATTATAGTGCTCTAGTGTGTGCGCAGACACAGGAGTACTCACTCTTCCCTCACTCTCATATAGTCCGATGGGACGGCAATCCGATACGACCGGAGAGAGATCCAGAGATTACCATCATACTGCGATCGCCAACCCGCCTGCCAAGCGAAGCGATTATGGCAAAGCCCCCCAAAATTCAGGGAGGCATATGTCCAGCACTGGACGTCTAGAGGATGAAATGATGATGATGATGATGATGATTTTACATGGAGCGACTGACCTTCGCAACTCAGTTAATGGGTAATAGGATAGTCCTTAGTAAGACTGGTTGTCCGACTTTCGTGCTTCTCATCATCATCATCATTTCAGCCAAAAGACGTCCACTGCTGGACATAGGCCTCCCCCAATTTGGGGGGCTTTGCCATAATTGCCACGCTTGGCAGGCGGGTTGGCGATCGCAGTATGGTGGTAAAATGCATAGAGAACGCTGCTGCCCATTCTCTAGTAAGTCCCGTAGTCGCCTTTTACGACACCCACGGGAAGAAATGGGATGGTGATATTCTTTACGTCCGGCACCACACGGTACTCGGTTCGGGCTTCTGAAGACCCGTAACGACAGTAAAAAATCTACAAATGACAGCCGGGACGAATGGCTTAACGTGCTTTCCGAGGCACGGAGGGGTCTTGGTATGTAAAGTTGGTCACCCATCCACGGACCAACCTCGGCAAGCGTAGCTTAACCTGATCTATCGACCTTTACGGCTGTTATTATTTAGCCAAAAGCTCTTCCAATTTTTTTTATGATGATCGTATAAATACCAATGACTTTGCTAAGCGTGGTAATGTCTATTTCTGCGTAGCGTTTTTCGTAGCAGCAGCGTAGCGGGTCTACGAAAAAATACTTGTAGTAATACAAGTGAGATGAACGTAAATAAAATATAGCCTGACCAAGTAGGCATACAAGATTTCATATTAAATTATAAACATAATATTCTAGTCATAGACATCCTTAAAATGGCCGATACCAAAGTCCGCTCAAAAAACCTCTATCTATCCCTTCTCGGATAAAAGTCATAACTTTCGTCCTTTCATTTTCAAAGCGTTCATTTTCACAGCAAAAAGGCCAATGGTATCCCGATCAAAACAGAACGAAAGTTTACATCTACAGTAAGTAAAAATAGTATCGCGTGAAACGATGTGACACAACAAACAAATAAATAAAAATAGGTGAACGACACCAAAGGACCTTGTTGAATAATCTTTCAATTAATTTACGATTCGCGGCCCACTCGATTCGCTGAATGAACAGGTGGTGGCCGCGGGCATGCAGAAAAATATCCTACAAAACCCATCACTATAACACTATAAAATCACCGAACGCAAAATACATTACGCGCTGGACTTGAGCAGCAAAGTTGGGTGGCCACACAAAACGGGGAATGTATTCGATACAGTAACAATATTCTCGTGTTTCGACCGTGTTAATCTCCCTGAATGGGGTTTGTTTACGAATGCTGAGTGGCCATGAACCGGCAGGGTTACACTTTATTCCTCTATATTCGGATATTTCGCTTCGAAAGCGAGAGTGGCCTGGTTTTTGTTTCATGTTTGATTTATTGTCCGCGTGGCGCGGTCACGCTGGCATTGACGGGCTGACTCGTGTCAATGATCGGCCTTTTGTCGCATCGGGATTTTTTTCATGGAATTTTGGAATATTGCAAATGCCTTTTATTAAAAACACAGTGAGTTCACATTTCAGGTGCAAATTGGAGAAATGTTACATGAAAATGTAATACACGATAAACGAAAATCGCCTCCTTAGTAACTGTAGTCCTACATTTCATGTAGTTGCTCCTAGTGTATTTACGTCATGCTTAGTGTTGCCACCTTTTTTTGTTGTGATTAAAGTACATTGGTACTTACCTATAGGTAAGAAAAAAAAGTACATAGTATAAAAATAAAGTATGATTTATTTATCTTTATTATTATATTTAAAAACATGTTTTTTATTGCTCTTGCAGTTGGTATCACATAAATTTCGTTTAACAAAAAAGTACTTACCATTACGACTAAACTTTTCAAAATCCCAAAGAAATCAAATCTTGTAAAATAAAGTATTTTCGTGTACTTTATTGTTCACATAAAGTATAAAGTACAATTATGTGAAATAACGTACAATACTTTATTATAAAGTACGGGTGGCAACCCTAGTCATGCTATTGACAATCTCATCTCCTAGAACCAAAAAATTCGAAGATATGTGATATCTACCAACCCGCACTGACCATGATATAGATAAGGGCCAACTCCCTCTATCAAAGAGGAGGCATGAGTTCCAGCAGTGGGAACATTTTAGGCTGATTATGAACGTTGACTCGATCTTCATAAGATACTCCACGTTTGAGGACTGACTCCCGAAAAATACGCCCTGGTAGCTTAGTTCGGGTATCAGTTTTAACACTAGAAGTGCGGACGTCCCAAATTTGACCCATTTCGATGTTCTTCCTGCTCTAATTAATATTTTATTATGCATATAATCATAACGTTTTATGACTTTTCATGAAATATGATGATTATTATATTTATTATTTATATGAGACTTCAACCACATAATTGCAATTATACATTTTTTTTTTCCAAATTTACCTCGGTCGGTGTGTTCAGCGCTTCTAGTGTTAATACCTTAAGTAAAAATAAATGAATATGTATTGTATTTATGTAAGCACGGCGGCAAATAAAGGTATTGATTTCCAATATAAGTTGACTTCACATTGTACGGAAAGCCTGTACAATGCGAGGTCTGTTAAAACTGGAAATATATACCTTGATTTGTAGCTGTGTTTATTAAGTTCTTGTAAATGCTTCTCAATAAATTTTAAACTTTTTTTATAGCGCATTGCATAACTTAGGTGGACTTAAAGAAGTGTTAGATTTCATCAATCGGTACGTCTATTATGTTTACTGTTTACTTCCATAAAAATATCCACAATAAGGCAATGTAAATCGACGGTTTAGCAAACTGAATAATTCTAAAACTACACTGATGAAGGAAGATTTATTAAGACAAGAATGTATTTAGTAAGTAGGTATCTAATGTGTAAAATTTATTCTTTGAAAATATAAGGCGACTTAACGAGGTCTTCCTAAGTATCATAATGTTGATAATATCGCGGATTATTTATTTACGGAAATTACAAAGTCTTCCATAAAATAGAAGAAAGGACGCTTCTCGCTCTCATGTAGGTACGTTTTAAGTACCTACTGGTAATTTAAGTTGTTAATCATGATAATGTTAATCATTAGTCACCAAAGTAAAGGAATACACATGACATGAAAGAATAAGAAAAAATAAAAATGAAAAAACATAAAAAAGAAAAGGTAAGAAAAATAGTTTATGGTACTCACGGGTGTAGTACTTGAGCGCCCTCTGCCGCGTCCTCTCCGAGACTCGCTCTTCAGTGTCTGCAAGGTCCCGTCCGGAGCCAAAATAAGCTATAACAACACAGACACACCACGGACTTAACATAAAGCAAAAAATAAAGTAAGTAAAAACAAAGGAGAAACGTTAACACAAAAAAAGGGAAAAATGAATAGACAAACATGCAATGGAGGTAAGGTTAGATGGCGACAGATTAGTGTTTTAGTATGAAAACTTTTACAAAGTTCCTTTTGATGTACAGTGTCCTAGTAATGGTAAAATTGGTTTTTCTTTGTAATTTTTATAATTGTAGTTATTTTTATGAAGATCTTTTAACATAGTGAAACGAAAACTTTTAAACAATGTGTTTGAACAAAACCAAGTAAGCGCCATCTATTTTTGCATGTTCGAAACAACATTAACTCGAAGCGTCGTGTTACTTGTGCTTGCAGTAGTTCAGCTACTGCCCGCTAGATGGCGCGTTCTTGAGTAACATGAGTGAATTTTAATGATACTAAAATTGATAAAAAATGTAATAATTTATTTATACATATTTTTTACTGTGAATTTCTTTTCTACATTGTATTTTATCATTTCGTAACTGTTATTTTTTTTATATTTGCCTTCCGCGGTTTTTTTGTCTACCTATAGGCATAGGTAGATGCATAACGTTAATTTGAAATGAAGGTATTAAATATTCATATCTTGTTTTACGAGAGTTATTTACAGATAACACGACGTTTTTATTTCTGAAGAACTACTTTAACCTAGCCCTAATAGCCGCTTGCCTTAGAACTCCTTAGGAATCTAACATTTTAATACTAAATGGAAAAAAACCGCGGCAAGTCCTCTGTAAAATTATTGATGACACGCTCAACCGTCAAGCTAATGACAGCCGTCATTGTCAAACCTAACGAGCTTTTCGTTTTCTAGCCACACACTAATTAAATAGGTAACTTCAACTGAGGCCACGGATAAATAAATAGTTTCTGTTACTGAGCACATGGCATCGCCTCACACCTGGCGTTTTAGTTCGTTACTCCTGTTTTTGTGTTAGACGCGAACGACATTTGTTCTATTGCCGTCTCTTTCCGTTTCTTTATCTCTTTCTAACGCTATCTATTCTTATTCAAATCGCAGGATTTGTAATTATCCTTGTGAACAGGTCCGGGACTCATTTTTCGTTCGCAAGAGAGATTTTAATAAGATGAATAAACATTAGAAGGTCTTTATGGGAAACAGCTGCATTATTGCTTGTAGTATGTTTGTCACGGGTTTGAGATTGTAGAATAGTATGTGACCGTTTTTATTCGTAGTTCTAGTTCTGGAACTGGTATTCTATGTCTTGATTCATATGTAAATTCTACTAATGTATTTTTTATTAATTACTTATATTACATCATGAGAAGACATTTTACATCGTGAAAGTGATTCGTTCTAGGGAAACACAATCATTCAAAGAATTTCCTATTAATTTACACTACACACCAAAAACATAAAAACAAGGACTTCCTTCAATTTATGACTCGCAACGTTGTGACATACTTTTAAAATTTTAGGGGAATATTACAAACATGGCTACCGTTATTTAAATATTAATTATCAGGAAGCATCATCGTCATACATTGAATTAATAAACCGGTTTGTAAATTAGAATTAGTACACCTTTGTACCACCATCTGTCCGTACTTATTAAAATTATTAATGCTTCTAATTAATATTTTCATATTTTTGTAACACCTTTGAAAGCATATTAATTATTGCGTGTGATTGGTATTGTTCTTTAATGTGGCGTTGCTTAATTTTATGTGGTTAAAGTCTGAGTTTTGATTAAATTATTCAGTTGATTGTGTATGAATGAATTTTATATTCGAATTTTAACACACTATCATTTATAACTTTTTTGAAAGTGTTTAATATTTCTGTATCATTTTCCTAAAGTGCAGGTTAGAAAGTAAGAAGTTAACTAATTGATTCCTTCAACCAGTTACAAATCGTAAACGCCCAAACATGAACCATTTTGGAACTTAGTCCTTCGTTCCGCGACACGCCTTCGCCTCAGCTCGCGTGTATTCGTAAACAAATTACATACTCTCGGGAGATCATACAGTAGTACTCGTAATTCGGCTCGTATTCTCGTATCGTGGGTGCGTGTTGCGTGGGTTTGTTGAGGCAGGTCGTGTCCGTCACGCGAAGCACTTGATTGCCTCATTGACGAGTTCTGAGACATGTTGATGTTTCGGACCTTAATTTTAAAGGTATGTGCCGCAACTGGTATTTGTTTAAAGCGTTTTGTGGTCAAACATTTGGTCCTTTTGAGGAAGATACATTATAATCTTTGAGTTGGTTCGATTGTTTCGTACGAAGAGAGGCTATGTTATGTACAAAGCTTTAGAAGCGTAATTAAGGTTGAATGATTATAGTTTAAAAAAAAAATATTTTTCTAATTTTGTTACAATATTGAGTACAAGTCGAGTAACAGGAAAACCGACGGTTAAGTTGTCTTTATGACATGAGTGAAGATTTTGCACGTGTGAACTTAACTTACTAGAACGAAAGTATAAAATATTTAAGTCGTGATCTTCATATCAGTTGTTGCGTTACAGAATCATGAGTCGAGTGACTTTTAAACCGTAGCCGATAAGGTTCAAAGTTGAATAATTCACGTGCCATTGTAAAAAAAAAAATTAAAAAAAAAAAATTTACTCCACTGGTTGAGCAGACAACTGTAATAGTCTAACATAAAATGTTAGGTTACACGAAATCGTTCCTTTCTATCGCCTATAATTCATTTTAAGTGGAACAGTTGCCATAAAAGTAAAGTAACATGTAACCTAATTATATTTAATGTTAAATATAATTCATCAAGACGACCGTCCATTGAAATTGTACCGCCATGATGGATTGAAATGGCAGTTATTTAAAATCGGTTAAAAAGGCAGGTGCAGCGCATCGCCGAAGATAATAAAGGCAGAAGATAATCTCGAACGTTAATCTGTACAGTAAAAATAACGAGGTTAATTGGAATATGTTTTGTTTCGTTTTGGTATGTCCGTTTTTGCGGACCGTTAGTAAATTACAATGGGTCCGTGTTTAGTGCCGCTACTCGACGACAGATGGCATGCAAACCAATTTGCGGAACTGCGCTCCCATTAATTTTGTTTCGAACATTTATTTAAAGATTTTATGATGTATTAGGTATGTAGTATTATTGTTTACCATAAACGTAAGTAACACGATAGATAATACTGTTAATATTTTAGAAATATAACAAAATCGTCGTGAGTTATAAGAATACTTATAATGCCGATCCTAAAATGCTTTAAACAAAACTGAAAACTCTACTATTCGAGGTAATATAACGTAAGTCGAGGCAAACGAGCCTAAGTGAATCTCAAAATGGCGATATCCGTCCCAAAGTGCCGATTCGACGTGTCTGTTGCGATTCAGCGGTTTTATTTGAATGAGAATGCGATTCACGCGACAATATCAAGTGCGTACAGTTGGCAGCCGCTGTCATGCTGGCAAATAGTTTCAGAATACAGATTACTTTTGTATTCGCTTTTAAGGTTTTATATTGGAGAACGATTACATTAGTTAAGGTGTTGGAAGATGTTTGGGATTAAATGATGCGCGAATGACGAATTGGTTGGGTCTTTAGGATCAATCATTTAATGCCTATTTTAAGATATTATGTATAGTTGAAGTTTAGTAAGAAATCGATTAATGTTTTCAAATTAAATTTAATTAGCGTAACTGACTATTTATTTTCTATTAATTAAGTTAAATATTATTCAAAAATATCTATCGGTTTCTTAGTAATCAACAACTATATCCGCCGAACCTGGTTACTTATCTCTATTAGTGACCGTCCTAACCTGCCCTAACCTGTCATTTGTTAACTGTAAGGAAAATACTGATCTTGAATTTTGTATTTTAATATCGTAAATATTGACACAACACCAAATGATTTGATTGTCACACAATTTGAACTAATCATACTAGGAATAAAAAAAAAAGCCCAAATAAATCAACATGGCACTTATGAAACGTCAGAACCTGGGTAAACGGTTCCAATTTGTTGATTCCTATGGAGAAGAGCCGGCAACTATAAATTGAATATAACTTTGCTACTAGCAATGTACATCAAGTAGCATTCTATCTACAATATAGCCTTTGCTTTCAAAACTTCAACAACTTAAATTACAAACACAAATCACGAAGTTTATTAGCATTAAACTCTAAAACTATTATCTTGAGTCTGGCAACTTTAGCTTTTCCTTTCAGCGTATTCTTTCGAGACTGTTCTTGAACAATGGAAGAAGTTTATCTCACAAACAATTACATTGTATAAGAAAGTTCACCTATAAATTATTGTGTGAATGTCGGGACGCCTACGGACTAATTTTACACCCGAGTACGTTTAATCAACTTTAATATGAAAACTAGAAGTATTCTAGAAATGTACGGTCAGTCTTGGTGCCTAAAAAGATAATTTATTAGGACTAAATAGCATGACGATATTTTTTTATAAGGATGGTGACATTTGGTCCAAGGAATTTATACACTGGCAAAATGTAGATAGATGGAGAATGCATTATTAAAAGTAGCATTGTGTCACTACACCATAAGAAAAAGTATCAAAGTTTGAGTGGTAGAGAATCGACTGTGGCATTACCGCGGTATGTAATACTACTGTAAATGAAGATTAATTATTTATAAGATATATAATCTTGTTGACAAATTTGCAAATAAAAACCAAACATACTAGAAGATAATAGTGAATTGAAAAAACAAATAAAATTCTCAATAATCAGCAAAAATTGGGCAGTCTTTCCATTCATTAGCTACATATTTTATTCAGTTCATCTAAAACTGTAGGTATGACTCTTTCATTCACAACATTTTCATCACGACTGTAATTACTGCCTGCAATCAATCTGTTAATGAGAGCTAACAGGTTTTAGTCACATATACCTGGTTCACCGGTAGGCTGGTCGCTGGAGGCGTCGGCTAGGGTCGCTCGGGGTCGGATAGGGTCGCAAATTGGTCAGAAACACCCTCCCCCCAGTGTTTAAACAGATATCTGCACATCAATGCGCGTTACCCACTAAATGTATTAAGAGATTATTGTGCCTTCGTACGGCTAAAAGTGCGTGAGTGTGTATTAGGTTTAAAGGGATTAGGAAAATGTACTGGACTATGCATTTGGGTTTCTTTTTTTAAATTTGAATAATAGGTACTGGTGCCTTGTTGCTGTTATTGAATCCTGTGTTAATAGATTCGTAAATATAAATGCAATATCCTGCTTGATATACAGGGTGTTTGGCGCATGGACCAAAAAATACTGGACCTATTTTTCTTTTTTTGAGATTGGCGCCCAAAACACCCGGTATAAGCTCAAACAATAAATTGATTAACTGTGACAATATTAACTTTAATATCGCCAAACTGGATTTATAAAGTGGAAACTACTATCACATGCAAGTCACTTTATGCAAAGCAACGAAGTATTCAACTTACTACCCAAAACAAAAAATACGGACAATTAACTAAGTGAAGTGAAAATAAACCATTGACGATTATCTTGACGACATAGTTGTCAACTCTTTCTACCAATATTAATGTCTACAAATAAACGATGGTGGTGTTATCGAGCGGCCGCGGTGGCAGCAGTCCGACAATTCTATCAGGCTCCAATCAAATTGACTCGACTGCCGCGACGACCGCGTCATAAGCAGCTTCACACACTGAAAGTGGACCGACATGACAGGCCTGTGACGTTGAATTTGATTTTTTGGTCCTTTCGTGCTGTGTTGTGACAAAGTTAGTGTGAAAGACCTTAAGAAATTCGATCTCTAGGTTTAGAAGTTTAATGTCCACTGTCTACATTAGGCAGAGTATCAGTAAAAGTGAATGTAAATGCAATGGAAAAATGGAATTTAATTTATGGAGAAATAAAGATTTATTGTTATTATTATAAATATACCCAAGTATTTAAAATGCACAGACAAACTTTAAAATTATTCTTTAAAGTACACTAGATGGCAGACGCTACTAAAAATGTGAAACATTCTTCGTGAGTATCAATTTAATAGCACACAAAAAGACTTTTATGTTCACATGCAACAACGCAACGGTCAGCCAGACGGCTCGAAATTCGATCGATGCGGCCAAATCTCTTTAATATTTAAGTTGGTCGCGTCTTGTCGCGTGATATGTAACGAGAAATTTTCTACGGTTGCAATGTTGTAGATATGTGATTACCATAGGTGTCTATATGGTTGCAATAATTTTTTAAGTTTTGTACATAATGGAGTACAGTTATTTTATTCTTGGTACAGCAATGAACTTATGAAAAATATTGTAAAACATAGAGTAACCGTGGAATTTCTTACCCATTCTTCTCTATACCAAACTATCTTTTGGAAGGGGCGGATAGAATCAATTCTATTTTCTTGTAAATTTTGACTTTCAAAAGTGCCTTTTATTGGCCTACTTATTAGACATAAATAATTTGACTGTCATTTGAACGCTCAGTGTGTGCGACTCCTAAAGCTCCACACAACGCGATTGGCTATTGTTTAATGTCGCCGAGGACACGGCCGGGTTTTTTTATCCTGTCGACGACGGAAGCTCAATTCAGTGCAATCACGGCGCGGTGACGCGGGACGCGATATCGTTGCGCTTGTGTAGACGGTGGCGCTGTTGGTGGTGAGTAGCGGAACTAAAAATAAAAATTCGATGGTTTTTTTTTATAATATTCTAAAATGTTTTATTTTATAAGTTTCCGTGCTTAAAAATGAAGTATTTGTTTTGTGAAATAAATAGTGAATTCATATCAAAGGATTATTTATTGTCCTTTTTGTATATGAATAGCTAGCTTCTGTCCGCGGCTTTGCCCGCGTGGATGTCAAAAAATTCACTATTTCAACACCCCATTTCACCCTCTTAGGAATGGAATTTCCAAAAACCCTTTCTTAGTGGATACCTAATCCTCACAAAGAACACACCCTCCAAATTTTATGTCTCTAGGACCAGCGGTTTAGACTGTGCGTTGATATATCAGTCAGTCAGTCACTCAGGACTTTGAATTTTATATATATAGATACTTTTTTCTTATTTGGGTAGGGTAGGTAATATAGAGCGTGTGAAGCAAACAACGAAAATTCCCGTCCTATATCGGGCGAGTGAATCTGTGCATAGCGTGGAGTTTAATTTAACAAATTGAACCGCCATCCGGCGGCCAAGTGGCGGATATGTCATGATGCCGCTCTCATGACGCACGTCAACGGCAAACGTGTCGAAACACAAAAATTACTTAAAGATCTATTCGGATGATGTTTGTCTTCTATTTTCTATTGTCATAGTTATTACGAGGAATAAAATGTAGCTATTACTATTTCGCCTATTTAAATTTTAAGTCTCCAATTACTCTATTTAAACGATAACTTGTTTTCATTTTCCCAGGAAATAACTTAGTTAAAGCTTTTGCACATGAAGAGATGATTTTTAGATTTTGACGGGGTCAGTAAAATATGTTTGTGAATTATTTTATTTGTATTAATATGATGGGTATTTATTTGTGCAAAGGTAATCTGTAAAGTCAAACTTTCCTTAATACGACAAGAATTCCTCTTAAATTTTGCAAAAACAGATTGTATTTATCAATAAAACAATAAATACGGAATTATGTTGCAAAAACAACACGAGACGAACACAAAGAACGCGGGAACACATTCGAATGATTTAAATTTGGAATTGGTGTAAAGCTCGGCATTGATTGGCGGGTGAGTCAGTATGATGCATTGTCCCATGCTTGTGCTGACTCACGGCTCACAATGTAATACTTTTGCCTCGGCTTTTGAACAATAAAATTATCGAAATTATGCTAATTTATGAAAACATAAACTAAGCGGCAATGGCAAAAGGTTATTGAGATACCTACTCATCTACGTAGATATTAAATTATATTACACTGGTTCAGTGATAACTATGAAGTTTTGTTCATAACGATAACGTATTTGTTTATGTTTGGAGGAAAATCAATACAAATAGAGTAAACTCAGCAATCGAAATCCATATTTCTATTTAAGATTCTCCTACACCAAGCCAATACTGGGATAAACGGTATGCTGATAACATAGCTTTTCTTAGTTGTATAGAATAGGTCTAAAAGTACAGTGTATATTTGATAAGCATGTAGGGCCAAATAACAGAATGAAATCAGAAAGAAACATAAACTTAAACGTGAAACACAACGTAACCAGCCAGTCACCCCACGCAGCACAGAAAGAGGTTACAAATAAAAATAATCTCATACAGTTTTCTCTTTCAATGAAAATCCTTTTTACACGTAATACTAAAATGGTATGTTTGTAAACAAACCATATCTGTTTCTGTGAAGTTCAAGGCCCCAGGTCCGACCTCGGTCAGGGGTATACCCGGGTACTTTGTGACCGTTTACACCCGGGACGAGGGTCCAAGGGTTTTCCTTGTACGACCTCTTTATTTTACGATAGGACTGGCTTTAAATATATTATTGTCTATGGTTGTTGTTGTTTTCGAATTGGGAATATAGTTTGTAATCGTTTTTAATACTTACTTCGCGTAAAAGAAAGCTGTATGAAGAGTAAGTACGTCCGTACCTATGTTGGTTTAGGGAAACGTAGCTCCAAAACGGATGAACCGATTTCTTAGTGTGACCTTTTGTCTTAAAAAGGGTGCTTAATGTTGCTTCTTTAAGAGGGAAGCGTCAACGTGACCCACGAAATTCAAATTTTCTAACGTTACTATGCAATTTACAGGTCAGTGTCAGTTTGTATGTTGAACAAAATATGATTCGCGACCGTAAAAATGTACGTAGGATTTTAGTGTAAAAAATATCAAAGAAAGTATTGTGTTTCTGAACGGATGGATTGTGAAGAGTTTTTGAACGAAGCGAAAGGAGTGAAGTGTGAACGAATGAGAGGAGTTAGAATGAAACTAAGATGGACGTGATTTATGTGTGAACTTTTACGGAGCTAATGGTGTAAGAAAGAATACTAAGAATATAAAAATAAAGAAGCATTTTAACGTTACAAACGTTTTTTCATTTAGACCCTTTCCTACATGTATTTGCAGAATTATCTCATGAAACAGTCATTCAATGGAATTGTATGAACGTAGAGGGTTGTATTGATGATTGTAATTATTATAATGCTGTAAAGCTATATTGGTTACGGTTGCGAATCATATTTCAATCCACATACAACTTGAGACAGCCTGCCAGTGTTACCGTGGCCCTGGCATATGGGTAACTGAAGGAACAAGGGTGGGTTTTAGTCAGTAAAAGTTTGAGATGCCCTCCCGCTTTGCCCAGAGCGGGAGAAGTCATTTGATGATTTCCCATCCAAAGAAAAACCTGAGACAAAACTGCAAATTGCAAAAAAGCATCAAGAAATTTGGATTTTGGCTTCCTTATATTTTAGTACATCACAATGAAATAATGAGGTATAAGTAGTTTGTTGACGGACTCAAAAAACATTTGGAAATTAATAAAAAACTAGGTATTATTTCAGACTTTATAAGGTTTCCGTGAGCGTAAGAGTTATTCATTGTTTCTAGTTGTGGGGTATTGCAAAGTGGAGTTACCTTCAAGAGTAGGAAGTTGGTTAGTAGCTTTTGTATGAACTTTTTATTTAAATACATTTGGTAATACTTTTTTCCGGTTTCGTGGTCACGCGCTTGAACATTCTTGAAACGTGAGTTTGAGCATACAGTACAGTAAGTATTGCTCAATCTCACGTTTTAAGAGTTGCTTAACAATGCTGTTTTTTAAAGGACGGTAAAGTTAAAATTTTGTTTTTATTTCATTGAAATTATTTGAAATTTCATAACAAAAATTCCATTCATACGGAAAATCATTTGTGTCTACACGACTGCGCGACTCAAAGGAGGCATCCATGTTTCTTAAGTTTTATAAAAACTTTGACGATTGTTTCCGACTGCATTAGATTGTTTATAGTATTGTGTATATATTATTTCATCATTATCAGTCAATAATGTTCCGACTGTTGGGACAGAGACACGGACCTCCTCTAGGTGAGAGTGGGCCGTAATCTACCACGCGGGCCCAGTGCGGGTTGGTAGATGTCACATGTCTTCGAATTTTTGCTTCTAGGATATGGCCGACTTTCTCACGATATTTTCCTTGGCCGTTTTGAAAGCAGTGGTGATGAAATCATTTCGACAAACTGAAGTGCCTGACGGGGTTCGAAGGTGTAAGTCACGGCTGTTACCAGCGGGCCACCACTGAGCCTCTCCTTTTTAGGGTTCCGTTGCCAAATGGCAAAAAACGGAACCCTTATAGATTCGTCATGTCTGTCTGTCTGTCTATCCGTCTGTCTGTCCGTCCGTATGTCACAGCCACTTTTTTCCGAAACTATGCTGTTGAAAATTGGTAAGTAGATGTATTCTGTGAACGGCATTAAGATTTTCACACAAAAATAGAAAAAAAACAATAAATTTTGGGGTTCCCCATACTTAGAACTGAAATTAAAAAAAAAATTAGGTAGGTTTTCAAAAATGATATTGACGTTTTTAATATCATTTTTTTCTAAACTGAATGGTTTGCGCGAGAGACACTTCCAAAGTGGTAAAATGTGTGTCCCCTGTAACTTCTAAAATCAGAGAATGATAAAACTAAAAAAAAATATATGTGATGTACCATGTAAACATCCACCGAAAATTGCTTTGAACGAGATCTAGTAAGTAGTTTTTTTTAATACCTCATAAATCGTAAACCGCAATTTACCTTTCATTCAATCAACTCAAATATAAAAATATAAAAAAACATTTAATTTCATAAACATAAACCTTATGCATAAACCGTGAATACCTACAGGTTTGTACGGAACCCTCGGTTCGCGAGTCCGACTCGCACTTGGCCGGTTTTTTTATTTTTACTTTCATACAAATATAATACAATACATATTAGGTATAAGGTTAAAACAAATTGAAAAGTTTGACTGGGACAAAATGCAGTGGATAAGTTATGGTTGTTTTTTTTTTTTTTAAGGAGATCTCGTAGTTAATCTGAAAAGATTCTGACTACTTAAACGGATTTTTGCCCGGCGATTTCTAAAAAGTTAAACTTTTTAGATCTCCAGCCGGGCCATAGTAAAATTAAGTTATGGTTGTGTTCCTTATTAACTCATGCTCTTATCCCAAGTTATTTGGCTTTGGCGTAACATGTCTTTTCCTTTCATACTTCTTTATTAGTTTAATTTAACAAAAGTCCAGACCCAGAGACCAGACCTAACATACCCGAAGGATTTTGATGTGCTGAATCCGAATCCGTGCTCAGCCATGTTGAACTTGTGGTTTTGGGGTCACTGATTCCGAATCCAAGGTCTAATTCACCCTATAAGGTCCGAATTTTTCGTAAGCTCAAAAAACAACCCCTACCAAACCATAAGCAGGCTAACCCACCTGACGCTGGGAACAACAAGTTTAATCACTTATTTTTCTTTAATCGATTCGAATTTAGAATCAGTGACCCCAAAAACACAAGATCAACATGGTCTGGTCTCGGGCAGAATTTTTTTTTTTTTTGTGGTTGGGTTAATACGCTAAAGTGTAAAATTTCAAATAGCGATATTTTGGTGAAAAAAAAAGATATTTGAAAAAATTCAAATAGGTTTAAAAGGGGTGGTACTTTCAGTTGCCATACAACGTTTTTTGATAATCATTTATTTCCTTCTGTCACGTAACCTCAAAAACTGTAAAAATAAGTGTTTTTTGCACTTTTAGGTTAGGATATCTCGAAAACAAGACGTATAGGAGCCATTCTGAACACGGATTCGGATTCAGCGCATCAAAATGCTTCGGGTACGATAGGTCTAGTCTCTGGTTTAAAAATTTGTAGGCCTGTGTTATTTTTCACACAGTCAATCCATCGTTTCTTCCTCAATCCCATAGCCTATCAGACAGGATAATAAGAGTTTTTAAAGTGAGAAGCTTTGTTTTTCAGTATCAAACAGTAAGTGGAATATTTTCCTTATCACAAAACGCTTTCTTTCACTATTTTTTTAATAGACCAAAAGCAATTTTTTCAACACATTTATCCTATTGATATTAATTACATTCGCTGGACATAGGTAAATTGGATTCTTAAAGATTTTTAGAACAATGTTTCTTTTATTTAGGTTGAATCAGTTTTATATTTTTCTGGGTACGTAGTGTTTTATGTATGTAGTGTTCATATCGTTATTTGTGACGTATGTCAGCGTAGTTTTCGAAGACAGTTTTTTGCTGTCCTGGTAACCCTGGCAAGGATAATGGCACAAATTTATGAAATTATTGCATTGTCATCGGTCCTTGACAGGTGTGCAAAGTTTGAATGAAATCTGGTCGTTTAAAGTGGGTCAAAATCGCGCTATAAGGAGTCGGTTACAAACAAACATACTAACATACAAGTGAAGCTAATATAAAGCGTGTAAAAATATTCCAGTTTCAATATCAAGACATGAATCTAGTACAAAGCCGCGGCATATCGCTAGTTACCAACTGTTTGCTAAACAGAGATTTAAGTTCAAATTTAATATTAAACTTTGACAATGGATACTGTGCTGTTATTATGTAAGCAACAATAGGAGTTCGCTAACTTTCGGATTTGTGACGTAAATTAACAGTTATCCCCTAACTTTGTTAGTTAATTGTTTAACTTTTTTGTTTATATTTTTATGTTTATTTTTGGCAGAGTTTGTGTATATTATTCTAGGATTTAACTTTATATCACGCCTGTTATCCACTAAGCGGTAGGCAGAGGTTGTAGCGTAAATCCGCTACGGATGAAACTTTTTGGTTTCTATATCAACCTTTTTCAGAAACACTGGCCTCTATATTTTTTTGTACAATTTTAAATTTCGATCCTGAAAAAAAACAGATGTCCAATTTTATCTTCACAACTCCCAGACTGCAGATTGAAGCCACGCATGGTGTACCTATGTATTTTTTTAAATTTCGGAACCACTACGCCTAAATTCTTAATATAAGTACCTACTAAGCCTACGCTTCTTCTATCGTGTGTTTTAAAAGTGATTTCCGCTCTAAAGCGAAAAATGGTACGTATTACGTCAGTTTTTTTTCTCTTTATTATTCTAATCTGTTTTACTGGCGATTCCCACTAGCTAGATATCAAATATTCTGCTTGTAACCTTGGTCTGATCGTTCTCTTTATTAGTCTTTAGACGACGACCATCTGTACAAGCCGAGTTTCGGCTTTTCTCGACGGGCTACCAGCCATCAGATGGACAAGATGGACCTATGAAGGCCGCAGGAATCCGCTGGATGCGAGAACCACTGAACTGGTCTAAGTGGCGGTGCTTGGGGGAGGCCTATGTCCAGCAGTGGACGTCTTTCGGCTGAAATGATGATCATGACTGCAAAAAGTCAATACCTATCACAAACCTTATCATGTAAGTACATAAATGAGTATATAACTATACATGAGCAGGTATAAAGTATAGGATCGTCAGCACAACAATGTACCTACATATTGTGGTTTGATGGGAATGCATGATATACGCACCAACCCCGACGTTTGTATAATGTAGGTAGGTATGAGGTAGGTACAACATTCTTCAATGACATGTAGAATTATGCCTGGGGTAAAATCACCAGTGATCGCGTGGGGTCAATATATAAGAAGAACAAGAAACAAATGAAATGGATTTTCTTATTTTACTTCTGGATTAAGACCACGAATGTACGAGATGGGCTGCCATACGGGAGGAATGGCGACGGATTGTGAAGCTTGCCACCACACCAGATGTGATGAGTGTGACCACTCTTCAAAGAGTTAACGACGAAGTAGAAGAAGAAGAAGATCAAGACCTATAAAGTTCCTAATGTAGATATTTTTAAATATCTGAGTTTTAATTTCGAATGCATTACAGAGGATTTTATTGCCTTCATCATCAGTCACAATCAGCCTATAATGTTCCCTAATTGGTGAGACACAGGTCTCCTCTTAGTGAAAAGCAGTGGCCCGTAATCCATCTCGCAGGCTCAGTTCTGGTAGATGTCACATATCTTCTAATTTTTGAATGCCGGTTTCCTCACGATGTTTCCCTTCACCGTTTTGAGAGCAGTGGTGATGCAATAAATAAAAAAAACCGGCCTAGTGCGAGTCGGACTCGCGCACCGAGAGTTCCGTACAAACCTGTAGGTATAAAGTTTAAAATTAAAAAAAAAAAAAATTATATGATGTAACTAAAAATGTACAGTTTTCGCAATTTTTCCTTTATCTGTGATATAAGACGTTGCTTCCAACCAAATTTCAAAATTCTAGATCGACTTGAAGTGCCCTTTAGGTTTTGATTCCCTTGCGAGTTTCGAAAATTTGCGGAAATTTGCGGCATAAACGGCTATATCTTTTGATTGCGTTAGCTTAGAAGTTTGATTTTTTTACAGCTTCAAGGGACAGTAGATTTGAGTATTTGATATAAATTTCAGCTTGATACCTTCACGCGTTCCTGAGAAACAGGGTCTTGACAGACGGACGGACGGACGGACAACAAAGTGATCCTATAAGGGTTCCGCTTTTTCCTTTTGAGGTGCGGAACCCTAAAAATGGAATAACTTATACAAAGTTAAGCGCCTGACTGGGTTCTAACCTTCGACCTACAACTCGGTAAGTCTCAACCGTAATCAAGGTTCAAAAACGTATAAATAAGACTAAAAATACGGGAATAGCAGTCAAAACACTTCCATCATCACTTTAAATCTACCAAAAAAGGTCGTATAATAAAACGGTAACTCAAAGGGTTGCGCCACACTCCAATATCACCACTCCATTACGGCATCGCAATGCACCACAAGTTAAGCAGCGCACCAATAAAGCGAGAATGCGCCATAACACTAAACCTTTATGATATACCGCGAATATCCCAAATGATATACCGTTGTATATCCCAAATGCACACCGAAACCCTCCCTTGATTAAAAATGCCGAATATTTACACAAGTCTCGCTTTTTCCTATTAAAAGCGAAGTGTGAATAGTTAAAAGCACTCTGTGGGGGATGAAAACTGAAGTGAAAGGTTCTTGTTAACAGTATATAGTAGATATAGGCTAGGTTTTGAGATTTGTGCTCTGTGGGATTTGAGATTTGGAAAAAAGGGAGAGTTTAGTCTTTGGTTGCTTGTCTGTGGAGAAAATGGACTGGGACGTATCAGAACGACACGGTGTGACACTATTTTTTAAGCGGATTTAGGTTTTAGAACTATAATCTTTCCACTTTTATACGAAACGTGATCTACCCTAAAGCTCCTGATCTAGTTATATGAATCTAGCTTTATTTCGTTTTGGGCAAAGTTCTTAATACAAATATGACAGCTTAGCACCGGAATAAGTTGTCAGTTTTATAAAAAGAACTGCATTTTTATGCATATTGAGTTCTTGATTCAAAAACTGTATTGGTGGTTTAAACCAGATAAAATCCTTTTTTCGTGTATGTTTAATTATTTATAGGCTGCCTATAATACGTTTAGTTCGTTCCGTGTTGTCGTTAGTTACGTCTACTCAGATTAGTTAAAATAATTCCCATAAAGCTGTCTTCTAAATTAAACTGAATTAACTTTTCACACCTCTCACTAAAACATCAACCTTATTTCACGAAAAAAAGAACATTAGCCCAATAGCTCTCAAGAATTACGTGTCACATAAAAAATAGAGTAGCGAAGACTCTTCAAATTTCTGTTTTCTCGCGCGAATAAAATCCTAGCATCCAAGTGATTTCCCGCATCGTAGATTGACACCGGGGGTTGCTTCGGCGTCAGTGAAGCGGGGACTCGGTGCCGACAATTTGTACCTTCACCCTATCTATTACGTAGAATATGTTTCGATCAGGCTACATATACTTTTTGGGTTAAGATACATTTTTGGTTATTCATTATTGTATGGTGATTAGTGTCTATTATGAGATATAATTGCTTAGGTCGTTCGGATGTGTTTCCATACGTAGATTTATTTTAAAGAACGGGTATTAGTTTCTTTCATTTTGACTAGAAACTTCGAATGTTCAGCAAACTTCAAATTGAATATAAGTAGATACCATCCCATGAAAAAAAAAAACCCGTCGCATATACAAATGGTGCGTAGAATTTATACTTCAAAAACGTATTCCCCAATTTCAAGCTCAATGAGTCACAGTGTGTCAACTCAAAAGATTTGCATGCCCCTTGTTTCAATCTTGAACCTGACCTCCAAAAGTAAGGATTACATTACGAGGCACCCCGTGGCTCTCGCCTACAGTAATCTTTAATCACAACACACGACAATGTACAAGTTAAGAAAGTTGTATGAAGATTTCTGATTAAAGATTAAATTGTGCTGAACGATAATTATACAGACAAAAAAGAGATGAAAGAAAAAAGTAATAATTCATAAAATGATTAAAGTGAATCAGAAGTTGTAGATGATTTTAATCTGGTAGCAGAACATTTAGGACAGGAAGATGAAGCAAGCTTACAAGAGAACGGAGTTTCGACTAACACGCACGGATGAAAAAGTAAAGAATGGTGCAAAACTAAAATTAAAAGAGACATCGAAGTACAAAACAATTGAAAATGACGTTCAAAAAAGAAATATCGAAAACAAAACAATGTCGTATGTAGGTATCATGGTTTAGTAATCTTGATCATGACCCCGGGGAAGCCGCCGTCCCCGAGTTTACCGTAATCCGTACTGCCAGACGCGAGACGCTTGCACAGACGGCCGAACACCCCAATGCGTTTGAGAAATTTGAATTTTTAACGATATTGACATATGCTTTGGATGCATTATCTGTATCTTTGGTTCTGGGACAATTGAATTGCGAATCCATTTATTTATTGGCGCTGGCTTTTTTTTCAGCCGTGTCATCATTATATTTAACATCAAAATTTTGTTTCCTTATTTTCAAAATTCTCAATGAGCCTTCTTTGTAATAGTTTTATTTCCTGAATAGGACAATATCCAATCACCCCCTCATATATTAAATAATTACTGATCAAATTAAACCCCCAATTATGGTCTCAAGTTACAATATAACATTTCCTAAACAGCTCTTTGCAAATCAAGAGGTAACATAAAATTAGGATCACGTGTGTGGGATCAAATGTCTTGAACCTGACCTCAGGGAGGACTGGGGTGCCCGAGGGTCCGAATATAATCTGTACAAAGAGGGTATTGCGACAATATTATTTATTTCAATATTGCATGGACAATAGTATTTTTATGGGTAGCGGAGGCTGCTTTTAGTTTTTTTTTCTGTTTTTCTTTTGTCATGATTTTCCTGTGTAGATGGCAAAGCCTGTCGATAGCAGGAAAGATCTACAGTCATGATTGAGTTTACATTGCTCAATGTCTGTAATTTGTTTAAGTTCGCTGGTAATGACGTGTGTGTTGGATCATAAAGTTTCCCTCTAAATAGTTGAGCTGGGTGGTGCTGATTCATACGAGTACGTCGTGAACGAGTCCCGTCAGTAGTGACCGGTCATGTTTTAACTGCTACGGCTTATTTTAATTTCTGTCTTTTTTATAGCATTTGCTTCTAATATGCACGTCTTTTTACATCGTTGTCACATGCACAATTTCAACATGAATAATGTAACGAATTTTTCGTGGCAATAAAACTAGACTTAAAAGAGTGTCCGTGGAGACTCTTGTCCGTTCTTCTCTATAGAGACTTACTACACTTTGGAATTGGCACCTAGCTCCATCTTTCTGAGTGATCGACCCCTTGATCATACAAAAGTGCCTTTAACTGGTTTATCTATACAAATAAATAAAATTGGACTGTCTGTTTTTAATATTAAGATAACCACTTTTTACTAAGTGTATATGGATGTATACACGGTACGTATACCAAAATATATTTTTTTAAATTTTTTGTCTGTCTGTCTGTTTGTTCCGGCTAATCTCTGAAATGGCTTGGCTTGGCTTGACCGATTTTGGCGGAACTTTCACTGGCAGATAGCTGATGTAACAAGGAGTAACTTAGGCTACTTTTATTTTAGAAAAAATAAATAATAGTTTTTAAAAACTAAAAACACGCTGAATTTTGAGACGTATGTCAGCGTAGTTTTCAAAGACAGTTTTTATGAAAAACTTTGTGTTAAATACCATGCGGACGAAGTCGCGGATAACAGCTATTACCTATAATATAACCTGAATTAACACATCTTACCGCGGTAGTACGTCCTCCTGCGGGCGAAGCCGCGGGCATAATATAATATTTGAAATAAATGCCTTTAGTTTCAAGATAATCTACCGACTTAAAACTGAAGACATCCAGACTTGCTCGATTTAGGCTAAGTCTTAATAAAATCTTCTATCATGTACACAGAAAGCAGACATTTCACGAATGCGATCATCAAGCAACCAGCAAGAGCACCAGTAATTCAAGTTTCAAAAGGAGTCTCTTCAAAAAAAATGTCGCTATTTACTCCCAATCGAGAACCATCAATGCCTTCCTCAGAGTCTCATAAAACGTACCCCTAAAAATAAATGGTCATTATTCTGCTACACTTGTTGCCCTGAATTGTGTCGTCAACGTCCCATCCCTGGGTAGGGTTGTCACAGGTCCGGGTGGATAAGCCTTTTAGTAGGTGTGTGTCTTTGCGTCGGGTGCTGTGAGGATTCGAGGTAAGCGATTTGGGTGCGCCTTGTTGTAAGGATGTGCTGAGTTTTGGAATTTGCATCTGTGAACGGTATTGTGAAACAAAGTTGACAGTCGTTTAAGCGTTCAGATACTTTTAAATAATTTTCGTCCACTGTGGTATCTAAGAGCGTCATTGAACAAATCAAAATTCACTTCAGGATAATTGTGAAAGTTTGTTCTGTCAAAATATTAAACGTCTACGATCCAGAAGAAAAGTAATTTATGTACTTCTCCAGGTCATGGTCTACCCATGTGCGAAATTACATCCAAATCTGTACTGAAGTTTTAACGTGGTAGCGTAATAAACAAATATACAAAGACCAAATCTTTTCTCTTTTTAATATTTAGATTTAAAAATATGTACTTAATTATCTTGACAGGACTAAAACAGCAGCAGAGTAACTGGTTAACCCGAAAACCTGTATCCTCCTCATTACTTCGCCAAAATAATGCAAATTCCCGAACCAGGAGTTTCCGCGTGCCTCTGGAGTTTTAAAATATGTATCTTGTGGATCCCGGGGTAACCCTACGGCTATGAATATGGCGATATCAGTGACCGGTCCGGGAGGCCGTCTGGCGCGCGTCTGCCCCGGGGTATATCGAGATTAATGCCTCCTGTGGTTACACGCCCAAGGTCACGTTTACGTACGTTTGTTTTTGTCGTCCTGGTCCTTTTTTGGTCATTTTGGGGTACTGGCACCGTTTTGAGGGTTAAGGGGGCGTTTGTTGCGAAGCTTTTAGGTGTTGCTTGCACGAAATGGGAACGAGGAATGGATTATCCAATTCTGAGCTTGTTGCGAAGTTTTGTGGATTTTGGAAATATAGTAATAACATGTCAGGCTTTATATGTTAGAGAATATGCAGTTAATTTGTAATTGGGTTTTGTTTAAAAGAACTTTTCTATAAAGCAATACTTCCGTATTACATAATATAATTTGAACATAATTCACAACAAAATAATTTTATCGAATAGAAATACGTATAATTTTTCCTACCACCTTACTTCATAGAATAAGCTCGTATAAAATCGAGTACCAGTCGAGTGTATGTGTGTGTGTAAACCCAGCAATGAAATAGAATATTTCTCTCATAAAAGAAAATAAAGAAAAAGATAAAGCGTATACGGTCGGAAGTATTTAATAGAGGCGGTGTTTCGTAGCTCGAGGCGCTACGCCGCTACGCTTCGTAGACGCTTCTACGACAAGTCTACGCAATGGAGTCTGTGATAGCTGTAATTGTATTTTCTTATGAGGTTATATGGGAATTTTATACTAGAGATCTTTATCTGTAGTAAAGAATAAAATAAAATTATTCTAGTAGAAGTCAGTGATTGTTCGGGAATAATCAGGAATGCGGATACAAGGACTCGAAGTGTATTTGCTAATGAGAAGTATACATAGATATACAAGAAAGAAATATATATAGATATTTCTATCAAAGTGATATGTAAGGAATATAAATCGTCTTGAGGAATGTTCTAGATTTGAACTTAACATTTTACATTATTTTTAATGTCATCTAATAATAAAACAAGTTCTACAACTGAATGTATAATGCAAACGCATATATTTAAAATTGCTATCGGAGTGCTGAAAATAGCCTGTCACTCACAAACTTCGGAGGCTTTGTCAGCTCAGTTCTAAATCAATTATTTACGCTTTCCGAATCGTTCTTAAGCAGATTTTCTTAAATACTAGTTTTTATTTAAGGCACCAAAAACGATACTATCATGAAGGTTTTATTCCTCCGAAAATATGTAACGCACAGGGTTTATCTCTCGACAGTAAAATAGAGCCTTAATTTTATGTATTTCCAATCGATTTTATTTTTTATGTCAATGGTTTTATAGTATGATATATGCTTTCATAAAATTTATAGCCATATAAACTTGTAGGTCTATAACAGTAAAAATATATCATTAGTTATGTTTTCCTGCAACTCCAGGAATTACAGGCCCGATTCATGTCCGTAGATAAAATTTATTTTAAAAGTTTTTTACTGTTTGTAATACTATTTTGTTATTGAACATAAAGTGGGAGATGTATGAAAAGAAGTATATTTAAGAGCCTTTCAAATCATAACGAGAAGAAATCTTATAAGTACGAAGAAGTCGTAAAAATATCTACTACATCAATAAAAACAAAAAAGTAATTAGAAAGAAAACTGACACCGCTCACTGCCGCCAATATGAACGTCAAATGCCACAGATTAACAAAACTCGAACTATCAATTGGAACACTATAGTCAATCAAAACAAATGAACGCTCGAATATTCGAATTTACCAAAGAGATCGCGGAAGGTTGGCACGGGGTGCGAGGAGGGACACTTTCACCCTCGCATCAAGGTCACGCGGACATTGCAGCGGGACGCGTCACGCGCTTGTGTGGGTGCATGTATTCCGAATTCGGGTGTGTTTACGTTTTAACATAGGGACGTTAGTTGTGGTAATGGAACGGGAATTATATTGTTCAGTGTGTGCGTAAGTCTTTATGGCGTCTGTGGCCAGAAATAGGTACCAGACTTTATCTTTACCAGCTAAGGAGCATGTTATATATTATGAATTTTAGAATAGTCTGCTAAGTTATCGTTGTAGTCACTAAAGTTTTTCTATCTACCTGTTTCTTATCTGTGGTCCGAATAAAAGTTATTCCTACCGTAATTTAATAATTGAGTTTCTGATATTATTTTGTTACAAAATGAACTGCTGAAAACGTAACTCTTCCAGTCTTTGAACTTAAAATACATTTATCATTTCGAAGCTAGATTAAGATTAATTTGTTTGACTTAATTAGGTATCAAAATAGCGGTTCGTCCTACAGAAAGATACTTTGTATGATGAACGCCTCAAGTTTAATTTGTGCTCTGAATATTTTGACGCAAAATAAAGCTAATTTTTCAGATAACCAAGTTTATCGCAATAAATCTAATTCGCAGGTGAATGCTCCCTTGAAAACTGGTAGAATTTACCTATTGTAGCAGAGGTCGTGAACAGTAGACCGAAAAACACTCGATTATAGACTAGACGCGTTCGCAATTTGTCGACTCTGCGTAATTTGGGCGGGAAATTGATTTTTTATGCCATTAAAGGCGGGTGAGGGCTGAAGTGAGGGCCGCAAGGAGGGAGGGGAGGAGCACGAAAGTTATCGGATTTTCGCGCCTCGAGCCGTAAGCCCCCGCACAATCGTCGGCATGAAGGTTAACAGCTTTATTCAATGTTGCCAGTATTATAAATACAATAACTACGCTGTAACGTTTGAGTGTACTTGTGTAAAGTTAGGTTGTAAAGATCTGAAGTCGGTTGAGTGCGGACGTCGGATTGTAGACACGATTGTTGTCTGTATTAGTACTTTGATTAGATTCAAGGTTCTGAGGGCATTAGATAGGTACTTACCTACTCGTAGATAATTAAATTTTACTGATGAAGTTGAAGGAATTTCGGTGTAAATGAGAATGAACTTTGTCTTGTACTATTTTTGTACGGCCATTTTGTTAATGTTGGTAAGTGATTAAGACTTTCAAAGCGATGAAGAGCAGTATCTTTTAGTACAACTAAACTTCAATCACCAATAAGACGAATAGACCTGCTCAGAAGGAGATTAACAGATTTTTCCGCCCAGGAGTGTAATTAATGTGGTGCTGGTCCACAAATAATGGGGCACTCAGTATCGTGTCCTGTTGTATGCACTCTACAGAAGCTGATGGACGCTACTGAAGGTGCCAAGTGTGTAGCCAACTCTGTACTGACTCTTATATTTAGATTATTAATTTAGATTGCCAAGTTAAGAAATAGAAGACCACAAAGACGACCAAAAAGACCAAAAAGACCAAATAGTTATTACCCACAGAATCGTTTCCTAGTATATGGCGAAATATCTGAAATGAGTGAAGGAAATATTGCCTAAAAGGGGAAATCTTTTTCCAGTTCTAATTTCAAACATAACGACTTCTTTTACAATTCAATTACAAAATTAACGGATACCTAAAGAATTAACATACAATGTGTCTCTATGAATATTCTGCCCAGGAATTTTAAATAACTAGGCTATTTCTAAGGAATAACTTGGCAAAAAGGAATATCATCGCGATAATATTCGACTTAATTAAAAAGGTCAAGAGTCTTGGAGCGAAAACTTTTTGGTCGTTGTCGAATTTCGTTAGGTGCTCTATGATTTCATTGGCAGTTTATTTTTAAAAATTTGATGTCGAGAGAACAGTTTATAAATTAAATATTATGATAATTCTAGTGTACGGATATTTCTTTTCATATTTTCTCATTTATTTGTTTTTACAACGTGTCTTGTAATTTTTAGTGGCTATTTTTTTTACGTATTTTTTATAATCTGAATAATTAAATAAATCAGAACAGAAACTTAGGAATACAATTCTACGTATCTACTAAACAAAATCTCACTATTTAAAATTCTACAAAACAAACTAAACATATTACTACGTACTAATCACATTTTTATTTAACCAACTTTAAACTCTTACAAAAATCGATATCTCATTTATACACTTAACTTATACCGTTCTAAGTTCAAACAGTTATATTCTAACCCTACCCCGGTGAAGTTACGACCTCTATAGCGGCATGGTGTAGGAACAGATTGTGGTAATGGAGAGTGACGTCATCCCTTCCCCCCGGTGAAACGGTGTAGAGGACTTCTGACCGCAGTACTATTGTATAGGAAGATGGTCAATTAGTATTGATTCAGTGGAGAATGTGCGTTAATTGGGCCCGAAACTTGGACTGCGGTGCGTATTAGTAATGACAATAATATGAATAATGCGACAGGAATACCTCGTAGGAACCAGGTACTTATACCTATTGAAAAGGTTTAAAGAGGGAACATAAGAAGACATATTTAAAAAACAAATCCTCGTTATTTTAACTGCACGAAAGTAAGAGACAACAAAATAAATCTAGAAAATATTTCTCTAACAATATAGCTTCAAAACTTGAAAATAAATTTCCTCTCTATTCTTTTAATAACTTTAATTGTTCAGAATCATGACTCGACGTCGGCGTCTACGAAAGTCGATCGAACACGGAAACGTCGCTCGTAGCGTAGCGTAGGTATACTGCAACGTTCATACAAATTCGTCTGACGCACACATTCACAGAACCAGTGTATAATATTCATCAAAACAAACGCACACACACACGAAAAGTGTCTGCCGAATTAAACCCACACAGACATAAGTTACGAGGAGTGAACTATCCTGTGAGTGCGATCGGTGTGTGTGTGAATGAGAGAGAGAGTGTGACGAAATTTCACTTTCCGTTTTGGCAACGTCGCGCGACGCGCCTCCCCGTTCGTCGACATTTGAACAGGGGTGGGTGCACGGCTAGTTCGCTCCGAAAGCCGACATTTTCATTTTTAATATTGGCATCGCGGTCGTAATTGAGAACGAGGTATTCGAAATTTAAAATGTCTTTCAGCTTCAGAACTCTTAATTTTGGAATTAGCGTACTTCGATTTATAAACCTTTGTTTAAAAGTCCGTTAGCAATAGAATAATAATGCTGTCTATTCAAAAACATTACGGTTGAACGAACAGTTCAAAAGTTTGTGCTGCAAATTCGCATAGACAATAAAAGGGGAGAGGTTTTGACAAAAGACTGAGAGACGCAAAAAAAAAAAAAACCGTAAAGTGAGTTGTAGTAAAGTAACGGTACTGTGTGTGGGGCATTTCAAATACTTCAAAAGCTCAGACGATTCTCGGAAGTGTCATCCTCTAATGTGTGAATGAGACAGCACGATATTGCTGTTTCTTTCTCACGACTATCGACTCACAAAGGGACGCGAGTTGAATATTTTTCGTGCATTTTACACTTTATTATAATTCACTTGGCGTAATGTTTAAATTGAAACTGTATTACTTAGATGATTAATGTGGCATACAACTTTATTTAATTAAATATAGGATTACAGAGATAAACTTTTATAGTAACTACATAAAAATACTTTCTACGGATTTATTTTCTAATATTTTACCGATTCAACGACAGTTCAGGGCCATTTATTTTAAGAATCGAATACGCTACGGAAAATATTTGGATACCAAAATAACAAATAGAGATGAACCAATTACAACAGAACAAAGGGTCAATAACACCGACTATTTAAATTTTCCCTATTGATCGAGTCGTAACAAAAACGGCACTGAAATGAAAAAAAAAAACGCTCGCAGAAAACAAAACAACATCACAGTATTTTGAATTCGGAAAAGAATAAAAACCTTCGAAATATAAATTGAAAAGACCGTTCCATGCTACATTTGAATTTAAATTTAATTCATCATTCGATTTGCATGTGAATATTTTACCCACTATCTAAAGTAGAAAATTAATACTGAGAGTTTGATCACACTCTTGGCTTTCGTCTTAATGTATACCTTATTACAACGAGATAAGAGTTGACCCCGAGACTGTTGGTTGGTTTTGATCATTCAAATTCGATCGTGAATGTGTAAGTTTAAGCACATTGTTTTGTTGAATTCATTACTGTAATGCCAAGGTCTTTGCCTATTTTATTCAGTATATCTAGTCTTATTTTCCATAGATTTGATAAAAAATACTTTGGATAGCCGTTTAAGGTGGATTTGCTTTGTGAACGTTAGAGTGGCTTCCGATACGGTTCTGGTTTCAGGTCAAGTTTAGTGAAGGGTACTTCGGAGGTCAGTTGGCGCTAACTGGGAGATGGGACACAGTTACTGTCCCTGTTTGGGCGGCAATAAGCTTGTAAGTAAACCCGTCTGGGTTTATTCTGATGGATTTAAAACTGAAGTTAGTTTTACGACTCAATCATGATGTTTTCACTTTTCAGTTTCTCATACTTATAAATTAGTGTCAAAATATTTACTAAGTTCAAATGGAATACATAACAAGACCAAATCAATCAACGGTGTGAAGTTGAAAATACTGTCAAAAGTCCTGCTTGATATACCTAATCTTTTCTATCTTCTGGCTGACGTTAGGACTAAATAATTAACTAACTTCTTAATACTAAATTAACATCCTACTAATATTTAATATGAGAAAGTTTGTTACTTAGTAACGCAGAACCGGCTAAACGGATTTGGATGACATTTAGCACCACCTGGATCACATATGATATTTTTTATCCCGGTAGTAAGCTACCGTGAGATAATTTTCAACCTCCATGCGGGTGAAGCCGCTGTCAAAAGCTAGTTTGCTTGTAGTAACAACAAAATAATGTACAGAATGAAAAATTCTAATAAGCCTTAGTTTTTTGCTACAAATCTTAATGTTATTCACAAAATCGTTTCTTTGTTAGCATCAAATACTTTATTCTTGAAAGAAGTCTGTAACGTTAGCATTCATTTACATAAACTCGATACCATTTTCCAAGTACTTACCATCTAGAAGATTTAGAGAGCTTAGTTTATTTCCCTTATAGTTTCATCATCAGGAACATAATTTTAACCGATAGCCATCTACTGCTGGAATTGGCATTGGCCATCCTCAAGAAATGGGGGATTTGCCATAATCGCCACGTTTAGTAGACAGGTTTGCGATCGCAGTAAGGTGGTAAAATGCTTAGAGAACGCTGCTGCCCATTCTCTAGTAAGTCCCTTAGTCGCCTTTTACGACACCCACGGTGGTGCTATTCTTTACGTCGGGCACTACTTGGGATTCCGTGTAGTGCCGTATAGTATAAAAGAATTTAATTTTAAAATATGAAAAAAAAAAAACAACTAGTATACGCTCCAATTTTCGGAACATTATTGTATTTTTCCAAAATGAATTGCGTTAAAAGTTTTTGGGCTATAAATGGTTTAACGTTGTAAGTTCACGCTCGTCCTGCAAATCGATTGGATAAGGCTGCGCCGCAGGCTGCGCAGGAGTCGAATTACGGCCGGATGCGGCCGCGGAAGTGGCATGACCGGCGGACGCGCGCCATCTTGCTTTTGCTCTTTGAGCTTGCGCACCTCACAAGGATGTCTTTTTTATTGTTTTTTAGTGTTCTTTTGTTTTTCAAGTGCACGAGCCAGTTTATTTTTTAGATAATTGTAATGGGCAATCAGCTTGGCCATGCTTTTTTAAATTCAATCAATTTAAAAGTTTTTAATGCAAGTGTTATCGTTCTGTCTGGTTAATTGTATAGTTTGTTTAACACGAATTATGTCGTGCGTAATGTTATTGGATTTAAGAATCACACAAAGAACATAATGTGGGACAACGTTTAAAATCCTGTCACAAGTGAGAAAATTTTCTTTAGCGGCTATAAATTCTCAGCTGATCTGTTGCGCTATTCTTTCGTATCTGTATCTAAAATTATAGAAATATGAACGTTACGACATTAAGAATAAAGTAGGTAATCTTCTAAGACTTTATTGTTGACATTTGACAGTTTTAATAGGTGAATAAAATCACATTGTAGCTGGGATCGAAAAAAATATACAAAAGCAGGTAAAAGAGCTTTTGTTGTGTGCTGCGCTTGCGCAAGTTTCGTAACAAAAGCTTGCGATACGATGCGCGGACGCACAATAGCTGATAAATTATTTGCTAATTTAGTGTGCGAAGATTGCACCTGGTGATAGTGTGCTCCAAAATGCTTTATCTTTGTGTTGATTTTTAAAATACGACTGCTAACTACGGATTCGGATTTAAAACCGTTTAAATATCTTTTCGTAATTGAATTAAATGTAATTTTTAGGAATCCTACTTTAAAATTATAAATGTAAAATGCTTGGATGTTTAGATTTAGGGATGTTTTTTACGCAATCACGCAACAACGAAATGACGCATTTGGATGAAATATAGTCACATAGAGGTATACGTATAGTTTATAAACTGGATTTTTATCTCGGTGGTACAAAAAAAGTTAAAAGTAAAAATTAATCATTTTCAAATGATTTTAGCAGCAGTTACCGAATGGCAATATTCATACTAGCGAGCTAAAGGTCGCCAACTAAATCCTCAATTTCATACATAAGTATTTTTCGACGTATCTTGGTTTAAAAGTCATATTAAAAGTACACTTTGTAAACGAGCTTATTACAAATTAGAGGACTACATTCAAGATAAGAACGCTTGGAAACATGCTGGTCTCGCTCCATAGGACAGTCTTAGAGTTTATCAAACTAGTTGCTAACTTAATTGTGTAGATAATATTTATTTTTTCTTCTATGACACTGTTTTACATTCTGTAATTACTGTAACTCACACACTGACAGTTTATATGGGTAGTTCATATAATTGTTTTTTTATTTTTTTTTATTTTACTGCTTTTGTTAATTTATTTTTATTTTCTTTTAATTTCATTTTTTGTGTCTATGTATCCTTTGCATCGTTGTATATGTAAGCGGGCACGCCCTTTATGCCTGGAGGCTTTAGTAAGATTTTAAGTTCTGTTTACGATTTTTGTTTCATTATTCATTTCAGCTTGAGTTTAGTTTTCAATGTTTTGTTGGTATAATGGCGTGTGCTAGCTGACATATGGCGAATAATGTATGTTTTGTTTTATTATATTAATAACTTATACAATATTGTATAGAATCAAGTTCTTCTAACTTAACAGACAGCAGTGCTGCTGGGGAGTTTGTTCCGCCACTTCTTCTTGCCAGTCAAAGCACTAGGAAGTGTCGAAGGGCGGGCGTTTTGGGGGGACTGTCTTATGTGACTTTGACGTTCAAAAAGTGCTGACTCTCAGCCTAGTTTGAATAAATGACTTTTGATTTGATTTGAAGATGTTTTTAATTTTAATTTTTTTGCAGATGCCATCTATTTAAAGCATACCTACTAACAATATTATAGATACCTAAAAATGTAACGTTCCCTAATTGATGTTTATTTTCTTTCCAAAAAAATCAGCTGTCTACTTCCAACTTCATTGGTACGTGGTCTACATGAATATGAGATTCTATTAAAAATAAGATTCTAATATTATAAAGCTGAAGAGTTTGTTTGATTGAACGCGGTAATCTCAGGAACTACTGGCCCGAATTCAAAATATATTTTTGTGCTGGGTAGCCTATTTATCGAGGAAGGCTATATAACATCACGCTACAACCAAGAGGAGCGGAGGAGTAATGAAAAATGTTGCAAAAACGGGGAAAATCGCACGGGTAGGCGATTCGACGCGACGGAAAAGGTCGGGGGAACAAGAAATTTAACGCGGACGAAGTCGTTTAAAAAATATAATTAAAGCAAGAAAAAGAAAAAGTAATCATTCGCATTTAACTAACTTTTTATTAAGTCTGATACGAATTGACTAGACTTTGCTGCTGAGACGTGACTTGCCTGGATATGACGGTAAGTAGTAATACAATTAGTCGCAATATTTAAGGACAATACTAATTAATGAAGTACTTATTTTGCGGACCTTCATCATTTTATACCAGAATTTATCTAATAGTCGCGTCTAGAAATTGTCTTTTTCAGAACATATTTCTTGGAAAGGCATTAGATATAGGCGTAGTGCTTGTTTTTAAAAATTTAACTTAAAAAGCTTTTTGTTACACAGTTATTTTTTTGTTTGAAGTCTAAAAATTATATTTACCCTAGACATTCACGCAAATAGAAAGTAGCTTTAGTGTACAATGTACATTAATACTAATTTATTTTTTATGTGCACTATACATTAACATCAAATCACAAAAAGAGAACTAATTATACGTTGAAAAAAGAGAAAATCGTTGGCGCGGTGGCGTAATTAAAGAAACGGCAACAGAGCATTTCGCGTAGAAACGGGACCGAGAAAAATGCAACGTCGCATTTTCACCCTCGATCGTTTTCCCGCTCGCCCCCCGCCCCGCAACCCCGCGGTGACTCATTCAACCTTTTCGAGTTTTGGAACGTGTGTACTGGCCGAAGTTTTCTTTACTTCCTCTTTTAGTTTATGGCGAGACTATTTTGTTGTTTTTGGTTTTTTATTTAAATGTAGAAGGACTAGGTTTGACGAGGATGCGATAAGAAAGCCCGCGAAATTCAAATTGCGTTCTTTTTTTTTTCAAATTACATTTTCATTAAATTGTTATTCATAGAGGTTAAATGAATTAATAGCATTGTATTGATGATTTTGCTGATAATAATCTGTAAATTCATACGTATTACGGTCGCAAATTATATTTTATTCACCAAACAGCACGATACTGACCTACAAATTGTAAATAACATAAGAAAAATCGTTCTGCGCGGGCTACGTTGGCGCTACCCGTGAACGTTGAGTGTTAGGTACCGATGTTGGTATAAGAACTTTAAGTTGGATCGTTATTTTTAATCTGTTAATTAGTACCTATCTTTATCTACAGTTTTGATTGAAAAGTAACGTAAGTACTTTCCTACGCCATAGAGTCGTCGTAAGTAAAATTATTATGATGAGTTTTTAATCGAAATACAGAACTTTTTACGTGATACGCTTTTACTATTTTTGTTCATAAAATGTCAATTTATCTAAGTGTGGATAATATTTTCGAAGTTACAGTAGCAAATACTACATACACTACGTTCTTTTAAAAGTTTTACCTCTTAGTTGGTCGCCAACCTGCCCCTGCATGTCTGATGATTCTGGAATAGACTGAGCACCACTTACCTGAAACAATGTAAAAAAAAGCTTAGTTCACATACCTTATTACATTATAAACCGTGACATTTAAGCCGTCTTACAAAAATTGTCCACTCAATGTAACCGACATAATATACCTCTAGGCGTCTTTAAAAATTGTTACCATTAATTGAGATACAAGATTTTAAGAAAAATAAATAATGGATTAAAATTATGAAACAGCCTGTTAATAATGTTCACGTATCATATGGTATAGAACATACCTACCCAGTGCACGAGTCGACTAGAGCATTCCATTTCCATTTTCCATGAGACAAAATATCAAATTTAAAGCACGTCATGCGTCATCATAATGAATAACATTTTTATTTTTTAGTTATTAAATATATTTTTTCTTATGGATGAGTAGTAGTCATTGGTTACATGAAGTGGGCTGCCGTTGTAAGACGACTAAAATGTCGCGGTGTACACATAAAGGCAGAAACTATGGAATTATGGTTATTCTTTTTTCATCATTATAATTATAAATATAGAATTAAATGAAAAACATCAAAAATGTTTCTGTTAGAAAGAAAGAAAAAATGTTTTTTCTGCACAAACAAAACGCACATCTATACGAATAAAGAATTACAAGATAAGCAATTCGCAAGTTTACTTTTGTACGGTTTTTAAGACTTGACAAAGCATCGAGACTTCTTAGTTATATGTAAGTTTCATCATCATCATCATTTCAGCCGAAATACATCCACTGCTGGGCATAGGCCTCCGCCAATTTCGGGGGTTTTCCATAATCGCCACCACCTGGCAGGCGGGTTGGCGATCCTAGTATGGTGGTAAAATGCATAGAGAACGCTGCTGCCCATTCTCTAGTAAGTATATGTAAGTTTAATATGAATCACCACTAAAGCAGGGATCACCAATAAGTTTAAGAGGGGATCCGTTTAACAGGATTCAAATATTCAGGTTACTTTTTGTTTTATTTGATCCATATAAAAAGAAAAAATATATGATAATTTTTAAAAATTTAATAAATCACATATTTACTTGGTGAACTTTGAACTATCCGTTTGATATCTTCAGTAAAGTTGGTGAAAGCACGTGCCAAATTATATAACTCTTTCTTTTTATCTGTTATGAATTTTACTGTTAACTAAAGTGTAAACAAAACAGGTTGGCGGTCCAACTCCGTACCGCGGTCCGCCGTTTGGTGACTCCTGTAGTTATGTAGTACTATAATGCATACACATGCACCTTCCAGGAATACATATCTAAATTATGGTGATAACCGCATCTAAATTAGTTGCGGTGTGTCGAAGAACGACGCGGTCACGAAAACCTACTTTAATTCATTATATGTATTCGATACTAAAATGTAGAGAATCTTTTAGTAAGTTTTAAGCATTCATAACTATTATCGTCAATAGATACCCTAAGTTCCTCTCACTTTTACAAAATACTATTTTCTACAAAACTATCAACCAAGTTACAGATTAGGTTACTTAGGTGTAACATATCAAGTGTTCAAAGCTACAAGATCACTCTAGTTAAAGCCTGCTGTGTTAAAGTGTTTTGCGACTTCGTACGCGTGTAATATTTTGTTCCCTGAACCACCCCGTTACAAGGCATCGCCTGAGCGCGGTATTACTTAGTTTTTGCGACTTTTTGTCGTTTTGTTTGGCTCCTACGGGTCCCTGGCGTGTTGTAAATAACCTATAGTCTTTATAAAGAATTAGGATATCTAACATAAAGAGGTTTTTCTAATCCAACTCGTAATTCCAGAGATTGGTGCGTACAAATTAACGAGCAAACAGTAAACAAACCAGCTCTTCAGCTATATTATTAGAAACTAGCTTCTGTCCGCGGCTTCGTCCGCGTTAAATTTCTTGTTCCCCGAGCCTTCCCGTCGCGTCGAATCGCCTACCCGTGCGATTTTCCCCGTTTTTGCAACATTTTTCATTACTGCTCCGCTCCTTTTGTTTGTAGCGTAATGTTATATAACCTATAGCCTTCCTAGATAAATAGGCTACGCAACACAAAAAGAAAAATTCAATTCGGATCAGTAGTTCCTGAGATTAGCGCGTTCAATCAAACAAACAAACTCTTCAGTTTTATAATATTATTATAATACAGATAACAGCAAGATATCGCGCCTTTGTTCCGTGAAGGGTAAGGCAGAAGTGTACCTATAGTACATCTACATTTCTCCAGTTAAGTATGATTAAGTTCCATGTAGCATAGGGTGAGCTTATTGCCGTGAACTGTGCACAAATTTAGGCCCCAGGCTGATACCTATGTAATATTCCTAATTTATTAGATAAATCCTGTGAGCTCTACTGATATTGCTCTATAATTTGAAACATGTTCCAACGAGTTGTCTGACAGATTTGAAAGAGTGTGAGTGTGGATTGAGAATGAGTGAGTGCCTGTCAAATGCCTTCTTTACGCAGATGATCAAGTTCTACTTGCATCGTCAGCAGAACAGTTGCAAGACATGGTGATTGTAATGGATGAAGCATTTAAGATGAAGGATAAATAAATTTTCAGTTGAACGCTGCAACTTCTAGTCGAGAGTTTTTTTACGTCAAATGAATGTACTGTTAAAATTGTTGCTGTTTCGAAACAAAATTTCTCGATTTCCTGATTTTTTAGTTCGTTATGATACTAAACATGAGTCACTGTGTCCCACCAGCGGGAACACAGCCTGTATAATATGCTATGGTTTACGAAAAGTGTCAAGCATGATTCAAATTTTTTCACTGTCAAAAAACGCGACATTTTCGTACATCTTATCAAGATTAATCGCTTATAATGGAACAATACGATAAATCCATCGTCGGTATGCTGTGCAGCTGACGAACAAACCTAGCCGGCATATGGTTCAATACAGAGCACATACATCTGTCAAAAATCTACACTCAATTATACACCTTGGGAACATAATTATACAGGCGAGTTTTCTATCAAAGTTTCCGGGATAGTGCCGTGGAAGTGTTGTACTTCCTGATAGGTCGTTACCTGCGCGCGCAGCTGCTTCACCGGCGCGTGCGCAGCCAGTGATAAAAGGTTACGTTGAAAGACACGAATAGGTCAGTCAATAAACTGTGTTGTTAGATGGCGGTCTTCTCCAAGAAATATCTCTCTTATAAAACTTCTTTTTTGCGAGAAAAAATAAAAGGAATGTCAGTAACATCACCATTGATCGAAATGTGATAGATTCGATGTCACGAAACTTCAGTTCATGACAGTTTGACATTTTCTGACTATTAATTAAACTTTTAAATAAATAAATTGCACTCGCTTGGACAATAAAATCATGTGTTAATGGCTTAAACATCTGGACAATGAAGTCACACTTACTTAAATTTTTGCTAAATGTTTTAAAAGGCACGTGCACAAGTTTGGGTCGGATCGAACATATGGCGAATTTTATACGCAGTATCTGTAAGCATGATGAACAGATAGGGGCTTATTGAAGCCGTCTCGAAATTCGTGATGAAGCAGAAATAATCCTAGATTATCCATAATGTATGACTGACAGCGCCTTTATACATTAGCAATACTTTAATAGGAACATTGGCGGTCCAATTGCGAGCACGTTATAGTCTTTGTGTAAATTATGTCATCACCACTGCTCGCAAACGGTAAAAGAAAACACCGTCAGGAAACCGGCATATTGACTAACCAGTTGCAGTTCGTAGGTCTTTGTGTAAATTACTTCATCACCAAACATCATCTCCATCATTAAACATCGTGAGGAAACCGGCATGTCTTAGAACCAAAAATTCGAAGACATGTGACATCTACGCACCAGCCCTGGGCTCGTGGGGTGGATTGCGACCCACTCACTTTCACCGAGAGGAGGCCTGTCCCAGCAGTGGGAACTTTATAAGCTGATTATGCTTTAATATTATGTACAAGTGCGTCTTGTTGTCTGCATGTTACAAGTTACAGGATCTGATGGACGCTACTGAAGGTGCCAAACTCGTATTCAAATTTATATTGCCATCGAACCGAAGAAGAATACTTTCGGATTTCGAATAATAATAACGGTTCGATGCCAGTATAGTCAGTAAAGAATTTGACTACGAATAATTAAGCATAATATTGTTTACGTTTAAATTTTAAGGTGAATGTGCTATGTAGAATGTGTTGCATACAACCCTTGGTATTAAAATTTCAGTGTCAGGTAGTACGTTGATTAAAATATGAACCTCGACGTAAAACGTATGTATTTACGGGATTGAAATTATTGACTGACCTCTCAGTTCATATACTCACGGATATGACGGGATTGATGCTTCTTGGTCGTGAAATATTCTGTATATGTGTCAATACTAACTAATATTATAAAGCTGAAGAGTTTGTTTGTTTGATTGAACGCGCTAATCCCAGGAACTACTGGTCCGAATTGAAAAAATATTTTTGTATTGGGTAGCCTATTTATTGAGAAAGGCTATAGGATAAACAGGGTGTGGCGTAAGTAGTGATCCACCGTTCAGGATTCGATGAACCAGATAATTAACTATAACAATTAAACATTTTTACCCAAGGGTTCCGAAAATATTTCATTTTTGTCTTTTATTTACGAAATTTCTACCTTTTATTACATATTTGTTTGTAGCTTCAACAAAAACCATTATTTTTTCATTTTGATTTCTGTTAATTACTGCTGAATACTAGAGCTATCATGATAAATTATGATTTTTTTATGTAAATTCAGTTCTTTTGAAGAAAAAGTTGGTTCTTCTTAGGTAGGTAGGTTCTTAGTTTTAACCCCAATTTTTAACACACCATCAAGTTCAAGAGCAATTTTTGTAAAAAAAAAAAAATTGGGTAAAAATGGTTAATATTTTTAATTGTTATAGTTGTTGTTTATCTGGTTCATCGAATCCTGAACGGTGGACCATTACTTACGCTACACCCTGTATAACATCACGCTATGATCATAAGGAGCGGAGCAGCAACGAAAAATGACGAAAACTGGCAGGCAATTCGATGCGACGGGGAGGGTCACGGGAGCAAAAATTTGACGCGGATGAAGTCGCAGGCAGAAGCTAGTGTGTCAATAAACAACCTGAAAATTGCAAAAATGTAAGAAATTTGGAATGCCGTGGGTAACCTTAGCGCGTCCTTAATGTTAAGATACACTGAGCAACTGTAGTTAGAAAGTAACGTTTCTTTCTTATAGCTTTTAAAGGATGATCTAATCTGAATATTATAATTGTGTGTTGTCTCTTGCCAAGAATTACTGTCGATAAAACTCAGGATTGCCTCGGTGGTCTATTGATCGCAAGGGCCACTGCTGAGTATGAGGTCCAATATTCGGTTCCCATGTCGAGGAAAGTTATTAGGATTTTCCATCTGGAATTTCTCAGAGAAACAGAGATACAGTGCCACAGCCCAGTCTGGATTTGTGCCTGGATGATGCAATAAGTTCGCCCATATTTCATGGGATTTAAACATACCTACAGATAAACCTCTGCCCAACCATTCGCAGAATAAAAAGCATGATGTCATGTTATGATACCAATAGCTATCAAATATAAACACATTATTGATGACTCAAATTATTTTGAATAAAACTACCAAAAGGGAATTCCAGTCTACAACAAGAAATTATGAATGAAACGTAACTTCACCTGGGGACATAAGGATACGTGTCAATGTATACACTCGAATTCCAATGCTTATTTTTAAGGACAAGTTCTGTTCATGTTTCAAGGAAAGCCCGAGATGGTTCTGTAGTGTGGAGGAAGATTATTGTCGTTTATTAAGGTGGTGTTTAAGCCAGTTACTATGATAGTAATAAAGGGTAATTAAGTCATCAGTTTAACGAGGATGTGCTAAAGACATTGTACATACACTGGCTGGTTATATTTTAGTTTTTGACATTTGGAAATATCAAAGAGTTTTTGATGTGTTTTGAGCCTTATCTGTTTTTTTTTTTGTGCGGTATTGAAATAATTGTAGTTCAGCTTAATATAATTGATTTAAAACCTTAATATACATATATATGACATTTTTGAGATTTCAGCACGTATCTTATAAACTTTATGATCTTAATAAATTCCATAGATTCTGAATTTCAACGAACATGGGTACTGGGAATGGCACACAATTTGCTACAGCCAATTGCACGAAAAAGAAAAATAAGATTTCGAAAAACGAACTCAAGCCTAATTTTTTGAATCTCGAATTGAAAAATCGTATCATCAATCTCATCTCATACGCTACACCTAAAGCTGCATTCACATTGAAACTCAAAACCGTCATAAACACAATATTAATATTAAAATCTCGAAGCAATACATATCAAGGGCTTTATTCCCACAAAGTTCAAACATTATAATATTAACAATATACACCATGAGATCAACAAAGTTTTGGCCCAAACCATTTCTATGGTTCTACCTGGAATCGTAAAAAAGGGGTCAACGAACTACCAACAACAGCTGCTCCAATTCAAGATGGCGGCGTTTTATGTCAAAAATTAATAAATGCAAGCCTGTTTTCGTATGATGGATTGAGTAGAACGATTTACTTTGGCCGTCCGTTTTATATGCACTCAATATCTTGGCGTTAAAATGATGAAATATCGTTTTTTATGTGGTTATAATTTGAGTTGAAGTTTTTGTAACAAGGATAAAGGATTCCAGTACCTAATGTCGTATTAGGGTTAGTCTCCTTTTTTGTCGAGTATGATATGTAACTTACTAGGTATGAAATATTAGAAATTGAATAAAGAAAAGAATACCAGTAGTTCTGTAAATGTACCTATTTATGTAACTGATAGAAAAAATGTCACCTGCTTCCTGTGTCAGTAAGTATGGAGCTCGTAGCATAGAAATAGGACGCGAAGTTGGATTTGAAACTTTTAATAACATCTGTTGTAATTTTAATGCTTAGCCTATATTTATGTGTAGAATGGCATTGTTTCAAAGCTAATAAATAAAAAATAAAATACCTTCTCCGTATTTTCTAACTCGAATTGACCTCTATCAAAACATTAATAAATTCTCAATTTTTATTGAATGAGTTTTCATTATTTATATTTCGGTACGGCCATACAATATTTGATAAACAATAAAAAAAAAAACGTAGACAATAGACGACAGATGCGTGTCAAATGTCTCTGGTCCGTTCACTGTAATTACTCGTTATGCTTCCGATGTGAAAATAGGCAGGTACAATGGTTAAATGCCATATGTTTTTGACGCTATTACAGCAAAGGTTATGGTGTTACTAACTATGGCAATATTGCTGTGGATATTACAACCATTTATAGGAATAATTTATGGGACTCTGAAAGAAGAATAAAATTGTTCGCTTTTAAAATCGGTGTACATACTCAAGAGTGTTTTTTCTGCCACGAATACACAAGAGATTCAGTGACCTATACCCATATTTTTTTTCTGCTTTTTCAAGTATAACGTGTTAATACGAGCTATAGGCATGTATATTGCTTAAACCTTAGTGATAAATAAAAGTTAGTTGACAGGTTTAGCAACGAGGCGAAAAGCCCAGGTTTCAAAGGACATGTTAATGTGTTACACCATGTTTTTTACCCAAAATCAATTTTTCAGTTTAGGCTGAGCATAAGCACCTTTTGAACGTCAAAATTACATACGTCAATCCCCAAAACACCCGCCCTTCGCCAGTTCCTAGTACCAGCAGGGTGCTTACTCTCGAATATAATTCCGATAGATCGAAATTGGAAGTGTCAGTCAAACGTCAGTGATTGGCTGGACTCACCGAGTCTAGCCAATCACTGACGTTTAACTCAACCAACTGACGTTTGACCAATGTCGATCTATTGGAATTATATTCGACGAGTCCAGCCAATCACTGACGTTTAACTCAACCAACTGACGTTTGACCAATGTCGATCTATTGGAATTATATTCGAGAGTAAGCACCCTTAGCTGGGAAGAAGTAGTGCAACAAACTCTCCAGCAGCACAACTGACGGTTAAGTTAGAAGAACTTAATTCTATGCTACTCTGATTCTGTCTGTTTGACTGCCTCGTTGGTTCGCTAGCGCTACTGCTTAGCATGAGGTCCTAGGTTCGATTCCCAGGTCAGTCAGTGTTATGGGGTTTTTCCAAATGGATTTCTCAGAGGGAGTGTCAGTCCCAGCCCAGAGGGGTAATTGCGGAACTTTTTATCGGTAGGAATTGGTTTCATATTCATAGTTAAACAACATTCATTGCGTTATTTACGTTGCTGAGCCGACAATTTATTCGAACAAATGACGCAATGGTTTAGAAATAATCTTCAATCCCATTCAGATTCTGATAAATTGTGCGATCCGCAATTAGGGTGCAGGTCGGTCAGTGTTATTGGGTAGAAACACCCAATAACACTGACCGACCTGGGCTGATCTGGATGTTTCAGTAGTAGTCCGGAGCCTGGATTCGTGTCCGGTTGATGGCAATAGGCTCGCCTTTTATTACAAGGGACTTAAAAATATAACCGGCAAAATATGGGTTACAACTCTGCTCAACCTTTTTTGAAACATGAAGTGACGTTATTTTCTGTTTAATTTCCGACATTTAATGTTATATCTTGTCACAATATTCCGATTCGCGCACATATTCAAACAAACGTTAGCTTCCGTGAACCGCCACAAACCATCAACTCTATAATTTAAGTTACGGTAACCCTTTTCCATGGTGTTATTATGTTTATTTATTATGTAAAAACACGGTTCATTGATCCAATGATATTAATATACAGTGGGCAGATAATTATCAACACTCACTTATTAAAAAGATATTCAAATAAGTAATAATAATTGATGATGTTCATGGATAATCAATTAAGGGGAATGCTCCAACCAGCCCGCGAAATTCAAAATTTCTTGCGTTTTTTGCAATTTGCAGGCTAGTGCTAGGTTATATGTTGATTAAAATATTAATCGCGGCTGTAAGACGTACGCAGTTACAGAATTATAATCATCAAAAAATTCAAATTTTCTTACGTTTTTTTGCCTTAAAGAGAAAAAAATGCCTCAGGGATTTTAGTACACCCTTTAAATAAACTGTGGAAAAATTGCGTTGAAATTCTTCATGCATTCTTTCTTTATTGCATTCGTGGAGTTTTCTGTTAGTATTTTATAGCAGTTGAATTCTTGTGTCAGAATGCATCGGGTATCTTAGTATGGATCAAATTCTAGATAGCAAAATAATTTCCTAGAGGTGTCGGTAAGTTTTAAAATGTGCTGCTATTTTAGATTATTTCTAATAAATGTGCGTTTTTAGTAGTCCTTTAAATATTTTTTTTTTCGTTTTATTTTAGAATTGATCTAATTAAAGATAGCAATATAAATACTTAGAGGTAACTGTACGTTTTAAAATGTGCTTTTTTAAGAGTTCTTTAAATTATATATTTTTTTAAATTAAGTTTTAGTTAGTAAAATTGATACCTCGCCTATTTTATGATCGATAGCGTAGATAGCCAATAACGTCATATTTATTCAAATACATGCATAATTATAACCTAGCAGCTGTACGCGCATATAAACCAGTACTTTTTATGATCAAGTAAAGAAGCGACGGAGACGTCTTATAAATCATCGCTTCAGACATTTTCAATGAAACGATAAGTAACTCATGTTACCAACATGTTGCCGCCAAGTGTTTCCCAAGCCTTTCTGATGAAAAAAAAATAAAAGCATAAATCAAATAAAGGTGCGTTCGTGTTGCGTTACAATGTTTGAGCGCGGCGCGGCGGAAGCGAACGCGACGTTCGAAAACCGGAGCTAAATCATAAATTACAGTTTACAGTTCCCGCTGGGATCCAGTTACGTGTTGTCACGTAATTACGATCACTCGAGATGTTTCGATTCTAATCGATAATTGTTGTTAACTCGTTGAAATCAATCTGTGGATCACTGCAATCCTTCAAGTACCCACTTAATTTCTTTTATAGTGATGCGAAATTGATTCTTTTTAAGTTATCAGCCTACCACCTAAAAAAGTTGTAGAACCATACATTAGTGTAATTAGCTCAGACGTGCGTGTATACTTCAAACTGGCCCTTACAAAATCCGGTAGCCTAATGACGTGGTAATTACATATTGAACGATGCAAATTTTGCTTTTCACACCAAAAAACTCGTTCAAAACCTTTATCGCGATAATAATGACAATAATTATCGCCATTCATCAAAACGTATCTGCGAGCCATCTTTAAAAGCACACTATTTACCTCAATTACACATACACCCTATCTCTCTTACCCTAGTGATGCATAAAAAACTGCAATTTGCCTATCAGTGCTTGGGTCACACAATAAACTTGGCTTAGACCCTCGCCAGCATACCTAGACCTCTCCCGCGTCCCATCCACCTCAGGTACCTAAGTCAGGAAGGGGGAAAAGTGCGAGTTCTGAGGGTCCATCCGATCCTGGTTGGATCTGAAAGGGTATAGAAGGCTTGAAGCTGCGAGGTCGTTAGCCTGGCGTTGATTGTTCGATGAGTGGTGCAATGACTCACTTGTGTATGTAAATATACGGGAAAAATATGTAGGGAAGATGAAGAGGTCATGATGGAGCTTATTAAATTTATGGAGGCTATTCGAAAGGAATCGGTGTACAGGCTTTGTGCGATTAAAAAGCTAAAGCCTCATGGTCTCGCATCCTCAAGCGTGATTCTCTTTTCAAATCTGACAGATTACATAGACACAAATATAGTTTTAAATTGGGATTAATAATGTTTGAACATTGTTCTAGAATCCTAGACCTACAAAATGGAGCTGCACAGTCTGTCAATGTCACGTTACAAATTCTCGCTGTTAACAAGAAAAATACTTTACTATTTTTCTTTCAAGGAAATATTACGCAAGCTTGTTTCTCGGAACCATCTCGAAACTTATTAAGTTTTGTTATCAACAGCTTTGATAGTTTCCAATCAATCTATGTAGGGCTATGACTCTGTTCTTTTAGATTAAGCTTTAAAATTATGTGAATATTTTAAGGTTTCTTATACCTAAAAAATAAACAAATCTCTCTACGTGTGTAAGTACTTATATAAATTACTATGCAGGACAGTGTTCACTGACCACTGCTCTACTTATTCAAAGATGCGAACGTTAATACTTCTGCTACGCCGCAGCAAGTAAAAGTTTGTATCCAGAAAATAGTTAATTATCATTTGGCCTTTAAAATTTATGACAAAGTCATTTTTTTTTATCATAATGACCCATTATGTCATACAGCTGTCAAAAAATGACAGTTGTGTAAATTGTATATTTGATAAACTTAGGAATTTACTCTTACGTAATATATAACTACCTCAGCTCATTCTGGGTAGTCAGCCTTTCTTACTGAACTAATTATATATTAAACACGAATTTTCGTAACACACGTCTCGTGGTTTCACCCTTATAAGTCTCAAACACGTGAAAATATCGGAATAAAAAGTATTCTATGCCCTAATTCAGGTCATCATCTACCCATGTGTCAAATTTTATCTAAATCCGTTTTGTATTAAGCGTGAAAGCATAACAATCAAACAATTATGTTTGTTTGGTATGCTTTCACGCTTAAGAAAAGAGAAAAAGAAGAAAGAAGAGAAAAGAGTAATGCTTTGATTTTTAGTATGTTCATGTTATAAAGATACTGAAAATCAAATCATTTCTCTTTTTAATTTTAGGTTAGAACACGACAACATTTCTCAAACCATACTTGCCAATAAAACAAAAGAAGGAAAATTCATCAACAAAACTTATTTCTCCCAAAAAAAAAAAAAACTTGTTTCCAAAGAGTATTCCGAATTAGTTCTACATAGCGGTATCTGTATTTCATTGCAATTACCTTACAATAGTTCTTTTCCCGATAGCTAAGTGGGGAGTGCGTTCACTAGGTTACGCGTCCTCCCCCCTTCCCCTAGGTGGGCTCAACCCTTCTATGTGGTACATACCACGTTATGTATAAAGATTTATGTAGAACGCGGTAAAGTCAAATGTTGTTTCTGTAGTGATGGGACTGAGGTAGAAATTGTATAAGGATGGGAAACTGCGGAACATTAATTGTTTTACTTATTCATACTTTCATTGGTGAAAGAACCCATAAGAACTAAGACCTCTGTGAACGTGAAAACTATTGGTTTTTCAGTCACGAATTTTATATCCCATCTAATTACTTCAATAAAAGTATATAATCTACACGTCGACTAAAGAACGTCTCCTTTTTTTCGTTGTTTAAAAAGCAGAAACATATTGCCAATTGTAACGCTGATCAATAAACTCGATGGGTCCTATACAATGTTCTACTTTGGCAACACTTCAAAATCGCTCTATTCTTACACAAAGGCTCCATCAAAGTAGTCAGTAATCCATCAAAGGACATTGAATTGTGGGAGATATCGGCCATTGTGATAGTCTCTCAATAAAATAAAGATTGAAATGGAGTCTTTAAATAGAATTACTAATTTAAATCTATCATATATTTCAAAAACAGAATACATATCAAACGTATGGCTTTATAATAAAAGAAAAAAGTGACCATAACTTCGATAAATTCAAATCTAGAACGCCAGACAAAATGCTTTACCGCCATAAAAATAAAAAAATAAACTCCAAAGAGGTTTCACATTAAATAGGTAATTAATGAATGTTTTAAATATGTTGTTTTCACATTACATGCAACATGGGCACCCGTTAGGAGTGCAGATTTGTAGGTTACGCGTGCAGGTGGCTTGCCCCACAGCGCAGCGGGGCGGAGCGCCACTTATCATATAAACCTATGTGCCTCACACACGCACAAATGAAAATCTCGACCTCCGTACTTTGATTGGAAATGTGGAAATTACGGAAAGTACGTAACTAGCATAATTTTCAAAGCATTTTAGATTTTATTTTATTTTTGTCAACGAGTTAAACTCAGGAACGATCAACTAAAGTTATGTGACTGTATTTTTTGGTAAATGAAAACGTATTTTTGATGATAAAAGCGGAGTTTCGAAATTATTTTGGGGCTAACAGGCTGCTTCAAAAGCTAGTTTTCTTAAGTCGTGTTGTTCCAAGTTGTATTTCATAATATATAGTTTTTTTTTATCGGACTACTAATGCTATTTACCTAACTAAAACCAGAAGGACTTTTAAGTTCAGTATTTTTTAATGTACTTATGAAGTAGCGAAGCCAAGAAGTTGTTTGTTTTCAGAGCATAATGTTCTGAAAAACGTGTTCTAAACTTATTCCATGACGATTTTTGTTTTAGACGTTTAATATCCGAAAACCCTCAGTATTAAATTATAATTGCAAGAAAGATTAAATCTCTTTCTCAATAATTTCAAATTCGAAACCAGAATATTTGCAGTTAGAACGTTGCGTTGCGTATTTACGTGTTCGTGCGCGTGCAGAATTAGATCTCTCTGGTCATGGGGATGGGGGAGGGGTCTAAGGGTGGGTTCACGCTGCACGGCACGCCGCGTGTCAGTGGGGAAGTCTCTAATGAACTGTATGAACTAGTGTACCTAGATGATGCGTAGCTAAAACTATATAGGTTAGAGTTTGTAGGTATTGGACGGAGACGGCGTTGGAATCATGGGGTAAGTTAGAAATGATAGTAAGGGATGTTCTTACTTAGTAGAAATATTGAGGCAAAATTTCTAATGAAGACTAGTTTAGCAGACAGAAGAAGGCAACTCGACAAATGACTCTTTATGATTGCTTAACTTTAACTGAAAAAAATTGACAGTCTTCGATAGAAAACCAAGAGCCGCGTAAAGCTCCAGAATCTTAACAAAAACTTCACTTCAATAGCAAACGCCATACAATAAATAACGATGGCATCTTGCCTGCATAACATAAACCGTTATTCACTTCGCGATATGAATCTCAGGAAAACCGACATTATTTTTACTCCACATATATATTCCTCGACCTCATTACGAGTCCAAGAAAAACATTTGCAATCTTAGGTTTTTATCATTGATTTAAATAGTAAAGATACGGTCGTCCGAACATTTGACGGACGCGGTCGCCCTACAAAAAACACTAACGTCATCTATTAGAACTAGTATGAACTACGATGTCAATCCGCGTGGTCTGCTCCTAGACGTAACCTTGTAAGAGCGGGGTGTGGTATTTTTCGAGGTACAAAGAAATAAAAAAACAACCTTTTATTTTTGAAAATTTATATTTGTTGCAGATTGTTGGTGTTATTAAGTTTTCATTGGCCTTCGAATAAAACATTTTTTTTTAAATTATTTATAGTAATATTATTAAATCTTTCCATTTCATCGGCTACAGGCTACAACGAGCGCCGCTGCAAAGTTATGTCGTACTTTTACGCGGCTTCGCTTCGTCTTTGTCATAGGTTGAGACAAATATGAAAGAAAATTGTTTTAAATAATGTTAGCAGTGGATTTAATGACATATTTTTAACTTACCGGTGATATGAAATGTTATCATTTTTTTTATTGTGCTTTTTGTCGTAGTTCACGCAACCCTTCACGGCAAAACTTGGCATTTTTGCTTGCAAAATATACGACCGTTCCGAAGACAGCCGATCGCGTTCTAGTTCACTTCGATAAAGGGAGGACCATTTTGGGACCAAGTTCGAGGCGTCATTGTAACATGCGGTCCGCCCTGTCCTTACGCAGTAATATAATATGTCAATGGTTTTTATATATATTTTTTAAATATGTGTTAAAAGCTCTTCAAGTCACCGCACGGGGATGTGTTAAAGCACTGGGTATGCGTGAGCACGCGCGTATTAACCGCCACAGTGCGTCTGAACGCACCCTTACTTGCGTTAGCATACGTCATTATAGTGCCAGAGCGAATTTTGTTGCCTTTTTTAAAGGAAATTATTTTTGAATATTCGAATTTTCATTTCCTTTTTCAAAATTTGATCGAACAGAGAACAGACAGAAAATAAAGCAATTAGTTATGTTATAAATGAGTTGGAATCGACATAATTCTGAATTCCAAAGGAGGAGGGTAAAGATTAGAACATTTTTCACCTACAATAGTCATGAAAATTCAAAGTATTTATTGACGTCATGTTATTGTGTTTATGTGAAGTTTAGGTATCGACCTTTACATCTATTTTAAAATAGTAAGAAAAAAAAATAGCAAGTTTTATACTTATATAAAAAAAAAAAATCAATCTTGGCAAATTCGTTGAAGTTTTGCTATTTTAAGCACTTTTTCTAACTTTAATTAAAAAATAAACTGTGAAGCGCTTTATGCACCAAAACAAATGAATGCTAGTTAAGAAGTTAAAACTGCAGTATTTGAGAGACTAAAAAATATTTTGGTGCATAAAGCACTTAACATAAACACAATAACATGACGTCAATACACACTTTGAATTTTCATGACTATAATAGGCGAAAAGTGTGCTAATCTTTACCCTCCTCTTTTAATTTGTTTACAGTCCAGTTTATTTTCTTTCTTCTGCTGAAACTACATTCAATTGAAATCGTGTTTTGTGCTTTTTGTTTTCAAAGCTACTTTGTAACCCTTTGATTCTAGTATTCTTTAACTTTGACTAGACAACGTTGTTTTCTATTGTGACTATTAAACTGTAAATTATGATACCATTTACAAAATTAGAAATTAATGTCGTCCAGATAGCTATCTTTGAGCAAGTAATATTAGCTATTAAATGCATAAATTCTATAAAAATATTCTGAAAGAGAAAGGCAATAAAAATCTACAATGGCAATAATTTCACTTTCATTTCACATAATATAGTGCCGAGTGCGCCCATGAAATAACGAAATATCAATAAATAACTGGATCCGTCGGTCATAACTACGAAAACCCGATTTAATAATAATAAAACTGCATCGAGTTTGTGTATGCGTGGTAAGGGTGCAACGACGCACCCCTCACGCACACACGCATGCCCGACACTTATGCTGCGAAACTGGGCCGCGATTGGTCGGTAAAGTTGTGCATGTGTGCGTAACTGTTTGGTTGTAGAAAAGAGGTCGTATACATGTAGTTATTTATACCGTGGTGTTCTAGGCTGTATGAATTAGTTGCGTGCATTGGGGTAGTCTTTGCTAGGAAAAAGTATTGATTTGTTGCACAGTAGCTGGGTTTAATGCGGACTTTCGCAAGTAGTTGATGATTTTTGAAAAATGTATTGTGGGGGTTTGTGTCGGATATTTATATTTATTTAGAATGAACAAGTGAGCACATTGTTTGCGTTGGTTATACCACGTCTATTTCATATGAATTATATTGGTAGTTGTTAGTAATTGGTATTGTAAACATTGAAAAAACTGTCTTTAAAATGGTGGTAGCCTGGACCTACATCCTACATTACTAATGTGAAAGTTTGGATGTTTTACTCAATCACGCAAAAATGGCTAAACGGGTTTGAATTAATTTTGGCAGAAATATAGTTTATAGCCTGAATAAACACAAAGGAGATACTTTATAACCAAGTAAATAGTACGTTGCCAAGGGGTAATTTTCGACCTCCACACGGGTAAAACCACGGGCACGATCTACTTAATTATAAAATCAAACTTAAAGAATTAGAAAACTTACTACGTAAGACGAGTTTGGCACTCATAAAAAAGAGATGAACCTAAAAAAGGCGGTAAAATTGTTCTCTTCTTTACCGAGTGTTATTTTAATAGATTATAATGCAGATGGGAAAACCGGTCTATGGCAAGCAACGGTCCTTTGTAAATATTTCATTGAGCACAGCTTTAATGTTTAAAGTTTTTATTATAACCGACAATAAAAGATTTATTCTTGATGCTAGTTTACAGCGGCCATTTTGGATTTAATTTGTGTGAAACGAAAAAAACGTTTGTTAATCACCGTGTATAATAAAGATTTTTGTTTTTAATTCCTTTCTCTATTTTACAGTATAAACTTGTGTTTAATATACTGTTTTCAGTAGGTATCTAAACAGTAGATTTATTTATTTTATTACAGTTTTTGGTTTATAATTCTTATTTTTAGTACCTAAATTATAATCTAAACTAGTATTATAAATGCGAAAGTGAGTTTGTTTGTTACTCAATCACGCAGAAACGGTTAGACGGATTTGACTGAAATTTGGCACACTGGTAAACCATAGCCTAGGTAAGGCTATAGGCCTACTTTGATCTTGGATCGCAGGCAGTCACGGGACAAAATAAATAAATGTAAAAAAAAACCTAAGCAACCTGTACATTTTTTTTACATTCCTCAAACAAAAACTAAACTTAACTAATGCACTGGTAATGGAACATCACATGCAAACGTGGAAAAAAACAAAATAGTAAATATTTGCTTTGACGTTAGTCGAGTGTTAGAATAGTAACAAATGCCTCGTTATTTTAGTTCCAGCCCATAACGATGACAAAGGACTCATTTTTATTAGCGTTCGAGGCTTTCGTGACTATATTTTTAATACTAGCTTTATTTTTCATGTTTATTTATGTACTAGGTGAGCCCGCGGTTTCGCCTGTGTGTATGTAGGAAATTATCCTATGGGAATGTGCCATCGGGGCAAAAAATAGCCTATGTTACTCGTTATCATATCAGCTATCTGCTAGTGAAAGTCCCGTCGAAATCGGTCCTCCTATTTCGGAGATTAACAGGAACAAACAGGTTTCATAAGCATTGAGTAAAACCCTGTTATTTTGATATTACAAATTTATTTATTTCTATGTAGTGCGTATAGATTAAAGAAATCCAACAACCTATCCATGCATTTCAACATTGGTTTACAAAAGTACTTAGGAAAGGTACCTACTGATAATGCATACACAAATAATAGGTGTAAGTAAACTACCTCATCATTTCAGCCGTAAGACGTCCACTACTGGACTTAGGCCTCCCCCAATTTGGGGGGCTTTGCCATAATCGCCATGCTTGGCAGGCGGGTTGGCGATCGCAGTATGGTGGTAAAATGCATAGAGAACGCTGCTGCCCATTCTGTAGTAAACTACCTACCTACATATTATTTAAATCATATTTTAAGACGAAAAAAAAAATGATATGATGAAAAAAAATATATTTAAAAAGTATATTGTTTGTGTCTAACACTTAGACTAGGTACTATATTTTACATCTATGTTGCGGCATAAATCTTGATTCTAATCTATTTTTTTATATTTTTCGTTGACGAATTTGTTTTTCCTATAGTTAAGAGTGCGCCAAATCTCTAATTTTGACGGTAAAAATGAAAAAAGAACGCTTTTCCGCAAGTTTAAACTTCAATACAGTTATGTTTATAAAGATAACTTTGTCATAAACATGCGTCTGACGTGCATCCTGTTTGTTTTTGTGAACAACGTAATTTTGCTGTTAACACAACATCAACTAACTCTGGTTAAGCAACTTTGAACTTTAACACTCCACAATACGGTGTTGGAATATTGGTAGAGGCTAGAGTCTAACAAATAAAACCGTTTGAATAGTTTTGCCCTTTTCATTAGTGTTTAGATACGTTAGTGGTTTTGAGTTCCAGTCTATAAGATTAAAAATCGTACTCAACATTGCATATTTTACTCCATATAAACATTACGCAAAGAAACTCGTTTACAAAAATTCAAAAAAAGAAGAGAAAAAAAAAACAATTACGCAACACCGACTCCTGTTATACGTAATAGTACGGAGCATGCAAGATGCATCATTAACAAGTCGATTCGTCCTGCCCGTTACATCAGCTGATAGCACAAAAAGCTCGGCCTAACATCTGCCGGCTGAGAGGCCGTGAATCACCGGCCCTTGGCGCGTGCCGGTTCAGAAAAAAAAGAGAAAAAAAAATCAAAAGTGTAAACTCCCGCCGACCGTTATAATCGCATCGCCTGTGGGTGGACCGTGTACGACCGAGTTTAAAAATCGAACATTTAATTTTTTGTGAAGGTTTTATTCGTGATTATGGATAATGGTACTGTTATGTCATCTAAGTATGCTTCAATTAGGTATTTATTGTTATTTCTTCATCCTTTACGAATCATACCATGAATTAAACATAAAAGCTTGTTGTTTTGTATACTGAAATTATAACAGCGCTAAATCCATAAATATTCATTGTTTGTCAACCAATATTAGTTTTATATGAAACTAAATTACTAGGAGACAAAGTTTTGTCGTAAATCCTAAGCTTAATAAACTCAAGTTTTTCGATATTATTATGATAAAACAGAAATTGCTTTCGTAGTAATAAATTTTCTTTAATTTCAAGATGGCGACGGGACTTATTCCCGCGCTATTTAGTCTGCAAAAAAGCTAGTGAAATAGGTAAAATTCGAAAACAAAAGAGGCCATTTAAATGTACGATAAAAACGGCAGTGATTTATTTGTAAGTTTCTTCGTAATGTTTATTGTATGTTTGTTTGCGAAAATTCTGAGGAAAACATTGTTATTCGATTAGCGAGACCATTTTGGCGACGATTTTACTGTTTCTATCCACTATGGTGTCTATCGTAAATTTTCATGGCATCCAGATTATAAACGATGAGAATTGTATAATCAAACGCTGTATCGAAAGATAAATAACCTAGAGTAACAGTGAACTTGAAATTCATCAAAATATCATTAAATATTGAATCTTAGAAACAATCATTTAAACTCTAAAGCATTACGTTCAAATATTTCTATTATAATCTACTTTCATGACTACAAAAACTAAGTGGTGGACTACTTAGTTTTTATTATTAGTTATTTTATTAAAGAGACAATTCAAATAAACAAAACAATAACTAGCTACTGAATCATACGAAATAGTCTGAACGACGTCTATTTGTCTTAGCTAATTCGTTTGTCTAGGTACGCTAAAACAAAAATCTGAAAGACGTCATAAGCAGGGTTCGGAATTGGGTGTGTGAAAATACCTAAAGTTTGCAGTGGGACATAATATGGAGCTGTTTAACAACCACGGCTTTCGATTTTACCGGTTTAGTTGTTTTGTTGTACATGTTCCTTACCTTTGAAATACCGAACTATAAACGTGTACAAGCTGCTAATACAGTTCTAAATTAATTTTTGTTTTGTACTTTTCCGGTTGAAATTCGGTTTTTTAGTCCTAATTGTTCTTTGTCGGTCAAACAGAATTTTACATATCTGCAAAATGCTAATGCGGTTTTAATTTCATTTTTTTATCTGTTTTATGATTCTATTTTTTTTTTTTTTAAACTGTATTAGCAGCTTGCTAATGTTTATAGTTCGGTTTTTCAAAGGTAAAGAACATGTAAAACAAAAAACCGAAACTAAACCGCTAAAATTCAAAACCGGTTAACTTAAGTGATTGTAACAGCTCTATGTTATGTCTCGCTGCAAACTTTAGGTATTTTCACACACCCAATTCCGATCTCTGGTCATAAGTCAGACGTGCTTAACATAAATGTAGCGACTTGTGAGCCTGATCGAATCATTTCTATTTTAAAGTCTTTCATAATGCTATATATTTTGGATAGGTAGCTCTTCTTTTTTTCCATCATAATCATTTCAGCCGTAAGACGTCCACTGCTAGACTTAGGCCTCCCCCAATTTGAGGGGCTTGCCATAATCGCCACGCTTGGCAGGCGGATTGGTAATCGCAATATGGCAGTAAAATGCATAGAGAACTCTGCTACCCATTCTCTAGTTAATCCCTTAGTCGCCTCTTATGACACCCACGGGAAGAAATGGGATTAATGGGTTTTGTTTTCACTGATTATGAGCAAAACCATTTCCTCCTGATTAGATCAGCCAATCAACACCCACTGATATGAGGATAGACTTCTAAATGAAACGATTCCAAAGACATGCTGCCAAAATGGTGTATAGTTTAAAGTTCATGATGCTGTTACCTTTTGCGTGATAAAGATATTGAAAGAAAACAAGAAATTAACTTACAAATAAGCTTTTAAAATGTACGTACTTTAGACTTCAACAATCAAACTCCGTTTGACCTTCTACCGTTTCAAATTCTCACCACAAAAATGAACAATCAAAATGCATTTATGACGAAAATGCAGTCGAAAATTTCACCCCCTTTTCCGACGCGCGACGGTGTCATAAGAGGCGGCCGGGGCGATTATATCAGGTGCGATCACCAATCACCCGGATAAGCGGGCGATTATAACAATACCCCGTTGCACCCTACCCAATATTATCTGTTGCAGTCTGTGGGGTGGTCAGTTTTCGGTCGCGGGCGTGTATGACGTGGGATCAAACGAGGATACTCAATACTCAATATGTTTATTGCTTTACCACAATGTGAACTTAGGTGGTAATTATATCATTTAGATCATTATGGACCCTGTAGGGCACAGCTAAAGAATAGGAGAGAGGAAGTTCTGTTTTTGAAAATCATTTGGTCAGGAGATTGCGTAAAATTATTTAACAGAACTATAGATATTTATCTCGTTACGTGGTGAAACAGTTTTGTGATTGGTCGAAGACAGAATAGAGCTTTAACGATTGAAGATAGAAGTGTAATTGGAAGAAATGTTGTCACATTTCAAAAACGCTTTTGAGTTCATTGAGAATTTTTGGTAAATTACTGTGGCAAAAACTACTAATACCAATAACTACTAATTACTGTGGTAAATTACTTAATTGGTGACTAAGTTAAGTGTGGGTTTGAAGTTTGTGTGCAAACGGAGTAGCAAACCATGGCTAGATCATCGTCTGCCTGGCCTTATCCGAACGATGTTTAGGTCGGCTTCCAATCTAAACGGTTGCAGCTGAATACCATTATTTTACTTGAAGCGATTGCATATCATACCTCTACAACCCATTTACTGGGTACGATACCCCTTGGTAAGACTGTTTAAATGATAATGATAAATAAATGATTTTATTTCTGTAAGTAGGTTTGTATAAACACTTTTAAACGTCAATTAAATATTTTTTAAACTAGAAGAGGTCGGCGTTTGACAGACTTTCGGCGTCTACCCTCAACGACTGGCAAAGATTCATCTCAAATAAAATTGTAATATTGACTGTATCTTGTGTTCTTAAAAAAGAAATATTATATACAATTCAAGCCGATAACAAATCCGTCACACGGCTAACACCTTTTACCCAACAATAGGTACAATCAGATAAAGGTAGAGGCGTTCCTTGCGCAGGCGGCGCTCTGCGATTGGAGCGCACCGCGCATGCGCGCATCTGCCGCGCACGTTGACGCGTGCCCAGATAATGTGCGCGACATATGAACCGCACTATATAAATAATACCTTTAAGTTTTTCAGAGTAAAAAAAAGAAAAGCGACCGGTGTCCAAATAAATGTTTGTAACAGCTGAATTGATTTTTTTTAAAAGGTTGCTGGCTTCTGTCACCTTCTGTGTGATTAAGAAATAGATAGGACTTTGAAATTTTGTCGTAGCTACATGAGAATCAGATATATGGTAGATATTGGTATATTTATAGTTTTAAGGTGGAACCAACGTTGTTCTACTTTTAGGGAATTATTAAAAGGGTCGTGATATTATTCTGTCATATTTAAATTTTTGATCGGTCATGGCGAATCATGATTCAGTAAACGGTTTAACAAGTAGGATTATTAGTGACCAGTAGAAATATCTCATTTAAATCCAAAGGTACCAGACCAATCCAGGTGTCTCGTTAAACCTAGCACTTAAGTTCAGTAGCTCTACATTTTTATTAATTTTCCATTAAAATGTTTCAAACTATAATTTTGTGCTATTAACTATCGTAATCAGGTGTTAATTCATGTTGTGAATATGATAAAAAGACATATTAAGGACCTCCTGTGTTTATTTTGATAATAAGATATTATTTGCTACCTATGTATGTTATTTTCACGCAAAGATTCTTACACCGTAAAACAACAGGACATGCATTGCACTAAACCATTAAAAACGATTAGATTTAAAGTTTTCGTGCATATAAAAACAATTTTTTAGTTGAATACAAAGGTCTTAGACCAAAAACCTACATTTTACAATAAAAGGAATATCTGCTAAGTGCCAACCGATTTACAGATAAAATATTTCAAATTATGAATAAGACTATTCATAGCCATATAATCCCAAAAACGATGTGAATTGTGGGTGTTCTATAATTGTACCCCCCACACTGACTCACTGACACCTCCCAAATGAAGATATTAACACCTCTATTAGGTCTCTTTTTCCGAAACAAAAGGCTTTTGTCTCCACCAAATTTTCATCCAGCCAGGTCGCATCTTAGTCATTAAGGACCTCTAAAAAGGTTTCCTTCGAAGTAACCCTAGTACTTATTCAAAGTAGGCTTTAAATAAACGTAATTCTTGGACTCGAACAAAGGTGGGACCACCCATATCCCCCCCAAAAAGCTTTACGGTGCTTGTTTTAAAACTAATTTGCTAAAGTTACTTCGCAGCCGGTAACTTATAATCGTAAATTAAGTCAAGTACGTTTCTCGCTTCGCACTTTCTTTGGAAAAAAAACTTTTTTCGGTTACCGTTGTTCGAAAAAAGTATTCGTGCGATTTTAGTACCTACCCTCTGTTAGTATAGCTTTTTAATAAGAAGTTAAGATTGTGATTATGTCGACTTCTTTATTTATTTTCAAGGAGGTAAGTAATTTGTAAATTTTTAGGACATTGAAGTTGGATTTAGGGCTTTTGTCTAACAATAAGTAATAACCAACGACTAGGTTAACCTACGCTTACCGTGGTTGGTCCTTAGATGGGTGACCATCTTTACAGCGTAAAGTATATTGAATAGTGTCATTCGTGTGTCTTTGATAGTGGTGAGGGGTCGTAAGAAGCCCAAAAGGCTGACTACCAGTCATGCCAAAGGGGATTGTATTATTACCTAATAACTGGGTTAGGGCAGATAGGCAGTTGCTCCATGTAAAATAAGGGTTTTCAGCTGCAAACGATTTGACTTGAAGCTGACCCTGACATAGATGGGAAAGACTAGACGGATGATGAGTGATGTAGAAGACATTGGGTATAAGTGTCAGTTCGGACAAAGCAATTCCGAAATAAAATAATTTGACATTGCATTCGATATTTCTGCTATTTTCTGCGTTATGAAGAACGATTTTCGTTACGATTCGAACTTGTAAACTAATTTAAAACGGAGAGCTTCCATATCGATTGATTTTCGATATTAGAGGCGTTTCTTAAGTAAGAGTTTGACAATTCTATAGTGTACAGACATATTTAGTTAGTGCTAGTCCTTGGTGTTCTGCAGTATGTTTGGAAGCTCAGGTCATCGCAGTTTTCGAACTGTCTGACCCCGTACTGGCGATGACCTAAGCGACTCAAATCACGGTTTTATTTTAGATTTCCATGTGTCGTTTGTAATGTCATTTTCAGTAACATGCCTCGTAAGCAAGCAAAATAGGCACTGGACTGCTGCATGAAGTTTTTCATTTTAAGTCCTTTTTTTGGCATCTAAATCAATTAAAATGGTTGATTATCCTTATTAGTTCCACCAACTTTTTTAGAATCATTGTGGATAGATGGTTTTCTGACATTAAATTAAATAAATAATAAAAACAACGGAAATACTAGACGTCGCAAAAAACTTTCGTCTTAACACGGGACGCTGCTAAAAGAATTTCCACGATCTCCAGGAAACGGAATTTTCTTTCTCAAATATTCCTTTACGATACTTTATTAAGTTTTTTTTTTTTAATACAGAGAGTTAAGTACTAGGGATACCTCATTTGCCACTGGTCATTAAAACAAAACCTCCTGAATATGCGACCTAATTAAAAAGGCAACTGCGTAGTCGTTGCGTAGACCGAAGTGTGCGAATGCTCTTTCACGGACTATTAATTTCGCTGTTATATTTTTATTGGTATTTTATGTTAATAAGCTTATCTCTGTTTTGTTTTGAATTGTATCTCTTTTGTTTTTGATAAATAGGGGTTTGATGATGATCATTAGCATTACATTGAGATTTCGTCATTATTTTCCCTTTGGCTATTTTGAGAAAATAAATAAGGATGTGATGATTGAAAATTGATTTGAAAATTATGAGAAAAAATTGTGCTGAACAGAGAATACTCAACGAAAAAAAAAAAACTTAAAATTCAGTACTTAGCAAAAGTGTTAGTGTGAAATTTATCTTTACCATTGGCATATTATATTAATATGAAATCAATGATCTTTACCTAAATAATGATTAATCTCCTATTTATGTTTACCGACGCGCCATTTACCTACATGTCGCATCACGTACCAAGGCGTCCGCCATCTTGTCAAACCCGCGTCACACAAGATGTCGACCAACACACTCCATGGTATAAATTAATGCAAATGACACGACAAGGCGACAACGAGGTATTTGCGTCATTCGCAAATCGATTCAACACATTTTTGTATGAAATATATCAGAATCGATACGAATGTATAAGATAGCGTATTGAAATCGAGAAGTAACGAATATTTAAGAATGATATTAACTTTAATTTCGGCAACCATGGTCATGATCGTAAGTTATTTGTAATGGGGTGATAGATTATAACGAAATTAAGTGCCTGTTTAAAAGTCGATGTCGGTATCTTTATTAAGTTTCATGCCGAAACTAAACTGTCACCATATTATGCTTTATCTTCACCATTACTCGAAATTTATATTTATGCGTTGTTAAGTACATTTTTTATTGAAGTAATGAGCCATTGCCTTTTTAGGGTTCAATATAAACATACAATATATTAAATTCAGGCAGGTTGTTTTTTGAAGTACCTATTCGTCCAAACTTAAAACGATGTTTTTTTTTTAAATCCTTCTCAAACTACGCAACAAGCTTATTTCAAATTAATGCCTTATTGTAGAGCTACAGATTCATTCGCTGCCAGAAAATTGTAAGCATATTGGAATTTCAGGGTTGTATATACCAAATGACTAAAAGGTACTTTGTGATCAATGTCCGTTCCTTCTATGAGAAAAAACCTGGCAGGTTTTCATGCTTGGGCTAAGAAGTAACACATTAAAAAAAATAAAAAAATACTCAAAACAAAGGATTATGCTACACGTTAGAAATACAGTTGTACAAAATAAGTACTATTTTGTATAAAGACTTTGAGGTTATGCTTAGCTTAGCTTGGCAAAACGCCTCCGTGCCTCGGAAAAGCCGCATATTTGATGTCGTTACGAGTTGTCAAAAGCCCGAAACTCTGATGACCAGTCTTATCAAGGAATATTGCCTAGTACCTGGATTGTGGAGGTCAGATATGCAGTCGCTCCAAGTAAAATACTGGTATTCAACTGGAAGCCGATTCCAATATAGTTGGGAAAAGCCCGCCAACGCAGTTGTCTTTGTTGTGGCAAATTACTTTTTCCTGCTTTAGTATAACTAAGTACAGGATGTTATATAAGTTTTTATTAAACTTTCATCATTTTCATTGCAGCCGAGAGACGTCCACTGCTGGACATAGGCCTTCCCCAATTTGGGGGGGGGGGGGGGGGGGTTGCCATAATCGCCACGCTTGGCAGGCGGGTTGCCGATCGCATTATGTTGGTAAAATGTTAGTAAGTCCCATAGTCGCCTTTTATGACACCCACGAGAAGAAATGGGATGTTGCTGTTTAAAACTTTATAAAAGTATAACTAACTCAAAAGCTGAACTGTAAACTCCACATACAAAAACACTAAATTCTTATACTTGTCAGTTACGAAGGCAGTCGTTTATTACCCACAAAAGTTTTCATTTAAAAACGTAACGTTCTTCAAAATAAAGGAGAGTACTCACCTTCTTCTCGGTCAACTTCTCGCATCGTCGCTGCTTGCATATCTGATGCGACTTGTCGTTGCGACACGGTGCGCAGTCGCCGCAGTTGTCTTTGCGTTGGCAGCCGATGCATTCGCCGCATCTTTTCCGCTTCTTCTTCGTCTGCGATCGGAAATACTGATTTATTATTAAGATTAGTGCTGATAAGGATAGTCGTTTTAAAAAACCTGAACCACCATTTTTTTTTGTGGGTGGTAAATCATCAAATGATGGCTCCCGCTCTGGGCGGAGCGGGAGGGCGTGTCACATTTTTACTGACTAAAACCCACCCGTGTTCCTTCAGTTGCCTATATGCCAGGGCCACGGTAACTCTTTCGAACAAATCTGCGACCATAGTAGGAACCTGAACTACTAAGGTTTTGAAAAATATTTAATTTTCTGTCTGTAAAAGTTCTGTAAGGTATACTTGTTCCGACTTCGCCATCTTGTCAATTATTTGCTATATGCCACTTAGCATTTTAATTATTTTTTAAAGAGGCTACCGCCAAAAATACGAAAATAATAATTTTTCAATTTATTGGACGATGAAATAACACCGTTTAAAATTTTTAATTCGTGAAAATTGCTTCAAACTCTTCATTAAGTCATATTTTACTGTTACAACTCTCGTATCTGATCGTATTCCCGTTGGTTGCGTGTGCGATTCATTCACGATCCCGAGCAAAACGTTGGCCAAACCCTGCCAAATATTTGGCCAACTATGAACGCTACAAACGCTTTAAGTGAGGTAGAAAGGCAGAAAGATATGGCAAATGTTTGTCGAATTGTGACCAATATAAAGGGACGTTGCAATTACTGGCCAGACAACAATTTCGGAGTATTCCGCGCTCATTATTATGACTCGTCTCGGTCCTGCGCCGGCGCATTGAATCGGAGCGATCTCATTTTACTCTCAATAGGACTTCGTAATTCGGCAGCCTTAGTAGTTATCGATAAAATTACTTAATGTTTTAACGAAGAACTGAACTTTTTTTATCTTCTTCATTTAATAGGTATTAAGTGGCAATACCAGTTCTTTATAAAAGTAAAGCTCAAGTAGCTCCAATATTTTTTTTCACACATAAATTACAGGTAATCCTATTTTCCATATTATAGGTAAGCAATTTAAATACCTTCAATGTTGCAAAGCATATTATTTCCCTACAATGAAAACACACAACAGCTGTGATACGGTAAGAAGAAGTCCGCCATATTTGTTGCAATTTCATTCGTGCAACGTTCGTACTTATCTCGGTCGTAATCGGAACCAACCGATTGTGGTACCGACAAACAGCTGACGATTATTTAAAAACGGAATTCTATTCAAATTGGTACTCCGAACGCTTGTTTTAGTTAGACGGCGGATAAACATATGCTTCCGATAAAAAAAGATAAATAATTATTTAATAAAGAATACCTAATTATTTAAAGCCTGACCATGAAAAAAAAAGTATAAACGTTTTTCCAAAGACGTTAATTACAGTATCTAATCGCTAAAAATTGATTCCTATTCCTGTTAGCACCCTAGAAATATTCCAATCACCCGTTCATCCTGCAGATGTTGTTTTTTTTTTAACATTAATTAAACCGACTGGCATTATAGTGCATGCCTTTGCTTTGTAAGAACTAAGAACCTTTAGTCTATTACATGCAATACTACAACAGATGTGACACGAAGCTTATTTCGCGGGAAATACTTATTTTAAAGTATGTTTAGTATTTGTGGAATCGTCTATAAATTAATCATGTTTTTGAAAATATATCATCGCTCATGTGTTCCCCGAAGAGATAGGCAGAGTTGTACCTATAGTTACGTAACTGGGTGAGCCTATTACCATAAACCACACAATAATGTTTTTTTTTTTTAATAGTATCGAAATCAAACAATAAACTACCAAGAGGGAGCGCTTCAATAATTCAGACCCTAATATAGCAGAATACAATCAAAATAAGGAGTCACAAAATTATCTTTAACTATATCCAAGTGCTACGTCACTAAAATATAGCTCACTTCTGCTTTTCCTAATGTTTTGTCCACATTTCTAGGAAGCTTTGGATTTTCCCCGTTTGACTCATTCCATTCGCATAATGACTAATAGCTGCGGCTAGACAAAGGAAAATGTAATCTATCATAGCGTAATAAAGAATAAGTCCGAATGATGCTAGTTTAAGATTTTTATTTCAGCTCTGCAGTAATGGCGGAAAATTTTTTTCGATTCAAAATTAATGTTCTGGAATGCCTAATTTGAATTTTATATACCTACGCAGATTTTAGGTAGATAGTTGAATAATTTCATAGTACTTTTTCAGATGATACTTTTTACGTATGAAACCATTTTTGAAACAGTGTAAAATAATTGTAGAGAATTTTATTTATTTATTTACGTTAAATGGAAGTAACCTGTAATTAAGTTAAGTGCAACTATAATACAGCTTTATGATCGACTTTGTTAAAGAAAAAGTTGCTATAAAGCATATTTCTATAAAGTATTCGATTACAATCGGTATTAACTCAAGGCAGCTGAACTTCGATAAATTAAATCGTCAAACACTTTAGTCGAGTCATCACATCAATTAATAATTAGTCGATTATAAATCGATCGCTCTAATAACTATCTTATCGACTACTGAGAAATTACTTAATCGAATTTCTATTTAAAAATTAACCGTCAATAATATTGATAAAAAGGTGTAACTTAGTCGATGTTTTAAAAAAGAACTAAACATGTGTGAAATTCACTCGCGTGGAGTTCGTTGCATTTATTTGAATTTGCTGTAACCGTCCAATTAAGACATGCCATTGTGACTAATGATCATTAGAGCTAACATCTAAAACATTATAATCGGTATAAAATAAGGTAACAAGAAACGATTATTTATAATGTCCGTACACTTCAAAAGTATCGTTTGAATCGATTATTTAGTTGGCAATACTACTAATAACGTTGATATCTCATCCAAACATATTGAAGGACATACTAAACCTTTACTACTCGTCCACATAATTCATTTGAACAACACTCAATTATACTGATTACCGATTAACGATCACTAAAGATGAAGTATCGACTAATCGAGGTGCATCTCTAATAATTACTGTCTATTGTAGAGGCAGCTGCGAGCCAAGGTGTTCGTTATTAGACTAGGAAACGCTGACATTTATTGTGCAAAGAATGTCGTCAAGTCTGGACCTTTTCTAGCAGGTCCTGCACATAGATAAGTTTTTTTGAACTGGCAACTTCAATTATAACAAATTCCTGAAGAATATTCTTGTCCGTTCGATTCTCAAGTGGTAACTAGCATTAGAATAGTTCTTTAAATTTTTAATTGATTAAGAGCAGTCGTGCATTTTGTAAATGATTTGTTTATTAATACTGTCTGCAAATGCTTCAGTTGTTTTAATTGGAGTACACTAATTATATTTTTCTGTAATTGAAAGGTTCGGTAAAACAGTCATTTTGTAGCGCTCGATATCGTTAGAAAGCAATGTCAGTGTTGCTGGGCACTCTACAAAGGTGATACAAAAATAGATATAATTGTATCGAAGAAAAAGTACCGGCACCTACTTGGCTTAATGATTTACTTAACAAGTACCGTCTTACTTTAAAACTCCTTACTTCGAGCCACAATTAAAACAGACTAACTCCGTTAATATCGAAGGCTTTTCAAAACTGCCGACTAATTGCATTCGCTGTTAAATTTCAAAGTCATAAAATTTTCTAAGCAGGACACGCATAAATCGCCCGACTTTAATTTGTGTTTTAAACGAGAGAGGAAGTTAATTTATTGGTGGAGCAAGAGAATCGGCTAACTATTAAATTTATAGCCGCGAAGACAAGGAGTTCGGCCATTTCGAAACTCAAGTCCGGGAATAAAAACTGCTCGGCGAATAATGTGAGGTTTATAGGTCTCACATCTATTTATTTGCTGGATTGGAGGAACTACTATTCGGTTCACTTATTAAAACTCACTTTAAAACTTGAAGACGTATTTATTTCTTTAATCAGTCGCCCATGGCGTGGTTCTTACAACTAACTTAAAATTCGAACATGCCTATATTTATAGTTAAAACACATAGGTGCAAGTTGCGCCGACTGCGCCGAGTTATCAAATTTTAAATTATCCAATGACATAACTAATTAAGTTTTAGGTTTTTGCGATCGACTCCGAGTCCACCAATCAGAGGCAGGCAAGAGCGTCTCGAGGTTTGGACAGGTTTCGACACGTTCTGATTTGACCAAACTTGACTCCGGAATAGATCGCAATTACAAAGATTCTTAGTTCCTAAATTGAATAGAATCAAACTATATCTAAACTAACTTATAGGTGCTATTATTTACATTGATCATACATAGTTACATATTATTACAGTACATAGAATGTATATTATCACATAAACGATCTATGCTATGGGTGTCCTGTACAATACACATTATTACTTAATCAATCTATGGGCGTCCTGCACATTCCTCCCGCCGTGCGTCGTCCGCTGCTGGCGTCGCAGTCGTAGCTTCCGGTGCAGGATCGTCGTGGTCTATTGATAGCACCACTATCTTCTTCACTGCACGTCGCAGGATACCTCCTTTCGTCGATACGTCCACTGTGCGCACCACTCCATCAGGGCCGGGGAATGTAGCACAGATGCGTCCTCTGATCCACATGTTTCTTGGGAGGTTGCCATCTACGATGAGCACTAGGTCGTCGACCTTGGGAATTATGCCTTTAGTGTGTGGCTCTCTGCGATTCCTTAGTTCTGGGAGATATTCTTTCAGCCATCTGGCCCAGAATATATCGGCGAGCCTTTGAGCTGCACGCCAACTGGCTCGTAGACGTAAGTCACTGTCGTCGAATTCCCCTGGAGTCGCGATGCGACCTGGACCGCCCAAAATGAAGTGATTGGGCGTCAATGCTTCAGGATCTTCGGGGTTCACTGACACGTGTGTAAGTGGTCGGCTGTTCACTGTGTGTTCGGCTTCGATGAGGAGTGTGTTGAGCACTTCTTCGCTCGGGAACCGCTCGTTCATTGTGGTGGCTAGTGCTGTCTTCACCGACCTCACCATGCGTTCCCAGGCGCCCCCCATGAATGGTGCCCCAGGTGGGATGAATCGCCAGTCGATCATCTTCTTCGACGCTTCCTCTGCTGTAGCCGCGAAGATGGCTGCTCGCAGTTCCTTTTCGGCGCCGTGAAAGTTCGTCCCGTTGTCGGACCACAGCTGTGCTGGACATCCTCGACGTGCCATCATACGTCGTAAAGCCATGATCGCTGAATCTGTGTTGAGCGATACCACAAGTTCAAGGTGTATGGCGCGCGTTGTCAGGCACGTGAATAAGGCAACGTACCTCTTCTGATGACTTCGTCCCACTGTGATTGTTAATGGTCCGAAGTAGTCCAAGCCGGTGTAAGTGAATGGCCTCTGATGATGTGCTAATCGACAGGAAGGGAGGTCCCCTGTCATTGGTTGAGGGGGAGAGGCTGCCTTTATACGACATCGCAGACACTTGCTTATAATGTTCTTCACAGTTGGTCGTAGACGTAGCACCCAATGTTGCTGACGACACTCGTTGACTATGGTCTCTGTACCCGCGTGATGTAGTTTACGGTGGACGTGTTCGATCCATAATCGTGTCGTGGCGTGGTTTCCATCTAGGATCATGGGTTTCTTCAGGCGCTCTGTGATGTCCGTCATGGCGGTTATTCTGCTTTTCAGACGAATCTCTCCTTCGATGAATTCTGTGCACAATGGGTGTAGGCGACTGCTTCGTGAGATGGGCTTCTTGTTCTTCAGGGCTTCTATTTCTTCCTGGAAGGATTGTTGTTGTGAAGCTCTCAGGATCAGACTTTCGGCGCGGTGTAAGAGTTCAGCAGTGAGAGGTAGGTGATTATTTGTGACCTGTAGTCTCTCTTTCGGTTTGACCCGCACCATCTGCTCACCCCTTCTCCAATCAGGGTCGTTGCTATTGTTCTTCTTGGTTCTCTTGTAGTTAATATTCTCCCCTGATTGGCCGCAGAGTTGCAGGAACTGTAGAACTCGTGCTGTGGCTCGTAGGTACCTCTCCCAGCGCGAGAATCTATTGACTTTTGGTATAGCCTCGCTGAGCTGCACTTTCTTGTGTACGACGCTGCAGGTTCTTTCTTCTCCTGTGATTATGACAGGGTTCTTCTCATCAGCTGGCCATGTATCTGGGGGTCCTCGGAGGAATTCGGGACCGTGGAACCAGCGGTGATCTGCATCATAGTGTTCGGGTACATCTCTCGTAGCGTCATCTGCTGGGTTCAATTTGGTCGGGATCCAGCGCCATTCGTTGGTGGAGCTATGTTCTTCGATGGCTGCAATGCGGTGAGCGACATATGGTTTGTAAGACCTGGCTCCAGTCCTGATCCATGACAGTGTAGTTCTGCTGTCGCTCCAGAACGTGGTTGATTCTGGTACTCTTTCATGTTCTTCCTTAACCGCTGTCGCCATTCTTGCACCAAGCACTGCTGCTTGCAGCTCTAATCTTGGAATTGACATTAGCTTCAGTGGTGCCACCTTGGCTTTGGCTGTTATCAGGCAGACGTAGGTTCTTTCGTCGCTGGTGACCGTTCGCCAATATAATGCTGCTGAGTATGCAGATTCGCTTGCGTCGGTGAATATGTGCAGCTGTAGTGATTCCGTAGCGCTGAAGCCTGGATAAGTTCGGGGAATGGAGACAAGTTCAAGTGCTCTGAGATGAGCGAGCCATTTCCTCCAGCTTGCGGCTAGGTCACTGTCTAGGGCTTCGTCCCATGCTGTTCCACGACGCCAAACTTCTTGCAGTATTTGCTTGGCTCTGATGGTCACCGGCGATACAAGTCCCAATGGGTCGAATAAGGACATGACTATTCGGAGGGCTTCCCTTTTAGTAGGCGTGTCGTTCTGTAGGACGTTCTGAGGTATGCGTGTTAGGTTTAGATTGAAGGCAAGTGAGTCTACTATTGGTCTCCATATCAGACCGAGAACTCGTTCTGTCTGGATGTCGTCTTCCAGCTTGATGGTGTTTTCAGTCTCGGTTATCTCCCCTAGTGCTTCAAGAAGGGCGCTAGAGTTTGATGACCATTTCTTGAGTTCGAAATGTGCTTCGCTGTGAATGCTACGCACTGCTTGTGAGACTCTTACTGCTTCTTCTAACGTGTCGAAGCTGTTCAAATAGTCATCCATGTAATGTTTCCTTTTGATGGCTTCGACTGCCTCTGGTTGGTCATGTTGGAATCTCTCGGCGTTTGTGTTCTTCACATATATCGCTGTAGCTGGCGAGCAAGAGGCTCCGAAGATCAGCGACTTCATACGGTATTTTTCAGGTGGCTGGTTGTCTCTTCGGTCTCCTCGCCATAAGTAGCGGAGAGCGTCCCGGTCTTCTGGTCGAAGTTCTATTTGTAAGAACATCTCAGTAATATCAGCGGTCACGGCGATTGAGTGCTGACGGAAGCGCATTATTACTCCTGGTAATGATTGCAGAAGATCTGGACCAGTGAGCAGTTGATCATTTAGCGATATTCCTCTGGTCTTGGCTGCAGCGTCACAGACAATTCTTAACTTGTCCGGTTTCATTGGATTGAAAACCGCGAAGTGAGGTAGGTACCAGGTCCTATGTTCTGACGTGGTCGATGGAGCTGGTTCGGCGTATCCCTTTGACACTAGTGCTTCCATTTGTTCATAGTACCTCTTCTTTAGTTCTGGATCTTTATCGATTTTCTTTTCCACACTGATGAGCCTGGTCATAGCGCTATCGTAGTTGTCTGGCATTTTTATGTTCTCCTCTCGCCATAATAGAGCAGTTTGGTACCGTCCTTCTGTGGTCCTCCTCGTATGGTGCTGTAGAATACGAAGTGCTTTTTCATCTGGATCATTGATGGGTTTCCTTGGATTGACTTGCATGTTATCCATTGTGATGTATTCCTTCACAAGTTCATGAAGATCGTCGTCTGTGTAAGCATGTCTGATGAAGTTCACTCTGTGGCCAAGCGCTCGTGTGTGGCTGCCGTGCAGGACCCAACCGAGTGGCGTTAGTGATGCTACTGGTTGGTTCTTCTTTCCTGTTTTGATTTCTATTGTGATGAGAAGATCCCAGTTGTCTTGGCCGATCAGGAGTCTGGGTCTTGCATCTTCAGTCACTATATCTTTGGCTATGCCTCGAAGATGTTCACAATGCCTGACTGCTTCTCCAGGTATCCTCTGTGCAGCCAACTCTAGCTGCTTCACCGTTCTTGCCTGTAACTTGCGTTCAACTGTGTGACGTCCCTTGATGCAGAAGTTCACTCGACGAGATGTCACGTCGATTGTGGGTTCGCCATCGAAGGATGATATACGTAGTGGTTCATATGATCCTTCTGCTCCGATCTGACTGGCCAGGCTCTCGTCGATAAGTGTTACTGTGGAGCCATCATCCAAGAGCGCGTAAGTATCCACAGCTCCCGCCGGTCCAGAAAGGTGTACTGGTATTATTTTCAGGAATGACACCTTAGGGGTCCACGCTGAATGTACCTTCTCTTGTTCTTCGTTGGGGCACTCGGGTTCTTCTTTCTTCCTGTCGGCGTGTAACATCTTGTGATGTAGGTGGACACAGTCGTTTATTTCGCATTTCTTTGGTTTACAGCTGTGTTGCTTTGTTCTGTATTTGAGGCAACGAAAACACAACCGATTCTTCTTAGCTATGTCCCACCTAACATCGACAGTTGCTTTCTTGAATTGTTCACATTCTATGATGCTGTGTCCCTGTCGTTCACATAAACCACACTTCGGCTTGTTAGTTTCTTGCGTGGCATGTACCCGTTGCTGGCGTCGCTGCGTGTTCTGTTGAGTAGGTTGTGCGGTTGCAGCGATGTTTTCAGGCAGGGCGTACGGGCTGCATATTTCAGCTTCGATCTTGATGAATCGGGTGAACTTCAGTAGATCAGGTTCGGTTCTGGAGTTCATCGCTGAAAACTGGTACCACTGTCTCTTCAAGGTAGGTGTGAGCTTCTCAACAATAGCTTTAGTTACTTCGGGATTGTAAAGATAATGTCCACAGTTCAGTGCTTGCAGAGTTCCAACTATACTTTCAACTTTAGTAGCGAAGGTGCAAACATCACGCGGAGATTCGGTGAGGCGCGGTAGAGTTCGTAGACGTTCTATCTCAGCCATTGCAATTGAGTCTGAACGTCCGAAGCGTAGCTCGAGTGATTTCATAACTTCACTTGGGTCTGCATTCACTATTAATAGACCCTGTACAGCTTCCTTGGCTAGACCTCGAAGGCTTCTTCTAAGTCTGGACATGTTCTCCCCTGCTGTTAGTCTATGTGCCGTCTCATAGTAGGCGGCGCGAAACGTGAGCCAGTCTTGATGAGCTCCGTTGAAACAGGGTAGTTCGGTGTATCTCGTGGGCTGCTGGTACTGTGTAGATTGCACAGCGTGCGTGATCGCAGCAGCAAGTTCTTTCAAGTCCGTCCTTGGTTCTTGGACGGTCATTGTTGTAGGCTGACGTGCGGTGTGCGTAGATGGCATAGACTGTGGCACCCGGGTCCCGGCGGCGTAGCCCGTCGTGTAGTCGTGATGTGGTGCCGTAGTGTAGATCGGTTGCCATGATGTGTTCGTAGTTACGTACGTCGAGTTCTGTGGCCAAGGAGCGGCGGGTTCCGCCGACGCTGACGTTGGTTGCGGCTGCGCAGGCACATAGTTCGGTTGCCAGGATGCGGTTGTGTACACTGGTTGTAGGTTCGGGTGTGGCTGCATAGGCGCGGTGTTCTGCTGCCAGGCGGCGCTCACTGGCAGCCGGTTCAGGTGCGATTGTTCGATCGCAAGGTTCGACTGCCAGGCGGCGATCACTGGCGGTGGGTTCAGGTGCGGCTGTTCAGTCGCAAGGTTCGGCTGCCAGGCGGCGGCAGTGCTCACTGGCAGCATGTTCTCGGGTTCAGTAGTGCTGACTCCCGCCGGTAAAGTCGCCGGGATGTTCCAGGACACGGCAGCGTTCACTGGAACTGCAGGTTCGGTCGACGACTTTACGTTAGATTCATGTGGTCGATCGGCGATAGCGAGTAGCTGACTTGTTTGTAGCCACGTAGTCACTCGTTGATCATTGCCAGCTTCCGAGGCCACTGAGGATAGATCTTCATCGGTAGATTCAGCTTCGACCTCGGCAAGGCGTGCGGTTGCTAGTTCTACTAACCTTTGTGCTAGCTCCGCCTTGGCTTTAGCTACGCGACGCGATTTCGACACTTTTTCACTCGTAGACTTCATACGGCGACCACTTTCTTTGTTCTTAGGTTCATCGGCGACTCTTTGTTTAGCTGTGCGTTTAACTGTTGACTCGGTCGCGGCGGGGGCCTCCGATGTATCAGCTGTCGTTATCGTAGGCTCCGTAGTGGTCGTCTCAGTCGTAGTCTCAGTAGTGGCTTCTGTAGTGGCTTCCGTAGTGGTTTCAGTCGCTGCTTCATTTGCTTTTTCAGTAGCGGTTTCGGTTCGTTCTGTAGCTGTAGTCGACGGTTGTCTACCCTTTTTCCCTGTAGACCTCGTAACTGGCATTGTTCTTGATGAGTTGTTATAAATATTCTTCAAATAAGTTCACACTGGAGTCTTGTTTAATAGCGTTTTCACTCGAATCCGGCTCGCGAAGGACCAGACAATGTGAGGTTTATAGGTCTCACATCTATTTATTTGCTGGATTGGAGGAACTACTATTCGGTTCACTTATTAAAACTCACTTTAAAACTTGAAGACGTATTTATTTCTTTAATCAGTCGCCCATGGCGTGGTTCTTACAACTAACTTAAAATTCGAACATGCCTATATTTATAGTTAAAACACATAGGTGCAAGTTGCGCCGACTGCGCCGAGTTATCAAATTTTAAATTATCCAATGACATAACTAATTAAGTTTTAGGTTTTTGCGATCGACTCCGAGTCCACCAATCAGAGGCAGGCAAGAGCGTCTCGAGGTTTGGACAGGTTTCGACACGTTCTGATTTGACCAAACTTGACTCCGGAATAGATCGCAATTACAAAGATTCTTAGTTCCTAAATTGAATAGAATCAAACTATATCTAAACTAACTTATAGGTGCTATTATTTACATTGATCATACATAGTTACATATTATTACAGTACATAGAATGTATATTATCACATAAACGATCTATGCTATGGGTGTCCTGTACAATACACATTATTACTTAATCAATCTATGGGCGTCCTGCACAAATAATAAAAGGTGGAATTACGGTGGAAGTTTCTCTTTTTCGGGCTCTCTCGAATATCCACTTTCAGCGGGCGCGTAGCTGAATGAAAATTCTGAGAATTCTTATATCTTACGGCGAATATATAGTCGGCTTTTCGCGATTCCCCGACGTCTTGTTTACGCAATTCGCCAATTCGTGGGAAGGGAGATTAGTTGTCGTTCCTGATTTTATTGTGTTGCTTTGAAACTTGGCTACGTTTCGTATGTATCATTCTGTTTACAATGTTCTGTCATATATCACCGACTAATGATTATTGGTTATGGTGCAGTAAATGGCGAAATTATTTGGCGGACGTTTGGCAAACTCGAAACTGTTAATGTTTACATTAATAATTGTACATGTAAACAAAAAAGTAATACTATCGCTGCTTTAACAATGTAAACTTAGAAGTTATTTAAACTCAGAATATTTAAACCTTTAATGGCTTATATTTACACTCATTTCGTTTGAGATTTAATTTCATTTAGCAAGAAATTGTGTCAAAATATTAACTGTACACAGGTCAAGATTACCAGTTTAGATTATAGAAGCTACTATTGAAATATGAAAATGCTCACCTGTTTTTCACTGCTTATGTCGTCCATTTCCATAGGTCCCGTCGCCATGGGAGGTGCCCCATGCATCGGTGACTTGAACCCTGCAGTGGAAGACACAGCCGAGACCTGACCACTGCTCTCAGACCCGACCTCCATGTTAGACCCATCAGACTCTGTGCTATTCGCGCGCATTTTCCGTCGCTCCTTCTTCCTAAAGTCCGATCTGGTTGGTGACGAACCGGTCCCAAACCCATTCGTCTTTTTCTCATAACCGTTATCAATCATCATTGGATTCTGGAAATTACTGTGGTGTAGTCCATTCGGTGTATATTTCTCCTGTAGCGCTTTCACATCAAACGGCTCGTTTTTCAACACATGAACTACGGTTGGACTTTGTATGTTTTGTATTAAGCTCCCGTTTTGATGGAGGAGAGCTCCATTTTGGTGTAAAATGCCATTTTGTGTCGGATAAGCGTTGATCGTGGCTATGTTAGGTTGGTACAATTGTATGTGTCTGTCATCAATGTACGCTTGTCCGGCCGGTGCCAGATCCCTCGCCTGCAAGGGCGCTGGCACGATGGGGAAGCTCCGAGCGTTCACAGCTGTTAGTGTATGGAATGTTGTGGCGTTGACAGGTGACAGTGTCGTCAGGGTGGTCGATAAGGGCGCCATCTGGGCTAGAGTGGTGAGATGCGCAGGCGAAGACGGCGTGGTGAGCTGCGTGAGCTGGGTTAACTGACTAGGACTCGCGCTCGGTGTCGGGCTCGCCGTGACCGGCACCGGGGTCACGCTAGGCAGACCCGTTTCCGGTATCACCGATGTTTCGGGAAACGTTTGGAACTGGCTTTGGAAGGACGGCAGCTTATTCTGGATCGGCTGCAGTGTGACGGGCTGGTAGTCCAGTGCCGCTGAGAAGCCAGCCCGTAGGAATGAATCTTTGGAGTGCACCGTGATGGGCATTGATTCCCAAGGTCGGTACTGCGGCTGGCTAGCGATGACGGAGACCGTGTCTCCGGTTCTCTCGTAGTACTCCCAGGCGGGGTCTAAGAGCCGTGTATCGGCTGTGAGGATCCGCTGCTCGTTCTCCATTTCGCCGAAAGAGGAGAACGGCGGAAGAGCGCTGTCTGCGCTGGCGTCGCTGTTGAGCGCCTCGCTCATGACGCCTTGCCTCGACGGTGCCTCATCGCGTCGGGGACCATAAAACCTTACAAAAATAAGCTCTAAGTCTATTGTAGTACTGAACCCTCGGAACTGCACTGGAACTTACAATTTGTACTCTTGACGTGGCTCCGCTAATTTGTTAATGTTCGGTATCTAAGTAGCACTTACTGTTACGGTTATACGGCACACTGGTTTACACTAAAACTAATCACAATATCTTCGTTATCCAACTAAGGAATAAATATAAAAGTCCTTAATAAGAGGCAGTTGAACTTACACGAACTCTTAAAGTCTAAGGGTTTATAAAAATCTTTGGCTGACTTCTTTTACAAAATGCTCGAGGATTCGGTTCGTATTATAATTGTTAACGATCGATAAAATATTTTGTGCACTCGTTTAACGATTTCTATTATTTTGGAACGTTTAAATACTGGTCGTTGGTTGATTAACTTCGCTCGTTCAAGGCTTTTTTTTATTGTAAATACCGATCACTTCAGACTTAAATTAATTTGTACTGTTTGGGAGTTAGCGTATACTATTACGATTTTAGATTTATCGTTAAAAGGTTTAAAAAATAGTGCTTATATTTAGATTTTCGAAACGAAAGATATGACTGGAGGCTTTGGTTTGAGGATTTCGTGGCTTTTGGTTGAACGTGTTTCAGTTTCGGCGCATGAGGCGTCGTCTGGGCCGGTTATCCGTATGGCCGGCACCAATCTGTGGACAAAAACATAACATTAGAACAACTATTCTAGGAAAATTGTAAGAAAATTGAAAAGAACTTGGATCGTTTTTTATTAAGGAACGACGTAAACTGTGAAGAAGGAAGAATAGAGGAGGTAAGAAAATTCTCAAGTTATGGGCAGGCCCTGACATGTTTACTGCGATGGCGGGGCACGCATGCGCGGGCCTGTGTTTTGAATAGAGCGCGAATCGATGCAATGGCGCGAATAACCTATACTTGCGAACTTTCGAAGGAAATTGGTAACAATCAGTTGTTGTTTATTGTCTTCAATGTAATAGCTTTATGATATCCTAAATGAGATTATTATTTTGAATATCTTGAGTTTGAATTATTGGTTTGTTGTTGAAGTAAGCGAATGTAGGAAAGTTTGAGACCCTAAATAATTGTTATATTTGAGAATTAGTTTATAGATTTTGAATATTGTTGGTTTTAATAAGAAGAAGCTTTAGGCTTACATAATAAGCGATAAACATGAAACGATGCGGGTTGACAGCAGTGGTGGCCCAGTGGTTTCGGCCCCGACTTGTACTTGTAGGTCAACAGTTCGAACCTAGGCAGGTATTTTACTCTGTGTAAATTCTTTCATCACCACTGCTTTAAAAACGGTGAAGGAACATATCGTGAGGCAACCGGCTTGTCCTAGAACCAAAAATTCGAAGACATGTGATGTCTACCACGCCGCCAGAGTCCGCGTGACGGATTAGAGCCCACTTTCTCTCACAGACAGGAGGCTTGTGTCTCAGAAGTGGGAACTAGTAAGAGTAAACAATATGCTCCTAAACGAAATGAAAGTGGTAAAGCACAAAAGAATTAACCCTTCTCCTATGGTACAAAACATAACCCAGGCGATAATTATGGGCTTAATTTACATCTGTAGTTATTGCAAAGGTTACCTTTGAGCTTCAAATATTAAAAATCTTTTTTTCCAAACACCTTTCAATATAGTGCAACCCAAGTACCAAAATCATCTCGAAAGATAAACAGCATCACCGTATCAAACTAACATTAGCAAATCGTTCGGCGCGTTAATGTGCGTTGATAAAACCGTCGGTGCGCGATAATCACGTTGTCATGTGCCGGTAACATTTCGCTGTGTGACGTCAGCCCCCACACCCCGTTAACCTGACCCCAATAGGGTGCGTGCAAGCCCGTGCAAGAAAAGCGAAGAAAATTACTGTCCATCCAGTTTAATTGTTTTTATTTTATTTTTTAGTGTGGTAAGTCCGTTTTGTGGATGGCAACATTGCATTGGTGTGAAAGGATTCGGAGGCGTTTTTAAATTAGGAATTGGAAAAGTGTTTTTTTTTTTTCAGAATTTATTTTTTCATCACTGTTGCATCAAATGCAAGAAACGTAAGAAGGCTGGTAGGAGAGTGTAATTATAAATTAAATACAGTCAACGGCATCTACATATTTTTAAAATATAGAAATGTAAAAATTTCCAAATATGATTTTACTGGTAGGGTATACTGAAAAATATTTTACTTTGAATAAGAAGTTAAAAAAGTAGTTAAAAGAAGGAAGAAGTGACCGGAAAAAATGTTGCGTACATGAAAAGAAACAGCAGAAAATGCGCAGGAAACCGCTAAAATAAATTACTATTTGTATCCGTTTCCCGCCTGTTTACAAAGTAACTATTCTTTATTATGAGCACCAAATGTCTATGAAACAACAATAAAATGCGAGCTTTTTGTTACACGACCAATTTGAGGATACTGTCGAACTAATCCTATCTTGGAACTTCTTAGATGCCATCTTATTTGGTAGCATTATCACATGGAGTAAACAATTTCTATAAATAGAAGGGTACGGCAATAGTGCCTAATGCTACGCTCTATTTCTGTCTCACTATTTTAAGGGCGTACTATTTTTGAAATGTTTCAATTTAAAACTGTCTATTTCCACTGATCGAGATTCAATGTGACATTTTTAGAAAATTTATTTATAGGCTGTTATTTTTAAGATGTTTTTGAATTGTTTTCCTTATTTAAACTTGATTAAGATAAAGTGATATTTGTTTGTTTTATTATTTTCAATTTTAGTCTTTGAGACATTTTCCTAAAAGTTCAGTTTTCTTAATTATGCCCATCTATAATAATATTCATGGAATCTTAATTTAAATATCATTTCTAAATTTAAAATTTCAAAATGATTGTTCTAATTGACTCATCTACACGTGTATATTTAAATATGGAACAAGAAGTTTCATCGCATGGAGAGGTATGGAGATCGATTAGCACTTCATTTGCAGTATTGATGACGTCAGAGCATTGTTATTATTAAACCTGGGATTATTTATGTCGATTAATTGTATTATTAGAGATAATATCACGTGATGAAACAGAATCGAATTCTATTTTTGAATTGGAATGCTGGTTTTGACATTCAACATCATTTATTTGTTATGGTTGCCCTGAATCCCAAAATATGTTAATGCTTAATTTCAAAATTACAAAACCAACTCGTTAGTTACGTTAGTGTAAAAGCTACTAAGAACTACATACACGTATAGTTTTATATTATAAACCACCCATAACATAAATTTGAATATAGTCTCTACATTGTCTTTAACATGGCCGCTACTAATTCCTTATTGATGAAATTCTCTCATTATAAAAGTTTCGTGAATCGGAGCTATAACTAAGGCTTCCAAAGGATACGCATCAAAAGAAATGTCTTTTGTTTCCATCACAAAGAGGGAGTAAATTGCAACTTGCTGGTTTCGACTTTTTCGCTTTCCCTCAAGTACTGTGCCGTATTTTCCTGAGGGACTTAGAAGATTTTTCTGTTCCGTTACCCATCTACATGAAATTAATGTAGGTTTGTGGCTTCGCGTACTGTTGTGTTTTGGACAAAGTTAACTGTCTAGTAATGGTTGAGTGGTTTGATGGATCTCTAAGAGATATATTATGGCTTTTATTGTAAGGACAACACGGGATGTGTTGAATGGAGTTGCAAGTAAATGGTGAATTGGTGACTTATTTCACATTTTGTAGGTGTTCTGCGGTTTAATTCGCGTTAGGACCTATGACGTCAGGTCTTACTATTTCAAAATCGAACAAATTCAAACCATCCTTTGTGATTCCACATTCAAATCTCACGTCAACGTTCAAAAATCATTCCGCATTACATCACCATCATTCCAAAACGTTCCGACTAGTAATCACAGGGCAAAACTCTTTGTAGAAGCGCACAAAGAGCGTTCCTCGAAAAAAATTAAAAAGCTCACTTCAGAACGCAACCACCTCGCATGTGTGCTGTATGTGTTCGAACGTGTGTGTTACAAGGATTCAGAGGGTGCCGAAGTGTGGGTGTGTGCGGCCGTGTGGGTAGAACGCGATAGTATCTGGGTCTGGGTTGTCAAGGGCAACCGTACAACCGCTGCAGCGAAAGCATTGCGCTTTCAGCGTTGAGCTGCAATTATACGGAATATTTTTAGCTTCGGATGTTGTCGCTTTTTTGTAGCGACGCGCAAACTGCACCGCACTGCGTTTGGATGTTCGGAAATCATTGAGTCTTGTTATTAAGAATGTGGGTAGTGTGTTCGCGGGGTACATGGTTGTTTTACTAGTTTCTGGTAACATGTGGGTAGATTCTTACTACCTTGAACTGTGCACAGATTGTAGACATTAGACTGTATTATACGGAGCAAAATCTAGAGTTGTTTGAAGATAAAGCTGTGGTTACTGATAATTTACTATTCCATATTGTTGTAAAAAGGTCTATCTATTTTTAAATGGACATAAAACAAAGTTTAAAAATACAGAACATTAAGTAGAAGGCAAAGACAATTTAGTAGTAAGCCTAGTAAAATAGTCTTCCGACTCCTACAAAATGTTAAATAACAGAACATAAAAAAGGTATTTGAACGTTTTTTTCATTACCAGCTGTGTACTGTAACATCCGTTTAAGCATAATACCTGCACAGGAAACCGATATCTCAGTATAAATGATCATTCGTTGATGATAATCTGCTGATAACACATCCATGGTTACTGTAAGTAGTTCGGATATTCTTATCGATGGATCAGCACCTTCATTTTGTTAAAACGATGTTATAAAACCATTAAGAAGGTGCGATTTTAATTTTTTGTAATCCATGGTCAAGATGTCAATTCTTATTGGTGTTTTTGCTTTTTCATTCTTTTTTTAAATAATTTGGCGTTCAAAAATAAGGTCGATCTATCAAATTATACTACGCTTGCTGCGGCTTGGCCCGTGGATGGGTGACTATCTTTGCATACCATGACCTCTGCGTTCCTCGGAAAAAAAAGACGTTAGGCCGTTGGTCTTGGCTGTAATTCACCGATCTTTATTACCTTTTTCGTTACCTTCGGGTCGTTAAAATCCCGAAAGTCTGAAAAACTAGTCTTACCAAAAGTAAACTAGCCTTGTCATATTACTTAGTAACTGTGGAGGTCAGATAGGCAGTTGCTCCATGTAACCACTGGTATTCAGCTGCACCCAGTTAGACTGGAAGCCGACTTCAACATAGTGGCGAAAATATTAGGCAGTTTGATATATTCTCTTTTTAAAATATCTTCGTGCAGTTCTTTCTTTTTATTTCAATTTACCTTTTATATTGTCTACCAGGATAATTAGCATTCTTTCTTTTTTTTAATTGTAGTTCAATATTGGTTTGTTAAACACCATATGATCAACCGGTGGTTGTGCCAGTAGTAGTAATCCTTTTGCAACGGTTTTCATAACCAACTGTTGATATTTCGTCATTGGACTCCAATTAATCAGATCGACCAGTCGGAAATATGTAGGTGAGGATCATACAATAAGTTTAATATTTGTTTGTGGATCTGTATGCTATTCTTCTTTATTAGAGCTTGATATTTGAGGGGATTTCCGAAATATCCCGGTATAGTACGTTTTGAGTCTATTTAAAGGGTGTTTCAGAAAGGTGAGGTCGAAATTAAGGGTGTGGTACATTTCAAAAGAGCACATGAAGCCGCGTTTTGGACATCATAATTACATTAATATAGAATTGATTCTGGTAGCATCTTTCCAAAAGGTAGCATCTTAAGGAGAAGAATGGGCAAGAAACTCCACCGTGACTCTTTTAAAATATTTTATATACATTCATTACATAATTATAAGTGTAATCGATGCACCTAGAATAAATAAGATAACCGTACCACAATAGGTAAAAATAATTAAAATGTAGCAATGACAGGTACATGGTGCTCACACATTTACAAACATTGGTAACGTAAGTGTACCTACGATTTTCCAAAAATATTTATCAAACAGAATAATTTTCAGCTTAGGACCAACATCGTATTGTAATCACGAAAAAAAATATTATCAGTCGTCCCATACATTTAGGTCAAGAAGGTAATCTTGGAGCTTCTATAGTTCTGAATTTAGCTGCATGATTACTGATAAATGCGTGCACTGACTGTGCAGCTCCACTCAATCCATGTGATTCTTTCCTTATAAAACCATTTCTGTCCCAAATCGACCTAGTCTTCACATGATCTGACAAAGATCATGTCTGGACTTTAAATGAGACTGTGATCTCTGAGTTTATATCGGCCTATCTTCTCAGAGTAGTCAGATAGGAAACGCCACCTCATGAAGTTTTTAAAATATGAGATCATATTTAAAACTTACAGAAATAATCATTTATCAGTTATTGAAGTTATGTATGGGACGATATATCCTATACAGTGTGAGTGATTTCATGGTTTCTATTGTTACAAATTGCGTTCTTTACTTGCGTTCTAGAAACACATAGATAAGCTCAAAGATGTCTACTTCTTTCTTCGCTCTACTTCCAACTGTACCGTGTGGTGCCGGAGTACCGTGTGGTGCCGGACGTAAAGAATAACACCACCCCATTTCTTCCCGTGGGTGTCGTAAAAGGCGACTAAGGGACTTACTAGAGAATGGGCAGCAGCGTTCTCTATGTATTTTACCACCATACTGCGATCGCCAACCCGCCTGCCAAGCGTGGCGATTATGGCAAAGCCCCCCAAATTGGGGGAGGCCAATGTCCAGCAGTGGACGTCTTACGGCTGACATGATGATGATGATGATGACTTCCAACTACTCAACTACAGGACGAATCTTTGTGTGATGAGCACAATCATCTGTTCTGTGTCTGGGTGTAATTTATCTATACAAATAAATAAAATTGGAGTTTCTGTTTTTGATATTAAGATAACCACGTTTTACTAAGTGTATATGGATGTATACACGATACATATACCAAAACAACATTTTTTACAATTTTTGTCTGTCTGTGTGTCTGTTTGTTCCCGCTAATCTCTGAAATGGCTGGACCGATTTTGACTACTTTTATTTTAGAAAAATTCTTTTATTTTAGAAAAAAATAACCGTCTTCGAAAACTACGCTGACATACGTCTCAAAATTCGATAAACCCTGGCTGAATCCTACGAAATAGATCAAAATAATGTACTGCAGTATTGTACACCTTAAAAAGGCCTACAAAAATGTTCGCAATGGTATATGTCTATCTCTTAGGGATAACCCACAATAACCATTTTTTATCTTTTACTTTTTACGAGAAATAAGGGCTTATTTACGAAGCGATTACAATACAGCATTAATCCTTATCCAATTAAGTACCTTAAATACATTGTGCATTTAATATCGATCAATATGGCCCTTACAGCATGTAATTTAAATTAATATCTTAGAAGATATTAGAGATTTAAAAAGCGGGCGCAGAGCAGCAGGTCGTACGTCCGTTCCGGCCATCCGTTGGCAGCGGCCGGGTAGTACAGGATAAGTAGGATTGTAATTCATATTACTTTGGCTTCATAGTAATTGCGAATATCATTTGTATTCATTATACTCAAAATAAGCTTAATAGTATTATTCCAAGTAAGAGACCACGAAATGGCTTAGATGTTTAGATTTTTGGATGTTTGTTTCTCAATGATGCAAAGACGGCCAAACCGATTTAGATCGAATTTAGCACAAATATATATTATATCATGGATACGTAACAGATAGGATACCTACTTTATCCCGGTAGTAGGTTCCCGGGTGATATTTTCCGACAGCTATACGGGCCAAGCCACTGGCAAAATTACTAGTCCTATAATTATGTTCGGTGTCTGGTAAATGATTGAGTGTCTGTATAGGTAAAATAGGATCGTTAAGAAAAACCAGGAAGACTTATATTCAACTAAACCAAGCCCTATGTCGCAGTCATCTTACTCTGAATACTATTACTCTTATTTTAAAAACACCAACACACATGATGTTCTCATAAACTATGAATCCTAAGTAATATGAGTTATAATCCTACTACTAATAATATTATAAATGTGAAAATATGTATGATTGGGTTGTTGTTTCTCAATCACACAAAAATGGCTGAATGGATCTGGATCGAAAATAGCACACAGAGTCTATATTACCTATATAACCTGGAATAACACATTCTTATCGCGGTTATACGTCTTCTTGCATTAATTTCCAACATCCACGCGGGCGAAGCCGCGGGCAAAAGCTAGTCTATAATATGTATGTATTTAGAAATATAAGTATTTTTATCAGTTGTCTGGTTGCCATAGTACAGGCGCTGCCTAGTTTGGGATCAGATAACGTTGTGTTGGTTGTCCTAAGATATATTATATTTTACTTCAAATATATACTTGGCATGCATGACTGCCACTTTAAAGATTCTTGCATTCAATAAGCCAATTTTATGATTTGATAACCATTTCTTTTTGTGCTCCGTATTTTTCCGAGCATTAGTCATCCGCCGTATTTCTCAGGAGACATCAACATCGTTTGTTGTTATATTATTGATCCTGCTTATATTGCTATTTCATCATCATGTGAAATAGTTAGTCATATCAGATATATAGCAATACCGTTTAGTTAACCCGTTCTTATAGCTGGTATATTCCTGTTACAACAAGAAGCAACATGATGTATGCCTTCATAACCAAAACGAACGTATTCCAAAACGTAATTTTTCTTCGAATATCGAGCTGTAGCACCATAAGGACTATTTTATTGTTATTTTATTATCTTAAGAAAACTTACAGCTAGGTTAATTAGGACAAAACAGTGAAAGAAGGCCAATTACAAGTTTTCACTGATAAAAATTAGTAAAGAACAAGAGACAGTAGACAAGTTAAATGAAAGTAAGAAATAAAGGAACTTGGAACGAATAAAAGTAGAACGTAAAAAGTGTCAATGATCTTCAAAGAAGCGATTACATAGTGTTTTTTAAGTTTAGTGACACTGGTGGTGAATAAATCAGGATCATCAATACTCTGACACATCGAGTTGTATGCTCTGCTAGCTCTTATCGTTTAACAGTTTTGTCTGCAGATACACCGTACAGATGGAACATGCAGAAGTCGATGATTCCTAAAGGAAAAGGATGGAACTCGTAGCCCACTAACATCATCATCATCATCAACCTAGCCTTTTCTCAACTATGTTTGGGTCGGCTTCCAATCTAAACGGCTGCAACTGAATCCCAGTATTTTATATAAAGCGACTGCCTGTCTGACCTCCACAACTCAATTACTGAGTAATGCAATACTCCTTGGTAAGACTGGTTGTCAGTTTCGGGATTCCGACGCCCCGTAAAGACTGTCAAAGATTCACGATTGACAGCCGGGACCATTAGTTTAACGGGGTTTGGTTTGAAAAGATGGTCACCCATCCACGGACCAACCGCGGCAACCGTAGCTTAACCTGATCGATCGAACCGTGTATTTGTTATTACTAAGCCATAAGCAACAAAAGGACTATATAGAACAGTTATGATTTTTTCATTCATAGATTCTCACACAAATACATCTATAAATCTGTATGTAATGACACAGCGGGCAGGATACGTACATCAGTCTGATTGCCGCCGAGCGATGCGGATTCAATTCTCGCTCTATTATTTTATACGAGCAACATTCAACGACGAGATGTCGTTATTAAGTGTTATTTCGTTTATTGTTTCGGTTTTGGTGGTATGTTTTTCTTTATTTCCATTGTTTTCTTGTTTCACGGCATTATCTACTACTATATCCTTGACTCCAGTCTTATGTTTCGTTTCTTTTGTAACCAATGGGTTGTGAATTTCTTAAGTTTCTTAAGTAGGGTTGCTATTTAAACTAACATCTTCATTATCATCATCTGCCTCGATTTTTCCGACTATGTTGAGGTCGGCATCTAGTCTAACACGTTGCAGCTGAATACCAGAATTTTACATGAAGCGGCTGCCTATCTGGACTCTACAACCCAGTTACTGGGTAATATGAAACGCCTTGATAAGATTACGTGTCAGACTTTTGAGACTTTGCAATTAAATTATCATGTTGTATGAATTATTTTACTGTCATGTCCAGACGTCAAAGAGTATTATTCTGCTGGTGGTAAACAGGATTGAAGTTAGCGTCCAGAACTTCAAGCAGATGCTTTACGTTTCATAAAACACGTAGTCTAGATGGAAAACTAAATCCATATTATTTTCGTAGACAAACAGTTGGAACCCAATAATCACAAAGTTCTACAGGGTTGTTGCTCTCGCTGTTTTCGATATATAAACATTTTTATTGACGAGTTACTTTCGATATTTAGCCTAACAATTTAATATGTGAAATTTATACTTGACTCTTTGATGATAACCTAAAAAATGCATTAAAAACCTAATAAAATCCATAAACATGCCACCATGATATCAGAACTCCATCAAATTTAAAACACATTAGAATGATAAGGCCTCGGCGATATAGAGTTACCGTCCCATCCCATTCAACCACTCGAATCCAGTTGAATAGAAACGCAGATGTTTAGTTTTTTACGACAATCTTTCCCACACTACCACTTTTTCTGATGCCTTAATACTTCAGCAAACTTATTGTTGCACTTCCACGGCATCTAACACATTCAATTTTAATCTCTAACGGCAACGATATAGGGTGATTGTGGGATTTTTGTAAAAGCTATTTAAAGTTGGTCGATACAGTTTTGTAAAGAATTTTTTGTGAGCACGTCTGTCTTTGCTATCGGATGCGACATCGGAAATTGAGCGTTTTTTGTACTTACACCTATGAGATGGAATTGTTTGAAGGAAGTCACATGTGTATGACGATGATTGTATGATTTAGTATTGTTTCCTTCATATATTATCGCGTCTAACTTTAGGTTACTATTAGAATAATTTGAAAAATTATCTAAATTGTTGCATCCGTCATATACACCGTATGCATTGGAGCTAGTGCTCTTCTTTCAGTTTTTCTACTAACTTCCATAATATCTATCCACCATTTAATTGTATCAATATTACAACACGAAAGACATCTTGATAATAGAAAAACCAACTTTTAAATAAAAAAAAAAACGAAAAATGTCTACGATCTTTATTTGCATCGACTGCAAATAACTTAGTAGCAACTTGAAGAACTCCCAATAAATAAAGACTGAAACTAATAACTATAAAATTTTAATATTAACTTTGTACGTAAGCGGTTGGCTCAACTTAAAACTGAATTCTCATTGAAAAGCGAGCGTTCACCGTCGAGACTCCCGCCTTACCCAAATAAAATATCCGCCACAATTACATTTCCAAGAAACTTTTCACTACATCGATGTTTAAACTTTTGCCTAGACGGCTTGTACACATACTGAAGCAGCTATCTATACTTTCAAAACCGTAAGCGTCGCTTTGGTCGGGAGCAATAAGAGGAGGATTATCCCAGAGAGAAAGTATGAATCAACTTATGATATTACTTGTGGCAATAATCGGGATATTTGAGACTACAGACGGATGAGACGCTCCATTTGAACCTTTAGAGGTGATATTAATATTTCAGGTTAAAGAATGTAAACGGTTGTTGACTTGGAAAGCTTAATTTGGGAGACTTAGGTTTTTGAGGGTGCTGCAACTACATAGTCATCAATATAAACGACAATGTATTGTGTTAAGTTATTTCTAACAATTGGGTGACATTACAAAATGGCATCAACAGTGAAAAGCAATCAAATTACTAAAGTTTCTAGCTATGAAATTCTGTCGGGAGTACTAAATGTATACAAAACAAGCATATTGTTTATTATAATTTTATTAAACATGCAACATTAAAACTTTAAAGGACTGCAATGACACAAATGAAAAAGTAGCGCCGAAAAATTCATCCACATCTTTGTCGACTGGTAATGTTCACAAAAGGCATTGTTGCTTCAGTAAAAATGCATTAGAATCTTACATCAACATTAATATCTAACAAATATTATAAAAAGGAGAAATATGGCTTCATCCTTTAGGTCAACCTACTAGAGGATTCCACTAAATCTATAGGAAACGAGACGAAAAGTGGGATACAAGATCCCAGTCCAAACAAGCCCAAATCTACTACAGTTGACAATAAGACAATCCAAAGACTTAAACAATGTCAACTACTAAGACATTTCCACGCTCAAAACAATCCAAAACTAGATTCAGAGGAAACATAACTCGCTTGTTCAACTAAAAAGGAAGCACATAGTATTGCACAATCCGTTGCGTTGCTCTCAACTCCGTACCAACAGTAACTACCAACTGTTAGCGGCGAAATTGGCCAATTTGTTTATTTGTTTTCATTGGCTCCACTGAACTTGACTCCCTATTATCGCATTCGCGGGAGGAAGACGTATTATTTATTCGATTATTCCGTGGGACCGGAATCTTCGACGAAGTTCAGTGCTAAAAAGTATTAATCTTCAATATTCCGATATCCGATTGCGGGGTTGGAGTTTTTGGTTCGTGGACTGTTCAAAGAAATTGGATTAGGTTGGCCTTCTAAGATGCTTTTAATTTTGTGACTGTATTGTAATTTGTGTTCTTAAACGTGTTAAGAATGGGAAGAGTACTCTTGGACGACGCAAAAGTACTGTTTCGACCATACAGACGACCATGCAAACTTTGAAGATATAAAATAAGATCATGCCTGTTCACTCTTCAAAGACTGTTGGGCAACAGTGTACATGTAATCCACCCTCAATTTGCCAGTATAGTTTTAGGTCCATGTAATAAGGAGGAAGCCTATTGCCATCAAACGGTCACAAATCCAGACTCCGAGTTGCTACTGAGAAACGCCAGATGGAATAATTTAATAACTCTTTGTCCGACCCGGGAATCAAATCCAGAACCCCATGCAGCAGTAGTGCTTGCGACCACTAGACCAATGAAGCAGTAGTTTTAAAGGTTGGATTAAACGTCAATATAGAAGTTTGAAATTCCGAAATTCAAATTCTTCAGTTTAAAGTAGTTATTTTTCACGGGCCTAGAACAATTTTAAGAAAAATTTAAGGCAAAAATATTATAGAAATTCATGTTCTATAATAATAATAATCTTAATCATGTTTAAAAGCCTAAGAGCAAGTCCCAATTAAAGAGCCATAACAAAGATGACTAGAAGTATATTGATTAATCTTTTGTTAGAAACAAAAAAAATAAAGCTTTTGAGAGGTGTAGGCGCTTTCTTGCAATGGTCACATAAAGCAGCAACTTTAGTTGGTTTCTTTCTCCAGTTTCTGGAATTGATTAAAGGACTGCATTTAATCTAGGTATCTAGTTGATGAAAATAGAAATAAGGATGGGAAGATATACGAGTAGATTAAGGAAACTTGATCCTGAAAGTTTACAACTGGCTTGAAAGTATCTAAATGATACATCTCCCAAGTTTCGATTACTTTTGGGTCCTGGTAATAATATGTTTAATTCTTTCAATATAAGGACAAGCGAAACAATCTTCTCAATGAAGTTTGAAGAAGAAAAGTAGCTTTAAGATTAGTTAAGTCCAATAGGTTCCAATCATTGGAAAAAGTAGATAAGTCAATTCACGGAAAGTTAAGAAGACTCGTTTGTTAAACTTTTAGAAGAGTCAATCAACATTGTTCAGCTTGAAATGAGTTCTATTTCAAGTTTTTGATTGGTTTGACCCCGAATTTTTGGACAACGGCCACTTGTGATAAGCATCCTTTAAAAGTCAGTTTCACGTGGTTCTCGACTACAAAACAATGCAATTAGACCAACATAGCTTACAAAGTCACTTGAAAGACCTTTGGAATGCCATTCTTTGAACTTACAAACTGCAATAAAGTAGATAAAAATCGTTCCCGCTCCAATTTCGCTCGTTGCAATTAAGCTCTAAATTATGTGACATCATGCACATCAGACAATGACAGCCGATGCGTCACCACAACGTGTCTCCGGATGCTATCACCGAGCTCATGACGCAAAACTTTGCAACTCTCACACACTTTGTTAGGAACCGTCGTCTTTCGAGAACTAACCACAAGATCACATCCAATTAGCTTCAGATAAGCGTGAGACAATGCAGCCTTGACGTGTTCCGACGGTTCTTAGAGATACAGTTTACCAATTGTCTGCTACAACAACAAACACCAAGCAGGAAAACAGGCATCGATTCGCGAAAGCACACAACGAAAGCTCTGGCGGAAGCACGCGAACGAGCACCGGACCTCGCTTCACGCTCTGCTGCCACCGCTCTCTATATACGTGTACCTCTAACTAAACAATCCACAAAAACCAAAAGCTTCTACTCCACTACTTGGAAACACTTGCACATTCTGCCACAAAACTTTTGTGTAAGACGCGAACTCTGTACCTTCTCTCGCTCGATCCATCCGCGCCTCCTTTTTTTCTTCGTCTCGCTGCTTCGGAAACAAAACGGTCCGAAGGACGCAAGCGAAAAATAAACAAAAAGGGAATCGGAGTTCGCGATCGCGTCAGTAGTGCGCGTGTCGCGTCGCGCGGGGGCGATCTGCGTGCATGTGTACGCGGCGAGGTTCGGCGGCGGACTGGCGCGCGCGGCGGCGACGCAGCTGCCGCGGCGGCCAATGGCGCGCGGTCACGTGACGCGCCCCGCGCCCGCACACGCTTGCTCGCTTGTTTACAAATAATAATAATACGGCCGCCCGGTGGCGCCGCCTCTACGCCGCGGCCGGCTACGCGCGCTACGGGCTACGCACAGCTGTCGTTGCATTTGGCGGGATTCGATTCGGAGTTCGCTCAAAGCTTCGATCTGTTTACTTGGAGCTTTCGCGTTGGCGTGCTATCGATCGGTACAAGTTTGGTGCCGCGTTGTAGATGCGTTACACCAACTTACAACAATTCATGTTGTATTTAATGGATATTATTTTTGTTGTTATATTTTCCTGTTTTAGCGGTGCAGGAAGGCGAGAGTAATACCAAATTGGAGGTTAAAACTTTGAAAAGGGTTAATAAAATTATTACGCAATTTGACTAAGAGGGTGCGACATTCATCCCCATTTTGCGACAGGTTGATGTTTCCGATTGTTTTGCGTTCAGGCCGTAAGGTGCGTGAGGGCTGAACCCCAGTGCATGTGCTATACGTGGTGGCTGGTGGCACTGCGGCACTACACTCCCCTCGGTCTACATTTGCTGAGGTGCCCCGTGGTCTCGTGCTAAGGGATGGCACACTTGACGAACTCATTCTAATTGCTCCCCTCATCTTTTACGCATCACAAGAAATGATAGTTTGTCCCCAAAATTTTGGTCAGTTGATATAGCATAGAATTCAATTTTGTTCTTAAATAGGCTGGAAGGTTCAGTTCTTAAATCTGGGAACCTACAACATCCACAACACAAAAATACGAATTGCGTAAACCGTGGGCACCAGGCTCTATTCCTAGAAAAAACATCATTAAAAAAAACTGTCTTGTAGAGCTATTTTATTTAAAGTACTAAAGATTCAACAGTATTTGTCAGAAGCTATAAATTAGCCTTAAAGTAAAACGGCTAAACCACAAATGATGAAATACTGATGGCTCTACCCTGACATTACTTCGTAACGAAAACTAAAACTGCCAACTACTTTAATTCATGAACTACCTACTGACAGTAATTTATTGGTAAGGAATTACTACAAGTAACATCATTTATTAGACACAAGTCAAATGTTCAAGTGAATGAAATACTACTTGACTGGCCTGTTAGTCTAGTTGTTAGTGACCCTGACTGCTAAGACTGAGGTCGTGGGTTCGCTTCCCACCCAGGACAAATTTTTGTGTGATGAGCACAATCATTTGTTCTGTGTCTGGGTGTAATTTATCTATAATATGTATGTATTTAGAAATATATTAGTATGTTTATCAGTTGTCTGGTTGCCATAGTACAGGCTCTGCCTAGTTTGGGATCAGCTAACGTTGTGTTGGTTGTCCTAAGATATTTATAATTATTATTTATTTACTAGTTGAGCCGGAGGTAAAGAATAGCATCATCCCATTTCATCGCGTAGTTGTCGTAAGAGGTGACTAAGGGACTAACTAGAGAATGGGCAGCAGCGTTCTCTATGCAATTTACCACCATACTGCGATCGCAAATCCGTCTGCTAAGCGTGGCAAACCCCCCCAAATTTGGGCAGGCTTATGTCCAGTAGTGGACGTTTTTCGATTGAAATGATGATGATGATGATGATGATGATTACTAATAAATGCGTGATTTGACTGGGCAGGTCCACTCAATCTGTGTGGTTCTTTCCTCAAAAAATCGCATCTACATCGTCTTCACACGATCTGACCAAGATATTGTTTAGATTTTAAAAGAGAGTGGGATCTTCGAGTTTGTTTCGGCCTTTTTATTCAGAGTACTCAGACAGGAAACGCTGACCTCATCTAGTTTCTAAAATATGATTGACGTGTAAAAGTATTAATATAGTAATCAAATCATTTATTATTTTGTAGTATTTGTTAGCCTGCATCATCCCACAGCAGGGCAAAGGCATCTCCCCATGACCTCCAGCTCTTTCGTTCCGTAGTGAGAGGCAGATACAAGAAAAAAAAAACAAGAATAATAAATGTAAAGTCTGAAACTTCAAAAGAAGATTATAAACTTTGAAAGAAGATCTCGAGAAAACCCGCTATACGTCGTACGTTATAAAATCGCTGCGGTTTTTTTTCATGCACTGAAATTTGGACTCTTATTGAGAACTAGATTCTGCCCGTGACTTCGTCCGCGACAAATTTTTGCTCCCCTGACCCGTCGCATCAAATTGCCTGCCAGTTTTCGTCCATTTTTGGTTGCTGCTCCGCTCTTTTTGATCGCAGCGTGATGTTATATAGCTTTCCTTAATAAATAGGCTACCCAACGCAAATAGATTTTTTCAATTCGGACCAACAGTTCCTGAGATTACCGCATTCAACCGAACAAACAAACTCTTCAGCTTTATCATGTTATAGTTTAGATTTAAAAGAGTGCATCTCAGCGCGTCAAAAATCGACAGTATGTTTTACTGTTTGATTTTGAACTCTCGTCCCTTAGCAATGCGTCGAAAATCGAGTGCCCAAAAATTCTGCCGCGATTTTATTACGTCCGTATTTATATCGACTATCAAGAAAGTAAGATTACAAAGGATGATTTTCATTTGTTCGGAATCTTTATAAAGTAAGTAAATTAAGTTGCTAGGATATTCAAGAACCTCCCAAGAAATAAGACGTAATAGGATATGAAATGCATGGGCTCCATAATTTTGTAAATAAAAACGGAATTTCAATACAAGACACGCTTTGATGGCTGAATTTAAGTCAATATTTCTTGAAAAACTTTGACCGTTCAGTCGATTAAGCATATTTTTTGTAACAGATGAGTTTAGACAATTCAATAAGAACCAATTTCATATCGTCTAAAATCTTAATATCTCTACACAGTATAAAACAAAGTCGCTTCCTGCAACTTTACGCTTAGATCTTTTAAACTATGCAACGGATTTTAATGCGGTTTTAATCAATAGACAGAGTGGTTCAAGAGAACGGTTTATATTTATAATACGCGGGTGATGTGCCGCTGGCGAAATATAGTTTGCAATATAAATACCAGGTACCTGACTTCTGCCTCTTTGGTCAAGTACTCCTGGTTGATTGCTGGGTTGGACAAAGTATACATTTATTCAGTTTTTCCATCAGAAATTTTGTCAGTACCAGCCCAAAATAGGGACTTGTGTTGATGGCAATATGCTCGCCTCCTAATACATGGAACTTTAACACAAGCGGCGAAATGTGGATGAATTACAGGTATCTCTACCTACCCCTCCCGAGGATTACAGATGTGAAGTTATATATATTATCTCTAGGTGAAGTGAACAAGTGTTGTGAAAACCATAAATGCGGGAGGAATGCGAGAATGCGTAGCCAGAGGGGTAATTGCGGAACTTTTTATCGGTAGGAATTGGTTTAATATTCATAGTTAAACAACATTCATTGCGTTATTTACGTTGCTGAGCCGACAATTTATTCGAACAAATGGCGCAATGGTTTAGAAATAATCTTCAATCCCATTGAGATTCTGATAAATTGTGCGTTTCGCAATTAGGGTGCAGGTATGTATGTGAAGTGAACCAAATAACGTTAAAATGTTATTTGGTTAATATGGTATTTAGGTAGTCTATTGCAAGCTAAGCTAGTGGCTTGTATCTATAATCTTCTCCCTTACTTATTATTCATGAAAACTCAATCTTTTTAACCAACTTCGAAAAAAGGAGGTTCTGTACTCGATCCGTACGTGTGTAGGTATATTTGTATGTTCATGATTTTCAAATAAATTACTGGTCCGTTTTGGATAGGGCTTTCGTTATTTAAATGCATATTTAAGAAAGTTTTTAGTCTAAAATATATTAGGAGCTGATGAAGATATTCGAAAACAGTTAATGGAACTTTTTAATAATTAATAGTAAATGACACAGGTGGCTGCAATCGATCGTATTGTTTACACCATTACATAACATCATGCTTGTACGAATTTAGGGGGTAAACAGATGTGTAGAGAACACCCTCATTTAGCTGTTTTTATTTTAAGTTGAGGTAAGACCAAAAAAAGAGAAATAAAATCTTTTTGCAAATAAAATAAAACAACCGACTTCAAAAACAAAAAACACTATAGCACTTTCCAAAATAAAAGTTACTTGTCACGTCGCAACATGACAAGTAACTTTTATTTGGGAAGTCGGTAATAAAATCCGAAAATACAAAACCAAAGACACTATCCGAAATTAAAGTTATTTTCCCTTTGTAGTGTTTTTTTGTCACCCAAAGGGGAATTGAGAGGGCTATGTTAGGAGTATCCCGACGCGATCAAATCAGAAATGAAGAGATCCGTAGGAGAACCTAGGTAACCGACATAGCCCGAAAAATTGCTAAACTGAAGTGGTAGTATGCAGGGCACATTGCTCGCAGAACAGATGGCCGATGGAGCTGAATGGTTCTGGAGTGACGACCGCATACTGGAAGACGTAGAATTGGAGGGCCTTCTACAAGGTGGACCGATGACCTTGTTAAGGCCGCAGGAATCCGCTGGATGCGGGATGCAAAAAAAATAGTTTTTGTGGAAGTCCCTTATTTTTTATTATGTTCCATCATAAAGTTTATTTTCTTCCTATTCACTGAATATTGTTATAACACTTTATTATTTTTGTTCGTTGAAATTATTCATGGGTTAAAAACAGATCACCAAGCTTAAACGTTCATAAAAATGGCCGTGAAATACATATAACCACTTACATGTCGGTTGAACGTCCATGTATTTCCGAAGTAAGCCTTTAAATAACAAAGTTTGAGGGAGAGAAAATTTAAGACAGTTTTTAATGCCCTAAGTTTCGAAAGCTTCATTATGTACCAAACTTATGTTTTAGTGAAAATAGTACGAGCAGACTTTAGTTTCGGAGTCGCTGTTCGTTTTTATAAATCACCGGTAGTGCTTTTTTTTTTGGATGGGAAATCATCAAATGACTTCTCCCGCTCTGGCGGAGCGGGAGGGCGTGTCAGACTTTTACTGACTAAAACCCACCCGTGTTCCTTCAGTTGCCCATGTGCCAGGGTCACGGTATCTCTTTCAAACAATCTCGCGACCCTGGCAGGCATCGGTCCTAGCAGACCCCTTCAGTTCTGCTGACATCTCTTTGAGGCACCGGTAGTTCTTAGTGTAGACATTTTTAACACACTTATATTAACTAGGTATTTATGTATGTGACGGAATCTTTGAACGTGATTCTCAGTCCCTTCAATACGTTGGTTTAATTTTACTATGCACACGTATCAAGGACCGATGACAATACAATAATTTCATGAATTTGCGCCATTATCCAGGCCAGGATCACCAAGGTGGCAAAAAAATACACGGTTTTGTCACAAAAAATTGCAAATAGATAATAGTTTAAAAGACTATAAAACAAGTTTTCATAAAAAAAAACTAAAAATTTTAAAAGCGTGGGATGCTTGGTATCAATTAAAAATACCCCAAAAATGACTCTACGCTCCTTTTTCAATTATTTTCCGTTTGGTTTTCTATGTAAGAGTGTGTTTTAGTTTTCTATCTATTATTGAAGTGAAAACTTCTTTAGCGCCGTTGTGGTTGTGATTTGGAACTCAACGAAACGAAAAAGCGACAGTAAAAAGAGACAGACATAACTTCATAAGATTTAACGTGGGAGAAAATGAGATAGGAAATACATGACGTCATGACCATGGACGAAAGAAATATGGATACGGCAAATATTGTCACATATCTGAACTTCAGAAAATTAAAACACATTAAAAACGTTTTATGTACCTGTACATATTCGAATTTAATCAAAAATGTTTTATGTACTTGTACATATTATTATTATTTCAAGTCTATTATCGTACCTATATATTATTTATGTAAATACGGAAAAAAAAACGAATGCAGAATATTGTCGCGATAAATCGATGTAATAATCTATAGAATATATAAAAATAATATAATGTGATATATTCGAATAGTAAAATGTAAAATAATTATCAAACTTTGTATCACTATAATCATTACTAAAACCTACAATTATCCTCTTCCCGTAATTTTACATTCGTATCATTATCTTGAAGCCAAAAATTTTGAAGGTTTCACTTCTACCACGTGTGAATTGCACACATACCATTTTTTTAAATAAAGCTTGAATCATTATTATTTGTAGAGCATTTTTGCTCTACATAGTTAGAGCAAGCTACCTATTTATGTATTACTATCACTTAGTCCACGACTTCGTCCGCGTATAATGTTTATCTCATATTACTCCGGAATAAAGTAGCTTTCCATAGGTGTAAGAATTTTTTAAATTGGTTCAGTATTTTTTGATTTTATCCACTAGAAACAATTTTACAAATAATCAAATCTTTCCTCTTTATAATATTAGTTGTAGACTTATGAAGAACTAAGTTTTGCCAGATTTTATTCCTGAGGACAGCAGGAATAAAAAGTCATCATCGTCATCATTTCAGCCGTAAGACGTCCACTGCTGGACTTAGGCCTCCCCCAATTTGGAGGGCTTTGCCATAATCGCCACGCTTGGCTGGCGGGTTGGCGATCGCAGTATGGTGGTAAAATGCATAGAGAACGCTGCTGCCCATTCACTAGGCAGTCCCTTAGTCGCCTTTTACGACACCCATGGGAAGAAATGGGGTGGTGTTATTCTTTACGTCCGGCACCATAAGGTACCTTAACGGAACGGCACGGAATAAAAAGTATTCAGTCGGAATAAAATGTCCTAACCCAGGTCATGGTCTACATGTGTGCCAAATTTTATAGAAATCAGTTCAGCCGCAGACGTTAAGGCATGAAAAGGTAATAGACAGACAGAGTTACTATCGATATAAGTAAGGACGGTATCTCTATCTATAGTAGTAACTAGCTGCTGCCCGCGGCTTCGCCCGCGTGAATATTGGAAATTATCTCACAGGACGTGTTGCTGAAACAAAAAGTAGCCTATGTGTACTTCTTATAATATCAACTATATGCCAGTCAAAGTCCTGTCAATATCGGTCCAGTCATTTTAGAGATTAGCTGGAACAGACAGACAGACAATTCTTTTTTTAAGGTTTTTTTGATGTAAGTACCTTATATACTTTCATATGCATTTAATGAAAAGCTGTTAATTTGAAATTACAAACAGACACTACAATTTTATTTATTTGTATAGATGAAACTGAAGAATTAGTTTGTTAGTACCGCATATACTTTAATAGCTTCTGCCCGCGACTTCGTCCGCGTCAAATTTTTCTCCCCTAACCCTTCACGTCGCATTAAATTGCCTGTTATCGTTCCATTTTTCATTGCAGCTCTGCTCCTTTTGATTGCAACGTGATGTTATATAACGTATAGCCTTCCTCAATAAATAGGCTACCCAACACAAAAATAATTTTTCAATTCAGGCCAGTAGTTCCTGAGATTACCGCGTTCAACCAAACATACAAACAAACTCTTCAGCTTATAATATTAGTATAGACATGCGTTTAGTGAGAACCTGTTAATTTTAAATTACAAATAGACACTTAAATTTTATTTGTTTGTATAGATGTATAGATAAAGGTTTGGTAAGGTTTGTTTGTTTGAACGCGCCAATCTCTGAAATTACCTGCCGGATAAAAAAAAAATCATTTGTTAGCCAAGTTCTTGAAAAAGATTATAGGCGACTTAACATCAAACTAGGAGCATAAATAATTAAAAATAACGCTTAATGAAAACTAAGTAATAGAGCGGGCAGGCGATGCGACGCGATGGGGTGGGTCGGGGGAACAAGAAGTCATGGGCTGAAGTTAGTTTTCGATGTGTGTCTACAATAACACTGTAGAAATTTTAATAGTGAAACTTAAATAATTTTCGTAGGTAAAAACTATTGATGCTTTTTAGGGTTCCGTACCCAAAGGTCCCGTAAAACGGGACCCTATTACTAAGACTCCGTTGTCCATCCGTCCGTCCATCTATCACCGGGCTGTATCTCATGAACTGTGATAGACAGTTGAAATTTTCACAGATGATGTAACAACAAATACTACTAAAAACTGGCCAAGTGCGAGTCGGACTCGCGCACCGAGGGTTCCGTACAAACCTGCAGGTATTCACGGTTTATGCATAAGGTTTATATTTATGAAACTAAATGTTTTTTTTTTAATTTTTATATTTGAGTTGACTGAATGAAAGGTAAATCGTGGTTTACGATTTATGACGTATTAAAAAAAAAAAAAACTACTTACTAGATCTCGTTCAAACCAATTTTCGGTGGAAGTTTACATGGTAATGTACCTATATCATATATTTTTTTTAGTTTTATCATTCCCTTATTTTAGAAGTTACGGGGGGGACACACATTTTACCATTTTGACAGTGTCTCTCGCGCAAACTATTCAGTTTAGAAAAAAATGATATTAGAAACCTCAATATCATTTTTGAAGACCTATCCATAGATACCCCACACATATGGGTATGATGAAAAAAATTTTTTTGAGTTTCAGTTCTATGTACAAATATTATTGTTTTTTTTTCTATTTTTGTGTTAAAATCTTAATGCGGTTTACAGAATACATGTACTTACCAAGTTTCAACAGCATAGCTCTTATAGTTTCGGAAAAAAATGGCTGTGACATACTCGGACAGACAGACAGACAGACATGACGAATCTATAACCCTAAAAAACAGAATAAAATAAATATTTTAGGGGTGTTCCCATAAAACAGACATGACGTTTTTGCCGTTTTTATAGATAATGGTACGGAACCCTTCGTGCGAGAGTCCAACTCGCACTTGGCCGGTTTTTTTTAGTTTTACAATCATTTAATATTCTTGTTGATTTATTAAATTTAAGTTTATCCACAATTTCAATCGTTCTTCTTGTAAATGTGTCGATAGCTGTCTTAATTGTGTTAGCCCAGAACTGGCTACGAGTTTCACATTGGCGATATATAATAACAAGCGCACGGATCGATGATCAGGTTAAGCTACGCTTTTCGCGGTCGGTCCGTGGATGGGTTATCATTACACACCGAGACGGGCGCCGTGGCTCGGAACGCACGCTAAGCCGTTGCTCCCAATCTCAGCTGTCATTCGTACATCTTTGATAGTCGTGTTGGGTCGTTAGAAGGCTGAAAGTCTGACAACCAGTCTTACAGTCTCCAATGTGGAGGTCAGATAGGCAGTCGCTCCATGTTAAATACTGGTATTCAGCTGCATCCGGTTAGACTGGAAGCCGACCCCAAAAATAGTTGGGGAATGGCTAGGTAGACGATGAATGGCATTCAATATTTCTAGCATGGAGGTATATAGTACGTACCCCACAGGAGATGATGTTTGAAGCCATATTAAAAATGAGTAAAGTTATGCGAAGTAGATTTAAAGTTTAGACTGGTTGTAACTTTATTTCTCGTTTATTAATAAGAGGGCTTAAGTCGTCTCGGTGATATCATAGTTAATAGTTAAATACTTAGTTTGTACTTTGTACTTTTTTTTAAATGTTGTTTGAACTTTGTTATGTTCTTGCACCCTTTAATCGTGCTTAATTTTCGTAGCTCAGCATTGTGCTCTTCAAGTTTTCAGATTATTTTGGTAGAACCACTTATTCAATCCCAAAAGCAACAAACAGTACCTAATTAAAACACAGGAAATTTTCAATAAATAAGAGGGTTTTATCTAAAAACGCAAGAACGGCTCAGGGAAATCGGCCACGACTTATGAATTGTAAGGTCGTAGGTTCGAACCCTGACAGGCGCTTTACTTTGTGTAAACGATTTCATCACCACTGCTCTCAAAACGGTGAAGGAAAACATCGTGAGGAAACTGGCATGTCCAAGAACCAAAAATTAGAAGACATGTTACATTTATCAACCCGTATTGGGCCCGCGTGGTGGATTCTGGCCCACTCCCTCTCATAGAGGCCTGTATCCCAGCAGTGGGAACAATATAGGATGATTATTTATTTATAAACTTTACAATTAAGAAATTATTAACGACTGTTTTACCATACAGGTTTGACGTTTAAGTTAGTTAACGTCTCATAACTTTAAATAACTTTTATAAATAAAGGGGATTGTGTTTAAATTGTAAGCAAAACCTTTTGCTTACGTTTTTCGAAGTAATTACTTTAAATAAGTCCTTAATAAATACTTATTCCCAAAATATGTATTTCCCGATGACTCGATAACGTAAATGACGTTTCTTATTTTATATTACTTTTCAGAAAACCGAAAACGTTTCGTTTCCGAGAATCATATGAATTGGAGAGTGACGACCATCGCGGCCCATACCGAAGTGACTCATCAGAATTTCACCCCCCACCCTCGTGTTACTCAGTTTCTGTGAAAACGTCATTATTTTGTATAACTCACATCATAATCCTAACATCTGGCAAACGTAGAGTGAATTAGAGTTTTTTTTTTCGATTTTATAACAGAGGTCGGCTTATGGTTTTCATTAAAATCATAAAAAAGTTGGTTATTCTCTTGTTAATCGTTTCTATGTTAGGACGCATAAATTAATTGAATTTGTATAAATAAAGATCACGTAAATGACCGTGAAAATGATACGTAACTGAAACAAGAAGTGCGTAAACTTGGTATGAGATCAAAAATTAAAAAGTAGTTGCAGCGCGTGCAAACGTTTCTTGCATCGTGCCGCGCCAATTCCATCGCTACAAAAGTGCGTAATATCGATTACCGGATCCCTTACCCCATCTTCCGTCTCTTTCACACGACGCACACTTCACTTCCGAAAACAATAAAAGCTTAAACGTGAACGCAGCGTTCCCAGCGCGACTTTGCGCGGGAAACATAGCTGCCATTTTGTTATTTTCGCGCTTGATATACGACCTTTTTTCCCGCTGCGCTCAGCCCCCGTCACGGTTGCCATGACAACGGATCTGTCACACGCATAGAACATAAAACGCAGGCATTGATTTTTTCCTCGCTTCCTCTTTTACTTTTACGCGTGTCGAGCGGCTTTTTGCTTGAATTTTTATTTTTTTTCGAAAGCGACTTCGTGGCTGTCTTAGCGCTTGCTAAGTGCCTTTAGATTTATAGTGGCGAATGCTTGATAATGGGGTAATTTTGAGTTTTGAGTAATTAATTTAATGCATTACATAGTTTTAGCAATATTAGAGTTGATTTGAGTTAGAACATTTTTTCAGGTAGATCATTTAATTTTCATAAGCCACCGAACGTTTATGTTATTGCAATGATTTTTGCGTAATTTATTAGTAAACAGATTTTTATTAGTTAGAAAATAATAAGTTAGATTGTATTAAAATAAGTCAAAAGAGGTTATATAATAACATTACAGAAAGTGTGTATAAATACATAAAATATGTTTTCTTATATTTTATTAAACCTTTTATTTTATATTTTTCTAAGAAGCAATATAACATCAACCATATACAGTTTCATAGTCACCTAAGCGACGATAATTACAAAAATCGGCACAAAAGATATTTCTCTTCAAAGTTTCCTTTAATCAAGTTAAGAGTCACTTCAAAGGATTTCCTTTCCTTGATAAACAGTACATCGAGTTAAGCTTAAGGGAAAATTTGTTAAGGTAGGCTCAGCAAACCCGGGGGGTGAGGTCCAGGGGTTGAATTTTCCATCCCTTGCAGATGTGGCGATTTCACCCCTCGAATGTCTCGTTAACTCAATAGAAAGAAAAAGATGTAAGCCCGTCCGGATCGCGAAAAATGTGTCTTAATCTTTATATGGACGAAAATATGGGAAATGGCGGTTACCTTTTTCTATTCATCCTTTTTTTATGGACGCCTATGTGTGTTTCATAAGGGTCTTATTATGTGATCCTGAGATATTGCTGGTACTGAGTAGATACTAAGCGGGCAAAACCTGGATGAGACTGGCACAGGATCAACAAGAAAAGAGAGACCTAGATCTAGCAGTGGAGGAAGTCGGACTGTCGATGACGATGAGTCGAAAATTGCTAGATAAAGTGAATAAATAAATAAATAATATCTTAGGACAACCAACAGACTGTAAACTGGTCCCAAACTAGGCAGAGCCTGTACTATCGCAACCAGACAACTGATAAATATACTTATATATTTCTAAATACATACATATTATAGAGAAATAACACCCAGACACAGAACAAATGATTGTGCTCATCACACAAAGATTTGTCCTGGGTGGGAATCGAACCCACGACCTCAATCTTAGCAGTCAGGGTCACTAAACACTAGACTAACAGGCCAGTAATAAAAAAATACCTTTTTTTTGTTTTCTGCAAATAAAACAAGTAAAAACAATACCTACATACAATTATAAGGTTCTGAACTTGGATTTAGGACGTAAGTATTTTTAGTACTATACATATAGGCAAAAATATTTTATTTATGGGGGACTGGCGCCTAAATTAAGCCAACTATGCATACGCTAACTATGTATTTTAGGACATCAGAATGCAGTTAGCCTTAGTATTACTTGCATCAAACTCTTTCTGACTTCAATTTGGTACAAACAATATGGTGGGACTACAATTTGGTGGAACACATGATTGATATATATAGCATTATTAATCAAGGGGCATAACTTAGATCAAAAAACCTACTATGTGTAGCACCCCGCTGCAAATAAAGCCTCATAATAGAAAAGAAACAAGCAGTTAACACCACATTTTGATGCTAGGCCTGTTCACTTATCGATTTTAGGCTACTCAGTCCCTCTTCCCCTACATTTACTTTAAAAATTCATGCGACATTGAAAAAGTGAAATTAGTCAAGACGGAATTGAACCCCTTCATTGGCGCTTGATCGTTTTCATGAGTCAGTGTTTTAAACAAATAATGCATAAGCACCTACATTGTACAAGTCTGTATAGCTTGGCTTTTTTAAAACTGAATAAGTTCTTGTACGCACAAAAAATTAAATTTATAATTTAAAAAGCCCCCCACCAGAACAAAACCCCCTAAAAAGTAAAAAAATATACGTATTGGTTCTAAGTTTAATAAGAAGGTGTTCCTATTTAATTTTTTTTTATCAAAGGATCGTCGTATCGAAGCGGCTGAACAGATTTTGATAAAGCATGTCTAAGAACCACTGCTAGAAATACTATTTTTAAATTGAAAAAAAAAAAAACGCACCCAAATCGGTTCACCCGTTTTAGAGCTACGATGCCAAAGACAGACACACATAGCGGTAAATCTTATAATACCCCTTTTTTGCGTCGGGGGTTAAAAAGCTATTGTGTTTTTGATCCACAGATATTTTTCTTATTTCTATGGTCTAAGTCCTTGGTACGAACGCGCGGACTAAATGTTAGATTAATTAGAAACGATTTTAAACATAAAAATGTTCATTTCCTACTTAAAATTTACGTCGTTATAAAGACTTTTTTGTTATATGTTTGTTTAAAGACTTTATTGTTGATGACTATGGTTCATGCTAATAATTATTTGTCGTCTGATCCTAAATACAAAATCGGCCCTCTCAAAAACGTTTGGCCGCCTTCAAACCTGTTGCATTTGGTACGAGCTATTGGAAATTAAGCTTTTGGACGTCCGACCGCTTTGTTATCCTTTACTGGGGGCAACAGGGCTCTCGGGTGAGGTAACCTATTATCAGTATCAGAATAGTATTACACTAGCGTCTGTACGCGACTTCGTCCGCGTCAAATTTTCGCTCCCCTTCCCGTCGCATCGAAATGCCTGCCAGTTTTCGTTTGCTGCTCCGCTCCTTTTAACCCTAGTGTGATGTTATATATAGCCTATAGCCTACCTCAATAAATGAGCTACCCAATACAAAAAGATTTTTTCAATTCTGACCAGTAGTTCCTGAGATTAGCGCGTTCAATCAAACAAACAAACTCTTTAGCTTTATAATATTAGTATAGATTCCGTAGTTGTACCTATTGTTGAAAATTGTTCACCTAATGTCCGGATCCGTGTGGTTCCGGGCGTAAAGAATAACACCATCCCGATTCAACTTCCTTTTCTACCCGTGGGCTTCGTAGGAGGCGACTAAGGAACTTACTATAGAATAGGCAGCAGCGTTCTCTAAGCATTTTACCATTAAACCCGCCTGCTAAACGTAGGGATTATGGCAAAATCCCCCAAATTAGGGCTGGCCTAAGTCCAGTAGTGGAAATTTTATGGCTGAATTGATGTTGAATGTCCAGATCAATGAAAAGTTAACAGTGCTAAAGGGATAACTAAATTAAGCAGGTAGGTGTCTCGGATCGACGACGCGTTGTGTTCCACGCGCGCCTCAAAGAGATGTCAGCAATACTGAAGCCGTCTGCTAGGACCGATGCCTGCCAGGGTGTCGAGATTCGTTCGAAAGAGTTACCCTGGCATATGGGCAACTGAAGGAACACGGGTGGGTTTTAGTCAGTAAAAGTCTGACTCGCCCTTCCCCTCCGCCCAGAGCGGGAGAAGTCATTTGATCCCATCGAAAAAAAAAAAGTAGCTAGGTATGGTTTTTAAGATGGACCTCTGATTTTTGTCTGGCAGTTTATGTGTATGACCAAGGCCCTCAAAAAGGTGGTTTGAACAGACTAGATGCGGAAGGTGGCGGACAGGGTGTTGTGGCCCAGCATGGGAAAGGTTTATGTCCAACAGTGGACTGTGATAGCCTGAGTTGATTGATTGATTGATTGAAAAAACTTATTAACATTACATAACATCACGCCTTGTTTCCTCAAAGGGTTGGGCTGAGGTGTACCTATAGTACACTCACATTTCGCCTGTTATGTTTAAGTCCCATGTAATAGAGGGCGAGCCTATTGCCATCAACCGGGCACGAATCCAGACTCCGGGCTGCTACTGAGAAGTTCCAGATGGAAAAACCCAATAACACTTTGCCCGACCTGGGAATCGAACCCAGGACCTCATGCTCAGCAGTAGCGCTTGCTACCACTAGACCAACGTGCTTTAAAAATTACAAATTGCCTACAAATCATCTTTAACATCATCAAACCAATGAAAAATGTGGTTGTGTATTGGTATCGAGTTTGTTTATTTAATAGTAAGTAAGTAGTAAATAATGCTTAATTCGACCCATTCAATATTTCAAGGAAATCTTATAAGTAAATACGCCAGTATGTTATTTTAAATTTTATTACTTACTAGAATAAAAGTGGAATGTACAAAAGAGAGGAATAATTTAATCTAGGCATCCATTTCATACATACTAGAATTAAAATTAAAGTTTTATTTACTTAAATTATGACAAATCGCAAAACAATACAACTCTGTAAATCCCATGGAACTTTGCGTATAGGTACAGAAGTAGGACAAAGATAGTGTGGTAGTTATTTTCCTACCTCATTCTCGACTTCATGATATCTTAATCAAAAGCAAATATTTTATAGTCTGTTGCAAAAGTATTTAAACAAAATGTAAACATTTGGATAAGAAATCGCACCTGTGAATCACCATAAAGATGTCTTCTTTGACAATCAAAGTTAACTTCATTATCTTAATTTTCGTTGATGATTTTTAAAATATAGGTAATGCAATAACTTTATTCAAACATTTTTTTCATTTTTTTTTTAAGCGAGCGGTGTGATGTAGTTGAAGTGTCACTAGTTCCCTTTAGTGAATGATTGCGTAAGTATTTAAACTGAACAGGACTTTTTGTAAAATATATTGTTTGATTCACTTTTTTGTGTTGTCCTTTGGTTTGTGATTATATTTATTGCATTATTTTCATTTTCAACAGTATCTGATCATTAGCTTCTCGCGATGGTAACCTGACCAGGGTTTGTTTACATTTTTATTAGATACTTTTGGACCAGAGCATATAATCTAGTTTATCTGTAAGATTTATTATTTGCTCAGATGGGGTCTGAGAGATCATAATCTTAAATCTAATTGCATTTTTGAGGTAAGTTGGAAGTCAATTCAGCAACAAAAATATCTTCGAAAATTAAGAGACTACTTTTTACAAAATAATCATATTGGAAAATATGGATATCATTTATTTAAAACAAAGCTAGGCATAGGGATATTTACTTAGCAATAATATGGGCAACAAATGTGAAATGTTTAAATAACATACATCAATTATCTACTATTTACAAACCATCCATTTTATACTTTTATAATAATTAATACTTAGTTAAATGTCATTTAATAATAATTATAATACTCTGCCTTCAAAAGTGATATTTTATAAAATGCTTTTCGTATCTATTAATAAATATCTATGTCATGATTAAAGAAATATAATTGTTCAGAGGCAGTGATATCTTACAAATTCGCAAACTTATACAATAGCGACAGTTGTGCCATCTAGTATCAAATAGTAAAACTTCCAAGAAAGTTTTAGCTGTCATATTAAATCACAAATAGTAATTTCAAGTAAATTCAGTTGGCTGTAAATGTGCATTGGCAACAACTTGGTATCCAGAATAAATCCGTGTAGAGGTTTTGTCCGCTAGATTGTAGAGCCACCAAACGTTTCTGGATGTATTTTTGTTCACAGCGGGAAGTATATCCAGGTGGTACTGTACATAATCCACTGCATGTTGTAGACCTGTAACGTAATTCAAGTAATGATTTATTTCTGTTGAAACAAATCTCTACATAATTGGCTTTATATTTTAAATATACTGTTGCTACTGGATAATAGATGGTGCTGTTTTAAAAGCTCACCGTTTAGGTGTTTCTAAGTTGTGAAGACAGATGGCGCTAATAGAAGAAAGCTTGCTAATCGTCGAATAATATTATTATGAAATTGAACATACGTGCAAATCTCAGCTCGCACCAGTTGCGACATGTTCTCGGGCATGTTGACGACGTATTTCCAGTTGCCTTTGTTGTTGAGGGCCGCTCGGGGAGTTATGAACTCGGTTCGGACGGAGCACAGAGTTTGTGCATTAGGTGTTGTCGCCTGCCGACGATGACGCTCTGCCGATGTATCTTCGCTGTGGAATATAAAAATATTATGTAATAGAAGATTCGTCTATAGTTATACTTGAATCTAAAGCAATCGACCTAGTCAGTTCCTTCCAAACGGAGCTAATGAAAGTAACGTACCTATATGCTTTCTTCGCATACCTAGGTTCTTAATCTTCAAAAGGGCGCTACTAAAATACATAGTCGTCTTTTTTGCAAGCACGTTTCTGTGACACTAAATCATTTTAAATACAATTTAGTCATCACAACAACGAGGTTTGAATAGCTGGTGAAATATTTTCAATAAGTCGGAATAGGTAGTTACTTGACAAGCCCCAATGCTATTCTCAGTGCCTCAGCCCCCGTCAGCGTCCTCTTCTCAGCCGCCTGCACAAGCGCTGCATTTCTCTTGCGTCGCCGTGCGGTTGACGTGCGTGTCGGGAACGTCACCGACCGCTCTATCGTCACGTCAGAACGGGAAGGTGATACGTATCTGTAATGTGAAGTGGGAATATGTAAGATTTTAATGATTTCTTTATTTTATTATTTCTGTACACACAGTAAAAAAACAGAGTGAAAGAAATTTCTTCCAGCTTAGCAGATTTTATGTTTATTATAGTCCGGATACAGCTGTATACCAAGATTTTACAGGCAGAGACTGCCTATCTGAATTCTACAATCCAGTTACTGATTAACACGCTATTCGATATTCCTTGGTAATCTAGTTGTCAGAATTTCGGAGTTTTAGAAGATGTAAGCAACAAAACGCGGGTACAAATGTACGAGTGACTTGTCAGCACCCTAACCACTTGACAGTCCGGACTACTGAGAGTAGTTTCACTTTGGCAACTACGGTTGCCAAGGACTGTCAAGTGGCTAATTATAATATAATATCTTTGGACAACCAACACAACATTATCTGATCCCAAACTAGGCAGAGCCTGTACTATGGCAACCAGACAACTGATAAACATACTTATATATTTCTAAATACATACATATTATAGATAAATTACACCCAGACACAGAACAAATGATTGTGCTCATCACACAAAGAGTTGTCCTGGGTGGGAATCGAACCCACGACCTCAGTCTTAGCAGTCAGGGTCACTAACCACTAGACTAACAGGCAAGTCAAAGTAATTGCGTAACACACATTACCATCTTCATCTGCTTAGCCTTTTCCAACTATATTGGAGTCGACTTCCAGTCTACCCGGCTGCAGCTGTATACCAGTATTATACATGCAGCCACTACCTATATGACTTCCTCAACCCAGTTACTAAGTAAAGCGATACCTCTTCATAAGACTGGTTACCAGACTGTCGAGCTTTTAGAAGATCATCATTCATCATTTCAGCCGTAAGACGTCCACTGCTGGACTTAGGCCTCCCCCAATTTGGGGGGCTTTGCCATAATCGCCACGCTTGGCAGGCGGGTTGGCGATCGCAGTATGATGGTAAAATGCACAGAGAACGCTGCTGCCCATTCTCTAGTGAGTCCCTTAGTCGCCTTTTACGACACCCACGGGAAGAAATGGGGTGGTGTTATTCTTTACGTCCGGCACCACACGGTACAAAAGAAGATGAAGAACGATGATGATGAGAATGATGATTTTTAGAAGATGTGAGTAACAAAATGAGAATCCAAAGGCACCAGTAAGTGATCAAGTTAATAGGTACAAAATAATAGAAGCTAATGTAAGCAATGTTCCTGTGGTGCCAGATGTAAAGAATAGCACCATCTCAATTCTTCCCGTAGGTGTCGTAAAGGCGACTTAGAAACTTACTAGAGAATGGGCAGAAGCGTTCTCTATGCATTTTACCACCATACTGCGATCGCCAACACGCCTGCCAAGCCTGGTGATTATGGCAAACCCCACCAAACTGGGGGAGGCCTATGTCCCAGCAGTGGACGCCTTTCAGCTGAAATGATGATGATGAATAAGAGCTAAGGTAAATGGATATACTCAATATTATATCCAGTAACGTATAATAAGGGCAAGCATAAGACCCGTCAATTTCTTCACTTTCATGGGCAAAAGAGATAATCTGTAGGTAAAGGTAAAGACAACAAAATAATGACAACTGAAATATGTTTCGAATCTTCTACACAACAATTTAATTAAGAGTTTTATCTAATAACTAGCTTTTGCCAGCGCTTTCACCCGCGTTTTATACATATAAACCTTCTTCTTGAGTCACTCTGTCTATTGAAGAAAATCGTATTAAAATCCGTTATTTAGTTTAAGAGGTCTAACCGTACAGACGCGGTTAGCAACTTTATTTTATACTAAGATGCAAAGAAGATTAAAATTGTAAATAGTTACAACATTATTATTCATTGAATTTGAGAACTCTCTACCGGCGGCGCCGTACGCCGGCGAAATCAAAGCTCCGACACTGACTGATGAAAAGTATAAATAATTGAGCATATTAACGAATCAAGAAATTTCTCTTAAACACATTGGTCATAGAACCAAAAAGGCTTATAAGTAGATATGTAAATACCTATGTTAATGTATGTATAGCTATAATTCTTACTTCTCTCGATGCTATTTTGTTTTCCCACGATGATTTTTCTCGTTGAATAAGGAACTTCGTGAAGATATAATAGATCATTTTTAATGAGACATTCATATGATCTGAGAAAGGTGTGAATGCATTCCGTTGTGTTTCCCTCATAAGGTCAAAGCCATTTGGAAAGTCGGGAAGTGCGGTTAAGGAAATAACACCAAGAAATATCCGTGAAAACATTGAATGAAAACCCCGAAACAATGAACGATTGTGGAGGTCATTGCGAGGGTCGTGTTCAGAAGGACTGACCATCTACTGCTGAACAACGAATATAACTGAACTGTACAGGTCTCCTCTCACCGAGAGTATAAGACCAGCCAATTCCACCGGCGTCCCAGCAGTGGGAACAATATAGGCTGATTATGACGAATGATACGATGTGCAGCAGAACTTTAACTACTTGGCTGGCTTTTGGAACTTGTAAATGATCATTTCCGATGAAAATTAGAAAAAAAAAAAACTTTTTTTGTTAACCTGTCCCACTGCTGGGAAAAGCCTCCCCAAATCCATCCTACAACTCTTTTCCCTCACCAGTTTGAACCAGCCTTCACGTTACACGTCCAGGTCATTGCCCATTACTTTCTGGGTCAGCTTCGGCGGAGCCGTCCATCTTTAAGCACCCCGTGTGAAGACTTTTGCACAACGGTTATCGTACATGCGACTGATGTGAGCTGCCCAAGTCCATTTGAGCCTGGCCGCCTACATTCCTACATCCAGTATGCTCGTTTTGGAACGTAGCGTGGAGTTCCGAGAATTATGTTCTGTCTTTTTACACCCAGAATTCTGCGTTCCATGGTTACAAGGTATCGATCCAAAAAAACAGACGATATAAAACTTTAGCAGATTATACTCACTTCCACCATTCATTAGGGTTATACTGCGAAACCCCACCAGTCGGTCGAAACCACTCATTACTCTCATAATTCGGATAGAAATTGGAACTATCAAAGAAATTCTGATTAAAAGGGCTCTGTCTTAGAACCTTCTTATCATATTCCCCGAAGTTCCTGGTCGGGTTCCAACCACCGTAACCGTTGGGGGGGTAACCATGGAAACCAAATTTGGAGTAGTTGCTTGCTTGATACGCGTTGATGTTGTATGGGGTAGGGTCACTCGCTGTAGGAGGCTGAAGCGGCGTTTTCTGGGCAAATATGTCTGTGGAAAGAAGAGAGATAACTATTATTAGGGGTTTGAGAAATTATGGTGATAAAACTAATGCCCTTTTACACTAACACTAGACGATGAAGCTTTAATGGATGCCTAAATAAAAACGCGTTGTTTGATTTTCAACATTCGGCGCTAAGCCGAGCATTGAAAATTCAACCGAAGTTGAAAATTTATCTGTGAATTTATTAAGCAAGGCACACCAGACAGACATCTATGCAAGTATAGGAACAATAGAAAATTGAGAAACTTCATTACTGTGTAAATACGTCTCATATTACACATGCGTATACATTTGTAAACAGCTTAACTATAATTGAAATTAGTACCTCGGGTATTTCTTTGTTTTTATCAGTCACGTACATTCTAAATATACAGTACAATATATTATATAAGCTTGATATGCTACTTACAAGACTATTTTATAAAAATAACTTTTTTTTACTAGAGAAGGAGAAGATGTGAAGACCTATATATTTATATTAACTATATATTTAGATTAACATTCTCCTAGCAAAATAAAACGAATGTTAAAGCAGACTCTTAAATTCTTTCTGTCACTGACAGATAACGCAGCCTATACGGCTGGGTTCAATGCATGCCATTTTGGATAAGAGTTCCTTATAAAACGAATTGCTTTATTGGTATAAGGAACTCTTGTATTACTCCAATATTACCAATTTGTCTCATATTCAAGAAAGATTGGTGAAAATTCATACCCTAAAAGGATTAAATAGGGGATAAAAGTTTGTATGAAAGTTCATACTTTTAGCCCTGGGATAAGAAAGCCCACCGAACGCATAACTGGTCTATACTTAAACCTTTACTCACCATGATTATACCTCGTATGAAACTTAGTATTATAGTTTTTTTGGTAGTGAGGGTCATTGACCAGCGAGATCTGGTCCACGTGGGGCAGCGAGTTGGGCCCGTAGTCGTAAGGGTAGTCGTTTTTTTTCAGCGAGAATTCATCCCGAGTCTCGTCTGATAGAAGAGTGCTGATGTCGTACTGTCCTGCTTCGATTAGCTGGCGGATTATCTTCCTGGAAAATATAGGAAATTCATTTAAAAGATGTTTAAAAGATACGGTATGACTAGTAATTTTGTAAATAAGTTATTACTGTCTATAAGTTGCTCAGTGAGCTTTAAATAGTACTTTGCCTGGAGTGTCGCTAAGGTGTTAAATCCGACATGAGATGATATGGTAGAGAAAAGGAGTGGTTCTAGAATAAAATCTACATAGCTGAAGTTACAATATACCGGCCATAGAATTTAGTAATGAACTGCGAATTAAAAAACGTAGGGTAAGAAAACTTTAGGCTTAATGGAGCGACGACCCGTCGCTCGTCGTAAAATTATCCAGTTATTGAGTTAGTGGCATGCGATCGAGGCATACTGTTTTTGTACCGGAAATCATCAAATGACTTCTCCCGCTTTAAGCGAAACGCGAAAACGTTTCAGACTTTTACTGACTAAAAACCATCCGTGTTCCTTCAGTTACCTATGCCAGGACCACGGTAACTGTTTTGGACAAATCCGCAACCCTGCCAGGATCGAGGTATACTTAAATATGTCAGTAGACTTCTTTTTTCTATAAGAAACTTAATCAGGATAAGGGTCCGAGTCCACACAGTGTGTGAGTCCAGGCTGTGCACAGAGCGGTGTCCTACCAGGAGGCGATGGTTCTAGTACACAGATATATCCGTAGGAGCAGCTGTATCAGTCACTTTTACATCACTTACTCAGGGTAAGGGTCCGGATGCAAACAGTACATGTGTCCAGGCTTTGCAAAAGGTGATGTCCTGCTAGGACGCACTGCTTCTAGAACACAGTTATGTCCGTTGGGGCAGCTGTGTCCATAACTGAAATATACTTACTCAGGGTAAGGGTCCGGGTGCACACAGTACGTAAGCCCAGGCTGCGCACAAGGTGGTGTCCTGCCAGGAGGCGCTGGTTCCAGCACACAGTTGTGTCCGTAGGGGCAGCTGTATCCATCACCGCTGTGTACTGATAACCAGAGTAACTGCAACAAGAGAAAAATACGAATTAATACTGGCATCCTCTTTTTTGTTGTTTTTGGGGGCTACTGATCAGTATATGCCTTGAGGTCAGCACGTGTGATAAATGGATTGATATAATATCATAGTGCTTAGTACACTGGGACCCTTATCTTTTTTTTAATTACCTACATTTCGCAGGTGGACCTATTAGGCTGCCGGCTGCTTAACCGGACTTGCCTGTGGCTACCTTAATAAATTAAGACCTTCAGCCAGGGCTTATAAAACTAAAGCAACTACTCGCTAAGGGCACCCCCTGTGGGGTACAGACCTCGGCTTAGGGCATCGCTGGTAGAGGGCAGGACGGGACACGCTGAACCCTCATCATTCCATATTCAAATTTATACCTTTTCCATAATAGATTTCAATGCCAAACATTTTTTCTTTCTTTTCTTTTTCTTTCTTTTCTTTTTCTTTCTTTTCTTTTTCTTTCTTTTCTTTTTCTTTCTTTTCTTTTTCTTTCTTTTCTTTTTCTTTCTTTCCCAATTCTTTTCAAAAACAGTTGCTATTGTAGTCTATTGCAATCTGCTTTAATTCCATGTTTAGACTACTAATCAGATTATGTAAAAGAGAACCGATCTTGAATACAACATGTCATCACCAAGTCAACATCATTTTTTTTTAAGCACTACCAACACATCGTTATCTGATCCCAAACTAGGCAAAGCCTGTACCTAGACAACTGATAAATATACTAATATATTTCTAAATACATACATATTATAGATAAATTACTCCCAGACACAGAACAAATAATTGTGCTCATCACACAACATTTGTCCCGGGTCGGAACTGAACCCACGACCTCAGTCTTAGCAGTCAGGGTCACTAACCACTAGACTAACAGGCCAGTCAATTATTGTTATGTCAATGGTGTAAACGTCAGTATTTGACGTGAATACATCCAGTAGGGCGTAGGACGCGCCCATTTGGGCGGATCTTACTGTCGTCGGCATTATTTCCCTGTTGGCATATTGACAGTATAATGATGCGGATATACTTGCTGTGAATAGTATGTGTTATATCACTACTACTGTTGATAGTAATTTGATCCGTTGATATGACTTTCGAGAGAAGACATTGATTGATGTTACCATTAGGAAGATTCGCTGCCTTAGTCATCAAATGTTTATTAATATATTTATTGGATCTCCAACAGAGGCTATACATGCATGTAAGTAATTGTAATAGTTTATTTTAAAGAAACTTAGACATAAACTACAAAATATTTTAACAGGCCGTTTTTCGGCTATCAGCGCTAGACTCCTCGAGTATTATACATTTAAATAGCCTTAATTAGTTTTAAATTATTTCATTTGTATCGTGTACATAATCGGTAAAAAAAGAGTGTATCCAAAAATAAAATTAAATAATTAAAAGTTTGTGTAGTGTTTACATCTACATGACATAGAAAAAAAAAGTGTGCGCTTCCAATTTTAGGAGACCACATCATTTACCTATTATCTAGGTACAGTTCGTTTGACAAGGTAAAGATATTAAAATAAATCAAAGAACATGACACGACAATCATACAAAGGAAACAAAGTGATTTATCTATCATATGAATAACAATAATACAAATGTTTAAAATTGTACTGATACGAAAACACGCCAAATGATGCCAAATTGTCTCTAGTTTTATTTGTGAGAAATAAATTCACGTACCTAAGTACGGAGAACCGTACTCGCATTTCGCGTTTTTCTCATGGAAGTAGAAACTAAGGAACGCTACTTACTACGATTCTTACCTACTCCTTTTACCTAGTTTTAGTTCTAGCCACACATTCGACTAGAAATAAATAGTGGTAATACTTTACTAGTGTAACCGTATATTGGACTCTGGAATAATTATGTAGGTATGTAGGCTCTTCAGTCTCGTAGCTAGTAATAACAGCAGCACGGATCTATCCATCAGATTAAACACCGTTAACCGCGGTCAGTTCGTCATCTTAACGTACCCAGACCCCTCCTTTGGTGGAACTGTCATTCGAGGATCTTTGACTATTGTTACGGGTCATTAAAAGCCCGAAAGTCTGACAGCCAGACTTACCAAAGGCCATTAACCCAGTTAGGTTGTGGGGGGAGATAAGCAGTCACTCCAAGTAAAATACTTAATATTCAGCTGAATCCGGTTACACTGGAAGCCAACCCCAAAAATAGTTTCGAAAATGCTAGGTAGATGATGACCTCTACGTTATTCGAACAAAGTTGACTCTTTCCTCGTCACCCTATTGAAATGCGAGTGAATAACACCTAGATAGGCCTTCACATTTTGACATTAGGCTGAACATTCGGTTTAACTTGTGAAAGTTCATTTTAATAGTTCACTTCCTGACTGTAACTAAACATTGGTGTACGCGGAATTGAATGAGATTTGAATATTTCTAGTGAGTGTAATTCTGCTTCTCCTTACAAAATAAAATAGAACAGGTTACCGGTGAGGTGAATGGTTTTGGAGTAGCGACCGCGTACTGACGCGAAAACCATTCGCCTCACCGGTAAAAGCGAAGCGTCCCGAGAAATCCTCCCACAAGTTAGATTGATGATCTGGTGAAGGTAGCAGGAATCCGCTGGATGCGAGAACCACAGAAACAGTTGGTGTGGCGGTGCTATGGCGGATGCTATAAGCCGTGGCGGGGGCTACGTTCAGCAGCGGACGTCTTACGGTAGAAATACTGTTTTTGATGATGATGACAAAATAAAATGTTTCATACATTTCATAGGAAACAGAGTGGTGGTCCAGTTGTAACTACTGCACTGGTCCCGCGTGGTGAATAATGGCCTTCTTCCTCTCAGAGAGAAGGCCTGTGGCCAGTATTGGGATCGTTAAAGGATGATCATGTTTATGCTCATCATCATCATCCTTGCGTTATCCCGGTCGCATCCTTTCGGAACCCGGAGTCCGCTTTCCTGCTTTTAGCTCTCCACTTCGGACGGTCTTGTGCATCCCTTATGGTGAGTTTGTTGGTACGCATATCATCCGCTACGACGTCAAGCCAGCACTTTTTGGGTCTGCCTCTTCTACAGGGACCCGGTGGAGGTGGCATGGCCAGACATTTGTTCCCCACATAGCTAGCCGGTTTCCGTAATACGTGCCCGTACCAACGTAGGCGACACTCCTGCAAATTGTCTGCTATGTCACGGATATGAAGGCTGCCGCGAATGCGTGAGTTCTTGACGCGGTCTCTCCGCGTAACTCCGGACATCCAGCGCAACATATTAATTTCCGTGACACGCAGTTCTTGCTTGTGCCGCTCAAGACCGATGCAGATCATGTTTATGCTATTAGATAAAAAAACAATAATTAATTTTATTTAGATATCGAAGTGACTAACATTGTTGATAGCATTGTCACTTAGATTAAAATCTCGTGAGACGAAGTGAAACCCAAATATATCCAAACACACCATTATTGTGTATCAAAACGAAAGGTTATATCATTACTCAAGCAATTCTGGTTTAGTGCCATAATCTTATATTGCAGACTGAATATTATACGTATATTTAATGAATATAATTCAAAAGGTCTCACTTTAACGACAAACCTATCATTATTACAATTATATGTGCTGATCATTACAGACATTTCGAGAACTGGTGAGAGGGTTGCGGTTAGCATTAAGAAAGGTAAGTAAAGGTAGTATTACAAGTTCAGGTTGAGGCGTGTCTTCAAATATTTGGGTTATTAGAAGTATATCATTTGAAGTTGCGTAAAATACAGACGAACTATCATGAGATGCAAAAAGAACTATCAAAGACAAGACGTTACAGAAGTAGGATAACCGAGACTGAATCACTTATTTAAAATCCTAGGATGAGTAAGCGAGAAGTAAACTATTCATCGTTAAATTTAATATTTATGAAGCTTACTGAGTTTCTGACACCTCCTTTCACTCCGGAGTTTACAGATATACAGGGCAAACCCAACGGCAATTGATTCAGTGTTTCCCTATATTAGTGACAGCTTGTATTCTAACTTAGCTTGAGTTCGACGTTTCTTTATGTACCTAGTTGTTATTTCGAACTTAGAATATTTACACATTCAAGTAACAAGTAGAGTTTTCTCTGATTATTTTCTAAATAAGCAGATCACATATAAATTGTGTACATAGTCGAATGCGAATTGTGGTGTTTTGACTCCATATTGCATATCACAACATCGTGCGTATATATGTATATGCCAATCGCAGACAGCCTCATAAAACGAAAAAGAGTAATGAAGTGTTACAAATCAATCTTTACAATTAATCTCAGAAGCAGGGCAATATTAATAATCACTTAGATTACTTTACATCCTAAAATTAATAGCTCAACCCGAGATGAGAATATTTATGACTATGATCTAATTCCAAATATATAGCAGTTTAAGTTATATTTAAATTACTTATTAGTTAAAAGGCTAGATTGTAATGTGAATAAAGTATCATCTAATGAGATACTTTATTACAAAATACTAGTGAAAGAATCAGACCAATAATGTTTGAATTAGATCAATAATGTTTTGACTTCAATTTTAAGGAAGTGTCCAAATGTGGATGCTCCAATTGAAATTGCGATCGAATCACTTACATAATGATTCAGAGTTCTCACAAATAATGATGTAAGTGCGTTCGGCTGCGCCAGCGACGCTTGTCGGACCGCCCACTTTTTTGTATAAATGTCAATGTCGCTCTTAGTCACGGGGATTAGCCTACTAGTTCGGCCTAGTATCAAACACATACAAGTATAATTATTTTCATTTGTTTTTTTTTTTGTGTTTGGCTTTTCTTATACAATAGGACATATTGACCGCCCGGGTAAAAGGATAGTAACGCAAGAGTACTATCGACAAAACCACAAATTAGCCTCTTCAACCATTTTGATGCGCTCGTGCTCGTGCGCTCGGGCATCAATCACCCTAAAGTGATTTTGAGACAAATTATGACAGGTGTAACATATGAGATAAAAAGATCGGAATTAACAACATAATAAAAAAACATAGAAACAAATACATACATACATAGAAACAAAGTAAACTTTGTCAGGAGAAATAACGATCGCTAGAGGATAAAAAAATCTAGCAAATTAGCGTTGGGATGTTTCGGCCAAGTTCGGACTAAAATGTTCACGTCCCTTTATTTAAAAATAAACCGGTTGGCTGTACATGCTGGAAGTGTTCTTGACAAAGAAAGCGGTACGAATGAAGCCTGGACGGTGAGAAGGACATCATACTTGGATCTGTTGATGGTATAAAAACATTGTGATGATATTCCAAAATCGTGAACACGCTAAGACGGTATAGGTTGGTACTTATACGTATTTCTTTTCTATACTAAAATACACCTAATACCTTTATCTTAAAGAGGGATAATAAAAAACCGGTAAATATATTATAAATACTAAACTAAACCAACACCACATTTACAAATACTTCCTAAGTCCTTACACTACAAAAACACCGCGTTACTAATCTGCGCGCACGCATCTCGTATGCGCGTCGCGTAAACGAAAGCGTTTGAGTTAATCTGACGCACTTCTTGAATAAACCATTGACTTCTCACGGCATCGAAAGCCGGGACTTGACTGTTGATGCCTCATTCTAATGTTGAGGAAGTCTTCTATTTGAAGTGGTTTTCTTAGGTGGTGGTGAATTTGATAAGGTTATATCATCTGTGGTGACGTCAGAAGAGAATTAAATAGACTCAGTTGTGGAGTTCCGCAAGGGTCGTTACTGGTTCCTCTCTTGTGTATGCGGTGATTGATATTTTGATATATAAATATTAACACTTCAGCTGTGAGCTCAACAAAGTAAGTTGTGGAGTTTCACAGAGACAGACACTTGGTCTTGTTCTGTTAAAGTCGAGTCTAAAAATAGATCATAAACAAGTATATCTCATGATTAAATTTCATCAATCATTACTAGGTAACTAACTGTCTGGATAAAATTATATTTACCGAAGAAAGATTAAAGTATAAAATTGTTTTGCACTTCAATAAAACATCATCTATTAGTAAATACACGTTACTTCTAAGAGACGCAACATTTGAATAGGTTTACCGTAACATATTCAATAGATGAGAGATTTGCCTTCACTTTGCAAGTATATGTCGTAATGCGGTGATTCCGTTTGATGATACGCGAAGATTTGTCATTCGATGAATTGTAAAGTAAACACCGTTCTATTGGTGCTAATACGAAACATGCACTTTTGTGGTAACTTTACAATAGGTGACATTGCTGTATACAGGGTGGTAGGAATATCCTCGCGCAACCACTGCGTTACCATGGATTCAGTAGAAGATAGTGAAGGTCGTTGGTTATAAAAAAATAAAATGGTGTTCATAACATAAGGCAGCCAATCCTGCCAGGGTCGCGAGATTTGTTTAAAAGAGATATCGTGGCCCTGGCATATGGGCAACTGAAGGAACACGGGTGGGTTTTAGTCAGTAAAAGTCTGACACGCCCTTCCGCTCCACCCAGAGCGGGCGACGTCATTTGATGATCTCCCACCCATAAAAAAAGGCAGCCAATAATGGTAGAATGGGTTTGGTTTCCTAGGACAAGTCGAATCGTGGAGACTGTTATTAAAAATTGATCCTACGTTTAACTCTAATATTTAAAACAAAAAACCTTTCTACACCGCGATGAGAGTATTTCAGATGACTGTTGACGAAAGCATTTAATTGAAACATGAAATTAACTGAGAAAATTTTGTGAGGCCGTCCATGTTTTGATTTCCTGGCTATTCTAATTATCCTTATCATCCTCTTGCTCAATATACAGGTTGACAAATGGGAAGTTGCCTAAAGTAATCACTTATCATTTTATGATGAGTGCAGGGAAAAAATAAATAAAAATACATATTAAATCACTGAAGTAGTAATTTTTATTTGAAATAATTTTCAGTTAAATCTAACTATTTCAACAGACACATATTAAGTTTTTTAAAAGACAAAACCTGGCTAGGGAATAACTAGGTGTTAATAGTTAATATTTTCGAAGTGATTCCCATCTGAATTTGCACAATAATCAAGCCGTTTTTGGAAATTATGTAAAACTTGTTCAATTTTTAGATAAAGAAATATTAGAAATTCCTTTTCTAAAGTATCTTTAATTTTTTTTACCCCTGGAATTAAAGCACTCTATGAGATACACCTTTTCTTCGCTCATAAGGTCACTCATTTTAAAGTATACATATTGCTCTTTAGAGCGTCGCAATAGAAACTGACAACATTCTAGAATGTACCTACGTGGGCCCATCCTTATACGATATGTTTAAAGAGGAAAGAGATGCATATACTTTAGGCAACTTCTCATTTGTCACCCTGTATGACCTTATAATTGTTTGGCGGTTTTGAGTATTTTTTATATTGCCTACGTAAATGTCTTGTCTGTCTGGTAGCGTTTTGTGACGTGCCATTGACCTCCCTAAAATAGTGTTAAGCTACAAGATGACTGATGCATGCATACCGTCTGTTGGGACAAGTCAGCTTAAAGCTGCAATGGCTCTTTCTTCAAAAGGCCCTTTTAGACACGGCCCTGTATTGTTAGTCACATAAATCCTAATATTATAATAGTTTGACTTTAAATAAGACCATGGCCTCTGAGGTTGTTTCGACATTTCTTCTCAGGAATGAGTCAGCTAGGAATTGCTGGCGGCACCTAGTTTTAAAATACCAACAAAATACTGACGTGTACATTTTAAAAGATCTACTTGCACAAAATAAACACTTTATTTAATTTCATGTGTTTTTGTTCCTTAACCGTCATTTCAGTTTTCACTTTCTTCTAACGATATCATGACACATGCTTCTAATAAAATTTACACTTCAGTAATGATTATTCATTGACGACCTCGTTGGTTTAGTGTTCGGTAGCGCTACTGCTGAATAATGACCATGAGGTTCTGGGTTCGTTTCCCAGGTCGGGCAATGTATTATTGAGTTTATCTATCAGGAATTTTTCAGTAGCGGCCCGGAGTCTGGATTTGTGATAGTAGTGTTACGTAGATCGTAAAGTCTAGAAACATCGCGCTTACTCCATCTCAGAAAGGGACAGCGTTACGTAGATCGAAAAGTCTAGAAACGTCACGCTAATTCCATCTAAGGATGGGGCAGTGTTCGAAACTACTCGAAACGACACGCTAACGCCATCTGTTATCAGGTAGCAAGTACTACGAACAATTGTACGTAGACGCCACCGCCATCTAGTGTCGAATAGCGGGATTAAACAGTAAATAGATGTCTGCGGAAGGTTCTCGAAGTTTCTAATCTACTTGTAAACTGTGGAAAAGTGTTGAATGTTCGCGAATGTTCTGCTCGGGATATAAATAGCGGATTGTCGGCCCGACGGGCAGTTCGATTTCGGAAGCGAGCGAATACGAATCAAGCGATACAGTACAAGCGAAACAAGTGACTCTGTTTGACTATTGCGATATTGTGATTGTTTAATTAAACTGTGGTGTGTTTCGATAATTTTGGCTTAAATTAATTTATCCCGAAACCCAGCTCGTAACATTTGGTGTCAGAAGTAAGGGATAAATTATGCCAGTTTTACCGAAGGAGGATACGAAAGGTATCCGTACCAGGAGTCAGCGCCAGCAGGAGGTGGATCAGAGGCGGTTTGAAGGATCTTCTACACAGACACCTGGGGGTAATCAGCCGACGACGGAGCCAGTTTCCCAAGTGTCTGGTGTTCCTACAGCATCGCCAGCCATGAATCTTTCTGCTCTAATGGCGATGCTGCAGGAGCAGGCCCGCCGACAGGAAGAACAGGCCCGCCGCCTACAGGAACAGCTGCAGCAGGACAAGGAGGAACAAGCTCGCCGACAGGAAGAACAGGCTCGTCGACAGGAAGAACAGGCCCGTCGACAGGAAGAACAGGCCCGTCGACAGGAAGAACAGGCCCGCCGCCTACAGGAACAGCTGCAGCAGGGTAAAGAGGAGCAGGTTCTTCTCTTGAAAGAACTTCACGCGACTTTTTGCAAAGAGATCAAAGCCATGAAGGAGAAGGTTCAGCTACACGAAAATCGTATCTCCGAGGTCGAAATCCAGGTTGCAGATATAAAAAAAGCGTTTGAAAATCTGAAGACAGGAGACGGGATTGTGACTTCTGTAGTTGCTGCACCTTCCGCGCGTGGGTTTAAAGTGCCACCCTTCGACGGAACATCTTCCTGGTCGGCATATAAAATCCAGTTCGAAGCTGTCATAAATGCAAATGGGTGGACAAAAGGGCAGGCCATGACCGCGCTTACTTTGGCCCTTCGTGATCAGGCCTTAACCGTGTTAGAGGCTCTCGGCAAATATGTTACCTACAAGCAGCTCGTTGAGGCTTTAGAGGCCAGATACGGTGACGCGCACCTGGAACACGTTTTTCGTGCGCAGTTGAAGGATCGTGTGCAGCGCAGTGGTGAAAACCTGCAGCAGTGGGCCCTGGAAATTGAAAAGTTGGTCCAAAGAGCGTATCGGTCTGCGCCTGCACTCATCGAAGGGATTCTGACTCAAGCATTTATAGATGGCATACGGGACCTGGAAGTAAGGGCTGCTGTGAGACTTGGGCACCATGAGAAGCTGAAGGACGCCTTGGCCCACGCGTTGGAGGTGGAGGCAGTGAGGCATGATCATCGAGCCCATCGTTTCAGGGAGGTTGTGGAGTCACATGTTCGTGACCGTATTAGGCACAGCCCTAAATGTTACACTTGCGGAGAAAAGGGCCACCTCCGGTCGAATTGCCCGAAGCGAAACACTGCCACCGAATATCACACCCAGGTTAGAAGGGTGTCCATAGTCCATAGCACAGCGCAGCAGCAAGAGAAATTCGTAAGCGATAAGATTACAGGGCGAGTATTGGCTAGTGTGAATAGAGCCCCAAGGATTTCGATGTCACAGGCCAATGACGGCATATCCCACGGTAACGCGGACACTTTATCAAGAAGAAATTCTCCTGAAGAGTACAAACATTGTGTCAGACAGGAAGCTAAGGAAGTAGTTCCTGTCAGGGTGCTAAGAACGGACCTTCGTGACAAATGGAAGGAAACCCTACGGCATGCCCAGCAGCGTGATACAGATATCAGGCCAATTCTCGAGTGGATTAAAGCGGATGCTCCCAAACCGAAATGGTGTGATGTTGCAGCAATGAGTACCACCACAAAGAATTATTGGGCACAGTGGGAGAGCTTGACGCTCCAGGATGGTGTCTTGTGCCGTAAAAAAGAAAATGGTCGAGGGGATAGCTGTCACCTGCAAATGGTCGTCCCGAAAGCAAAGGTGCCAGATGTTTTACAGCACTACCACAACGGTTGTTCAGGAGGACATAGGAGTGTAAAAAGGACTCTATTGAAGATCAGGGAACGTTTCTACTGGATCCACTGTCGACAGGATGTTGAGGATTGGTGTCGCAAATGCACCAGCTGTGCGGCGGTAAAAGGGTATGCGCATGTGGATGGATTGGCGCGATGTTGCGGGAATGATGATGCTCGGGACGAGCATGTCTAAGGAGGGGGCAGTGTTACGTAGATCGTAAAGACTAGAAACATCGCGCTTACTCCATCTCAGAAAGGGACAGCGTTACGTAGATCGAAAAGTCTAGAAACGTCACGCTAATTCCATCTAAGGATGGGGCAGTGTTCGAAACTACTCGAAACGACACGCTAACGCCATCTGTTATCAGGTAGCAAGTACTACGAACAATTGTACGTAGACGCCACCGCCATCTATTGTCGAATAGCGGGATTAAACAGTAAATAGATGTCTGCGGAAGGTTCTCGAAGTTTCTAATCTACTTGTAAACTGTGGAAAAGTGTTGAATGTTCGCGAATGTTCTGCTCGGGATATAAATAGCGGATTGTCGGCCCGACGGGCAGTTCGATTTCGGAAGCGAGCGAATACGAATCAAGCGATACAGTACAAGCGAAACAAGTGACTCTGTTTGACTATTGCGATATTGTGATTGTTTAATTAAACTGTGGTGTGTTTCGTTAATTTTGGCTTAAATTAATTTATCCCGAAACCCAGCTCGTAACAGTAGGTTCGCCACATATTACATGAGACTTAAATATAACTGTCTAAATATGGCTGTACTATAGAAGCACCTCTGCTCAACTCTCCGGAGACGTGATGTTACGTTGTGTATTTCATAACAGCACTTATGACAATGATAATTTTAAAGTAGAGCATTGTCATCTCTTTATTAGCCTTTCATATCTATCAGTCTCGAAGGTCTCATTAACCTTCGTGGTTGCTCAACCTTATGTGTCAGATTAGTCACCATTGTCACACAATTGTCACTTCTCTAGATTGTGACAGTTCTCATTATGTATTGTTGTGTATTGTCACCAAATAACCTCGTTATTTGGTGATAAATGAGATGGATGAGGTGTTACATCAGGTTTAGCGTCGATTCTTTCTAAATTTTCTACCGCGATAACTTGTATTCCCATATGCTTATTTATTGTGTGTACGTGCACGGGACTTCCATGATAATATCGTGACGTTAGAAATTCTAAATGTGAACATTAGGTAGTAAGGTTCCTATAGTTTTTTACATGGCGCTCTAAAATGTTCAGTGATTTCGTTTCCATTATTTAATCAAACTAAACTTTTTGTTGTAATCGCACCAACTATTTTTAAACCTACACGTGTTTCTGACTGAATATAAATGCATCTATTATCTTAACAAAGATGACTAAAAATCGTTGTGTATAGAGTTCAACTTTGAAATTGTTACTTCAAAGATAAACTCTATAGATATCTTCAACATCGGAAGAGAAAAACATACCATAGAAAGCTTCTTCTTTCTGTCCTATGACAGGTTTTGCTCGTGATTATATTTTGTTCAGAATACACAAAAAAATCTAAAATACAGACACCTACTGTGATGATTTAAAAGGACCTATCTTCTGTATACAGGGTGTGGCGTAAGTAGTGGTCCACCGTTCAGGATTCGATGAACCAGATAATTAACTATAACAATTAAAAATTAAAAAAAAAATTACCCAAGGGTTCCGAAAATATTTCATTTTTGTCTTTTATTTACGAAATTTCTACCTTTTATTACATATTTGTTCGTAGTTTCAACAAAAACCATTATTTTTTCATTTTGATTTCTTTTAATTACTGCTGAATACTAGAGTTATCATGATAAATTATGATTTTTTATGTAAATTCAGCTCTTTTGAAGAAAAAGTTGGTTCTTCTCTAATTTTAACCCCAATTTTTAACACACCATCAAGTTTAAGAGCAATTTTTGTAAAAAAAAAAAAAAAAAAAATTGGGTAAAAATGGTTAAAGTTTTTTAATTGTTATAGTTAATTATCTGGTTCATCGAATCCTGAACGGTGGACCATTACTTACGCCACACCCTGTATATGAAAAGGCGTTTGCTGAACCCAAGAGCTGTCGCATTCATTTTAACTAATGGTCGCCCAGTGATCGACATTAAATCATAATTCATTTAAATTTTAACCAAAAATAAAAAAAATATTAGGTTTCTGCACTTCTCCATAAAACTTTTACGGTGCCAAATTTCATACTCCTTCGTCTGCATAATTTTCGTAAAAAGGGGTACAAAGATTTTACGTCACCTGATACTGGTTTGCGATCTCAATCACTAATTCAACATCAACAGTGTACTCAAGTAAAATAAAAGTGACTATCTTCAAACACAGTAATTAAGGCGGATGCGGTAAAGTAATCCGTGAAATTCCAATTATATTAGGTTAATTGCTATTTGCAGATAAGTTACGTGTTATGTTGATTCAAATATGATTCGATTAACAAATCTGGTTTTACAGAATTTGATTAATTAAAATCTTCAATACAACGCTCTAAGTTCAGCGAACATCACTTTTAGGAACGTACCACTAAGGAACGTACCAGAGAATAGGCAGCAGCGTTCTTTATGCATTTTACCTCTAGACTGCGATCGCCAACCCGCCTGTCTAGCGTGGCGATTATGGCAAAGCCCCCAAAATTGGGGTAGGCCTATGACTAGCAGTGTATCTCTTACTGCTAAAATGAAGTTCAGTGACTCATTTTTAATTACCCTATATTGTTCCCACTGCTGGGAAACTAGCCTCCTCTTGCTGAGAGGGAGTGGTCCGTAATATACCACGCGGGTCCATTGCGAGTTGCTACATGTAACATGTCTTAGAATTTTTGGTTCAAGGGCATGTTAGTTTCCTCACGACGATGTTATCCTTCACCGTTTCGAGAGCAGTGGTGATGAAGGCAATAATACAGAGTAAAGCGCCTGCCTGAGTTCAAACCCATGATCAACAATTCTTTCTCTTCAGCGACTCATGTGATTCATATTTTGTTTAACATGACAGACTGATCTGCAATTTGCAAAAAACGTAAGAAAATTTATATTTTGCGGGCTACTCAGGCACACACCCTTAAGGTGAATGCTTCAACCAGCCCGCGAAATTCAAATTTTCTTACGTTTTTTGCAATTTGCAGGCCAGTGCTAGGTTGTATGTTGATTAAAATATTATTCGCGCCTGTAAGACATATGTAGTTACAGAATTATAATCATCAAAATCATCAATACAACGCTCTAAGCTCTTAAAGCTGTAGGAATGACTTTTTCTCTTTTTTTTTTGTTCTTAGGCCTTTATGAACTTGGATGGTTGTATTGGTGATTTTGATGATTATAATTCTATAACTACATACATCTTACAGTCGCGAATAATATTTTAATCAACATACAACCTAGCACTGGCCTGCAAATTGCAAAAAACGTAAGAAATTTTAAATTTCGCGGGCTGGTTTGGAGCATTCACCTTAAGCTACTACGGTACGATATTTAAGATAATAATCGTGTATTGCGTTAAACTGTCGTAACGTAACTAACAAAGCGATCCCATATCTTCCGATTTTTTACTAATATTATCATCGCAGTTGCATTGTTTGCGAAACTTCCTATAACACAGCCATGTTTCAATGTAAGCGTTTAGAGCGGTTTTGTTTTTAGAGATCCGTGGGTAGGAACCAAATCAGGTTTGTCAGTCTCATATTAGGAAGTTATCTAGAATTCTGTCATAGAAAATAATGTGCTGAAAATACTTATTGTATAATCAGCCTTTAATGTTCCCACTGCTGGGACACAGGCCTCTCCCCTATGAGAGGGAGTGGGCCATAATCCACCACGTGGGCCAGGTGCGTGTTGGTAGATGTTACATGTCTTTGAATTTTTGGTCGGTGTTTGGTCGGTTTAGAATAAGCCGGTTTCCTCACGATGTTTTCCTTCACGGTTTTGAGAGCAGTGATGATATAATTATCTATTCCCACAAAGTAAAGTGCTTGTCTGGTTTCGAACTCACAACCTACAACTATAACGTACTAACTTAAATCCACAAAATAACACTAAAATAAATATATTATATACAATTAAATAAAGGTATCGTGTGGTGCCGGACGTAAAGAATAACACCACCCCATTTCATCCCGTGGGTGTCGTAAAAGGCGACTAAGGGACTTACTACAGAATGGGCAGCAGCGTTCTCTATGCATTTCACCACCATACTGCGATCGCCAACCCGCCTGCCAAGCGTGGCGATTATGGCAAAGCCCCCAAATTGGGGGAGGCCTAAGTCCAGCAGTGGACGTCTTACGGCTGAAATGATGAAAGAAGAAAAAAAAAGGGGGGGAAGAGCTCACTGGGCATCAAAGAATTCGTCCGCATCACTGTCGGTGGGAAAAGTGCCCAGAAGGCTGGCAGCGTTGCCACGTTGGATGGCAATGCTGATTCTTTGACCTAAAAATAGGCCAGCCCTCTGGTCACATGAAGAGTCAGCCAACCGCTTGGCGATGTCCCGAAATACTCGATGAGCACTCGGCCCCACGGCCCTCGTGTTTCAACTCCAAACGGCTCAAAAATATATCTCCCAATAAGGTTGTTATATTTGCGCCGTTTGAGATTTTCTGCACCTGCAGCAGCCGCCCCAGCACAGCCTGCCGTGCTAAGAAGATGGGATGGCGCGAGGGTGTCGACACAGGTAGCATCCCACACCAAAGGCCTACCCAACTTCCAAGGCATTATGGTCATTCCGTCTGGCCTACAACTCGTAAGTCGGGGCAGATACCAATGGGCCACCACTGCTCAGGCAAATACAGCCGTGGGACTAGGTATGTAAATCTGACTGAATAATATTTTAATGAATAACAAAAGGGGGTTTGAATAGTCTTGCTTCATACACTATTATTTGTGGCTTAATAACGGTATCTTTACTTTTTTTCCACAATCAAGGTATTTAAGAAATTGAAACACATCGATAACTTATATATGATTGTGCCATGTTTAACAAAAGCTTGGTTGTCCTTATCAGATACTAATTTTTGCCAGCGGCTTCGCCCGCGTGGAGGTCGGAAATTATCTCACGGGAAAGTTTAAAAGCTTTCGCGGGTGATGCCGCATAACAACTCTAATATAATGAATTCCTTTCTTTGAACTTCTTATTATTCCTTCCTCTTTTAATTATTTTAGGGACCTAAAGAACGAAATAGCCAAGTAACGGCGACGAACTTGAATATAGCGCTCGCCGTCCGCAGCCGTAGCTCCGGTCTCTTCGCTCGCTTGGCTCGAGCACGACTCGTTCACAGTTTTAACCTTACCTCGAGGTGCCTTAGCTTAGGTACTATGAGAAAAACACAGAAATTTTCAAAGAGTGAGCCTCTTGAGAATTGAAAAACTTGATTCAGTTAAATATTTTTCTGACATATTAGAAGTGTATACGGAACACTTGTTTTCGCAGCTCACGCACTTTACTATAATAAATGTTTCTCTTAATTTAGTAGGGTAACATCATATTCTGCGATTGCTAGTTACATAATGTGCATTGAATAACAAATTACATGGTTGTAATTATATACCTCAGAACTTACGAATATGTAACCCATAATTGTATGTAAACGTGTGTGAGCAAGAGAATGTCTCTGAGATCGTTCACGGTTTTGTGGTTAAGAAAGTGTTTAAAGTGTTATTTTTTAACTTCTTTAATTTGAATGGTTTAAACAACATTCGTTTTTACTTTTGCGTTTGAAACATAAACATACAGGAGGATGGCAAGAAATTTAAATGACACTTTTCAATAATATATTATTTTCTGTAGGCGATTCGCACGAAGTTTATTTATTTATGGGTGAATTGACAACTACAGTAATACGTATAAGGCAATTGGCACGTTTTGATTTTTATGCAATACTAGCTTTGCCCGCAACTTCTTTCGTGTGCATTGCGGAAAACAGAAAGAGAAACCCATGAAGAGTTTGATTTGTTTTTTTCGTGGAACCCTAATTATTTTGCTAAAATAAAAGTAGCCTAAAATACTCCTTATAACATCAGCTATTTGCCAGTGGAAGTGCTGTTAATGTCGGTATTCGGAGATTAGCCGGAACAAAAGGACGGACAAAAATATAAAAAATGTTTTTGGAACGAAGTTCCTTATCGCGCGTTGTGAAAGGGGGCTCGACGGAAAAAAATCTTACGAAAAGTTGTCACGACATGCTTTAACCGACTTCAAAAAAAGGATGAGGTTTCTCAATTCGACCGTATATATTTTGTATGTTGTTGTTTTTTTTGTTGTGAGTAGAGAGGGAGAGAGGGAGAGAGGGGGAAAGCGGGAGAGGGAGAGGGAGAGAGAGAGAGGGAGAGAATATTTTTGTTGAGTGTATACAGGTCTTTTGTACATAATAAATAATTAAAAAATTATAACTATTATGAATCCTGGAAAGGAACTTCGTTCCATCCGGGTGTCCATTGACACCTCTAAAGTTTATTTTTGTTATAAGTACGGCATAAAGGTATTTACGTTCACATGCATTTAGTAAAAACTTTTAATTTTGACACTACAATTTTATTTATTTGTTTAGATGTAAATAAAGGATAAGGGAAAACACATATTTTTCTTACTACACAATAGAAGAAAATAGATGTAATAAAATTCAAAACGTTCCAAATACCTAATACGTATTTCTTATCGATTCGCCCACAAACAAAAGCGTGTGATTCGACAAACAAGCCAGCTCTGGTTCAAGTGTACCTCATCACAAACTTACACTATTATGAAATGCAGCGAATGTACACCGGTCCACGCAATGTGTGTGGCATTGTCTACGAGCCTCGAACAAAATCTAGTTCAAGGATGAGGCGTACTGTACATCCGCCATTACATAACATATGGCTGCTTCGATTTGCTTTTGATCCAGTTTTGGGTCTGAGTTATGACGAAGAGTCGCGGAATTTCCCGAGCGCGGACGATGTTCACTTGATGCAGTATGCTTTTGTGCTTAGTAGAGAAGTCGGTATGCTTTGTTGAAATATTGATGACACATTCTCTGTGGTTCTTACCTAAGATCCTTCTTTCCTAGTCAATGGTCGTTGGAGCATACATACGGAAAGAATATCAACAGCGTATTATTTCTGTGTGATAATTTTCATTATTCTTAATTACCGAATCCCATTTCTTCCCGTGGGCGTGGGTGGCATAAGAGGAGACTAAGGGACTTACTAGAGAATGGGCAGCAGCGTTCTCTATGCATTTTACCACAATATTGTGATCGCCAACCCGCCTGCCAAGCGTTATGTCCAGCAGTGGACGTGTTTCGGCTGAAATGATGATGTTGATGACCTATTCAGATGCCAGATGAGTGTTATTATTACTGCCAATAATTATTTTCCTTCAGGGGAAGCCCTGGTAACCGCGGCAACTTACGAGTTGTAGAGATCGTAGGTTCGAACTCAGACACGCATCGCCACAAATTCAAAACAAACCAAACATACAAATACACGGTTCTAATTTTAGGCGTGTTGCCTAAAAACACGCTCCGTTAGAAAGTAGTCGTAACTCACTTTAACAAAAAAACTGCAATAAACTCGAATCTGAGTGAAATCCGACAGATAACATCTGCAACAAGTTTGCATACCAAGTTACGTCCTTGCTATAGGACTGTGAAAACACACGGCGTGGATTTCTGGGTGTACCCGTAAGGTGAGGAAGATTTAGTAAACTTAAGTATAATTGCTTTAGAATAGAAGATTAATTTATCTACATATTATGAGTGGGATCAATTTTTATCTCCGTCAACGAAGATAGGGACTCGTCTATAAGTAGTTTATTACTTCGGAGAAATCCTTCCGTGTGGTGTCGGACGTAAAGAATAGCACCACCCTATTTCTTCCATGGGTGTCGTAAAAGGCGTCTAAGGGACTTACTAGATAATGGGTAGCAGCGTTCTCTATGCATTTTACCACCATGCTGCGATCGCCAATCCGTCTGCCAAACGTGGTGATCATGACAATGATCTCTCAAATTGGGAGAGGCTAATGTCTAGCCTAGTGGACGTCTTTCGGATGAAATTATGTACCCGATCAATTTACATTTTCAGATGAGCAAAAATATATTATAGGGAGTAAAAAGAACTATCTAATCATTTTGTAATTTATTCATTGTTAGGACCCCGAAGAGACTTTATTTCCGAAGGTGATACTGATTAGAAAAACAAGCATAACTTCTACTGAAACTACGGATTTGGTGTCAACGGGCCTTTAGACCCGACGAAAGACGCTGCATCAGACAAAGTTTAGAAAAGTCCTTGTGCGAGAAGTTCACCCTTTCAGATTAGAATAGTGGTTAGAAAAATACAGAACAAAATGTAAAACGCAGCGTAACCGTTCGTAGCCACCGTTCCGTATGTTTTCATACTAATACCTCCTGTGAGGAGGATCACGTTTGAGTTCGCTTTCTAAAACTACCATCACTATTCCGGAAAACGAAATGTGACAAGTGTCTTGTCACATTTCATAGAATGTGTCAACATTCGAGACGCACTCAGGAAGCTGTTATCATAATTTATCATCTCGTGAGATTGTGACTCAAGTTCTGAGGTCGAAGGCTAGTGAACAGCTCATAGCGAGTAGCTAATGGTTCTTTGCAAACAATGTATGTTTCAGAGTATTTATGGGTATTTTCTAAATGTATGCATTTCGGTTTGGAACAACTTTATTTCTCATAAAGAATTGCAGTACAAATTCACTTACTGAGAAACAATATTTAAAACTAAGAATAATATTAGAGCGTACAGATGTACGTACGTATATAAAATAACAAAACAAAATAGCAGAAAAAAAAATGAAATTATGTGGTTAAACAGAAAACAACTCGATCGTAACTGAACCAAAACACCACGTGGATGTATGAGTTTGATTTTAACTGGATGTGGCATTGATGGCATAATCTGATAACAGTAAGTTGGTAGGTTTATTATTACAATTCCATTTTAGTTTTAGTTTATTACTCTTTTTATGTACATTTTGAGTACTTACACAGTTTATTTTTATTTATTTGGATTAGTACTGCCTTATCTATAAAAAATATGTATTTAGGGAATACTAATAATTATGCGATGATTTATTATGATGATTATATAGGGAATACCAATAACAGGATACAGAAACCTAGTCTTTGTCCAATTATGTTGGGCTCGGCTTCCAGTCTTACCGGATGCAGCTGAATACCCGTATTTTACGTGGACCGATTACCTATCTGACTTGTACAACCTGTTATATTGTAGTTACTGAGTAATACTGTAGTTACTGGGAGTTTGCAGGGAGTTTGTTCCGCCACTTCTTCTTCCCAGCTAAAGCACTAGGAAGTGTCGAAGGGCGGGCGTTTTGGGGGGACTGTCTTATGTAACTTTGACGTTCAAAAAGTGCTGACTCTCAGCCTAGTTTGAATAAATTACTTTTGATTTTGAATACGATACCCCTGTGTAAGACTAAGGTTGTCGGATGACGTAACTACTTTCAAAGATCCAGAGCGTCTCGGTATGCAAAGATGGTCACCCATCCATAGACCAACCGCGGCAAGCATAGCTTTACCTGCTCGATCAGCCCGTGCAGCTGTTATTACTTAGCTACGAACCTTTCAAGGTCCTAGTTAATATATTAAAAATACACGCTGACTGTGATCAACCCACAGTTACTAAAGCCACAGATTATTACCAATGGCTTTTTATATAATACTAGCTTTTGCCAGCATAAAAAGCTTCCTCTTGAATCAATCTGTTTATTGGTGAAACCCGCATTAAAATCCATTACGTACTTTAGAAGATCTAAGCGTACAGACGCGGGAAGCGACTTTGTTATCTATACTAATATTATAAAACTATACTTAATAATATTATAAAGCTGAAGAGTTTGTTTGTTTGAACGCTCTAATCTCAGGAATTACTGGTCCGAATTGAAAAAAATATTTTTGTGTTGGGTAGCCTATTTATTGAGGAAGGCTATAGGCGATATAACAACACGCTACATTCAAAAGGAGCGGAGCAGAAACGAATAATGGACGAAAACTGGCAGGCAATTCGATGCGACGGGAAGGGTCAGGGGAGCAAAATTTGACGCGTTCGAAGTCGCGGGCAGAAGCTAGTAATATTATAAAGCTGGAGAGTTTGTTTGTTTGATTGAACGCGGTAATCTCAGGAACGACTGGTCCAAATTTAAAAATTATTTTTGTGTTGAGTAGCCTATTTCGCGCGCTACAACTAAGAGGAGCGGAGCAGTAATGAAAAGTGTTGCAACATCGGGGAAAATCGCACGGGTAGGCGATTCGACGCAACGGAAAGGGTCGGGTGAACAAGAAATTTAACGCGGACGAAGTCGCGGCCAGAAGCTAGTATACTATGTAAAGATAAGCCAAGTTATAAGTAAACGTATTCCCCTTACATACATCATCCGACTTTTTAACAGCATTCTAAATGCAGGTAGCTTTCCTAAAGATTCTTGTCACTCTAATATTATTCTGCTTCACAAAAAGGGTGATAAATACGAGATTAATAATTATTTGGTTGGATAGGTTCCGTGTGGTGCCAGGCGTATAGAATAGCACCATCTCATTGCTTCCCGTGGGTGTCGTAAGAGGCGACTAAGGGACTTACTAGAGAATGGGCAGCAGCGTTCCCTATGCATTTTACCACCACTGCGATCGCCAATCTGCCTGTCGTATAGTGTAATTATTAATATATAATCAATATAAATTAAAATGTAAGTATGTAGTGAATAATAATTGTATAATAATTAATGTAATTAATGTAATCAATGTGCTATGTGTATAATTTATATAATTAATATTTGCACGCTTGCTCGCAGGCAGAATACAATTACTCTTAGGTTATAAGATCTCACCTTCCCTAAAAATGTATGTATTTCTTGCAAATAAACATTTGATTTGATTTGATTTGATTTGTCAAGCGTGACGATTATGAAAAATCCCTGGGTCCAACAGAGGACGTCGTTCAGATGGAATGATAGTTGGCTCTTCTCCATAGGAATCAACAATTTGGAACCATGCACCTAGTTTGTGACGTTACATAAGTGCCTATGTTGGTTTATGTGAAATAAAAATATTTTGATTTGATTTGGACAGGTTCCATCAAAACTGGAAGAATCACTCGCCTTTACCCAGGAGTAGGGCAGCGTAGGTTAGTAAAAAAAACCCAAGCCAACTCAATTAGTCAGTAAAGTACTCAATATCTTTATCGTTTTACCATAATGTCATGTCATGTCATGTCATGTGTGTGTGTGTATGTTGTATTGTTTTAGTCAGTAAAAGTCTGACACGCTCTTTCGCTCCGTCGAGAGCGGTAGAAGTCATTTGATGATTTCCCACCCAGAAAAAGAAGGGCATTTAATAAGATCACCTTCAAAATTATCATATTTACGGTGACATAGTTTAAAGGTTCGTAGGCACTCTACCTTAGTAGGTAAACTGCTATAAATAACACCGCGGACCAGTTTCCAATATAATCACTATTTCAAGTAGTAAATATAAAAAAGTTGTCGTCAAGCGGTTGTTACTAACCAAACACTGACAGCGGAACTTAAACAGAAAAATTCGGCAACGTCATCCCTTTCAAAGTGGCTCAAGGCGATGGGACAGAAATAGGTCTATGGAACATTTTGTTTTAAATAATTACGTTCTTAAAATGATCGACAATATGTGGGCACTGCTCTGCTTAACCTTTTTTTTTTGGCTTTGAAATCATCGAATGACGTCTTCCGCTCTGGGCAGAACAGGAGGGCGTGTCAGACTTTTACTGAGTTAAACCCACCCGTGTTCCTTCAGTTACCCATATGCCAGGGCCACGGTATCTCGCTTGCGTTTGAACAATCTCGCGACCCTGGCAGGCTCTGCTTAACCCTTCAGTAAATGCAGGTGTGATGTTATGCAAGTATACAGGGGGTATTGCCATTGACGCGCCAACGGTGTTTCATAGAAAAATGCGGGAATACCAGTGTGGTCAAAATGCTCATTTGTTTTTAATAGCCGATTAAAAATTTCAACACGATTTCTTTGCCACTCTGTATAAAAAGATGTAAACGCCCTATTAGTCAGAATATGAGGGATGTTGCTGATGCATTGCTTCATTTGTTCAAAGAAATTGTCTGTTTGGCCACGTAAATAACGCAATGAATGTTGTTGAACCCTCAAAATGACAACCATTCTACTGTCACTGTACGCAATTACCCCTCTGGTGTGCTCCCTGCATATTGGCGATTTCGATACATATGCATTAAGTCCCTTCACCGTGAGTAGTGACCAAGATTATCTTAGAAAGTACATATTTAGGCATTGAAAAGGTCAAGTTACTACTAAGTCGATTGAACTATTAAGATGTAATCGATTTTGGTATTGATTCTGCTACGGCTTCGTTTACATGTTAAATCAGCCAAGCAGCAAATTTATGTAGCTCTTTGTAACAGACCTGAATTCCCCAAAAAGGGTAAACAGAGGTCTAAAGCAGACCTTCATCTCGCCAGTCCCCATTAATATAAACTTATGCCCCATAAAGGTGCAAACTACTAAGATAAATCTAGATTGCGATCCTGCTGTGTATTCGTATGCCAAAACTCAATAATTCTTTCCCAACTCTCCGATAGAACCTTAGCGCTAAGCAGCACGCGTAGCATGACCACCATAGAAAGAACTTTGTCTATTCTTGGTAGAATAGAGATAGAATTGTCATGCTACGCCAGTATAAAACGGTACAAATCTTTCTACAATCTTTAATTCTGTCTTTAATCTTTTTACAATCTGTAATTTTGTCTATTCTTCCGTCGACAAAACCCCTTTCTACGGTGGTCATGCTACGCATGCTGTCGTGCTTAAGATGCCGTATACGAAATTTAGTTGATTTCCCTAATTTACGTAATATTACAGACGTGCTTTTACTCTTAAAATATTGGATTTCCATAAGTTTTAATGCACAACATGAAAGATCTGTTCATGCAGTTATTATCTAATGAATGATCTCCTTTTATTATTATTTTTGTCGAGAATTATAATGCGAGATTAAAGTAATTTTGAAAGATTATTTATGCTCTAAGGGTGTCCCCTTCCGGTGTGTCCAGTCATATCTCTGTCTTGAATACTTTTTATTAGCCGCCCCTTTTTTTGTGAATTGGAAATCATCAAATGACGTCTCCCGTTCTTGGGTGGAGCAGAAGGGCGTGTCAGACTTTTACTGACTAAAACCCACCCGTGTTCCTTCAGTTGCCCATGTGCCAGGGTTATCATATCTCTTTCGAACAAATCTCGCGACCCTGGCTGGCACCGGTCCTAGCAGACCCCTTCTGTTCTGCTGACATCTCTTAGAGGCGCGCGTGGAACATCACGCGCCGTCGACAAGGGCCTGGTCCTTGACGAGCGGCGAGCAATGGGAAGCAAGCCCGCGCCTGTGGTGGCCGGGAGTCCGCGATCGACTCCCGACACCCGGGGCGTCTTCCTGCAGCCGCCCTTCATTCATCTCTCAACATGACCAACCTCTTAAAGTAAATAAGCTATGTATTGGTAATTATTATATTACATTATAACAAGTTAACGACTATAGTATTGTTTTGCATTGATAGAGCAAAATAATTCAATAACTATTGAAGTTATGGCAAGTTGTCGATAGTTTAGGTAAACTAGACAAATACAGAGTAACTTATTATGTAAATATATGGATTTGTATCATTTTATTACGTCAGTTGTCGAATCATAAGTTAATGTTTCATTAATTTATTATGATGCTTGGGCATAACTTACTTATTGTCATTCTAAGTACAATCGAGTACAGAATTGATCTTTTTAGGGTTCCGTTGCCAAATGGCAAAAAACGGAACTCTTATAGATTTTTAATAGCTATAATGATTGCTTTGTGTTCAGCTAAATTAAATAATCTTAGATTTACATTATTCCGAATGGTGCTGGACTAAAATATCTAATAGCACCATCCCATTTCTTCACGTGGGTGTCGTAAAAGGCGACTAAAGGACTTACTAGAGAATGGGCAGCAGTGGGCTCTATGCATTTTACCATCATACTGCGATCGCCATCCCACCTGCCACGTGTGGCGATTATGGCAAAACCCCCCAAATTGGGAGAGGCCTTTTTCCATCAGTGGACGTTTTTCGGCTGAATTGATAAAAATGATGATGATGAGATTTACATTAACATTTTACAAACAAATATCTACGGATCTTTGACTGTCTATCATTTTACACGTACGATTATCAAAATAAATTAGTAACCAGGGTCGCCGGATATAGTTAGAGTTTCGTAAAACGGCTACATGTTTTCGAATGAAATTTAATTTGATAAATGAACTGTTTGCTTTTTAGGGTTCCGTTGCCAAATGGCAAAAAACGGAACCCTTATAGATTCGCCATGTCTGTCTGTCTGTCTGTCTGTCTGTCTGTCCGAGTATGTCACAGCCACTTTTCTCCGAAACTATAAGAGCTGTGCTATTGAAACTTGGTAAGTGGATGTATTCAGTAAACCGCATTAAGATTTTCACACAAAAATAGAAAAAAAGCAATAATATTTGGGGTTCCCCATACATAGAATTGAAACTCAAAAATTTTTTTTTCATCAAACCCATACGTGTGGGGTATCTATGGATAGGTCTTCAAAAATGATATTGAGGTTTCTAATATCATTTTTTTTTTAAACAATAATGTTTGGGGTTCCCCATACATAGAACTGAAACACAAAAAAAAAAATTAATCAAACCCTTACGTGTGGGGTATCTATGGATAGGTCTTTAAAAATGAAATTGAGGTTTCTAATATCATTTTTTTCTAAACTGAATAGTTTGCGCGAGAGACACTTCCAAAGTGGTAAAATGTGTGTCCCCCCCCCCCCCCGTAACTTCTAAAATAAGGGAATGATAAAACTAAAAAAAATATATGATGTACATTACCATGAAAACTACCAACGAAAATTGGTTTGAACGAGATCTAGTAAGTAGTTTTTTTTTAATACGTCATAAATCGTAAACCACAATTTACCTTTCATTCAGTCAACTCAAATATAAGAATTAAAAAAAAAAATTTAATTTCATAAACGATGATGACGAATGATGATGATGATGACCTGCAGGTTTGTACGGAACCCTCGGTGCGCGAGTCCGACTCGCACTTGGCCGGTTTTTTTTTATTAATTAAATTAAGTTTTCTTAAAGGTAGCTAATTATATTTCAACTATATCTGACGACCCCAGTTATTTATCTCTTTGGGTGACCGTACTTCTGACTTTCAAAGAATTATCCAATAATTATACAATTTGTATTATATTTTACAGCATTTAGGGAAAAAAATATGTACATACAATAAATGGAGGGACCATAAGAGATTCTCAAAACAATTTCAATAGTGAGACAGGAACAAATCGTTCAGTAACGTGTACCGTGTACACTTGCGAGCCGGAATGCCCGGCCTCGCTCCACTTGCATACAATTACGACGACAATAGATTCCGCCTGTTTGCACAGCCAGCCTACGGACAGACAGACAGACAAACACTGCCCACTCACGCGTTTGTTCTTAACCGATTTCAAAAAAGTGAAATTCTGTGGTGTGACATAGTTTACTAAACTTGTAGTGTACTCCTATTGTTCTTTTTAGGAAATGTATGGCGCTCGAGTGAGTAGTCAATTTGTGCATTAGATTCGTTTTTAACCGACGAAAAAATACGGAGGAGGTTATCAGTTCAACGCGTATATATTTTGTTTTTGTTTTTTTTTTATGTATGACCACGCGTAACTTTTTACATAGTAGCCCGATTGTAATAAATATTTTTTTATTGGAAAGGGAATACTCCGAAAGTGGTCCCATATAAATTTGGAAAACAAAATCGAACCCTAAGGGTCGGAAAACAGGGGATGATTCATTGTTCACTCACTGATTGTAATGTATAACCACGCATAACTTTACACAGAGCAATCCGATGTTGATAATTATTTTTTCATTGCATAGGGTATACCTTGTCAAGTATTATTAGTATATTAAAGCCACAAAAAATTATAAAATAAAAACTTTTTAACAAAGAATTAATCCGCCGAAAAAACTGAAAAGTAAAAAATAATAAACCTTAAAACTTTGAGTCGGCGCTGAAAAATCAATAAACAAAGATCACTCGAAGCGCCGACTCATAATTTTAAGGTTTATTATTTTTTGCTTTTCAGTTTTTTCGGCGGTTTGTTAAAAAGTTTTTTTACTCGAGCGGTTAGGCAGGTATCAGTGGCGAAGGGTGATTTTATTAGAGAGGTAAGCTGGAGCAAAAAAATGCTTACCTAGGCCGGACGTGGCGCACGTAGTCCAGTTACTTAAAATCTGTGACTGACTTCCTGGCTTCAGTCTTCTAAAAGCAGATGTCTTCAGTCCATCTTTACTGTACGTGTAAGCACTGGTGATTGAAACAGTGTCTTGCAAGTATAATAAAAGTGGCTTTGAAAAAAACCGTTTGTGATGTGATCAGTGTGATGACGTTGACGTATGATATGTATGATACGTACAACTCACACATCAAACGTGTCCTTATCAAAAAAGCATATTATAAGATAAAAGACTACGTTGAAGACAAGGAAGTTTGGCAATAATTCCTTCTGCACATGTGGCTTCACTGGTAGCTCATTACAGGACGACCTGTGTCTATTAACTGCTCCCAAATGATGATGTACATTTTGTATTCAAGTTTTTTTTTTACGTATTTCTTTGACATTTACTCATTTTTGAAATTATATACCTACAATTCTACATTGTTTCTTTAATATTGGTTGTCATGGCAATAATGACATTTGGTTTAAATAGTGTAATATGTCTTATTTATGAAATACTATTATTTATGTAGATTATTTTATACTTTGTGAATGTGAGAACGTTGTAGGCCTTGTAGACTGTAGACAATTTTCTATCTTATTCAGTACCTGGTACTTGTTGACAGGCCTACACCGTCCTCCCATACTATTAACACTGTAATTTGAAACAATTGTTAAAACTAATTATTTTTAAAAGAGTAACCGTGGAGTTTCTTGCCGGCTCTTCTCCATAGGAACCAACAATTTTGAACCGTGCACCTAGCTTCTGACGTTTCATAAGTGCCCATGTAGGTTTATATGAAATAAAAATATTTTGATTTGATTTGATTTGATATGATAATGATACAATAATATAAAGAATTTTTTTTTATGTAGGTTGGGGTTTTGTAATACTTTAATTATATGGTGTAAGATGCTAAGAACCACTGACTGTCATAATTTCCTAATGGAAGCCGACAGGAATCGGCTTATTACCACTGGCAGGTAGTATAGCCACATTCCGCCAGTTACGTTTAACCAGGTATGAATCGAGGCTCTGGACTGCTACTGAAAAATTTCAGATAGACAAATTCTAATGAACATTTTTCCCGACCTGGGAATCAAACGTAGGACCTCATGATTATCAGTAGTGCTTGCGGCCTTTAGACCAACGAGCTGGTATTTAGGGTGATTGCCATTTATGAAAGTTTCTATTACTATGTGAAGCAAAGCCTTTGTACCCCTTTTTAACCGACGAAAAAAAACGGAGGAGGTTATCAATTCAACGCGTATATTATTTTTTATTTTTATGTATGACCACTCATAACTTTTTACATAGTAGTCCGATTGTGATAATTTTTTTTAATGGGTATACTCCGAGGGTGGTCCCATATAAATTTGGAAAACATAATCGAACCTAAGGGTTGGAAAACAGGGGATGATTGATTGTTCACTCATTGATTGTAATGTATAACCACGTATAACTTTGTACAGAGTAGTCCGATTTTGATAATTCTTTTTTCATTGGATAGGGTATACCTTGCCAAGTATTATTGGTACATTAAAGGCACAAAAAATTACAAAATAAAAACTTTTTAACAAAAAATTAAACCGCCGAAAAAACAGAAAAGCAAAAAATAATAAACCTTAAAATTATGAGTCGGCGCTTTGTTCATTGATTTTTCAGCGCCGACTCAAAATTTTAAGAAGTTTTTACAAAAATTACTCGGACGGAGGAGTATGCAATTTAGCACAGTTAAAGTATACTTATATATGGAGAAAGAGTGTGCTAAACTAATGTTTAAAAACTTGAGAGGTGTCAAGGGACACCCGGATGGAACGAAGTTCCTTTCCAGGATTCATTATTGTTATTTTTTATTATTATTAACCTGTATACACTCAACAAAATATTCTCTCTCTCTCTCTCTCTTTCTCTCTCTCTCTCTCCCTCTCTACTCACAACAAAAAGACAACAACATACAAAACAAATACAAACAACAAAATATATTAAAAAGTGTCGTTACAACTTTTTCTCTTAATTTCCGTCTAGCCCCCTTTCGCAACGCGCCATAAGGAAATTCGTTCCAAAAAAAAAAAATCTGTAAATGAGTTATGGTCGAATTTCAAGGACTGGACGACCACTAGTTTAAATAAATTAACAATTGACTTCCTGAATTATGAAGATAAGTAACGTATAATGTTGGTTGAACAATAATTCTTTATTTATATATATTTAAATATAACACATTTAGCGTGTTCAAGTATTTTGCAAGAGAAGCAAGTAAGTCATGTAAACTGAAATATAATTTCGCAAGAAATTCTGAAATATTTACACACTTTGATCATTTGAATTTGTATTTTTCATGAACATAGTATTGCCACCCTGCACAGTATAGATTTGTTTACGCTAACAAGCAAGTACTTACTAATGACAATCGACAAAGGACATTAGGAAGTCATATTTAAAAATAATTGTGCTCTAGAACTCATATCTATGCCACAAATGCATTCTCCGTTTACATGAATAATAATTATGTTAAAATGAAGGTAGAATGATTAATTAATTGTTTTACAATTATTCATAACATAACACTTGGGTACTGATACATATAAATTGACATCATGGCCTATGTCAATCATTACCACCCATAATAAAGCCGAGCAGTGGTGGCTCAGTGGTAACGGCCACGACTTACGAGTCGTAAGTTCGAATCCAAGCAGGCGCTTTACTTTGCGTAAATTATTTCATCACCACTGCTCTCAAAACGGTTAAGGAAAACATCGTGAGGAAACCGACATGTCTTAGAACTAAAATTTCGGAGACATGGGACGTCTACCAACCCGCACTGGGCCCGCGTGGTGGATTATGGCCCACTCCCTCTCACCGAGAGGCGGCCTTTGTTCCAGCAGTGGCAGGCATCGGTCCTAGCAGACCCGTTCAGTATTGCTGATATGTCTCATGTCTTTGATTTTGTTATTTTAGCATTGGCATTCTATTATCCTTAAGATGTTTCGCTTCACCGTTCTGAGAGCAGTGATGGATGGTATGAATCGTAAAGTAAAGTTTTAATTATCTTTCTAATATTTCCATTAGAATACATTTTTGTTTCTAGGATGACTAATTACTGAATTCACCTTGAAAGTAAATAAAATAATGCCAATTAATTCGGTTATCTAATAAAGGCAGTTGGATATGAACAAAATAAGGTTTGATTGTGATCTACTAATTGAAAAGTAGGCATTAGTGGCTTTTTTTCAGTTGACGTTGGCATAGTTATTAGTAACCTACTAATAAATAACCTTGATTATATCTACGAATAAAACATTAAAAAAAAAAATACGAATATGACACAATGTGTAAGGATTTTACAGACGTGGAGCAAAGTATAGAGGCCTTCCTTAAGGACCGCCACTTCGACCGGTTTTGGGCTACCCACATCCAGCGGATTCCTGCGGTCTTCACAAGGTCATCGATCCACCTTGTTGGAGGCCTTCAAACTCTACGTCTTCGGGTACGCGGTCACAACTCCAGAACCTTTCAGCTCCATCGACCATCTGTTCTGAGAGCGATGCGCGGTGCACACTGCCACAATTCTTCCGGCTATGTCAGTTATCTTTCTTCTACGGATTTCTTCATTTCTGAATCGACCATTGCTTAGTTGCGTTAAAATGTCCTTTATAAGAATTGTTGAAAAGAATACGTACATAGAACAGTTAGCAAATTAATATTTATTTTAGGAATAAGTGGTTTGAGGCGAGTGCGAAACAAAAGATTTATTAGTTCAGAATTTACGTGTCGCCTTAGAAACATGAAATAATTAGTACCTGTTGCATCTAATTGCTACAGACTAAATTGTAAACGCAACTATGTGAAAGGTTTAGTTGACACTTAGGACAAAGGTCTTTAACCCGGACCTCAAAGCGTTTTACACCAGTTGCGTTAAGAGACTGCGGGAAACACCTATAGCCTTAGAATACAATAGTTAATTCTGCTCCAAAAGCATTGTTAATGCTTACAGGGTCTACTCCCTAAGCACGAAGTCCGTACTTACGGCCGTAATTACGGGCGTTCCCTAGAGACGCGTAGCGAGGCGTACTCTCTAAGTCCTTCAACGAAGATACGGGCCCGTCTGAAAGTAGTTGGAAAGTATACAACTACTTTCGGATGGGTCCGTACCTATCTTCGATGGTCAAAAAAACATCTGGAGTTAGAACAACTGTCAAAACCTGTTGTCATTCATTCTCAGTCCGGGCCGTGAACTAATCTTATGTCCGTAGATGATACGGAGTAGCAAACGCCTGTAACTTCGGACGAAACTACAAACCTCGTGCTTAGAGAGTCCCATGAGGGACTCTCTAAGCACGAGGTTTGTAGTTTCGAGGTTCACGAGGAGACTTGGGACTTAAACATAACTGTACCGTGTGGTGCCGGACACGTAAAGAATAACACCACCCCATTTCTTCCCGTGGGTGTCGTAAAAGGCGACTAAGGGACTTACTAGAGAATGGGCAGCAGCGTTCTCTATGCATTTTACCACCATACTGCGATCGCCAACCCGCCTGCCAAGCGTGGTGATTATGGCAAAGCCCCCAAATTGGGGGAGGCCTGAGTCCAGCAGTGGACGTCTTACGGCTGAAATGATGATGATGAAACATAACTGGTAAAATGTGGTTGTAACTATAATAGGTACACCTTGGCGGTGCCCAACCCTTCGAGGAAACAAAGCCTGAAGCTATGTTATAAACGAAAAAGAAAATGAATTTTCTCGACAGATTTTTATTCTATGCTAACTTATACAAAGTAGAAGCAGGCTTTAGATATATGTATATAGTTAAAATAGAAGGCGCAGACTTACACTGCCTTGTTTAACACACGTTAAAGACACGGGCCAACGGCACATGCTAAAAGAAACATTATGGAACATATACGAATTTGTACAGAGTTGAAAGCCTCTCGAGTTTTGAGAAAAAACTGGACAATTACGGAAGTAAAATTGAAGGCATTTCTTGCAATATTGGAGGCACGTGGGGCGTACGAAGGAAATGTGGGGACCATCATTTTTCTCCAGCACTATGAGTAGACGTGCTTTTACTGCGATATATTCGTTTAGACACAACAGGAGAAAAGATTTTCTGTTTCGATTAGCAGAAGAACTTGCTTCAGATTACTTACGTTACTCTTTATACTTCAAGGCAAAACCTCACGAAGCTGAAATACCAACTACAAGTGGCACGGCTTCTATACGAAAATGGTGTCAAATAGGATATTGCAATACAAAACACAAATACACAAACACAAATATTTGCTATACATGCAAAAAAAGTGTATGCGGAAAGTGTACACACAGCAAAATCTACATATACAGGTTGTCCGGTAATGAATGGATAATCTTGAAATGTCTTATAGTATAACTTATGGCCGTTCAGAAAAAAAAAAAAAAGAAACAAAATATATGTATTCATACATTTTTTATACCCAAGATGTTTAAACATTGTTTAAAATCTAAATTTTGCAAAGTTTTTCTAAAATTAATTAATTTGCTATTTTTTTAATAAAAAAGTGCATTAGCTAGTCATACTATTCACTGTTTATCTATAAGCATAGTTTGTGTATAATAATAAAATAACAACAAACCGATGGAATCCATTCATTTCTGATCTCAGTGTTCATAAAAGTAAAACAAGGTAAAAAAAATTAAACCTTTCTTTAAAAAAAAAAAATCATATCTTAGGTACTACTTATGATATATTTTGTTTCGTTTTTTTTTCTGAACGACCATAAGTTATACTATAAGACATTTCAAGGTTATCCATTCATTACCGGACACCCTGTATAGAAATTGTGACTAAATAACTGTGAACAATATTAAGTGTTTTGTTATTTGACAATGTCTATAAATGCATTTATCTATTACAAATACTGTTCAATTTTTTTTGTCATTATTTAAGAGTGAATATAGACTGGAAACCACAATAGGATTTTTTTCTTATAGACCAGTCATTTTGACTGGTATTGGTAGAAATAGGTATATTTAAATAGCTGGTAAATCTAGTGTTAAGATATTTATGGCTGTTGAAATTCGCGTGGAATAATTTAACCTGATCAATTCCAATCGCATTCGATCTTGTTGTTGCAATGATAAATAACGTTTTGACATTATTATGTCAATTTATTAAATGTTGATATTCATTGATTGGTACAGTTCTATTTATTGTCCTGTTGATGTAGATTGAGTCCAATTAAAATAGATAAAGCCTGTAAATGCTAATGTAGTACGGGGTTTGATATCAGTGAATGGTACACTGCCCAAATTGATTTACATTTGGTTTAACTGTGGAACATACATCTAAACGTATGTCCCATAAAATATTACAAAGCTTGCTATGTTATAGATTTATAGTAAGTCATAATCAGCTTATAATTTTCCCACTGCTGGGACACAGGCCTCCTCTCTGCGAGAGGGAGTGGGCGGTAGATGTCACTTGTCATCCCTAGCAAATAAGAAATTAATTTCCAAAACTACGAACGTAGTAGGGACTTACTAGAGAATAAGCAGCAGCTTTCTCTATGCATTTTACCACCATGCTCCGATCGCCATTCCGCCTGCTAAGCATGGCGATTATGGCAAAACCCTCTTTTAGGGAAGCCTCTGTTCAGCAGTAGACGTCTTTCGGCTAAAATATTGATGATGATGAAGCTATATGTGTTAGAATTGTAATTTAGCAGATCTAAATAAATGGTTATATTATTAAAACGCCTATCAGAGTTCGAACCCACACTCTACAAGTTTACCAAGCATAATTAATCTCCTTCACAAAATTAATCAACAACGTTTCTACAACAACTATTTATTGCTTGATCTTGATACGCGTGTCATATTTACGATTAAACATTATCTGATTATAAGTCTGTCTGTCTTGAACTAGTTACCAGTAATCAGGTGCTGACCACTAGGAAATCCGTTTGTACCGGCGGCAGCGGCAGTAAATTAAATGGTACAGTTGGTCACACAAGCGAGTTGATTATTTTGATCACGAGATAATAGAAGTGAAAGACAAATCATTTATTTCAAATAGGCAGACAAAAAGAAATTTTAAACGTAACTTTTACACAGAAAAAAACATAGAATTTAATCCGTTCCAAAATGTAGTTACGTATGGTGAAGAATGGACAAGAAACTCCACGTAAATCTTTATAAATGTTTCACAATATTTTTTATATATTAATTATATTATACTTTTTATATATTAATTATATTTCAATCAATCAAATCAGCCTATCGCAGTCCACTGCTGGACATAGGCCTCTCCCATGCTGCGCCACAACACCCTATCCTCCGCCTTCCGCATCCAGTCTGTCCCAGCCACCTTTTTGAGGTCGTCGGTCCATCTAGCTGGGGGGCGTCCCACACTACGCTTGCCATTACACGGTCTCCACTTCAGGACTCGTCTGCTCCATCGGCCATCGGTCCTTCGACAAACATGGCCAGCCCACTGCCACTTCAGCCCGCTGACCCTGCAAGCTATGTCGGTAACTCCAGTTCTTTTCCGGATAACATCGTTTCTGATCTTATCCATCAAAGAAACTCCGAGCATAGCCCGCTCCATAGCGCGCTGAGCGACCTTAAATTTGTGGATCAGCCCAACCGTCAGTGTCCACGTTTCGGCAGCGTATGTCATGACGGGCAGGACGCACTGGTTGAAGACCTTGGTCTTCAAACATTGCGGTATCGGCGACGAGAAGACTTGACGAAGTTTTCCAAACGCTGCCCAACCCAACTGGATCCTCCTGTCGGCTTCTTTCTCGAAGTTGTGTCTACCAAGCTGTATGACTTGCCCAAGATAGACATACTCCGTCACAACCTCGAGAAGCGACCCTTCGATGCGGATTGGACTCGGCAAGACGTGCGAATTGTACATGACTTTCGTCTTGTCCAAGTTCATGCCGAGGCCTACCCGCCATGAGGCTCCATTTAGGCTATGCAGCATCTGGTCTAACTGTTCCAGCGTCTCTGCCATTATGACGATGTCGTCGGCAAAACGAAGGTGTGAGATGTACTCGCCGTTCACACTGATTCCCTGTCCAGTCCAGTCCAGCGTCTTAAATACGTCCTCCAGCGCATTGATGAAAAGTTTCGTGGATATCACATCCCCCTGTCTCACCCCCCTGAGCAGTTGGATTGGGCTGGTTTTCGCATCCTGGATCTGGACAGTCATCGTTGCAGCGACACACAAGCACCTCATCACCTCGATGTATCTCCAGTCAATTCGACATCGTTGCAGAGAGGCCAGAACTGCCCTAATTTCGATAGAGTCGAAGGCTTTCTCGTAGTCCACAAATGCCATACACAGCGGCTGCTTTAATTATATTTGAATATATAAAAAGATATCGTTTTATACCATAGTAATAGGCCTCTATGCCCTCTGGTAAGCCCTCATTTTGATTTTTTCGAGAGTTTGTGATTAAAATTCAAGAGAAAACTATCTCCACTGGACAAGTAAAAAAGACAAAGAAATATGATAGGCACTCAAAGTAAAATGTATATATATATTAGGTACAAAAATGTATCCTAACTCCTAAACTAGACCTAGGCCTGTATTTTGGGGGTCAGTGTTCAGGCATAGGATCTGTTAACACAGGACAACATTTTTATGAGTGTGTGACTGAGTGTAACTAAAAAAAAAAATCAAGTTTTATACACAGTTGGCAAGCGTCTCAGTTTTTCTAAAACCTACTTAATGCCTGACGCATATCTGTGACATAACTCGATTAAAATGCACCACCACCGCCCATGTTCATGTTCACACCTCCATAGGTCTATCGAGCCAATTTTTATGGAACTTTCACTAAATGATTGATATCTTCACTAATTGACAGTTTCTTGTTTAGCATGATAATGGAGTTGATTGCAAACTCTCCATTTTTAATGACGGATGCCAATTATAATGTGTTGAATCTTATTTTATATTAAAACGGTTAAATTAATTTAGAAACTTGAAGGCAGTCGGGTATAAACTACGTTAGAGGGATATAACAAAATATGAAAAAAAGTAATATTCAAATAAGGCTGAGACTCTTGACCCCCAAAACGCCCGCCCTTCCTCTGGTGTTCTAGTGAAAAAACGGTCAATACTTTATGTTCAAATAAGGGAATATTAACCTATTTAATACATATAAAAGTTATCAGTCTAAAAAGGAGGAGGGAGAGGAAGAAGGAGGGAGTTTATAAAAAAGGGGAAATAATCAAACGAATTGTTGATATATTTGAAACTAGCTTTTGCCAGCGGCTTCGCCCGCGTGGAGGTCGGAAAATATCCCGCGGGAACGTACTACCGGGATAAAAAGTAGCCTATGTCCTTTCTCAGGCTCTAAACTATCTGTGTACCAAATTTCATTTAAATCGGTTCAGTAGTTTTAGCAGGAAAGCGAGACGGACAGACAGACAGACAGATAGACAAAGTTACTTTTGCATTTATAATATTAGTACGGAAGTATGGATTCGAAACCCTAATCTCAATACAATAAACAATGCTACTAGCATGACTATTAGCCTTAGGCTAAGGCAATTAATAATCGTGACTTAGTCACACGCACCGAATCCGATATGAAGCCAAGAAAAAAATATATATAACGCACATTATCTGTCACCACAATTTTTTTTACAAAACTTTTTGCTAATTAAGAGACAAAGAACGAAATAGGAAGCGAAATAAAATTTCATAACAATATTTTATTTTTTTAAATCTTGACAGTGGTCAATTGTAAAAAATATCGTTCACAGAAGTGACTGTGCGTGACTGTACTGCATCGTGATTGTCCAATGGGGACAATATTGTAATGCAGACATTCCGTGTTATTGATTTATAATTAAATTGTAAGAATACATGCCACGCCCATTCGTGAGCGGGCTATGAAAATAATAATATAATTATTATGCCGCGTAATAAAATGACAAATGATCATTTTTGCAAGGCTTATCGTTAAAGTATGCGGCTTATTATTGTACCTATATGTTAGTTATTACGCATTTTTTTTTGTCTTGTAATGCCACGCCTGAGGCTAAATCCTGGAATTGATTGACAGGTCGAGCAAAGGACAGATTGATTAAATTGGCCAATTAGAGAAAAAAAAATGTATATAAGACATATTTGATTTCCGAAATAATTCTGCGTCAATCCAACAGCTAATGTAGCCAATAGAGGCATATAAATGGACACATATGCTTGGTAGATTACGGCCCACTCCCTGTCACCGAGAGGAGGCCTGTGTCCCAGCAGTGGGAACATTACAGGCTAATGACGACATACGCTCGTTTAATTATAAAATTAGATGAAAACAATTAAATGAAAGCCTGAAATTGATGTTAAAACTTACTTGTCACGTCCACTGTCGGACATAGGCCTCCCCTGAAAGCGGGTTGCGATCGCAATGTAGTGCTAAAATGCATTGAGAACGCTGCTGCCCATTCTCTAGTAAGTCCCCAAATCGCCTTTTACGTCACCCACGGGAAGAAATGGAAATATGTTTTATCAAAGAAAGAAATTCACGAGGACAAAGTCGCAGGTAAGAAGGTATTGCTTACAATATTTTCCTTAATATTTGCACTTCTCGGTACTGTCTAATAATCTAGCAATACATTTGTAATTTATCTAGCTGTCTGCGATACAATAGTATTAAGGACAGCCTTGTGTACCTCATGACTGCAATAGGATTTTGTATACCTGTCTAATTGTGAAAGTTTAGAATTCTAATAAGTATTTCCCATTTCATGCTCTTTAAAATATTTTTATATAAAATATATATATATATATATATATATATATATATATTTTATGTATGACTACGCATAACTTTTTACAGAGTGGACCGATTTTGATAATTCATTTTTTTTATTGGAAAGGATATATCCCGACGGTGGTCCCATGTACTTACTTTTTAACAAATAATTACTACAAAACTAAAAGTACAAAACTTTACTAACTAATACTACAAAACTTTTTAACAAAAAATTAAACCGATGAAAAAACTGAAAAGCAAAAAATAATAAACCTTTTAGTCATTTTGAGTCGGCGCCAAACAATCAATGAACAAAGATCACTCAAAGCGCCGACTCAAAATGACTGAAAAGTTTATTATTTTTTGCTTTTCAGTTTTTTGAGCATACTATTAAAATTAGTGCGCCTGTTTTTGTGAATATCAAAAAAAACTATTTTTGGTCCTAAAAACACTAAATAGCCAAGTAATTATCATCATCATCATCATCAATTCAGCCAGAATACTTCCACTACTGGAAATAAACCCCTTGGGACCAAAGGGAAGGTCCTTTGTCATAATCACCACGCTTGGCACGGGTTGGCGGTCGTAGTATGGTGATAAGATGCATAGAAACTGCTGCTGCCCATGCCCTAGTTAGTCCCTTAGTAGCCTTTTACTACATCCACAGGAAGAAATGGGATGATGCTATTCGTTACGTCTAGCATTACATGGAGCGTAAGGTTGGTTATTGTTCTAATATAACTTCACTAGCTTCTGCCCGCGACTTCGTCCGCGTTAAATTTCTTGTTCCCCCGACCCTTCCCGTTGCGTCGAATCGCCTACCCGTGCGATTTTCCCCGTTTTTGCAAAACGGTTCATTACTGCTCCGCTCCTCTTAGTTGTAGCGTGATGTTATATAACCTATAGCCTTCCTCGATAAATAGGCTACCCAACACAAAAATATTTTTTCAATTCGGATTGGTAGTTCCTTAGATTAGCGCGTTCAATCAAACAAACAAACAAACTCTTCAGCTTTATAATATTAGTATAGATTTGGTCGGGGGCCCTAACTGGAACCAATTTGGCTCGGGCGTGGTTGGTCACACCTAACCCGTTTGATCGGAATACCCTAACTTAATGACTGCGAATAACTGTGAAAAATGGCCAGAAAGTTAATAAGAGACTTAAACAAAAAATTATGCATCAAGAGAAGCGCAAAAAGGTATTAGAGGCTTATTAATTTTAAAATAGGGCCTGTTAAATATTTCCTTTTTCTTAAACACTCGTATGTCGATAAAATAAATTGGAATAATTTGGTAGGTGGAGCTAAAGTATTTGTAATCAAACGTATACTCCTGCACCTGTTTGGTCTCAACAATTATTCTTTTCTACACTGGCAAATTAGGTATATTAACACTAAAATGTTAATGAGTTACAAGGTCGTCTGTCTGTGTTGCTGTTTTAAGGTATTAATGGTCAATAACCTGTTTTCAGGCACGTGTGGATCAGTGATAATTGGTGCCATATAAATCTCTCTTTATAAAAAACCGGGCAAGTGCGAGTCGGACTCGCACACCGAGGGTTCCGTACAAACCTGCAGGTATTCACGGTTTATGCATAAGGTTTATGTTTATGAAATTTTTTTTTTTTTTAATTTCGTGTGAATCTTTCATTCACACAAAATTAAAAAAAAAAAAAAATTGTGGTTTACGATTTATGATGAATTAAAAAAAAAACTACTTACTAGATCTCGTTTAAACCAATTTTCGGTGGAAGTTTACATGGTAATGTACATATATTTTTTTAGTTTTATCATTCTCTTATTTTAGAAGTTACGGGGGGGGGGGGGGGACACATTTTACCACTTTGGAAGTGTCTCTCGCGCAAACTATTCAGTTTAGAAAAAATGATGTTAGAAACCTCAATATCATTTTTGAAGACCTATCCATAAATACCCCACACGTACGGGTTTGATGAAAAAATTTTTTTTGAGTTTCAGTTCTATGTATGGGGAACCCCAAATATTATTGTTTAAAAAAAAAATGATATTAGAAACCTCAATATCATTTTTGAAGACCTATCCATAGATACCCCACACGTATGGGTTTGATGAAAAAAAAAATTTTGAGTTTCAGTTCTATGTATGGGGAACCCCAAATATTATTGTTTTTTTTTCTATTTTTGTGTGAAAATCTTAATGCAGTTCACAGAATACATCTACTTACCAAGTTTCAACAGCATAGCTCTTATAGTTTCGGAAAAAAATGGCTGTGACATACTCGGACAGACAGACAGACAGACAGACATGACGAATCTATAAGGGTTCCGTTTTTTGCCATTTGGCAACGGAACCCTAAAAAACTGGCATTTTAGCCGCGAATTCTAGCGCGTCAAATATTGGCTCCGCATCCCATCGTCCGCACGCGCTATTACCTGGGCCATCACTACTCAAGGTACACGTATGTCATTTTCTTCTTGTTAATTCTTTTATTTTTATACTTGCAATTCTTCCTCAAGTTATGTTGGGTACATAACTTGTTCTTGAACACATGTTAAGGTCATTGGTCCCTCATATTATTCTTAAAAGGTGTCTTTAGGTCAAATGACAAACACCACATTCTAGGTCAACATTTATTTATTATTATTATCTTATTATTTAGGATTGATTGACGAAATTTAACACAGTAGTTTCCCGGCAGATATAAAATAAATTCTCAAATACATACAGATTGGTAGGGACATCGTTGCGCAACCTGTTACAAAGGATTCAGGACATGATTCTGAAATCCTCTGTGTAGACATTATCGGTAAAAAAAACGTTTTTTCCAAAACTTTTTACAGGAAAGGAGGTTCCTGTTCCGGATTAGGGTGGAGGAAACTAATGCAATGATCTATCATTTACAAGGTGTAATGTAAATAACTGAAAACCAGATAAGGGTCATTGTACTCATCATTTTGAATCACTCTTACAATGAAACCGGATCAGGAAAAAGCGACAAAAAAAAATTGCTGGTTCGCATCTCAATAAAATGTAGTGGAAAAGCTGATTAGTTTTTAGCAATCGCCATCGTCCTATAGTAAAACCGCTGTCCATATTGATGAGTGCAATGACCTCTTAAGAAGTCCTCAAATATTTCAATTACATTGTAGATAAAAAGCATTCATCTTGACCCTGATAATATTGAAATAAGAAGAATATTGAAAGTAAACTTTTACTAAAAATCTTTCCACAAAAATCAATTCATTAGGTTCAAATATTTCTAATTGAGCCGTACGATCTCTCTACCAATGAGTACCCAATACATCGGTAGGTATGTACCTATACAGTGGCCGTGACCTTGTGACATGACGCGCTTTCTTTCCGTCGCGTCGGGTAACCTCAGTGTGGTTATGCAATGCGCAGGCGCTGGCGTCTGGTTTGTTTGTGGTTAGGTATATATTGTTTGTTAGTAGCTCGTCTAGACGATTTGAGTATGGTGTGGTTAGCACGATAGGAGATCGCTGTTTTGGTCTTCTATTATCGAATGTAGTAGAATATGGTTCTCGACTCTAATATAGTTACATGTAAACATAAGGATACAAAGCAGTATCGTAGCTTCTAATTATTTTAGAAATATGTAGTACCTTACTACGTAGTACTACAGCCGTACGGGTCAATTGATCAGGTTAAACTAAAGTTGCAGCGATTGGTCCGTGCTTGGGGGACCATCTTTACATACCAAGACCCCTCCGTGCCTCGGAAAGGACGTTAAGTTGTTGGTTCTTCCTGCCAGGGTCGCGAGATCTGTTCGAAAGAGTTACCGTGGCCCTGGCATATGGGCAACTGAAGGAACATGGGTGAGTTTTAGTCAGTAAAAGTCTGACACGCTCTTCCGCTCCGCCCAGAGCGGGAGACGTCATGTGATGATTTCCCACCCCCCAAAAAAAAAAAGCTGTTGATTTTTCCGATTCTGTTTGACAGTAGTTATGGGTCGTCAGAAGCCCGAAAGTTTGACTGACAACCAGTCAGTCCTTTCGGTGATGCAGGAACTAACTGGTACTGCAAGTGGTCTCCCTAGTTGTAGGTGCAATTACGAAGAATTTTGGAGTAAATATTTATTACACATACCTAGTACAAAGTACGCATTTGAAATATCTTTATCATCTATCTATTTTTACATTATTTGTAAATATGATGTGAGCACCATGTATTAATCAATTTACCTATCATTGTACCATTTATTTTTTATTCTTTTTACCTTTTGTGATATTGGTATGATGTAATTCATGTGTTATAAAATATTGCGAAACGTTTTAAAGGAGTAATTTGAGGTAGAGTTTCTTGCCCATTCTTCTCTATACGAAATTAAATTTTGGAAGAGGCAAATAGAATCAATTCTATTTTTGTAAATGTTGACGTTCAAAATTGTTTTTTGGTCTATTCTAAAGTGATTTTACTTAGACTTTAATAAACAGGGACAAATTCAATAAGCTGGCAATACGTTACAAATCGTTTAACTGCTTCTGTCAGTTTTCGAGGAACATAGATATTTTTACCCAATTATTTTATCTTGTCAACCAAACCATAACAGTCGCTTATGTACAGACGCCAGCGCATAAAGCTACTACAATCTGTCAAATTTCTTTAATAGGTTTTCAACTTTATCGCTAAAACATTAGGTTCGAAATGGATTGAGAAAATTTGACAGTTTCGGGTAGCTTGATGTGCTGACGTCTGTACAATTTAGTGTTATTTAAAGATTTGAACATAGTTGGAATAATGTTTTTTTGTGAGCACGTGGGCAAAATTATTGCCACTAATTTTATTTTACCCTGTATATTAAAATAATTGCAACCAGAAACAGCCACTGGCCAGCTGTCTAGCCAGCCTACTTAAGGGCTTACAAAAATGCGACACAATCAAGTTTTCTTACCCATGTCGCGACTGATATTTGGAAATTAGGTCACGTGTGGTTCAGTAACTACGAGTGTGATAAGTAGCCCACTTGACACTTTGCTCGTCAATTTGTGGTATTATGAAGACATCTCGAGTGTACTGCCTAGATAAATAGTGTCTTACTACATCTGTTTTAGCTGTGACGGTCGATTCCAGTCACTTACTGAGAGTTTATTCTATCATCAACATCATTTCAGCTAAAATACGTACAAAGATGGCAGGACGCTTCCTCAAAAAAAATAATGGGTGGGTTTGTTATAATCGCAACGTTTGGCAGGCGGGTTGGCGATTGCAGTATAGTAGTAAAATGCATAGAGAACGAGAACGAGAACGAATATACAAGAACGAGAACGAATGCGGTGGACAGTCTCCTTTGTGAGCGTCCATGTTTCGGCACCGGAGGTCATTATTGGCAGAACACATTGGTTGAAAAGACGGATTTTTAGGCACTAGGTTTTTAAGCCGAAAAATATGTTCTAACTTACCAAATGCCGCCCACCCAAGCTGTTTTCTCCTGGAAATCTCCTTGTTGGAATATTCCTTGTCAAAAGATATAACATGTCCCAAATAAACGTAATGGTCAACCATCTCCAGACGCTCATACATACAATTCATATCAATTAATCTCAAGAAATTCATTTAACTCATAAAACAAACAAATAAAATATCTTTTAAAAGCTAACCCTGATGTCTGAGGAATTGAAATTATTTTTTCAATACGCCATTCATTTGTGTGCTTTATGAATGCTACAAAATAAAAATGAATTACGAAGTAATTTTTGTGAAAAATATGCGGGAATTTACTGTATCATTAATATGGATTAAAATAAACATGACGTCATATTGATTAATTGCATTGCAACTTCTATATTTGTCACTTTCACTGGTACACGCTGATCTTTCTTCATAATTCTTACGACATACTACGTCTTTCCCAAAATGTTAGGGTCGAGTTCTGAGGATGCCTGTGTACCAGTATCTATATATATAAAATTCAAAGTCCTGCGTGACTGACTGATATACCAACGCACGGCATAAACTGCTGATCCTAGAGACATGAAATTTGGAGGGTGTGTTCTTTGTGAGGAGTAGGTATTTACTAAGAAAGGGTTTTTATGAAATTTCATTCCTAAGAGGGTGAAATGGGGGGTTGAATGGTGAATTTTTCGACATCTACGCGGGCGAAGCCGCGGGCAGAAGCTAGTTTTATGTAAAACGACTGCCTATCTGACCTTTCATCATTATCATCATCACCATTTCAGCTGAAAGACGTCCACTGCTGGATATAGGCTGCCCCAAATGGCGGGGCGGGTATTTGCCATCGCAGAATGGTGGTAAAATACATTGAGAACGCTGGTCCCCATTCTCTATTAAGACCCTAAGTCGCCTTACACGAGTAAGACTGTCAAACTTTCTGGTATCTGACTACCCGTAACGAATGACAGCAAGCAGCAGCAGGTGTTTTCCGAGGCAAAGAGGCATCTCGGTATGTAAATATCACCTACCTATCCACGGACCATTATTAATATGGATTAGATCCACCCAGTATTATTAATATGTAATAAAATAAACTCGACGTAATATTGATTAATTGCATTGCAAATTATGCATTTGCCACTATCACTGGGGCCTAGTACAAGCGGGTCTGTCCACATAATTCTTACGACATACATAACATTCATTTATTTATATTCAACACAAGAAAGATGGGGTTTTTAGGGTTGGCAATTTTATAATATTCTAAGCTTTGGTCACGCGAACTTGACCTGGATAATTTTATGTTGAGTCAACTGGCTATTCCATGTATAACACACTTGTACTTGACACATACATTTTCTTTGAATTTTATGGTTTTGCTACTTTTTTATTCTTTTAGGGTTCCGTACCTTATAAGGAAAAACGGAACCCTTATGGGATTACTTTGTTGTCCGTCCGCCTGTTTGTCTGTCAAGACCCTTTATCTTGGGAATGCGTGGAGGTATCGAGTTGAAATTAGTACGATATACTCAAGTCTAAATTCTCTTGCAGCTGTGAAAAAACTTCTAAGCTAACGTGAAAAAAGATACGGCCGTTTATACCGCAAAAAAACTTATATTTTGACACTCTAAACTCTAAAGGGAATCAAAATGTATAGGGTATTTCGCGTTGACCAAGAACTATGAAATTTGGCAAGTAGGGGAGAGAGGGGTAAAGCCGTATAGCTAAGGATTTAGGGCTGTAAGTCATAAATTTTAAAACACAAATATAAGTAATCAGCTTTAATTATTAGTCAGTCTCATTAGGTACATAATCACAGCAACATACTTATGATAATTACGATATTAATCATTAAAAAACTAAAAAAACAAAACCTCTGCTAATTCCGGTTTTGCCCCGACCCCTGGACAAAACCGTATACTATATACGATACTGCCCCGGAAATTACCGAGAGGCAACGCAACCCATACACAAGAAATCATCAAGTTCCTCTGGGTCATAGCCTGTACAGCCATCATGGGGCCAGCCATTGCAACCGGTGCATTGCACCCAACCTTCATCCATGCGACTTGTTCCGTATTCTTCCAGACAATACAGGCAAATATTTTCATTTATGGATTTTGCTTTTGTGCCTTTAGTTGGCCGGTTCAAATTAAGTTTAGCCGTTTTCTTGTTATGAGTGGTGGTTACTAACTCATTTTTGTAAGGAGAGGATGTGATAACAGCTGTTTTGCCTCTCCGACGATTGGTTTTTCTTTTTAGATCCATGCTTATCTTGGGAACAGGCATTATATCGGCTGGAGACAGAGCATAGCCCAGTTTAACAGCAGGAGGAGTTAATGGTGCAGCAGAAATTGATGGCAACGGATCAGCGAGGGGTGTTGAAGAAGTTGATGGTATGGGGTCAACATGTGGCGCAAAAGAAGGGGATGGATTAGGGTTGTCAAGTGACGCGGAAGCAATTGACGGCATCGGGTCAACATAGGTACCAGCAGAAGTTGATGGTGTCGGGGCCTGTATCTCCGTAGTTTCAGCTGCAGCAAAATCTGTTTCATCGAACACGTTCCGATTAGTCGGATAAATGCCCGTTTTAGAAAAACCAGACACGGCATTTTGTATTGTAGCCGCCTTACAATAAGCTGTACCAAAAAGTCTCGACAGCTGAAATTGTGTTACGACGCGACCAGGATTGTTTCTTAGCCACATGTTCACTTCTTGGCTGTAGTAGGTGCTCAATGGACCCATGATGCTTACATCTAGGGGTTGTAATCTGTGGGTGCAGTGAGGAGGGAAGCTTAAAATTATAACCCCATTTTGCCTGGTCATTTCAATCAAGGGGAGATTTTTTGTATGGGTAGAGTGACCATCAAGTAAAAGTAAAACTGGGTCTTCTTTCTTGGGCTTTACAGATGATATGAAATGATTCAGCGACTCAACAAAAATTTCACTCTGGATCCAGCCACTTGGATGGCAAACTGAAACTGTTCCTGGTGGAGCACCGTCTATCAGTTCTGCCTTCATACGAATACGTGGAAATATGAGCAGTGGAGGAACATAATTTCCAGAAGCAGAGACACAAAGGATAGCAGTAGTCAGTTGACCTCTTTCTGCCGAACTAGCTAGACCGACTTGCTTTTTTCCTTTCAAGGCAATTACTCTGCTTTGTTTCTTAGGAACAGTAGTCAAACCCGTTTCATCTACGTTATAAATTTTCGTAGGGAGAAATTTATGAACGTCTATAAGTTCCTCAAGCAAATCGAAAAAATTATTGACACTGATCATGTTAAATCCCATAGCCCGTGCCACAGACGTTGGCTCAGCTGCGCGTAGTGATAATTGTGGATGTCGTTTCATGAACCCAATTAACCAATCTACACCAGCTAATTTCGTAGTCCTGTTAAAACAATGGTCAATATTATTCGCCTCTGCGAGCTGGAACGCTAAGTGGCGAAGATCTTTATACGTAAGGCCAAACAATAGTTTTTCCATAGTCAGGACATGCTCAACAAGACTTAGTTCTTGAGAAGTCGAAAAAGTCGTCTTAAATCGTCCTAGGCCTTTGCGTGTTGCAGAGTCCATATCATTATTCAATATAAATTTCTTTACACGATCTTGTAACGTGGATTTTGGTACCTGGAAGGTTTTACTAGCTTTCAAATATCCCATAGTTCCGTCATATACCGCTTGAACTGCTTTTCTCATGTTTTCTGTGGCCCATTTTTGTCTATGTGTCTTTCTTTTATATTTACGCGGCATCTTTGTAGCATCTGTAATAATAGATAACAAGGTTATTTCATATTCATACAACCGGGTCAAAATCGTATATGATCCGGTTTTACCCCGAGCGGTTTTGCCCCAAGACTCCGTTTGTGTAAACACATCACTCACTACTACATACGCAAATCATCTCGCCGGTAAAAACATTGCTGATTACGGGCAAATAAACACACTTTAACTTAGATAATTAGAGACTTACCTATAGTAGACGTAGATTTCACAAATGTTGCTTGAATTTACTCAAAAATAAGATTAAGACCACCGAAAAACAATAAAATGAAATATTTTACTAACGCGCGAGCTTGCACCGACATGTTTTTGTTGACAAGTTGGTCTCATTGGTTGGCACTACTGAGCGGCCGTTAGGCGGGAAATTGGAATTATTGACCAAAATAAACGTGCTATACTGTTTTACCCCGGTGTACGGTTTTGTACAAGTCTCCCCTAATACTGTCTTATACCCCAAGTATAGGGGAAAAGTCTGAAAACTATACATTTGTAACTAAATCATAAAAAATTTTTTATTAAAGTCTCTACAAAAAAAAAAAAAAATTGATAATATGTCCCTACAAATTTGTACGGAATTCTCGGTGGGCGAGTCCGACTTGCACTTGTTCGGTTTGTTCTTGTTAATTTGTAAATTTAGGTAGCGATCAGAAGGCCAATTCTAGTTATTAAAAACGTTTAAAATCTAGTCGTAGTCTCATCTTGGCGACGACCAAATGTCAAAAAAAGTACGGAAAATCAAGGTATTTTTGACAGATTGAGATTAGACTATGAACGTTCTTAAAATTAAGAGAAGCCCCCCAGAATTTCAAAAGTACTTACCTACAGCCAAGAAAATGATGTCACAAAATATTTTACATTAGAATACATTTTTTCTTTTCCATTTTTATAAAACTCGTTGACAAATTATCTGATGATAAACTAGCCACAGATAACCCTAATTTTATGTGTGCAACGAGTTCGGCGCCGAATTATATTAATATTAACATTTTAATCAATCAGTCTGAAGCCTAATGGATGCGCTAATTTGTTGTATTATATAAATTTATCGATGTTTAGATGTTTTTTTGTATTATTAGATTAGTTCAATAATGAGACCCAAAAAATGTCTAACAAGATGTTCTGTCATGAAAGTTATGCGTATTGCTTTATTAATGTGTTTTATATCTTTAAAACAAATAACATGTAATTTATCCTGTAGAAAGTGTCTTACCAACTAGAAACTATTAGCCAAACAAGGATACGCCAAAGATAAAAAACCTGGTCAAGTGCATTCCATACCATAAGGAAAAAAAATATACAGGTTTGTTGTTTAGAGACCCCTTTAATTTTTATTAATTTAAATAAATAAATTATAAATATTAGTTAATTTATATTTAAATTAATTTTTAAAGCTTCAATAAAAATATGCACTGTGAAGGGATCAATTATCTAGATAATTATCGGATACTCAAATGGACGGACGGACGGCAGCGTAGGTTTAGTAATAGGGTCCCTTTGGCACCCTTTGGAAACGGAACAACGAAACAAAGCGGAAAAAAATATTAACAGTTAATCTTTAAGTAATCATAGAATATCCACCACAACTATAAATTAACAATGAACTAGTTCGTTTCCTGATAGAAATAATAATAATAATCAACGTGGCAGCCTTGTCTACGACAGTACAGTATCAGCAAAATATATAACTACAGCTAAAACTTAAATTAAATCACGGCAAACGGGATACAGAGTTAAAATTGGGGGCGTGGCCGTTTAACGAGTATTTATGCAAAACCAGAAGCGTGAATAATAAATTCTAAAACAACAAAAAAATATTAGCACATGAATATAGTTCATTTGCAAATGTTTGAGTTTACCGACAAACTTAGGTAGATCAGTTTTTGAGTATTGTTACATTTTTATATTTTTATAGCCATATACAGGCTGTCCCAAAAGATTACGTAGCTGGGAAGGGGGGTGATAGGGGTGGTTACAAGGGTCACAAGAAAAATAAAAAAAATATATCTTTTTTTTTCAGTACACTTGGAGGAAGTTGAGTGAAAAGGTAATTACTAAGTCCTTGACTGGACAAGAACTTAATTTTCTTTAAAATCTTGGTTAGATACGTAGTTTTTTTTTAAATTTCAATTTGATAAAGGGTTATTGACGATTACATAACAACATTTTTTATATATTTTTAGTTTTAAAAAAAAATACCCAGAGGGGATTTATTTTTTTGTTGACCCTTGAGACCACCCCTATCATCCCCCTTCCCAGCTACGTAACCTTTTGGGACACCCTGTATAGCTATAAATACTCATTCAGGTAACATATCATTCCGATCCAGCCCGTCTCTTGCTGCCTTCTATCAGCGATGCCCTGAGCCGAGGTCCGTACTCCACAGGGGGGCAGCGAGTAGTCGCTTTGGCTTTAAGTATTTAAGCCCTGTCTACAGGCCTTAACACTACAAGTGCGGGCGTCCCAAATTTGACCCATTTCGATGCTCTTCCTGCTCTAATTAATATTTTATTATGCATATAATCATAACCTTTTATGACTTTTCATGAAATATGATGATTATTATATTTATTATTCATACGAGACTTCAACCACGTTGCAATATACATATTTTTTTATTCAAATTTACCTCATTCGGTATGTTTAGCGCTTCTAGTGTTAATTTATTAGGCAAGTTCGGTTAAGCAGCCAATAACATCATAGGAGCGAGATATTATTAAAAAAAAAGGTAACCTAAAAGACGTACTTTTCTTACTAATCATTACTTATCTTTAACTTTAAGTTTTCAAACTAAACCGTACATTGGTTTAGTTTGAGCCGTAGTGGTTTGATTTATAGACGATGCTGGGTATCTTAGTTGGGCTTGTGGTTGTGGCTAAGTAATACAGCCGCACAGGTCGATCACATGGGTTGGTCGAGCGTAGTTGGTCCGTATATGGGTGACCATCAACATCCCTCCGTGGCTCGGAAAGCACATTACGCACTTGGTGCCGGCTGTCATTCTTCGATATTTGATAATCGTTACGAGCCGTCAGAAGCCCGAAAAACCGACAACCAGTTTTACCAAGGGGTATCGTATTACCCAGTAACTGGGTCGTGAAGGTCCGGTAGGCATTCGCTGGTATTCAGCTGCATCCGATTCGATTAGACTGGAAGCCTACCCCGACATAGGTAAAGGCTAGGCAGATGATGTTGGGTGTCTTATTAAGTACGATACTTACCAAGCCAGAGTTTGTTGTTGTTATATTAAGACTAGTTTCTGCCCGCGACTTCGTCCGCGTCAAATTTTTGCTCCCGTGACTTTTTTTTGTTTTGGATGGGAAATCATCAAATGACTTCTCCCGCTCTGGGCGGAGCGGGAGGGCATGTCAGACTTTTACTGACTAAAACCCACCCGTATTCCTTCAGTTGCCCGTGTGCCAGGGTCGCGGTATCTCTTTCGAACAATCTCGCGACCCCGGCTGGCATCGGTCCTAGCAGACCCCTTCAGTACTGCTGACATCTCTTTGAGGCGCGCGTGGAACACTACGCGCCGTTGACCCGAGCCTGGTCCTTACCGGGCAGCGAGCTACCCATTGCTCGCCGCCCGCAAGCTCGCGCCTACGGTGGCCGGGAGTCAACTGTCGACTCCCGGCCCGTGACCCTTCCCATCGCATCGAATTGCCTGCCAATTTTCGTCCATTTTTCGTTGCTGCTCCGCTACTTTTGATTGTAGCGTGATGTTATATCACCTATAGCCTTCCTCAATAAATAGGCTACCCTACACAAAAAGAATTTTTCAATTCGGACTAGTAGTTCCTGAGATTAGCGTGTTCAACCAAACAAACTCTTCAGCTTTATAATATTAAGTATAGAATATAAATACTAAGAAAATGACTATATTAAGCTCTAACTAAGAGTTAGGTAACCAAACAGTACTTTCATTTTATATTTCAAGGTAATGAAGGCTTCTTTAAATGACAATTTATAAAGATTATGTCTATGTAATATAAATAAACATTAATTTAAGCTTGTTTATTTGGGAGTAATGGTTGCGGTTAAAAGTTTTGTAACATAGTAATGTTAACGCTAGTAAGCGTTAAATTGATTATTAAATATTTATAAATACTGACGATGTTAGTGAAGAATGTCGTTGTGTCATTTTATGATCCATCACTATCGCCTATTATCACCCGCCGTCCGGGTGGATAAATGATCAAATCAAATCAAAATATTTTTATTTCACATGGGCACTTATGAAACGTCAGAAGCTAGCTGCACGGTTCCAAATTGTTGATTCCTATGGAGAAGAGCCGGCAAGAAACTCCACGGTTACTCTTTTAAAAAGAATTTTATCAAAATCATCATCATCTTCCGTCCTCTGTTGTATCCGAAACCGCGAAAAAAGTGTTTTAATATGTCCACTTCAGCCGAAAGATGTCCGCTGCTCGACATAGACCTCCCTCAATTTGGGGGGTTTGCCATAATCGCCACGCTTGTCAGACGGGTTGGCGATCGCAGTATGGTGGTAAAATGCATAAAGAACGCTGCTGCTTATTCTCTAGTAAGTCCCTTAGTCGCCTTTTACGACACCCACGGGAAGAAACGGGATGGTGCTGTTCTTTACGCCTGGCATGTTTTAATATTATCAAGCATTAAACAACTATTTCAATGAGTTTTTGACTTCGTTTTATAGTCAGCGAAGGAAATATTAATCGGCTAATAAACTGAACTTAAAATACAATAAGAATGCTATTTCTTCTTCGATATGTTTTTAAGTATGTTTGAGCAATTCATTAGCATGTTTAAACGTTGTGTACGAATGAATAGGTACCTACTTATTGGGATTAAAACCCGAGCTTTGCAATGCGATGCGCCTACGCACGGACATTATTGCTAGGCTGTACCTATAGAGTTGACTTTTGCTGTCTGTTTTCTGTCCCACACGCCAGTTCAGTTACCTACTCTTCCATTAAATAAATAAAAAAAATTGTGGTTTTACATACCACAACCATCATTAAAGGACAACGGCCTCAATCTGGATAACCAAGCTTGGAAATAAAAACTGCTTTTTTGCCAAAAAACTGATGTATATGTTTCGCCTATTTGGCCCCAAAAATAACTATATTTGTATGACCAATTATTTGTCTTAAGGTTGCACAAGTCGCCGGCTCTAGGTCGATGGTTAGCGTGGCTAATATGGACGCTCTATTTATTAACTGAAATAGAAAAAGATTTATAAATGAGTGCATAAAACTTTATGACCGAACCTTGGGACGACATATTATGAAACAAGAATTCACATAAAATAAAGTTATATGAATTCTTAAATAAATTTTCAATGCCTGTACGGTGCCTTTTTGGCATCTCCGGGTTATTTATTTAAGCCCAAAACTGAGTTAAAATTAATTGTGGAATCTTCGACGTTCGCTCATCATAACGTTCAAACTTATTTTACCCCAACATTTTTTTCTTTTAATTCAGTAGTAGTAAAGGCTAAATAATTACAAGAGGCTGTAATATGGGAGGATGACTGACTAATAACTTTAAAATGAGATGCTAATACTTATGTTACATATATTAATAAACTGTAATATACCAGACTAAGAAGGCTGGTCTGTAAAAGTTTATCCATCTTTTAATTATATTTTCCAAATAGATAAGAAATATATTTTATTATCTGATTTGATGATGATAACTAATAAGAGTCATCAAGAATTCAAATTAAATTGCCGGCGCATGGAGATAGCGTCTAAAACGTGTTTTGAGAGTATACTATTAATTTTTATTAATAATGTCACATTATGTGCATATCTTCATAATTTTAGCTCTGGTTTAGAATGTCACGTATCACGTGTTTTGTGTTTTTTTTTTTTGTTGTGCTTCCGTTTAGATAATTTTTGGTTCTAGGAAACCAATATATCCTAGAACAAAAGATTCAAGGACATTTTATATCTACCAACCCGCACTTGGCCCGCGCGGTAAATTGCGGCCCACTCCCTCTCACCGAGACGAGGCCTGGGTCCCAGCAGTGGGAACAATACAGGCTGATTATGATGATGATCCGTTTAGATAAGAGGGAATCATACTCGTCATATTTGATTTACTTTTTGGATGGGAGCCATATCCAATTCTGGAATAACAGTATCTCTTGTATGTCGATCATTTTGAAACATCTGAGACGTGATACCTAAATGGTTCAGAACGTTAGCATTCTAACCTCAGTTTCAATCTGTCAAAAATACCACTAATGTTCATATACTTTTGTTATTTTTTGACATTGATTGTCTCTGAGATGAGATCGCGCTTCGATGTGGACGGTTTTTAATTACGGGAGTTGACCTTTTTTAAGATAAGATAAGATAAGATGCATTTATTTGTCAGAAACACGTGTAGGTTTAAAATCAGTAGGTGTGATTACAAAGAAAAAAGTTTCAACATGTTTTGCCTAGAAAGGCGTACAAATACAATAATAATGTTATTAAAAGAATTATACAATAAAATTAAAAATAAAATAAAGTCACATTAAATTAAACAAAAAAAATAAAAATACTAAAAATGTCTAAAATACATCATTCAAATAGTCAGCCACACTATAATAGCACTTATTTATTAAAAGTTTCTTCATATTTTTACTAAAACTATTTATATTTAAATCTTTGTATGCCTTTGGTAACTTGTTGTATAATCTAGGAGCCATACAAAATACACTTTTACGCATGAGAGCCGTTTTAGCATTATATATACGAAGTCTTCCATCATCACGTTGACTTCTTTCAGTACTATCTGAAAACTTTGGAAACAGTTGCGGATTCTTTTTAACAAATAATACTGTTTCTAATATATACAAGGAAGGAAGTGAGAGAATTTGATTTTTAATAAAATATGGTTTGCAACTGTCCGTAATCCCAAGGCCAAACATAGCTCTTATGCATCGTTTTTGCATTTTAAAAATAAGATCTTTTTGTGTAGAGTTTCCCCAGAAAATAATACCGTATCTAAGGATCGATGCAACAAGTCCGTGATAGGCAGCAAGCAATGTATCCGTATTTACAATTGGGGCAAGTTTATGCAATGCGTAGGATGAACTACTAATTTTTTTACAAATTTCATCAATGTGATCTTTCCAATCAAGTTTTTTGTCAATGGTTAGTCCAAGGAATTTTGCAGTCTCAACTCTGCATATGGTGTGATTTTTATAGTTTAAGTTAATGTCATTCTTTACTGGTATTCTTTGACAAAAGTGCAAGATTTGTGTTTTATTTAAATTAATTTTTAGATTATTATTGTCTAACCAAGAAATTATAGAAGCTAAAGCATTATTAATGTCAAGTTCATAGCTGTCAGTTTTCTGACATGCTATTGTGACTGTGCTATCGTCTGCAAAAAGAGTCATTGGATGTTCAATGGATGTCGGAAAGTCATTTACATAAATAATAAATAATAATGGTCCCACAACGCTTCCCTGGGGTACACCAAATTTCACTATACGTTCTTGAGAGAAATACGTCTTGACTGTTTTGTTACGATCCATTCTTGAGATTGCTGTGATTTGCTTTCTATTGGACATATAGGATTCAATTAATTTGAGAATATTGCCTCGAACACCATATGCGTGAAGTTTATTCATTAAAATCTTGTGATCAACGTAGTCGAATGCTTGTGTCATATCGCATCCTTTTATCTATCCTTAACATTACAGTTTGAAGAAAATCATAGACCGCCATATTTATTGTCTTATTTTGTCTGAAACCTTTTTGCTCACTACAAAGAATATTATTTTTTTCCATATACGTATATAATTGTTTGCAAATGTATTTTTCAAAGATCTTCGACATGATTGGTATCAGCGCTATTGGTCTATAATTTTCTATTAGGTCTCTGTTTCCTTTCTTAAATAGTGGTTTTACTATTGATGTTTTCATACCATCAGGAAAGATACCCGCACTGATACACAGATTCACGATGTGACTTAAATGGCTGCATATTATATCACCGACAGATTTAATTATTTTGGTAGAGACACCGTCATAACCCACGCTGTTAGTATTTTTAAGTTGTTTTATAATGTTTAATATATCGCACGGTAAACTTGGGGCCATGAACATTGATTTTTGTCTGTTCAAAATGCCTGATGTGACGTTTTTTCCCGACTCTAGTATCGGGACAACTCTGTCAATGAAATAATTATTGAATTGATTCGCAATTGATTCTGGATTTGTAATTATATTATTTTCAACATTAATTTTACGTAAATAATCCCGAGGTTCATTTAATTTTTTATTATTTATTATTTGCCAAGTCGATTTAGTTTTATTGTCAGACATTTTGATTTTATAATTATTTTGAGCCCTTTGGGTAAGTCGTGTAATTTTTTTAAACAATTTACTATATTTAATGAAGAGTAATTTGTTGGTTTCAGACGGCTTAAGTCTATACTTCCATAAGAGATGCCTCTTTTTCTTACTACAAATTTTAAGACCACGTGAGATCCATTTAGCCTTTCTGCCTATGTTAATTGTAATAAGTTTATATGGGAAGCAAAGATTATAAAATAATGTAAACTGCTCCATAAATGAATTATATGCGATGTTAGGGTCATCTGTATTATAAATATCAGCAAATGTCAGACTCTCTAAACAAGATCTGAACTTCAATATATTTTCATTTGCGTAATGTCTATGTGTTTTTTTCCAGTATTTACTAGTGTGAGTATTTTTTACGGGACATTTTAACAGTTGCGCCGTGTGGTCAGATAATGCAAATTCTGTCACTTCAGTTCCACATCGATTTTGAAAATTATGAGCGAAATTGTCGATGCAAGTCTGGCTTTTTAATCTAGTAGGTTCACTAATGGCTAATTTCAGATTGTAATTTAATAACAAACAAGTAAAATCAAGGCATATATTTTTTTTTTTCATTATGTCAATATTGAAGTCACCAGCCAATATAATGTTGCTATATTTTTTTTTACTTATAATTGTTAACAATTGTTCTAATCTTTTAAAAAAATCACTCAAGTTTGTAGCTTTTGGAACACGATAAATACACACAATTAGGATGTTATACTTTGTTAATTCTATTCCACAACATTCAAATATATGAGCTATTGATAATTTCGTAACCTCAGGCACTTCTTTCCAAAAATGCCCATGTCTGACTAAAATACATGAACCCCCTCTTTTACTGTTAGTTCTGCTAAAACATGAAGCTAAACTGTAGTTAGGGATCAGTAGATGGGTTTCATCGCCATCTGACATAAAATGTTCCGTTATGCACAATATATCAACTTTTAATTCTCTATCTATAAGTTCTTCTAAACAAATTGTAAGCATATCTGATTTGTTGATCAATCCTGCAATATTCTGATGTAATATTATTAATTTCTCATTAGTTAAGAAAAAAACTTGCTTCTTCTATGTTAGTCTGTAATTCGTGGTTGTTGTACTCTTGCAACTCCTGAATATAGTCGTTTAGGTCTCTGAAGATGGCGCGAATGCCTTTGTCATTAATTATGCCTGTCTTTGTATTATACAGTGAATAGTCATTGTAAATATTTTTATTGGAATCTAAAATATATGCATGCTCGTGTGTTATTATGTCCAAGTACAAAAGGTTGTTGAAATTTTCAACCCTCCAGTTATGCATGACTACACGATCTTTACATATATAGGTAGGTAAACAGATGATTACATTTGTGTGTGTTATATTTTGCAGTGTTTCACGAATAAAAATAATGTGGTCAAAGTAATTTTTCGTCACTGCAAAGTCTTCTTCACCTATAAGTATGATACAAAAGTCTTGTTTTGTGAAAGTGGATAATTTTTCGTTTATTCCTGTAAATAATTGTTTGTTACCTGCATGGGGTGATATGTAATGGCATAATTCAAAATTGCCCTTGATTGTCGTGTCAGCAATCGATAAAATCCTGTTTTTGTTATTGGTACTTATCAGACATACTTTATTTTTTATTGTTTCTGTTTTAATGACACTACTCTTCTTGTTCTTATTTTCAAATCCAAAATTTCTAAACGTATTAAGCAATTTTAGGTTTTATGACTAGAGAAATTGTGTTTATTTCTTGTTAATAAAGCTATCTAGGACCTTACAAAATATCTGTTATTTTCTCTATGTAGAAAACTTTGATAAGACTTTGTAAGCGCTTAGTAAAACTAGTAACTTTTATGACAACAGATTAAATCAGACAATGGAATGCTAATGCCTGCCTGACCTATAGTCTGCCCCACCTACATAGAGTTCAATGGCCTTTACACTACATTATAAACACAAATCAAAAATTCAAAATGCAATTTTGCCAAAAAGGATTTTGTTTTAAGGTCAAAGTGGCTGATAATTTATTGATTTAGGATCCATTGCTGGGTTTTAAAGAATATCAAGATCTGTGTTAGCACTTCCGGAGCAATGGTCAGTGTGGTGGGTAGTTCCGTGTCGTCGTGGGTGGGGTTTGCGCAAGCGCAGAATTGGCGCCGCACGCGTCGACGATTTAAATCGAACTCGATTTGTGACGCGGGAAACGAACTAAATGATCGTTATGTATGCGTAGTAATGCAGTTCTTTGTTATATGATTCACAGTAGACATAAGAAGTTAGTTACTGATTGCTTCGGATGCAATAAGGTAGTCTGAATCGGTCTAGAGAAACTGCGATGCAACAATACATTTGATTTTTGTTCACTCTTTTCAAAAGGCTATGATAGATATTGTAGCGTATTTTGCACCCTAGAGGTGGTAGCTGCTCTCATTACTGTCCTCTGTCAGTCACGAGAAATGGCGGGAAACAGATAAAGTGAAGCAGGTCTGCACGGTAACGCTTGGTTTGGTAGTGAACCAGTGAACTGATGCTATCGAATCTCGGATTTACATAAGCCTTACTTAGTAATTTATTCTTTGAGTGATTTAAGTAATGCATTGTTAGCATTATTGAAAACATAGTTTGGAAGGTATTAAATTTATACTACGATAGTGAAAAAAAAAAAAAAAAATGAAAATTGATTTCATTTCTGCAAGTAGGTATGTACAAACATTTTTACACTTCAATTTTAAAAACTAGATGAGATTGGCGTTTCCTATCTACTCGAGCTTGCGGGCGGCGAGCAATGGGTAGCTCGCCGCCCGGTAAAGACCAGGCTCGGGTCGACGGCGCGTAGTGTTCCACGCGCGCCTCAAAGAGATGTCAGCAGCACTGAAGGGGTCTGCTAGGACCGATGCCTGCCAGGGTCGCGAGATTCGTTCGAAAGAGTTACCGTGGCCCTGGCATATGGGCAACTGAAGGAACACGGGTGGGTTTTAGTCAGTAAAAGTCTGACACGCCCTCCCGCTCCGCCCAGAGCGGAAGAAGTCATTTGATGATTTCCCATCAAAAAAAAAAAAAATTGTCGCAGTTTTTTTTAATTCTAGACATAATCTTGGTCAGATCATGTGAAGACAGACTAAATTGGTGTCTGAAATGGTCTTTTGAGGAAAGAACCACACACATTGAGTGGACGTATCGAGTCGCACGCATTTATCAGTAATCATGTAGCTCAACCCAGAACTTAAGGAGCTGAACGTTTTGACGAACAATACCAAAGAAGGACATTGGTGTAGGGCACATAAATTACTCAAACCATGATTAAAACTTAATGAGACAAAAAAAGAGTGTTAGATAACCTTATAAATGATGCGACGATAGGAAAAACAGTTACAGCTAATGAAATTAAGTTAAAATAACTGTTTTTAGGGTTCCGTTGCCAAATGGCAAAATACGGAACCCTTATAGATTCGTCATGACTGTCTGTCTGTCTGTCCGTCCGTATGTCACAGCAACTTTTTTCCGAAACTTTATAGTTTCGTTAGAGCTATGCTGTTGAAACTTGGTAAGTAGATGTATCTGTGAACCGCATTAAGATTTTTACAAAAAAAATAGAAAAAAAAACAATAAATTTTGGGGTTCCCAATACTTCGAACTGAAACTAAAAAAATTTTTTTCATCACACCTATACCTGTTGGGTATTTATGGATAGTTCTTCAAAAATGATATTGAGGTTTCTAATATCATTTTTTTTTAAACTTAATGGTTTGCGCAAGAGACACTTCCAAAGTGGCAAAATGTATGTATCCCCCTGTAACTTCTAAAATAAGAGAATGATAAAACTAAAAAAAAATGTATGATGTACATTACCATGTAAACTTCCACCGAAAATTGGTTTGAACGAGATCTAGTAAGTAGTTTTTTTTTTTAATACGTCATAAATCGTAAACCGCAATTTACCTTTCATTCAATCAACTCAAATATAAAAATTAAAAAAAAAAAAAACATAAACATAAACCTTATGCATAAACCGTGAATACCTGCAGGTTTGTACGGAACCCTCGGTGCGCGAGTCCGACTCGCACTTGGCCGGTTTTTTTTTAAATAAAAACAGTAAGCATTACCACAACTCATGCAGCCTTTATTCTAACCCTCAAACGCGAGACACGTCACGGTGTGTGTCAACCGACACTGTGTCAAGTGCGCCGTGACGCAACACGCGCGCGCAATGCACGCTGGTGAAAGAACACGCGCTCTAGTGTTTGTTGAGGTTTTCCTGCTGGTCATGTTTGACTAGAGCGGTTAGAAATAGATTTGGTGTTTTAAGTTATCTGTTTTAACTTAAGTAGAGGTATTTAAGTAGAAGGTTTATTATGGCGGAACGAAATGAAACCTCAGCCAGTTACTCATAGGTATGGTGTTAATTTAGGAAAGTTAAATTGATTATGCATGAGAACTAAGGGAGAAAATCTTACTACAGTCAAAAATAAAGTAAACGAGAAAATATATTATTCAAGCTAACTCAAAAACCATTAATCAGAACTTGGCCAAATTTATATGACACCACTGATCGATAAGTAAAGCATTTCAAACAAAAGATTTTTTATTTCACCTCAGTTTATAAATAACCGTGTTCTGAGGTAACAAACATAAAATAAGTCTTCGAAAACTACGCTGACATACGTCACAAAATTCGAAACGCACTCTAAAAAATAGAAAATAAATATTAGTTTGAAAAAACTAAAAAACACGCTTCCATAGAAAACCAACCAATTATTTTCTACGTTTTAGTTTGGTTTTCTATTGACGCGTGTTTTTTTAGTTTTTTTTTTTTTTAACTATTATTTTTAGAAGTCGTTTATTGATTACTAGATGTATCTAAAGCAATAGCAACCATGATGATTCTTACCAATCATCATGGTGGCTATTGTTCTTCAAACTATTCTAATATACATCTATACTATAATATAATATTATAAAGAGGTAACATTTGTTTGTAAGTTTGTATGTTTGTAAGTTTGTATGTAGGGGGTAAAAATTATTTTTGTGTTGGGTAGCCTATTTATCGAGGAAGGCTATAGGCTATATAACATCACGCTAAAGCCAAGAGGAGCGGAGCAGTAATTAAAAATGTTGCTAAAACGGGGAAAATCGCACGGGTATGGGATTTAACGCGACGGGAAGGGTTGGGGGAACAGGAAATTTAACGCGGACGAAGTCGCGGGCAGAAGCTAGTATAATATAACTTTGATGCATGCTTTAGTGACCACTTTTAATTCATTTGCGATTGACTTCTTAGTCACACACAAAAACGATCCATCTAAGTAGTAGATTCGTGGGGGGTCGCCCGTAGGGCTTGTAAATATTCGAAGTTTTTAGATATTCGAATATTCGATGTTTTTACAGGCAGTATTCGAATTATTCGAATATTAGCTTTTTCCTTTGAAACCAAGTTAAAACCTTGAAGGGACAACATGCATAAACAATTACACAAGTTTGAGTTTAGTATTTTTATTATATAAAATTGAATCACCTTTAAGCAACAGTTTGACATTATAATGAAAAAAAAATACAAATCAAACATATTAATTAAACAAACCAAACAAAACAAAAATATTTTTAATTATAATTTACACCCACTGCGTGAGTAAACATAACAAAATCAACTTAAGTTTTAGGTTCTTAGGCACTTGAGAATACTAGAGATCAATTCGGGTTTGCGTAATATTTTAATCTAATTACTCCTAAAATCAGTCACATAATCACATTGAAGTAACTTACTAAAAAGAAATAATAAGTTTTATAATAAAAGTAAATGAGAGATCATAAAATCACAACGCTATCACAATAATCTTTCGTGGGATTGACGTAAACTTTTATAATGCGATCTAAGAAAACTTAGGGCGTCTATAGAGTCGTCCTGTAAGGCGCATCTCAGATGGTTAATAATATATTTTCAGGATGAAAATACTCTCTCACATTCAACGCTCGAGGGCGGTATTGACATCAAAAACTCATACACTTGACTTAAATGTATTTGTCTCGGTCCACCTCTATCGTATAGTGCCATTTGCATTCTGATCGGCGTTTCGAATTCGTCCACCGTTGATATATTGGAGGTAGATGTAGAGGGAACCGATGAAATTGTGCTGTCAATGCTTTTCTGAAGTTGTTCCTTCAGACTTAAAGTTGGTTGATTTTCCTGAGTCAATTCAATTTGAGGTTGGCGGCGTTGAAGGGCAACTAGACAAACGTCTTCCGTTTCCTTAAAAAAATATTCGAATATTCGAATTTGACATCAGTCAATATTCGAATAGCAAAAAAGATCGAATATTCGCATTATTCGAATATTCGAATTACAAGCCCTAGTCGCCAGTAACCTACCTACCTAATTCAGGTTTCCCAGCAACAACATCTGTACAAATAGATGCTGGTCACAATAGGAATTGGTCACAGATAATTTGTCAGAGGTTAGTTCCACCCTCCTGCTGTGAATCAAGGATTTAGCGATTGTTGGGAACTCCCAAGAACACAAACAATTGCGTTTTACACCGATAAATAGTATTTCGTGGAACATATCGAGTATCAGTAATAATATTTTGATGATTTAAATGTTGGACCTCGCTTCGTCATTAGTTCTCGTGTTCTTAAACGGCTTGTGCGGTTTAGGGTTAGACGCTAATTTGTAATATTTTATGGAGATCTTGAGTAGGGAAGTATCGCATCGTTGTTTATGTTAGCAGGCACGCCCTTTATACCTGGAGGCTTTTATTTCGATTTTAAGTTCGGTTTACGTTTTTATTATTTATGTCAGCTTGAGTGTAGTTTTCAATGTTTCAATTGTATATTCGTGTGCGCTAGCTAACATATGGCAAATAATTTAATTTATGTTTTGTTTTTCGTAATATTCATAATTTACATATTATTGACTAACTTACAGACAGACTTCTAACTTAACAGACATCTGTGCTGCTGGGGAGTTTGTTGCGCCACTTTTTCTTCCCAGCCAAAGCACTAGGAAGTGGTGAAGAGCGAGCGTTTTGGGGGGCTGTCTTATGTAAATTTGACGTTAAAAAAGTGCTCACTCTGAGCCTAGTTTGTATAAATGACTTTAATCTTTGAAAATAACGTCCGATGAATTCAAATTATTATTTATATCACAAAAATAAATTAAATTAAGTAACTAATATAACTTACCAAAAGAAAAGTCTTCATCTGAAAACCAAGTTTCTTCATTTTTGTTGTCATTGCTTTTGTCTCGTTAAAACCTGAAAAGAATAAAAGAAACATTGATTTATATTGTCTCTGCTATTTACTGTTATGACCTTCGTCTTTCAAAATCTCTGATACAACCTCGGAGGATCCTCAGCTCAGGGTTATATTTCAAAACTATTAATATCCTTGTAAGGGCCCTCAGTTAGGTAATGCCGCATGGTTTATGGTGATCACGTACCACTAGGTAAGCAATGTCCATGTTCTGTTGAAGGTCTTGACATAGGATACACCTTATAAAGTAGGGTGATGTCAAGACGAAGCTTAGCTGAGTCAGTACTGTCCCAGCGGCCCTGACTACGTCAGAATTGAACCTAATCAGTGAATTCGCTTTACTAATTAGCGTTTCTCATTTATCAGGTCTTATTAGTCGCCCAAAACGGGCGGATCGACACTTTTAAATAATATATTAATTTCTGTAGGCGATTCGCATGAAGTCAAATTTTTGGGCGGATCGACCACTCCAGAAATACATCAGTCTAAACTGTTCCCACTCAATGGCACAGGCTTCTCCTCTTTGAGAGAGAGCTTCCATGCCTGCCATGGGCCATACCACCACGCGGGCGAATTGGTAGACGTCACATGTCTTCGAATTTCTGGTTCTGGGACATGTCGGTTTAGTAAGATATTTTCCTTCACCGCTTTGCGAGCGATGACTTGGTGCTTTCCCGAAAGTAGAAAATAATAATAAATTTCTTTATCGCCATAAAAACAGGTTCCACAAAATTTGAGACCCTGGCTCCAGAGCTAGGTTAAAGTATTTAATTTACCTTAAATTATGATATCGTTTTTTAAATTTAGAATAGGTGACTCATCCGTAGCTATCTCATGTTACTTCTAATTTAATCCGTCTTATTACAATACGCGATATAACTTTAGGTGTAGCCTACAGCTCTAAAACAGTTTCTAACTTTATTTCGATTTGGGGTTCTTAATACAAAAATTACCATTTAGCATCGGACTAGGTTGAGAGTTTTGTAAAAAAAGGAAACCGTATTTCTCTTTGATTAAAAAACAGACTTGTTGATTTAAAGAAGATCGAAACAAAAATCTTGGGTTTTATGTTTCATAATTCTAGCTGAAAGACGTCCACTGCTGGTCATAGGCCTCCCGCCATTTGCCATAATGAAATAGGGGGTTGCCGTAGTAGTAATAGGGTTTTGCCATAATCGCAACGCTTGGCAAGCGGGTTGCCGATCGCAGTATAGTGGTAAAATGCATAGAGAACGCTGCTGCCCATTCTCTGGTAAATCCCGTAGTCGCCTCTTACGACACCCACGGGAAGAAATGGGGTGTTGGTATTCTTTACGTCCCGCACCACACGGAACCTATATATATACTTGTTAAGTCAGTAGCGCAGATATGTCGTTCAAAATCTACAGTTTATAAAATACATGGTTGCAGAAATGATAAAATACCTACTAAGGTATGTGTGTAGTTGGAAATACCTTTGACCTCTGCTATTATAAAAGTAGAAAAACAACAATATTATTAGTCTGAGATCGACCTGATTCTAAGCATTGTTTGCGGCATTGTCTGATAAGGATCTAAGTCGTGACGCAGCGAAAATTCGGAGTTTATCTAACTTAGTTATGGTGCAAAAAAAATATGATTCATAACAAACTGTAGATTTTGAAGGGGGGACCCCGTTTTGTTTACTTGATTTAGAAATCACTTATTGTGAGTTACATGTTACAAAATTTAATGAAAAGAAGACTGTGTTAATCTTTTTTGTTTACGAAGAAGATAAAATGCTTTCTAAAATAATGTGTTCAAGCCCGATAGCTTGCGAGCCAATTATTTTACAGGTTTACAGCAATTGTAAATTCAATATTTATATTCTAAGTGGTGATTGCAAAATCTATTCATTTGATACTTGTGTGCTGGCAGGCCTAATGTTAAGAGTATAGTTGGGAGAGTGTCGTTTTTTACCCTTTGAACGCCACGGTCGTGTATGGCCGACAAATGAAAACGTACTCAACACGCCACCGTCGTCTATAGACGAGAAGAAAATGTCATTTTTTTAGTACAAAAGAAACACTATATTTATTTTGTATTAAAAAAAAAAACGTTTTCTTGTCGTCTATAGACGACGGTGGTGTATTGGGCACGTTTTCGTTTGTCGGCCATTCACGACCGTGGCGTTCAAAAGGTTTGAAAATTGATGTTTTGTGTTAAGGGGTATACTCGTACCTTCTGGCCTTCTGCTTGTAAATAGCCTCCAAGCATTAACAATTTAGGTATTATGTTCTGTTTACGTTTTAATTATTTATTTCTGTTTCAGTACAGTTTTCAATGTTAAATGGTATATTGGTATGTGCTAGCTGACATTGGGCAAACAATCTAATTTATCATTTGGTGTTTATATTATTTTTATTTTGTTTTTAAGTTAATTATCTAATATTGCCGTTGGTCCTGCGCTTGATATCTCTCCGTCCTGTCGGATTACCGTCCCATCAAACTTTGAGAGTGAATAGTGCCCTGTGTCTGCGCTCACACTTTTCCACTGTTATATCAAACGCGCTAAAGACTAGTCTCAGTTAAGATTGGTCGCCATGACCAAAATACGGTCTGGAGGACTAATTATGTTGTATAGAATTAAGTTCTTCTAACTGAACAGATAGCTGTGCTCCTGGTGAGTTTGTTGTGCTACTTTTTCTTCCCAACTAAAGCACTAGGAAGTTGTGAAGGGCGGACGTTTTGGGGGACTATCTTATGTAATGTCGACGTTCAAAGGTGATGACTCTCAGCCTAGCTTGTATAATTGACTTTCGATTATTTGATTCTGTCAGGTGTCGCACACCTTAAACGGAGTGTACTGGGTATCTGGGTGATTAGAAAAATACCACTTTCATTTTTTACTAAAAGAAATCCCTTTGTTGTTGAATTTATTTTAAAAAAAAATAGCACTTGCTTTATTAAACAAAAAAAAAAAAACTCAAAAATCTGTCCCACTATCCTTGAAGCAGGACAATATAGAGTCTTACACACAACAATGGGCACTCGCTAAGAGAGACTGCACAATGGTTCATTTCTCACAGCGATCGAGTAACTCGCTTACTGCGCGTCGCGTCGTATTGCATCACACGCCGTGTATGTATTACAACGGTATGGTAATATGTTTGATGGGCTACTGCGGTTTTCGATAAAGCTACTACATTTGTATGATCTATAAGATAATAATGACGTTAGTATTTATGAAGTACTACCGTTTGCCCACCCCTTCACTCTCGTGGAGGTTGGAAATTGACTTACGGGAATGTGCTACCGGGTTAAAAGTATCGACATTTATTTAGAATAATTATTATAAATTTTAACTTTAATAAGTTTGCCCGCGCCTTCGCTCTAATACGGTTGAAAATTGTCCTACAACAACGTATTACCAGGAAACAGTATCCTATATCCTAACTTAGATTATGGTCAAATTTCAAAAATCCATAACACACAGAGGGATAAGCAGAGTCATCATCGTCATCATAGCCGAAAGACGTCCATTGCTGAACATAGGCTTCCCCCAATTTAAGAGGGTTTGATGCACGCTTGGCAGGTGGGTTGGCAGAGTATCTTTAGAATATTAGTAGAAGTTGCCCGTCAAGAACTAGATAACCCAGAAATGTAAGTGGTACCGTGTGGTGCCAGACGTAAAGAATAAAACCACCCCATGTCTTCCCGTGGGTGTCGTAAAAGGCGACTAAGGGACTTACTAGAGAATGGGCAGCAGCGTTCTCTATGCATTTTACCACCATACTGCGATCGCCAACCCACCTGCCAAGCGTGGCGATTATGGCAAAGCCCCTCAAATTGGGGGAGGCCTAAGTCCAACAGTGGACGTCCTACGGCTGAAATGATGATGATGTTGGTGGTAATGGGCAATTTAGATGGCAAAAGACCTCGCAAGCCGACAACCTATCGGCCTCGCTGGTCCGACCCAGTAACAACGCTCACTAGACTCTCTGTTACAACCGCCATGAGAGAACCCTAGAACCGGAAGAAACATGTAACATAAAGTCACGAAGCCTAATCAGGGACACGACTTTCAGTATTCAAGTACACGACTAAGAAGAAGTACGAATTCTAACAAGTTTGGTAATGACTAACTGCCCAGCATGTGTCAAGGCTCCCTCAAGCAAGCGCAACGCGATAGCACGACGCGAATCTCGTAGACCAAACTCTATGAAAACTTCAAGGAAATTGTTCGACAAAAGTCGCGTTGCATTGTCGCGTCGCGCTTGTCTGCGGGAGCCATCAATCATATTTAAGTTTCTTATGAAGATAAATCTGCACCACATATAAAAAAATGCAGCAATTTTAGTAATGAAATTAACTCCGCTACTAACCCTGTATTTCCACGGTTGTCCACAGATTATAATTTATTAACACGTTAACTGCCATGTCGGACAATGTGTCCGACACTTTTTGCTCCATTCAGGCCTTGTGACCGACAACACATACGAAATTTGAACATGTCGTCTTGCCTGGCCGCCATGTTTTTGGAATAAATAATGTATTTATGGAATAAATAATCTATTTAAAGTGAAATAACACTAAGACTTCACTAACACTAACACTTTTTCTCGTTTTATCCATGGCAGTTAACGTGTTAAAAACTTTATGATACTTGCGTTGTATAGTGTTTTAATGAAGAATAGGTAATTAAATTAAATACAAACCTTGCAGCCCGGTTTAATTCTTTTTTTTCCCAAACACATTAAAAAAATATGACAACGGATAAAAGTAAATATGTTTCATGGTGATTATAAATAAAAAAAAACACAAAAAAGGTCACCAAAGTTAAGATAGGCGATCTTAATCATTTACACATGGAACCTTCAATGAATTTCATTTATTTGCTATCTGCAGATTATAATGTGCAGACATACTTCTTTAGGGTTATGTATTTACATTATTCTTAGCGTGTTGATAGTAATCTTTATACAACCAGCGTCGAATTTGAATACGAGTTTGTCACTTTCAGTAACGTCCATGAACTCCTGCAGCGTGCAGACAACAGGACACGCTGGACTTGATATTAAGTGTCCCATTGTTTGTGGGACGGCACTACATTAACACTCCAACGTGGAGTCATCTGTGAATCTCCACCTGAGCAGAACCTTTTCTTCACTTCGGCCTACCTGAGTCCGAAGTCTATATACAGACTTCCAGGTAAGCCAAGGCAATGTTCACATGAGAGATTTCAGCAGGTAGAGCGAATACTTTTGGCTGGAAAGCATTATCTCGTTATTTATATTTAGACTAACAATCTTTATCATCATCATTATGTTTGCGACACGGGGCAATAATGATTATTTTACAATGACACTAAAATATTTAATATTTGTATGACACTTCCCAAACAACAATCAATACATAAGACATTTATTTAAACACACAAAACTAAAACAAATAAATTATTTAAACAGTAACAAGTATAATGAATAATATTTAAATAATAACTACCCGAAATTGGAAAACTATGACACTAAAATTTTAACTAAAATAACAAAAGAAATATAAATCTCAGAAAGGGTTGTGCAATTTTGTCGGTTGTGCGAAGGTTATGCGCGCAAACGTCTTTCTAAGACATTGCTCTGGGGATCAGGAGGTCGGGAGTTCAAATACTGCTCGTTTAACTATTGTTGTAGACACATTTCTAAGAAAATATAAATAAGGAATCAGCCTTGAGATGTTATCTCACAAGAATTACAATGAATTATTAACGTGGATATGCTGCATTGAGGAAACAGTAACCTTTTTGGAAATGCATACGTCTTCATTTTCCTGTTCTTAAACTATGTACTACATAGTAAAACGTAGGTCCGTCCAAAAATTCTATGAGATATTAATTATCAGAGGGGTAATTGCGAAACTTTTTATCGGTAGGAATTGGTGAAATATTCATAGTTAAACAACATTCATTGCGTTATTTACGTTGCTGAGCCGACAATTTATTCGAACAACTGACGCAATGGTTTAGAAATAATCTTCAATCCCATTCAGATTCTGATAAATTGTGCGTTTCGCAATTAGGGTGCTGGTCTAAACTGGAAGCTGACCGAATATAGTATGGAAAACCTCTATTGACATGGATGGCAGGATAATAAACAAATATGAGTACCAGCCCAGAATCTGGATTTGTGCCCAGATGGTGGCAATAAGGTGTCTTGCTATTACATGGGACTTAAACATAACTGGGGAAAGGTGGATGTATACAGATGCACCCTTTCAGCATTAATACCAGAAAGGTAAGGGAGAGGTTCACCTTTAGAGCTCTCAAAACAGTGAAAAAAAACATCGTGAGAAAACCGTCATTTATCAGAACCAAAAATTCGATGACATGTGACGTCTACCAACCCACACTTGGTCCTCGTAGTGGTTTACGGCTCACTCCCTCCCTGGCCTTTTTCTTTTTTTTGGCGTTCGTGGAACACTACGCGCCGTCGACCCAAGCCTGGTACTTACCAGGTGGCGAGCTACCCATTGCTTGCCGCCCGCAACGTGGCCGGGAGTCCGCTATCGACTCCCGACGCTCGGGGCATCTCCTCCTGCTCTGGCTAGTGACGTGAGGGCGCAGAGACTGCCACTTTCTCACGCAACCCGCCTCCTCCTTCGCGAGCATTATTGCTTCGCAGAAGGAGGTGACGGCTTCCCATGCCCTCTCGCTCCGTACCATGGCTCGCACCAGGTCCGGATGCGAGAGGTCGCCGCCGCCGATCGCCTACACGAGGACACGGCGGTGCCCCGCCCAGGCAGGGCATACCTCCACCGTATGCTCCACTGTGTCCTCCAGACGATCCTCGCAATGGAAACACCCAGGCGTTTCCTCCCGCTTTATCCTGAACAGGAACCCACCAAAACACCCATGCCGGGTGAGGACCTGCGTCAGGCGGAAGGTGAGGACGCCGTGGCGCCTCTCTATCCACTCCTCAAAGAGGGGATTTACCGCCGCAATTGTGGCGTGCCCAGCGCTGGGTTGCGACAATCGTACCCGCCATGTCACCATGAGATCACACCGGAGCTCCGTCCGCCGTGCCGCGATTTGTCGCGGCAGCGGAGTTTCGCCCCGGCGTTTCGCCTCCTCACGCCACTCCCACATGTGCGCGAGGACGTTTGCCTACGGATCCCATGGCGGCATTCCGGCAAGGAGGCTCGGCGCCTCGCAGGAGACCGTGCGGTATCCCCGGACTAGCCGGATGGCCATGACCCTCTGGGCCGTACTCAACCGTTGCGCTGGGCGCAGCCTCAATAAGGGCCCCCCACACCGGTGCCCCATAAAGGGCCATGGACCGCACGACCCCCGTGTACCTCCGGTAGGAAGCGTTTGGACCCGCCAGATTGGGCAGGAGCCGCTTTAAGAGAGGAGGCCTGGGTCCTGATTATGCTATTACACTAATTCGTTATTACAATGCTTATTTTAATAATATCAGGTTTCAGTCGTTTAAATCTCGTAAACATCAGTAATTAACAACTTGCTAACTCATCGTTTTCAAACATTACATTAACTGTTACCCTCTGCTGATTCGCTTTTGATTGGTATAATAAGCTAATAAGCAGTTTCCTTCAGACAGTCTAAGTAAATTACTAGATTCTATGTTATTATTTTGTATCTAATTAAGCGTTGGTCTGCTACCTTGTTATCTAATAGCTGTTTCTTCTGTATCATTAGTGTATTTAGTTGAAAATCCAGGCTCCTTTGTTGCTACCGATTCAGTTAATTTTTAACCGACTTCAAAAAGGAGGAGGTATGTTTTTTTAAATTTAATAATAGAAATCGTTATCAATTTTCATTTAAAACAATAAATAAAATTAAAGTGTACATATGTAATGTCAAAATAATAGCTTTTTACTTAATACGTATTTAAGTTATTTATGGCAAAAAAAAATGTTGTTGTTCTTGGACTTGCATGTGGCTGTCTTAATAAATTAAGGCTTTCAGCGAGGGTTTAAAAACCTGTGGGGTACGGACCTCGGCTTAGGGCGTAGCTCGAAAAGCGCAGCAAGGGACGAGCTGGATCGAAATGGTTATTATTTAAGAACGAATTTAAAGAAACTTGCTCAAGCCAGCCCGCGCCGTTGAAACTGTACAGTTTCAACGGCGCGGGCTGGCTTGAGCGAGTTTCGCGACTGAACTGATCGCCCAAGGAGCCCTTGACGATTGTATTAAAAGAAGTAGGTGGGATTTGCCATCGGCAAAAAATATCGAACATGCATACAAACTTTCTTCCGCTATTTTTTTTTTTTAATCCTTCCTTGGTTCTCATCTTCGTTATATAAAAACTAATGTACAAATCAGCTTCTATACGCAGCGGTTTACACTATAGTTACGATATCTGTTAGTGAATATAAGTATATTTAGTCATGGAGCTATCTGTACGGAAATACAGAATGTACAGATCCAATTAAAATAATTCCATGTAGCCTTTCACTACATTCACAAGTTTAAAACCCACTCCATACTTATTAGGTATCTTGTCTTTAAAATACTTGCATTCTTAATCTGAAAACCTGTGTTGGAATTCTCGTTTTTAAGGAAAATGTAAACTACTTACTCTCTTTTATTTATGGGTATTTTTTTTTTTTGGATGGGAAATCATCAAATGACTTCTCCCGCTCTGGGCGGAGCGGGAGGGCGTGTCAGACTTTTACTGACTAAAACCCACCCGTGTTCCTTCAGGTGCCCATGTGCCAGGGTCACGGTAAATGTGCCAAGGTCACGGTAAATGTGCCAGGGTCACGGTATTTATGGGTATGATGTTCGAAAATATCGCCTATTGATATAATAGCTGTTAATGCGCTTTAAGTTTAAATGATACGCGGTTTTGGAAAATTCAATAAATACCTACGCACAAATTACCTACTTATTGGTAGACATCTATGTTTACCAAAAGAGCTCGCCTTCTATTACATGGGACTTTAAACTATGATAGGTGAAACGTGCGTGTATTGGTGCTGTATCCTACACCTCTGCTTAATCCTTGAGGGGCGAACCAGGCGTGATATTATATTATGTATTTCGAAGAGAAAAACCGACAGTATTTTATTAATTATAGCATTATCAGCCTATAACACTGTATCCTGCTGTAATACACGAAACGGGGTGCCATGTGTCAGAATTTTTAGTTCGAGGACATGCCGGTTTCCTCATGTTTTTCTTCACCACTTTGTGAAATAATTCACATAAAGTGCCTGCTTCCTGTCCTGGGTTCGAACCTAAGACAGGAAAATCGCGTAAAACTCGTAAATTGCGGCCGTTACCAATGGCACACCGCTGCTCTCATATCATTTTATACTTGAACCAAAACAAGTAGCTTCTTCAACTTAAAATACAAATTAATACAAGCTATTGTCTACGGCTATTTCGCCGAATAATGTAACTCGCCTAATAGCTACCACTGCTCTCATATCATTTTATACTTAAATCAAAACAATAGAGGCTATGTACAATGTAAAATACAAGTCAACACAAGCCATTATCTGCAATAGACTATTTCGCTAATCTGACATTGGCAGCGCCTAAACTCGTATATCATTGCTCTAAGGGCGATTTTCGGGCGACTCCTGATGTGGTAGATAGTACAGGGAAATGCCACGGGTTCGGCCGGGTCGCCACGATCTATTCTCGATCAACAAGTGTGAAAGGCCGATCGTGGCTCGTTACCTCGTTACTGTCATCGATAAACAAACTACGGTTGCAGTTCCTTCGTGATAAAGTATCGATATACATAGCCAGAACTATTACCTACTATTCTGTATGTATATTGCTTTGGAATAAAACGTTAGAGAATTCATTCAGGTCACTTAATATAACTGACGAAATCTGCAGCGTATTTGCTCTATCAATCAAAATCAAAACGAGAAGATAATTGCTAATCCATTGCTACAAATATTCCTCAATTCTGTATGTCGCATAGAATATCACCATCTTATTTCTTCCTGTGGGTATCGTAGAAGGTGACTAAGGAACTACGAAACTACGGGACTAGAGAATGGGCAGCGTTCTCTATGAGCATTTTACGACCTTACTACGATCGCGAACCTACCTGCCAAGCGAGGTTATTATGGCAAGCGCCGCAAACTGGGGGAGGCCTAAGTCTAGCAGAAGACGTCTGTTGACTGAAATGATGATGATAATATACTGGTCTAATTAGTCTGCTCAACAGCGTATATAACGCAATGGATGTTGTTGAACTATCTCAAATGAAAGGCACTTCTACTGTGTGTTACACAGTGACTTCGCTGCTTATCCATTCGGGAAGAGAGGTGTTATGTTATGTATGTATGTAGAAAGTGTTCTCTGGAAGTGTTCAGGCTTGGTTCAGTTCAGCTTTTTCCCAACTATGTTGGGATCCAGTCTCACCAGATGCAGGTCAATACTACCCACCGACCGAGGAGCGACTACCCATCTGAATACCATACCACTTGGTAAGACTGGTTGTCAGACTTTCGTGTTTCTGACGACCTGTAATGACTGTCCACGAGTGACAGCTGGGACCAACGGTTTCCGAGGGACGGAGATGAATACCTCTCCGTCCCTCGGAAAGCATGATAAACCGTTCAATAGAATGTAAAAAATGGTCACTCAACCACGAATCAACCGCGGCAGAGAATTATCATCATGGTTTTTTAAAATGCATATGGTTGGTGTATGGTTGGTGTATCCAAAAAAATCGAAATCAAAAGTCATTTATTCAAACTAGGCTGAGAGTCAGCACTTTTTGAACGTCAAAGTTACATGAGACAGTCCCCCAAAAACGCCCACCCTTCGACACTTCCTAGTGTTTTAGCTGGGAAGAAGAAGTGGCGGAACAAACTCCCCAGCAGCACAGCTGTCTGTTAAGTTAGAAGAACTTGATTCTATACAGTATTATGTAAGTAATTAATAGTATAAAACAAAACAAAACATACATCAAATTATGCGTCATATGTCAGCTAGCACACGCCAATATATGAACAAAACATTAAAAAAACTAAACTCAAGCTGAAATAATAAAATCGTAAATAGAACTTAAAACCTAAATAAGAGCCTCCGGGTATAAAGGGCGTGCCCGCTTACATACACAATGATGAGGGAAGCTAATTCTGATTCTGGTTGAAAGAACATAAACATTGAGCTAATTACAGCGACCAACTATTCTTATCGTTTAAGAAGTCGTTGATAGAATAGTATGCCTTTGAACAAAGGTTGGATTTTACTTTAGCTTTAAACTCATTAAACTGCAAAGCTATGAAAGCAGAGGGAAGCTTGTTGAAAAAGGTAATACCAAGACCAACAAATGAATTATGAACCTTATGAAGCCGGTGAAAGGGAGCACGTAGCTTGTCCTTATTTCTAGTATTAATATTATGAATATCACTCTATGGTTGGTATATGGTTGGTGTATGGTTGGTGTATGGTTGGTGTATGGTTGGTGTATGGTTGGTGTATGGTTGGTGTATGGTTGGTGTATGGTTGGTGTATGGTTGGTATATGGTTGGTGGTTGTGGTTATTAAGGATGAGTGATATTTCGATAGATCTACTGTCGAGTCGAACACTGAGAGGCAATGCTAAGAACCTAACTAACCTAATTTTAAGAAAGTTTACGGTCTGATTTCAGCACTCTCAAAAATACCTGGAGTTTTCATACATTTTTGACATTTGATCGTTGCCGAAATGAGACTACAACTGGATTTTGAACCTTTTTAATTACGAGAATTGGCCTTCTAATGGTCGGCCTTAATATATATTATAATCATAAAGAAGGATATCCTTTTATCACTGCATAATCTGGGTATTTTATATCTACCTACTCATGTAGAGTATTTAATAAGAAGGTAATTAGTCAATACCGCAAACAACTACTTGACATAAATTGCGTTAAAGTAAACAATCTAATTGCTTCAAATAAAATAATACTAGTATCCAAGAAATATTCGCAAATCGATCAAAACAAATCACTTTTCTATGAAATATCTATGCATATTACATTTGTTTCCCCATAACTTGTTAGGTATTTAATAAATTCTCTCAATTCCACCTATTTTTCCAATTATTTTATACAGTTTTTTAAATAAAAAAACTGCTGTGGGAAATAATTGACTTAATTACGAAATAATTAAATGAATGCGCAAATAAAATAATTAAATATTCTCAGAGCAAAGGAACTGTGGGCGCGTTGATGTCTTTTATATGAACTTGCTAATTGTGCTGTTTATTTTGTTGTTTTCATTGAAAATTATGTTCACTATTTCACAAGATGTGAAATGAAAGTTATATTTTTGTATAAGTAAAGGGGTAAGCTGAATTATAAGTAAGTACAAAGTAGGTACCATACGTCTGTTACAAAGCTTATCTATCATAGTACTGTAGAAAATGTCGATTACTGATTGAGTTGTAAATCGTTGCAAATAAAATTATCAGCCTCTTCTCAAACAGAGGAAGCAAGACCATTGATCATCACACTTGTTCAACATGGCTTGGCGATTTCAGCCTTACATTCAGACTAAGTATCCTGACGAGGTTCTCTTTCTTCACCAATATCAGTAATGTCTAAGGTAAACTCAGAAAGTACAATACATAATAATTATTTTATACTAGATTCTGCTCATGCCTTCCCGGGAATCTTTGGCATCCGACCCGTTGCGCCGTATCCCATTGCCCGCACTAACTATTATTTCGTTTCCACGTAGCGTTCTCTCCGATTATATTTTTATCATTTTGCTCGGTTCTTAAGAGTCGTAGCGTGATGTGAAAAAACATACAGGATATTTTTTTGGCCAGTGCGCAAACTGTAACCATGAATTCAGCATATCATTCTAGACCTCCCAGCGCAGCAAATTTTCGTCAGTTTTGCAAAAAGAAATCTGCTGTTTCATAGAAAAATGCAATACCTACAGGGTCAAAATGTATGGAACAGCTGATTTTTTTTTGTATAACCGACGAAAATTTTCTACGCTGGGGGGTCTAGAATGATATGCTGAATTCATGGTTACAGTTTGCGCACTGGATAAAAAATTATCCTGTATAATCTGCCTCAAAAACTGGGCTATAGAATGCAATTTTTGTTTTCAAATCCCTCTGAGAGTTTCAGAGATTACTTCCTACAATCAAATTCACAAACTTACAAACTTTAAATGTTGACTAAAAAAAATCTCAGGGATTTGATATTTGCAATATAGCGTCAATTGACAGTTAAGTTATTATTGACAAATTAACACCGTTACGAGGCTCGCTGCAGGCGCCACGAAACCTGCAGTCCCTCTTATTATATCACTAACTCTAACAAATTAAGCGTCATAATGTTTACAATCAAAATACCTCTCGTATGATAATTTACGAGATTTGAATACATAATTATTCGGACACGGATACTGAAATCCGTTTCTAAGATAAATAATTACCGTGGGAAATAATAAGGAGAATATTATTTCATGAAATGGTTCGGTAACATTGCCATTTGTCTTTAATATTCTATACTTTAAATGCTGTCTCATTAGTCGTTGTCCTAGTGGTTGGAAACGGGACTGCTAAGAGTGAGGTTCTAAGTTTGATTCCCAAGTCAGGTAGTGTTATTTGGTTTTTAACTTTCTCAGGAGCAGCCCGGAGTCTGAATTTCTGCCCGGTTGGTGGCAATAATCTTATGAGCCATTACATGAGGTTTAAACTTAACTGAAGAAATGTGAGTGCACATATATACTATAGCCACTCGTGCGTAGAAAAGATGTGTGACATTTAATATCTATATATAGTTTTAGTAACTAAGAGGCTAGTCGTTAATTGTCATCTTGACCTTATCGCGGTCAAGTTTTAGATTGGCATCGTAAATTGGAATGTTTATTGGAAAGCTTTTGGCCCAGATCGCATGAGAAAATCGTCGAACTAAGTTGGTGATTGGTTGTATATTTAGTTTAAATTTATAATGTTTCCAATGGGTAATAAATAAGTCCCCTCTATGAGAGTGCTATAACTCACAAGAAATGGAATGAGCCTCGTTGAGAGTTGGTGGATATCATGTCTCAGGATTTTTGGTTGTAGGGTAGATGTTATTCTTCACTATATTGAGAGCAGCGTAACGCCAAAAAATTGCAAAAAGTAAAAGAAAGAAAGAAAGAAAAATAGTTTATTCTGCACAAACAAAACGCACAACATGAAATAAAAAATTGTTACAAAAAAAGAAAGAAAAATGCGTACAAGGTAGCCAAAAGCCACGTATTCAAGATAAAAAACGTTGTAGAATGTTACCTATGGCTCATTGATGTCACGGCTACGGACCAAAGACAATACAAATCATATATCTGCATTATGACACTGACAGTAATTATATAATAAAAACAAAAACAAACTTGCCGGATGCAGAGTGCATTTCTAGCTAGTTTTGTGACAAAAATACCACACAAATAAGAACACTTGATCTGTGCGTCGTATCTGTGCAAGAACAGGTCGTTGCTCAGCAAAATGCTGCGACGTCAGACGAATCTATCGTCAGCAGCGCTGATTTTCAGCAACTACCTTTTGAAATGACGTAATGACGTGCGCCGGCGTGAGTGACATAATAAATCTGGTAGGTAAGTATAAGTTTTCATGAAACTAATTGTAATTCTAACTGAAGATAATTATTGTGTGTTAATATAAATTTATCTGTATTTATTCGAAATTTATTATACATATAAAACAAAAATACATACACTGAGACACTACACTTACACTAACATTAAAAAGTATCTAATAACTTTAGACCAAAGCTTTAGACGCTATAAATCATGGGAATTTCGATGGTAGGTAAGACGGCCATTTGCATTATGGCAAGGCGTCTGTTTACCATGCTTTACGGTCAAAGTGGCAAAGTAGCTATTTGGTAGAACTTAAATGTGTTAATTTGGTTTATTTTGATTTTAGTGGGCTTAATGGGTCATGGATCTTTTGATATGCGAAGGAGCAAGACCCACCGAGACTACTGAGGACCGCAAATACAAACCATGGATCACCACTGCTCCAGTGGTATTCCACTGGCACCCTACTGGTCCCAGCCAGGGAGGAATCAGACAGGGGCCACTCGCACTGTTGGAAACCACATTCTTTGCTTGTAGGCCGTGAACCCCTAGGTAAGCACAAAAAAGCAGCTGTTGTTAGAGGATTTCGTTAATTTATCATGAGGTTTGTTGTATCTGCATGAAATACTTCTTTAAAACACTCAAAAAATGCTTTTTTGTTCTCAGGACTCTTACTGGTGGAGGAATGTTATTCCAACAGCGCGTAGCGGCATATCTGAAGCTCCCCCTGAATGCCGCCGTTCTATGTTTTGAGGAACCAAGAGGATTAGTAGAAAAACGTGGTTCGTATTTACTTTGCCTCCAACTTAACTTCTCGAACAGATAGTGTGGCTTTTGTGTAGTGACTACTCCGAAAAGTAAACTAGCCATATGTAACTTTCTTCTAGCAGCCATTTTCAAAATATTGTTTTCATTTATGAATGGGGTGACATGACTTCGACGAGGTATATTAACACAGAACCGTGTACATGCATTTTGAATGCGCTGAATCAGCTTCTCTGTTCTTGATAACAGGCACGGGCCATACACGGTATCACAATAGTTCAGTCTTGACAAAATTAGGCTATCCACTAATTGTTTCATCGTAAGTACAGTAATTCATTTCGTGTAAATAAACGATCCTAGATATATTTTTATCAGTTGAACATTAGTTATTTGATGTGCCAAATGGTTCATTAGTATTAATTTGAGCTTCTTTATTTGGTTTGAATGAATCATTTTGATCAAGTGGGTGGAGATTTGAATAGAGCTAGTGAAAATTAATGAATGAAGTCTTTATAATGAATGATTGACGTGTAGAATGAATGGAGTGGTGAAATTTTGACGCTACGGTTAATAAAAGTAAATTGTGACGATAGTGGTATTCCAACAACATGAAATGTGTGTTTGCTGTGTGGGATTTTGATTTAATGTTCTGAGTTCGACAAATAAATATACATGCCCTGAAACTATATTTGTTTATTGCGTAATGTTTCAAGACTTAGAAGGAGCTATTTTCTTGAAATATTATTTGTAATTAGTAACGATTAATTTAACGTAAGATAGTTTAATTTTTGAATTGGAGTTATCAAGTAAACCAGTTAATAATAGGATTAGCAAATTAAAAGACAAGAATAAATTATTAAAAAATATTGTCAGTGAGTTCCGATCTATCCTTCTGTGTGGGATCATATTTCACGTCAACAAAACTATGACCCTGGTGAGTTTATTTGCAGCTCTAGTTTTAAAACACTACCCAAATACCAGGCCTTTCAGACAATATGTCAAGGTGTACATTTTATGATTGAAACCCAAAAATATTTACACATCAATATAAAGAAACACAGAATTAGATAAGAAAAATCACATTAAACCTACCAATTTCTCCGAAAACTGACACAAGCAAGAAAAACTATATATTCTAAAACAGCACTTCAAAAACACCAACACAAATTCGTACATAAATATTTTCGAGCGCAATATTTTACGTACATGACGGCATGCGTTCAACGCGTCGATTGCGTTGCGTACGTTACGTCGGGACGCGTGCGTTCTGCGTCGCGTCGCGTCGCTAACTAGTCAGCTGGCCGGCCGGCTCAATGTGCTAATAGACATCGCATAATCAAGTGAGAGGAAGTCTATAGAGGTGATAGAGGGACTATTTTATAATAGGCAAAGGCCATTGGATAGATTTGTCGTGATCTATGAGATCGTGGAGTGGTTTACTTGTTTCTCGTTATCTCTATAGAGCTGTTCAGGGGGCTTCAATCAGAAATAGCACCTGAAACTCTTTTGTACCTGTTCAAGGGTGCAGATAGTCACCGTTGTTGTTTTTATGGTAGAAACTCACTGATTCCGTGGCCTATAGACTCAATATCCTCTGCCTCCCTGATGAAAACCTGAATCCTCGAATTCCCATACAAGCCAAATCCACAACTATCCCGCAAAATACATCTGGCATAAAAGCAAAAAGCAAAAAAGCATAAAGCATAAAGCATATATAATAAATAAATAAATCTGGGATAAGGGACTTTAAAGTGTAGCTCTCTACAAATTAATATTATATTAGAATAAATACTTGTAATTACAAACTATAAGTAATAGATACAGCATAGCCTATAATGTTGTTACTGCTGGGATACAGGCCTCCCCTTTGTGAGTGATAGTGGGCCGTAATCCACCACGCGGGCCCTGTGCAGGTTGGTAGATGTCACATATCTTCGATTTTTCTCACGATTGTTTCTTTCACCATTTTGAGAACCGTGGTGATGAAAATAATTTACACAAAGAAAAGCACCTGTGAGAGTGCGAACCAATGACCTATAACTCGTAAGTTGCAGCCGTTACCACTAGGTCACCGCTGCTCTCCAGTAATAGATAAACAGAAGCCCCACGTCTAAAGTTGCTTACTTCAAAAATTCTCCTAGTATTTTTGCCTCAGGGCAATGTTCTTGACTGTCGAAGTTTCTGTCAGGATTTTCATAAAATGCTAACGACGGAAATAGCTGGTACTAATTTTCTTAAATTGATTTTATTTTCATCATTAAAAAATAATATTAAGTTATTAAAATTAATTATATCAGAGTTTATTGATAGATTTATAAAAAAAAAATTATTTTATTTCTTACTATTTTAGGAGGATTATTAGTTTTATTTATTTCTGTATCAAGAATTGCCTCAAATGAAATAATGAACGTACGTTTTAACGTATTGAAGTATTGAAAGTAGTACCAGCTATTTCCGGCGTTAGCATTTTATGAAAATCCTGACAGAAATTTCGACAGTCAAGAACATTGTCACACCAAAATAACACCAGTCACACTAACATCAGCTCTGCCAAATGTTACACCTGACATAACAGAAGCAACCTACTTACAAGGCAAAGAAAGCAATACTTGGCTGACATTATTGTCCTCCACTTAGTTTATCGTCTTCTATCCTTTTCACATACACACACATGTCATATGAAAGAGAAGGACAGAGTTATGGTTAGGAGAAAAGTGGACAGGTTTTGGTGATCGCTCAATAAATCGCGGTGTGATCGCATTTTATTTGATTAAAGTGACCACTTCTCTTAATTAAGTTTAAATGAATTTAAACCTTATTAGTTTTCAACACAAGGTTTAAAATCAAATGTGAATGATTGAGAAGAAATTGTGAGCTTAAAGTTTCGTAATGTAGAGAATTTATTTCTATAATAATGATTGGTGTGAAAACGAAATTATGAGATAGGAATTCTATTGTTATTCTTTATATGATGTTATTTTGACCTCGTTCTTGGAATTCTTTTGAAATGGGGTTCCTGTTTTGAGAGGCGATATTCCAGTTATATTTAAATATGGAAAAGAGTGCCTTTTCGTCTAATTTGCTCTCTTAAACGCAGCATAACGCTCAAATAATATTCTTTATTTACCATTTGACCTCCCAGCAAGAATTCCGAATGCACAACACCGCAATAGTCAAAGAAAACAGTCAACATGACTTTGACTTTTGATCGACTTTGGCGTGGTTTCGGTTCAGTTGGAAGGCGCTAGTCTTGGGCATAGTGGTTCGCGACTGAGATCGCTCAGTTTAGTTCGCCGCTCCTTAACGAACTAGTTCGCTCTTCTAGTTCGTCAGCTTTCAGCTCGAATCAAAGAGCGGCAGATCGTTCGCTTGTTTTGATTTTGCTCCTACTGCATGCGACAAGATTATGGAATGTTCTACTACAGCAAAAACCTTTGAATGATAATTCATAAAATGATCATGATTGTAAATAATACCAAGGTTATTGTTGCAATAAATAACTATGTAGTTTATTGATTGCAAAAACTTTTTTGTATTTTGTCCCGTGTTTTAGTTCGGTTGACGCCATCCTCGCTCATTTAGTCACGAGCTGATGAACTAACGAACTACGGATCGGGGAATGTGGGAACTAGTTCGCGTAGTTCATCTATGGGAGCGCTTTTACGACCTAGTTCGTTCGTGAACTACACAAGACTAGAAGGCGCCACTCCGAAGCTTGTTTACTACTCTGCATGTCAAACTCGTAAACCCCCGTCTCATCACCAGTAACAATAGGTACGTTTCATGAATGTTGGGTCGGAATTGACTCGTTCTAGCATAACTACAGCGACTCTCATGCGATTGAGTTTTTGGAGAAAATGTTGCTCTTTTGGAGCCGAGCCGAGTGGCAACATGGCTGCATACCAAAATGATGAATTAAAATGGTACAGAGTACGGACCGACTCGTGAGACACAGAAAATTCGGCTGCTATATATCTCAAACTTGAATGAGGGTTTTCAGTCAGTATTTCCTTCACTTTAGCGATGTTAACTTCAGTTGCAGACGTTGATGGCCAACCAGAGCGAGGCAAATCTTCCATCAAATGACCGCTTTTTAAAGCTTTGTATCACTCATAAGCACGTGTTATTGATAAAGTCGATTCACCGTAAGCCTTCTGCAACATTTTCAGTGTCTCCGAACATAAAATTCCATTGGCCATGCAAAAACGACAAACTCTTTGTTCAATGTTTTTGTCCATTATAAAATTCGCAATACGCACTAGATATGATATAACTAAATGCAACACTGTATTTAATCGAAATAATAGATGTAACTCGATCTCCGCACAAAAATGGAAAACAGTGCCAATCTAACAAAAAAAAAAAAAAAAAATATTGTATTTGGAACCATAAACAAATCATCCATTCCCGAAAGTTTTTTGGAATGTGTGTAAGGCTAATTTTTTTAAACTTTTTAAGAGGACCACTTCCGTCGTGCAGAATTTGCCGTTTTTGGAAAAAAAAAACCTTGATGCTCCGCTCCTATTCATTGCATGGTGATGTTATATAGGCTATAGCTTTCCTCGATAAATGGGCAATCCAACACTGAAAGAACTTTTTAATTCCAACCAGTAGTTCTTGAGATTATCGCGGTCTACCAAACAAACGAACTCTACAGCTTTATAATATTAGTTTAGATGGAATAGATGTGTATCTTGCATTATCTGCCCACCCATCTAAAGACCAGCATGAAAGATCATAAATGTTCTAAGAATTCATCATTCACAGTTTCACACCATTCATAAGGACGTGAAAATGCAACAGACACGTAACATTTGTCACAAGAAAATTCCCGGAAAACAAAGAAAACCATATTTACACAGACGTTAAACTATTTATATTAGTGTTTAGTATTGTTATGATTTATTTGCAGATGGCTATTTAGTTTAGTTATGTGATAGCAAGGCGGGAGAAAGTGTCCTTAGATAGGAAGTGGAGTATTGTGTATTTGTAGTATGTAGTATTTTGTATTGTGCACGTGGGTATAGTATCAACAATGTTACAATGTAAACTAGCTGGAGTGAAGATTTATTAGTTGTTATATGATTTTATTGTGTTAGGGATTGCCATCTGTAACATTATGTACTCAGCATGATATTAACAGTCACTGCTTGAGATGAGCTGCATCACTCGCTTGAGAAATAAGGGAAAATTGTCATAAAACCACGTAGTACCTTTTATAAATATACTACCTTTTGCCAGCGGCATCACCAGCGTGTTATAAATATATAAACTGACTGGCCTAGTAATCTAGTGGTTAGTGACTCAGACTGCTAATACTGAGGTCGTGGGTTCGATTCCCACCCAGGATAAATCTTTGTGTGATGAGCACAATCATTTGTTCTGTGTCTGGGAGTAATTTATCTATAATATGTATGTATTTAGAAATATATAAGTATTGTTTATCAGATGTCTGGTTACCATAGTACAGGCTCTGCCTAGTTTGGGATCAGATAACGGTGTGTTGGTTGTCCTAAGATATTTATTTTATTATAAAAACCTTCCTCTTGACCCACTCCGTCTATGAAAACCGTTACGTAGTTTAAAAGATCTAAACGTATAGTCGCGGGAAGCCATTTTGTTTTATATACTACTAGCTTTTGCCAGCGGCTTCGACCGCGTACTATGCGTATAAACCTACCGCTTGAATCACTCTGTCCATTGATGAAAACCGCATTCTTCTGTAGCGTAGTTTAAAACATCTAAGCGTACAGACACGGGAAGCGACTTAGTTCCATTACTATGTAAAGTTTTTTTCATTATCGTGTTTTGTGGCAAGCTTACACACGTACATATTTTTTGGAAAAATTGAATACTGCCTATTGAAAATACCTTTCAGATTACCGAATTTAAGTCTGTTAAAGAATAGTGGCCTCAAATCTTTTCCCTTCACAAGAAGATATATTGTTGCTAAAATTATGTACAGAACTGGTCACCTTTTACGATAGCCACGGGCCTAAATAACTAAGGGTTTAGAAGGTATGTTTTAGCGTTTTGTCGCCACTCTAATATTGGAGTGGACAGGTTGGCCGTCAGCTTAGAGAAACTGCCTCTCACAATCAGCCTATAATGTTCCCACTGTTGGGACACATGCCTCCCCTCCAGGAGAGGGAGTGAGCTGTGAGCTATATTCCACTTAGCTCTCAGCTCACTATAATGCTGATATATTACTCCCGCCGACTTAATTCATAGTGGAAAACCTAAACGGAGATTTGTCAGGTATGGAGGAGATACTATGGAGCACAAGTGTCTACACAAACACGGGTGGACTCTCTGTTCCTATCCACATAGTCCGATGGGACCGCAATCTGACCCGACCGGGCAGTGATCAGGCGCAGGAGCAATGGCTTACGTGTTTTTCGAGGTAAGGCAATATCACTCCAAGAACTGCCAAACTCTGGGCAGCTACAAAGATATTCCTAATGAACCAAATAAGGCTAGGGGACTCGGCCGGGGTACAAGATGCCAATTTTGTGTTATGCCCTTTTTTGGTATGTTTAAATCTGGCCAGATATCTTGTAAATGTTTAAGTCCGACTATGTCATATTTAAGGTGTGAATGTTTTTACAAAAAAATTGGATTTTATGGCCTGAAAATAAAATAGATGAATGAATGATTGAAAAAGTAACTCTTTGCCCGACCTGGCAACTAAACTCCACGCTCAGCAGTTGCGTTTGCGACCACGAGAACAACGGGGCAGTTACGAGCCAGGTATTATGACCGTTTTAAGAATGACGAAACAAAAGCTTCTACATTTGAATCAGAAAATAATGGTACCTATCTATTCTCTTGCGCACGGATTAGCGCGTAAGTTGCGTGAGACGGTGAAAGCGCATGACTCACAGGATTTATCCAACTAATCACAATCAGTATTCACGACGTTATCTCCGTTCTATTTAACGTCGGATCTCACCGCGGATTTCTTTTATCTGCTAATAAAACTTTACTGTAAATGGTATTAAGTGATTTCGCTTTTATTCGGATCGCAGACTGTTGGATGCGGTTAGAATTATAAATGTCATCTTTGTAATACTCCCGTTAAGGTGTGTTTCCATAGTGGAATCTACTTTGTTACAATGATACGATGTTCTTATGGCACGTGGCCAAATCGAAACTAACATGCCATCTTGTTTTGTCAAAACAATACATAATCACACAGGTACAGGCTGCCTCGAGCGGGAGTGGGCCGTAGTTCCCCATGCGGGCTCAGTGCGGGTTAGTATATGACACCATGTCTTCGGGTTCTAGGATATAGTGGTTAACTCACGATGCTTTTCTTCACCTGACTTGGTTCGAACCTACGACGAACTTGCAAGCCGCGACCGCTCAATACAGTATCTGTGACAATTTTGCAAATGTTTACCAACAACCTGAAAATCAATATTTGTTCAATAGATAAAGCCGTGATTACCAAATTTCTCAATGCCAAGGCGCCAAAAGATCCTTAGATTGCACTCATTCTACGAGTACTATGGATTTGTTATTGAATTTAGCCGTTTAATCTTATAATGATATCTGCTAAAAATTTACGTTTTTCTCTTCTCAATTATTGTTAATTGCTGAATAACGAAAACGAAATTTCGTTTTCGTTATTCAGCAAACCGGTGGTAAAACCGACTTGACTGTGAAATGCCTGATGTGTTGTATCAGTTGTATGACAGATCTCGGTTACTGATGCGACGTTTTGTATGGTACACGAGTAGGTAAAACTGATTCGTGGCTGTAAACTATACAATATATAAACTACACAACACGTAAAATGGTCGAAGGACCGAATCCAATAATTAAGGGTCCTTAATAAATTATTCTATTCTTACTAGAGAATGGGCAGCAGCGTTCTCTATGCATTTTACCACCATACTGTGATCGCCAACCTGCCTGCCAAGCGTGGCGATTATGGCAAAGCCCCCCAAATTGGGGGAGGCCTAAGTCCAGCAGTGGACGTCTTACGGCTGAAATGATGATGATAATGATGAATAAATTATTAGTTACGACGAGTGATACAACCTTAACTATTGAACCTCTCTGGTTATTCCTGAGGAAAGCTACTATCCGCCTTCTTTGTAGTTCCACACGAGTGTCGGGTGTCCATTGAAAACTATGGAGTTTTAAAGTGCAGGTTCCTACAGCCTAATCATGCTATGCTGGACTAGGGGCAGAGTTAATGATTAGCTATTTAGCTTAAGTACCTACATATTTTGTACTCGTTAACCTGCATCCATGACTATCGTTCTAGCATCAGCAAAAACATCCCCAAATTCTTGCCGTACGGAATTTTGGACACACGCACACCACACACACAATACAGAACGAGATTGTATTGCGCAAGCGGCGCGTGGGAACTGCGCACGCGCTCCTACTCTCCTCTGTATGCAAAAACTAGACGATCGGAACACACTTCCGTATGGTTATGAGTTTACACAGGTGGGCTAGCTGGTTAGGCTTTATTGGGTAATGTAGACTAGGATATCTTTCGTTTTAGGTTTTGAAATGGGTCTGCTGTAGTATCAATTGATGTCCAAATAGGTGACACTAGCCACTGCCCGCGACTTCGTCCGCGTCAAATTTTTGCTCCCCTGACCATTCCCGTCGCATCGAATTGCCCGCCAGTTTTCGATCATTTTCGTCGCTGCTCCGCTCCTTTTGATTGTAGCGTGATGTTATATAGCCTTCCACAATAAACAGGCTTCCTGAGATTAGCGCGTTCAACCAAACAAACTCTTCAGCTTTATATTAGTTTAGATATGTAACTAAGCCCGTTCGGGTTTAGTTACGATTATCAACCTAAATGGCTAATTGCTAATTTAGTGCATTAAGTAATAAGTAAAAAGGTATCGGTTCTTGTCTGCAGACTTCGCCAGTGTCTTAGGAAGTTAGATATTAGTGTTCCCCTTTTTGGCTTGACTGGACTAGCTCGGAAATGGTATCGTTTTGTTGACATAGCAACTGGTACACAAACCAACAAGGAGATTGCTGGGAGATTCAAGTAAATCTGTTGATTTCATAAATTTAGACTAATATTATAGAGGTAAATTTTGTAAATTTCTTTGTAGGAAGTAATATCTGAACCTGCCCGTCGGATTTGAAAAAAAATTTTCGCATTTGATAGTCCAATTCTCGAAGAAAGGCTATTTAACTTCACGCTAAGACTTTTAGGAGCCGAGCAAAATGAAAAGAAGTCGGAAAGAACGCTAACTGGAAATTATCTAATAACGCGTACGGGCGATGGGATATGACGCATCACGCGATTACGGGTTGGGGGCCAAAATTTCACCCGAACGTAGTCGCGGGCAGGAGCTACTGTATTCTACGTTAATTTGCTGATATCACATACTAATCTACCTACCTACTGCTGATGCGAATATTACTTACCAATCACTTAGATTTTATCAGAAAAAGAATCCAAGTTTAACTGAAACTAGATAAAGTTAGGCTTAGTCTATTTCTAGACACAGAATGATATGCCTGTTTCTGTCACGCTAGATTCCATTGTGTCACGCACAGGATGTGGTCGCACTGACAATAAGGCCAGGCCTTCAGGAAAAGAAGGATGCCGGCAATCAATTGAAACGTATGGCAACGCAAATTGACCTTTGTTGGTAATTCGCTCTGGTTATTTGTTCTCATGGTTTTCTATAGATTTTTTTATATGACCGTCACATCTGTGATCCTTGGTGTTTTACCATGAATATCTGTGGTTTATCTGAAAAAATGCAAATTTGATTGTGGAATCTGTATGATGTTCGCCGGTTCGTCCCCTTTCCAACTCATGCCAAGAACATTTTTTTTCGGGTAGGATGAAGTGGTAGTGGTATGTAGTAGGGCCCAAAGGTTTCTTGAACAAGCATATGCAGGGCGAAAAGTTGATAGGAGAGATGGAGCGGCATGATAAAAGATCATCGAAAATATATAAAATTGTCTTTCTATTACGAGAGGACACTGGCTCCTGCAACACAGTTACAACTATAGTCTGTGCCAGATGTGAAAAAAATAAAAGTCGTTGACACCCGCCTTCCAATGTATTCAAAACGATACGAAAAAAAATGTAAAGAAAGTGTCGCTATCACGGTCAAAACGGTAATTTGAATACATTGGTAGGCAGGTGTCAACGACTTTAACTTTTTTCACATCTGGCACAGGCTACTGTGCAGGAGTAGAAATTTATTATTGTACGTAAACTTTGATTTATGTCAATAAATTATTTTATTATTTGTACATACCTATTAGAATTGTTTGAGATTGGAGCCCTGTGGTCTGGAGTTCATTATCGGATTTAGAAAAAGGATAAAAAATAAAGTGATCTGCAAAGCCGTTGATTTTCATATCATCGTGTGCGGCCCAAGCCAAGGCATAACCACTTGAAGTTGAAGGACCAAATTATCCCATATACATAGGTTTAGGAAATCCTATATACATAGATTTAGGAAAAGCCAATAATTTCTTCGTCAGATTTAATTAGTTAAGGTGGATACTGCTAAGTTAGGTAGGTTCTTGCGTTTTTTGCTATTTGCAGGTCAGTCAGTGTCAGGCTGTATCTTTAACAAAATAATTCGTGATCGCGAATAATACGAAAAAAGATCAGTCTCTTTAAGTTCTGAGATAATTTCGAAGAGACCATAATGTAGATTGGTATCCGAAATAGTTCTTTAAGGAAATAACCACAGTTTGAGAGTCCTGTCCAGTCAGTACACGCATTTGTCACACATTATGCAGCTGAACTCAGAACTTAAGGGCTGTTAAGGGGCTTAATGACTCAACGAACAATACCAAAGAACGGACCTCTGGGTAGGCCGCATAAACTACTCAAAATGTGCCAGTTTATCATTTAAACTAATTGAGAAAGAGTAAATAATATACCGTCGATGCGCTTACAAAAATCGCTGTTATTTGAGATTTTTGGTTCTTAATGCAATTTTAAGCCTTATACGCAACTTGTAAAAACCGTTTTGTGATAACTTCACATAGCGATTTTTTGTAAGCGCGACGACGGTATGACCCACTTGCCCTCATTCACAATATAATTAAAATAATAATATTAAATGTACTTCTCAAAGTAAATATTAATGTTATTTTGTGTATTGGCAGACTTTTGCTGATATTAGTCTGTGTTGTGTGTGTAATGTGGATGAAAATAAAAAAATAAAAATCAAGCTGACACCTTTAGGATTCCATTTATTTTACCTTCACATATCCAATAAATAATTTATATCATAAAACACATCTAGGTCTACAATACAGACGTTATAGTTATCTGATAGGTACTCATACTGTGTCGTGTTGAAAACACCCCCTACTTTTACTTCAAATTGTTGGTATTATATTTCAGATTTAGAATTCACGAACTAGGAGAAAGAAATGGAAGAGTTTTTTTAATGCGTATAGTGGAATTAAATAAACTTCATTTATTCTACTTCTAAATAAATAGTTCCTTTAGTTCGATCGATTACGTCTCTAATAGTAAGTGGTGTTTTCAGCACGTAAAATATTAATTTACAATTATGGATTCAAGATCTTTAATTTTGTGACAATTTTTAAATTTCTAACGGAGTAGTGCTGGTAAGACATCATTTGGTAGGTGTGGAAGAGCTAACAATGTAATGAGTCATCCATGGTAACCAAATATTTTGACTGAAAAATATTTAAAAATTGTATTGAAATCTAACCATCTGTTTGGCAGTTTTAAAGCCACATACGACTTTAAACATACAACTTTTGTTTTTCACAGTGGATTAAAAAAAAAAAACTATGACATAATGCCTTGTTTTCCCGAAAAGTTGGGCAGAGGTATACCTATAGTACAGCCTTTCCCAAAGTGGGCGATAACGCCCCCTTGTGGGCGCTGCAGGCCTAAAGGGGGGTGATAAGAGACCCAGAAAATAAAAATGGGGGCGTTGTGTAGAATCTACACAACGCCCCCATTTTTTTTCTGGGTCTCTAAATTGTCGTCCTTTAGGCCTGCAGCGCCCACAAGGGGGCGTTATCGCACACTTTGGGAAAGGCTCCTATAGTACAACCAAATTTCACAAGTTATGTTTAAGTCCCACTTAATAGGGGGCGAGCGTATTGCCAGCAACGGGTACTACTCCAGACTACGGGCAGCTACTGAGAAATTCCAGACAGATAAATCCAATAACTCATTGTCCGCCCTGGAAATCCCATGTCTACATGCTCAATAGTAGCGCTTGAGACCACAAGATCAAAGAGGCAGTCAGTAAAAAATAAAAACCTTTTTTTTTTCTTATATGTCTGCTAAGCTGTTTATATCACAAAAATATCAGAATATAATTAAAAGCAATTCAGTAATGTTATGGATAAGTTATTTCATCATTAGCTCATTAAAAATAATTATCACATACGCTACACATTTAGCACGATGCATATACACAGCTATCTTAAAGATTAACATCAATACTTTTAATACTATTACAATATAGTAACGTGTTTACTGTAGTGTGTGAGTGAAATGTTATTAGCAGCCTATAATGTTCCCACTGCTGGGACACAGGCCTCCTCTCGATGTGAGGGAGTGGGCCATAATCTACCACGCGGGCCCAGTGCGGATTGGTGGATGTCACATGTCTTCGAATTTTAGGTTCTAAGACATTCCAGTTTGCTTACGATGTTTTCCGTCACCGTTTTGTGAGCAGTGGTGATGAAATAAGTTACACAAAGTAAAGCGCCTGTTTGGGTCACTCACGACCTACTACTCGTAAGTCGCAGCCGTTTCCACTAGGCCAGGGTTACTCAAAGTGGGGTTCGCGAACCCCTAGGGGTTCGCCATGCGACGGTAGGGGGTTCGCGACAAAATTTACGTAATGGCGGTTGGGTGACTGGCAGGCGCATGCGGGAAGCATGCAGGCGCGCGCGCGACTGTCGCTCGCTCGTGGCGTGACCTTTTATTCAATTAATTAACATTATTTATTCTATATAAAAAAAATATATTTTCTTGTTGAGGAGGGGGGGGGGGGGGGGTTGGGGGTTCGCTGTCATCTGAAAACTTGAATGGGGGTGCGTGGAGCCAGAAGTTTGAGAAACCCTGCACTAGGCCACCACAGCTCATGACTACACTGAGTGAAATGTACGGATTTTTAATACACGTGTGATATAATTAACGCAAGATCTCATACACCCCAATTAAAGTTATGAGTTAAAAGCATAATACAATGACCAAAACTTTTTTTCAAGCTAACTGAAGAAAAACGTATTGACCCTAGCATTATTTTACACATTTAAATTTGAGTGTTATCGCCTTGAAATAAGATTAAATTTTCTTTGACTTATTCCGCGGTAGATATTTTAAAATTAATAAATGTAGAACAAAAAAAAAAAATAACTACTAAAAGTCATTGAAATCGACTCAGCAGTCAATTATGAACAAATTACTTTCAGGTCGTGTTTTTATTCTGTTACACTTTGTATACCGAACTAGATATGTGGAAGCTGGAAATCATCGCATGGGAACATGCTACCGGGACAAAACGTAGCTGAATGCCATCTTTATCTCCATCTCAAATTTTATCGAGATCCGTTCAGTGATTTAGCCGTGAATAGGTAACTTACAGACATAGTTACCTTTGAATTTATAATATTAGTATGAATTATGAGTATTATAAAACATTTTTTTTAAATTTATTAAGCTTCAAATTTTTTATTTTAGCTTACATACATAATTCAGCTAAAATAAAAAAAAATTAGGCCTAATAAATTAAAGCCACTTTGCATTGTCTTGATAGTAATTCTGCAGAGTTTAAAATACTCTGCATTTCTACTAACTAATGGAATGAGTATTCGAATAGACTATTTGTTAATTTTAAACTGTAACTAATTTCACGATTTATTTGATCTGCAACAAACATTTCACTCACACACACACAGATAACATAATATTTAAATACTCCGGGAATTATTATAACGGCAAATTATTCTACATCTAAACACATAGACTATCATAAAACGAACAGTGCAGTTTGTCCTATGGCAAATAAACTTAATAGCTTTGTTTTTATAACAAAATATTTTAATCCATTGTTTGGTCCTTACTTATTCAAGCGTTTTGGTAGGTACTCGTTAGATTACGTACTTTTGGGAACAACAGAGAATTTTAATGGCAAAATTCATATAGCTATAGCATTGTTTTCTATGTTCCCAGTGTATATATTAAAACTATGTACTTGGGGCGGTGTTACCGTAATAATTTCTTAGGACATAATTGAGATAAATCTAGAAATTACAGGATACTGATTTAATTTCTTAATGCTTTGACCTAATGAAACTGTAGAACTTCATGATCGAACAATTTCTAGATTCATTACTAAAAAAAATACCGTCACCATTTGTGAACAAACATTAGGTCAACACTTAGAAATTTAATGAGAAATATATTAGGATCGTGATACCCTAAGATAATGAAAGATAAACTCGAACTACTGTTTATTATATAACACAGTAAATTTCATCGAATGTTTACTACGTTACTGAATAATCCTTCTACAATTCCGTCGACATCATAATTTAGTGAATAAGTGATAATGCAGAGGCTCTGCAGCAAAAATTCTCAACAAAAAATATAACTATACCACCGATGTCAAAAAGAAAAAGCCTAAAAACTAACCTAACAAATGCTAAACAACACTAAAAGCTAGCGAACGAGCATTAAATTAACACGTAAAGCGATAAATCAACATGAGAATACCAACGTAACTTAAAATCACAATAAAAAAACATCACCAAACTTAACAAGTTCCTTTAACGCTGATAATTTTTTATTACAATAATTCTGTTTAATAATCTTTTATTTTATAATAGAGTAATATTTTTCATATTTGTTACAAATTGCTATTTTTAAATAACCAATGGATTGAAAAGCGTGCAGACTGTTAGCAGTTTTGCAGTTTTAAATCGCGTGATAGTGATATTGCAGACTTTTCTCATCATTTTTCCAACACATTATATCTTCTAATTCCTTTATCTTATCTTCGCTGGTAAAATATGTACCACGTTACTTATAATTTCTTCAATTTCCCAAACACTTCTAAAAAGACGTATTTTTTACAAAATTAAAGAATAAGGCCCAAAACTTATTTATAACTCATCAATTAAAAAACTGCGAGAAGTTATTTTAACCAACTACAATTTTATAGTAAGGTTGTAAAAGAGTGGCCTAAGTAAAAATTATTTAATCTGTCAATTCGTTTACGTACCAAAAAAGGAAACTCTCAAAAAGTCTTTAGCACATGTAACAGTCGTTCGTTATTCAGTCTAAAGCATAAATACAAATGCATTATTCCCTGTCTAATCCACAAAAATAACTTTAATAAAATATACACCACTGAACTAAGTAATTAGGGAATCATTTAGATTTCATCACTAAGGATTTTGAATTGTAATTTTTTTTTACGTTTTACGAAACTTTTTTTCCTGAAACTGGAGTATTTTTGATCTAAGGAATACTTAGTTCGGTGGTAAACATATTACATTTACAAAATAAAATGAGCTTTTCATGAAAAAGGGCCTCTCAGGCCAACCTAAAGCGATCCAACTATTTCAATACATTCAAAACGAAGACCACTAAAAATAAACTATAAACAAAATAATAGATTCAATACAAATTGTATGAGGCATTCAATTAAACTACACATAAAAATTCGAGGAAGAATTAAATTATAAATACTTAAAGTAATGTCTATCTTGACAGCTTTTACAATCAATTCGAGTGGTTTACAATAAATAGGGACATATATTTTTTTCATAGATTTTTCTGTTTTTATGAATACGAAGATAACTATGCCCTTATCATTAGCACAAAAACCACATATTATAATTTTTTATTTATTTTATCATGTGTATTTATTTTACACTAGCAAGTTTGAACGGGACAATGCTGAGTTACTTTTGTCTATATTTTTCTGACTAATAAATGGACTGCTATTAATATTTTTAATCAATATATCAATGTCTCGTGTATTTACTTTTTTTTTAACTTTTCCAATCTCTATCAATTTTGATGGATTAAATACACACATTATATTGTTATTGAATGACATGTAAAACGAATAGATTTAATTACATTTGTCATTTTTTAACACACACAAAAAATGCTACTTCTTGTGTAGAGTAAATTTTGACTACTTTTATAGCCTATGTTAACACTAAATATTTTAATTCAATATAATTATAGTATTATTACACGTCCCGAAGGATAATGCTATGTAGTATGGGAGATTAATAAATTACTAATTTATTTCTTTAATATGGATTGAGTTTATCATTCACTTTGATATTATTTTCTTTGGTAGTTGCGAATAACGTAATGAATTTACTCTAAGTTTAGAATAAAATATATCACTTAATATTAGGTACTGGATTAAATTGATATTTACCGGTTCTAGCCAGTTCAATAGAGACGCATGAAAGTCGATTCCGCGAATTAGTGTCGAGAAAGTTGGTAAAAAAAAATCGATAAAAATATTGTTTGGAATATCGAGTGGCTAGGCCAGTTCTATCATATGTTATGCGATTTTGTACCTTGTGAACTGACTATTAGAATATAATGGATCGGGTCTGTATATCAAAGTAAATGACAATCACAATATTAGACTAGAACAAATGTTTTCCTTGCAAGGTACGCGGGATATGTTCAACCTTTAAGAACTTATACACTTCACGGAGATAACGCTGCGATATTTTTTTTTCGTTTTTGTAAGCTTATTCAATCTGCAGTCACATTTCATGTCCATTGGAAGGTTTAATCTTCAGAGTCACTTTAAGCCAATAGATGAACTGAACCATGATTTTCTTGCACTTATACCAATTTAATCTTCTTCTTCTATACTTTATGAAATATGACAACAGATTGACTTGATTTGACGTCAAGAATTTTAATGGGCAACATTGCGCAGACGCACAGTGGGTTTGCGCAATGTTGCACAGTGAATTTTGACAAGAATATTTTCTGACCAAGCAAAGAGTGTTTTTTCCCCGTACAGATTTTCCATTAATGGTTTTCTAAGACGCAGCGTTTCCCCGTGAAGTGTTAAGTTCCCTGTCTGCCTGCTGTAACCATTTTACCTGAACTGACCAGAGCGCGTCTAAGGCACTAGGTTCAGTATATTCCGGTGTTCCAGCGATTCTTTCAGGGCGTAAAACAGTTGCAACTGCTGTTCAGGTTTCAGGTTGTATACCTGTAAAGAAAAGAGGTGTCAATAAAACAATAACCTAACCTATCAAGCATTCGATTTTCAACGCATTGCTTAATACTAAGAGTGTAAATACCAAGTTTTTTTCAAGTGCCGTAAGGCTCCGTTTGATTCTCAATACTCCGGCTCAAGACCGAGGGTCGAAAATCCAGTGCTACGATAAAGAATCTTCACACAAAAAATTGTGCGTACTTTGAATTTACGGCTAAGAAAATTGCAATTGCTTTGTTTGGTTGCATTTCATAGCGACATTATATGTTGTTTATCTCAATAAGTTATATGCATAGCGTTCTCCCTATTTGATGCAACCAAACAAAGCAGATGCGGATGAATATCAGAACACGCAGCTGTTATTTGAATGAAAATTAAAGATCAGTTCCAAAAGTGCTCCTGAGTACATTCCAGTAATGAATTTGATGACATTTGGGACCAAACTCGTCAGTTCCAGATGCTCTATGGGCCATGCATAATTAGATCACCGAAATTCGACAGTGTGAGGTGACTACAAGATAGAAGACACGATACGATCTAGGCAGTCTTGACCGATTTCTATGGATCCCCCCCTCATTCCCAAATCAGAACAATGGAAGAACTACCTGTTGCAGTAGCTTCTGCGGCGTGGCGGTGCGTATGAAGCTGGTGATGTACACGTTGACGAAGGTGGCCATGAGGAACTGGCAGTCGAAGCGGTCCATGATGCCGCCGTGGCCGGGGATCACGTCACCGAAGTCCTGGAATTAAAATAAAGAAATTAACAATTGTTCAATTTACCTGCAATGCCATCTAGCGGCGAATAACGTAAACATTCTGCGGCGTGAACATCGTGGGCAATCTGCCCGTGCGTGGCAGCACAGTCGCAACCACCTTCACACTTCTCCACGAAAAACGGTTAAGCTTCGTATCTCTCATCAATTTATTGTAAAAATTAAGAAAATATATTATTATAATAATTGAAGCAATAAATCAATTCATTGAAGACGTCCTTGTCCTCATCATATAGGGATATAGGGAACGGTCTAAACAACAACTATGTTTATTATGAGTATATTGTTTAAATTATGATATGCGACCGTAAAAATTATATCGTTATCATTTGCCTAGGCTCGGGCTTCCAGTCTAACTAGATGCAGCTGAGTACCAGTATTTTACATGGAGCGACTTCCTATCTGACCTCCACAACCCAGTTACTGGGTAATACAATACCCCTTGGTAAGACTGGTTGTTAGATTTTCGGGCTTTTGACGACCCGTAACGCCTGTCTAACATCTACGAAAGACAGCCGGGACCAGCGGCTTAACGTGCCTTCCGAGGCACGGAAGGGTCCTTGGTATGTAAAGATGGTCACCCATCTACGGAACAACCACGGCAAGCGTAGCTTAACCTGAATGATCAACCCGTGCGGCTATTATCACTTAGCCACAAGCCCTTCACCGCAAAAAATTATGTATTTACAAATTTATAATCATTAGAATTTTCGATACAACTATCTTGACTGCTTTAGATCGTCCTCACATTTTTTTTTACTACGCATATCCCCTCGTAGAAATTCCTTACCTTGATCTTGAAAGCGCGTTTAAATCCAGAAGCGAAAAATCCTCCAAAGGGTCCGATGACCGAGCTGAATGTGCTCAGACAAAGCGAGTGGATCATGAAAGGGTAGATGGTTATCGTCTCCAGGCCCAACTGAAAACAAGGGAAATTAGACTTTAGTAAATTTTTAGGTCTCCAATACTATGACTTTTCTAAATGAGCTCCCTACAAAGAATAACCAAGCCTCCAATAGCAAGGTTTACACACCGCCCTTTGCTTTGCTAAGTACGCGATTCATACCAATATGAACTTTATTCTACATGTAAATCATAATCATATTCGCTAAAAGTAAATGTGTGTAAGGGCTTTATAAGAATATGAGCATTGACATTATAAGATGATAGTTCATATTTGTATCAGACATTTACTAGCAAAATTTAACTGCAGTCTTCGAATCTTTCCCTTAGCCCGTGGCTATGGTAAGGGATTAAACGAAGAAATCTTTGGCGCATCAATGGTAGCACCCTTCTTTATTACACGCTTTATATTAGCTTCACTTGTATGTTTGTGTGTAACCGACTCCTTATAGCGCGATTTTGACCCACTTTAAACGACCAGATTTCATTCAAACTTTGCACCGGTGGACCGGTGACAATGCAATAATTTCATAAATTTGTGCCATTATCCTTGCCAGGGTTACCAGGACAGCAAAAAAACTGTCTTCGAAAACTACGCTGACATACGTCACAAACGAATTTGTGCCATTATCCTTGCCAGGGTTACCAGGACAGCAAAAAAACTGTCTTCGAAAACTACGATGACATACGTCACAAACTACGCTGACATACGTCTCAAAATTCGAAACACCCTAAAAAATAGAAAATAATTAATAGTTTAAAAAAACTAAAAAACACGCTTCTATTGAAAACCAAACTAAAAAGTAGAAAATAATGAAAAAAAGCGTGGGGTGCTTTTTAAGGTATTTTTTATTGATATCAAGCACCCCACGCTTTTTTTTAAACTATTATTTATTTTAGTAATAATTTCGATGAGGCCATCAATCTATTCGTTATGTGAATGCAGATTATGTCAATTTTATGTATCGCAGGAAACTGTCGTGATTATTGGAAGCCATTTCCATTCGTAGAATACTGTGCTAAAATCAAAATTGGAAGAACTAGACTTCTTTTGTTTAGAAGACTTTCCTAGTATTGTTATAGGTATTACTGAGCAAGCGCTATTGCTGAGGATGAGGTCTTGGGTTCGTCTCCTACATCGGTCAAAATTTTACTGGGTTTTCTATCTGTAATTTCTCAGTATTGACCCGGTATCTGGATTGTACCCGGTTAAAGGCAATTGGCTCGCCCCCTATTACATGCGATATGTGGGTATACTGTAGGTACACGTCTGGCCAACCCATCTGGGAAACAAGGCCAAAATCTACTAAAAACTACTTACAACTTTCATAACAGGCTGCAAAAACTGCGGGGGCGTGTACTCCTGGAGCCGGAACAACAACGAAGGTTCACAGTCCATGGTCATGCGGCCCAGAGAGTCGGAGTACTCGATAGGACACACCAGGTACGGGTACTGGCACATCATGTATGACATCTGTGTGAGGAAAACATGGGTTATTAATAGGTTTTTAACACAAAGTATTGAATAAAGTATTGTTCAATGTATGTGAATATTTTGTTAACAGTTTCAGAGGGTGATCTGGGCTGTGGCTATTAAAAATCCAGTGAATGTTGTCCCTTCTTTCTTGTTTTATTAGCATAGAAATATACCTATTCCTCTCATATTAATATAAGCAGCAAATGAACGAAGGACCGCTGTTTGAATAGTAAAAATTGGGTATTCAGAACATTAATTTAATTACACACAGAACTTTTTTTAAATTACAACCAATATCAAAACTATGTGCCATTCTAAACTGAACCTTACACTTATCCACGTAAGACTGATATTTGCGTAAAAGTGTACTTTCCACAGTAATATGCTACTTACTATCAATCCAAAAGCCACAGTAGATATTCCTCCACCAATGAACCCTTCCCAGGTCTTTTTAGGACTCAGCTTGATCAGCGGGGTCTTGCCGAAGAAGAAGCCGAACACGTAAGCCATGACGTCATTGCAGATGATCATAGATACTGGCACTATGAACCATATAAGACCTGGAACAAGAAGCGATTATTGTTAGGAATTTTAAGAAGGTTCGAAAGAAAGAAAGATAAATATTTTATTTGAGACACGCATAGGAGATACAAACAATATGAACATTGAAACTTTTATGTTATAAATATAAAAATAGTGCCTGTGCGTGGCACAAAGGTTCCTATCTCAGCTTAAACCTGCGATATTTGTAAAAAAAAAAAAACAACTATCGCAGAGCTGGTATGGTTCGACATATCCAGATGCATGATGGATGATGTTATTGGTTGATCTGGTGCTCGCAAGCACGAATGCTGACCATGAGGTTTTAAAGTGGAGACTGACTTGCAACGTTAGTTTGTAATGTATCGTGTTTGCGTAACGCGCTACAAAAGTAAATGCAGCGAGACCAGCCGCTCGATGAGAGCATTGTGTGCGCATGTTTAAAAACAAGTCAGTGTGCAAGAAAACATATCTGATTTACTTTACAAAATAAAAATATACTGTTCCAAAGTAAATGCACACACAACCTTTACGCCAAAAATTGAGTACGCTTCAAGTGCTCGACGCGAGCGTTCGCCACGTTTAGTGTATTGCCGTTTTGTAACAAGAAATGAACGCGCTCGAGTCACGTGCTCGAAGCGAGCGTTCGCCGCGTTTTATGTATTACCGTTTTGTAACCAAGCTCGCATCGAATGAACTTTGTAAGTCCCTCTCCGCCTTTAGATTCGATCCCCAGGGCGGTCCTACTTAAAGGAAATTCTCAGCAGCGTCCAAAGTCTAAATTTCTCATAATTTGAATTTCAAATATGTCTAACTACATACACAATGTAAGCTAACAATTTATAGTCGTAGTACTTTATTCGTCGATGGAAAGGAAACGCCAACTAGTTCAATATACCCATATCTATTTCTCCAATTAATGTTCATTGAACTCCCATAGATCACCATAACGAACGGCCTATTAGATAAAGCAAGCATAGTGGTAGCGTAATTATCTAACTGTTTTGAAAACAATGTAGAAAATGTGGTGCGGAAAGGTTTGAGTATGAATGTCGACGGCTATGAGAGTAGGGAAGACCGAAGAAACGATGGATGGATTTTGTTAAAGATAATATAGATAGAAAGGGGGAGAATATCAAGCTAACAACTAACAAAGAAGTTTGGAAGAATGCGATGTTGCGCAGACCTCAAATATTTGGATAAGGAGAAAATGATGAGTATGACGCTTTGAAAGCAACATGTCAGTTAACACCTTATATTATTCCCAACGTATCGGCAACGTCTTGGGCTACACAATAATAGCTCCTATCAATAGTGCTAAAAAATTTAGCTAGTTAACAGCGTGTGTTGGACTAAAACTAGTAATTGTGTAAATCTTAACAAGTGTAGCCACGTCTTACAAAACTATGACGACAGGCTAGCTAAAGCAACACACACACACATTAATGAATGCCTAAAATTGCACTGTCGCGTTTTCAACTCTCGGCGCTCTGCGCGTCAAATATGAAACGATATGCGCTTCCTTTAGGCAATAACTAAGGTGTCATTTAGTGTTACTTTAAATGGGGCTCCCAAAAAAAAAAAAAAAAAAATTCTATGTGTATATTTAAATAAGAGTATTTGTTATATCAAAATTGCCTATAATTTTCCCACTGCTGGGATACAGGTTTCCTCTTTGTGGCAGGGAGTGGGCCGCTATCCACCACGCGGGCCCAATTTGATTTTATGTTTTTTTTTAAATTTCCATCCCACTCTGACACACGTTGACTATTCTCTTCTTATCTACTTTTCTATCGCAGGTAAGCTGGAAGAGATTTCTTTAGTAATAGGTATCACTTTGGTACGTATTTTCGTCTATGTACATAAATAGTTTAATATACTTATAAAATAAGTACAATACCGACACTCCAACAGAATATTATAAACATTTCCAGCCTTTTATCGCACTGCGATCAGCATATCTATGTACACATCACATCCGGTGGCGGTCAGGTCGCTTAGAACTAGATAAATCATAATACAAAACTACGCCAGTTAAAACTATGTTATTGGTGGACCAATCAAATCTTGTGTAGCTACAATAAAAGTGACCTATTTCTGTTAAATGGCTACGCGATAAATGGTATACGGTTATTAGTTTTGTTACAAGAAACAATACAATACTATTTAATGTTAGGTGAAATGTTTTATAAAATTGATTGAACAGAAAAATTGTTAAGAAATTGGATGCTTTTCAATCAAATTTAATCATCATAATTATTATGTTGGGGTCTGCTTCCCGTCTAACCGTAGGCGCGAGCATGCCGGCGGCGAGCAATGGGTAGCTCGCCGCTCGGTAAGGACCAGGCTCGGGTCGACGGCGCGTAGTGTTCCACGCGCGCCTCAAAGAGATGTCAGCAGCATTGAAGGGGTCTGCTAGGACCGATGCCTACCAGGGTCGCGAGATTGTTTGAAAGAGATACCGTGGCCCTGGCACATGGGCAACTGAAGGAACACGGGTGGGTTTTAGTCAGTAAAAGTCTTACACGCCCTCCCGCTCCGCCCAGAGCGGGAGAAGTCATTTGATGATTTCCCATCCAAAAAAAAAACCGTAGCTGAGTACCAGTATTTTACATGGAGTGACTGCCTATTTGACTTCCATAACACAGTTGCTATCACGATAATCGACGATATTCACTAAATTTCATTTAGTTGGTTTAAATAATTTGGTATTTTTTGAACGTCAACAGTCACAGACAGAGCCTAAATACATCTATTCCCTTTGACCTCAAAGGTGCATAAATAAAGCAGTCTCAATTTTCTCCTAATTATTTCTCCGAGATGTTTCCTCGTCATCATCATCAATTCAGCCAAACGTCCACTGCTGGACATAAGCCTCCCAATTTGGGAGGGTTTGCCATAATCACCACGCTTGGCAGGCGGGTTGGCGATCGCAGTACGGTGGAAAAATGCACGGAGAATGCTGCTGCCCATTCTCTAAGTAAGTCCCTTAGTCGCCTCTTAGGACCCCAACCAACAGGCAGAAATGGGATGGTGCTATTCTTTACGGTACGTACGTTTCCAGTACGTTAAAGCTGAACGTATCTGATTTTTTTTAAAGCAAAAAAATCATGTCTAAGATGTCCCCCCATATGTACAAACGCCAGCACTCAATCACTACAATCTGTCAAATATCTTTAATCGATTTTCAACTTTATCGCTAAAGTATTAGGTTCAAGGTTGATTGGCAGAATTTGTCAGTTTCGGGTAGTTTGATGTGCTGGCGTCTGTACATCTGTAATTCATAATTATGTTGTACATAATAAAGAGTATTTCTATTCTCCTTTAGTGCGTCATGTTGACTGCTTAAATGGGTTTATTTATCCATACATGATCATGTGCTGGCGTCTGTACATCTGTAATTCATAATTATGTTGTACATAATAAAGAGTATTTCTATTCTCCTTTAGTGCGTCATGTTGACTGCTTAAATGGGTTTATTTATCCATACATGATCTAATGCCCTTAGCATCGAGTTCCTACCTGTCTGGGCCATTAATGAAACCCCGAATCGATTAAGACCCGATTTTAATTCAATAAAGCCCTAATAGCTTTCGCCCTGCACGCATACCTTTTGGGACATGACAACATACTCATAATGTGTCGTGTTGGTTCAACGGATACATATGATGGAATATGGATTAAATTCTGATTCATGGTTATTCTTTGTAAGGACTAGGACTACTAGGACTGTCAGCTATGCAAAGACTTGGATTTTTTGAGTTGCAATAGCATTATAAAAGAGAGTGTGACCTCTGAGTTTGTTTCGGCCTTTCTTCTCAGAGTAGTCAGTTAAGAAACGCCGAACTCATCTAGTTTAAAAAAAAAATATCATTAATATGTAAAAGTGTTTGTACAAACCTACTTACAGGAATTAAATTATTTATAATAAGAAGAAAATTTGCGTATTTTTTAGAACTACATGTATCTAGTCTCAACCTGTCAAAAAACCTGTTATTTATATAAATATATTTTGGGCAAGTTTTGACTTTGATTTTCGTTGAGGTTGAGGTAGGATATTTAAAATTGGTCAACGGATCTGGGGACATCCGTCGCCCCCTATTGCTACGGACCCGAGATGGTGGCGCGTAGTGTTCCACGCGCGCCTCTCTGTGATGTATGGGGGGGAGTTTAACACCTCAATCCCCCCCAACGTGAGGAGGCCCGCAAAGGCGGGCCGGCACCGGTCGGGGATCGCGGAAGACATATTGGTTCCCGTGGTCCCCGACGTAGGTGTGGGACGGAACACCGGGGTGGTTTTAGTCAGTAAGAGTCTGACAGACCCCTCCGCCCACCCCAGGGTGGAGGATATCCATGAGGATTTCCACCTCGTGATCAAAAAAAAAAAAAAAAAGGATATTTAAAATTGGTAGACCTCCAACAAGATGGACCGATGACCTAATGAAGGCCACAGGAATCAGCTGGATGCAAGAAGCACGGAATCGATCCAGGTGGCGGTGCTTGGGGGAGGCCTATGTCCAACAGTGGACATCTTGCGGCTGAAATGCTGATGATGTGAAATTGTGATTTGAATTTTAACGGTGTTCAGTACGAGCATTGGTCTTCTGCTCTTTGAGCTCTTTATTCGAATATCGAATATTCGGGACAAAATATCGCTCTTATTTAGTTTCTAAATCATCACAAAACATGACTGAAAAAGAAAATCTTTTAGTTGCACAATTCTCGTAGTCGAGATAACTCTAACAATTAATAAAAAATAAATTACATTATTTTAACATACAAAATTCACAATAAACTTTCAACCTTTTTTTGAAAATAGTCGACGACATTTCCACCCGTTTGCAAATGTCGCTGAAAATGTAGTGAACTTAAAACAACCTCGACCTCAGCGTGGCCCCGTTGCGTCAGTCGCGGTTCACGGCAATCTATCAACAAGTTTTTGCGACCAAAGAAATGCGGAACTGCAAATGTACTCGGAATGTACTGCGAATGGGAATAAATGTAAACGGAAAATAGAACAGCGTAGAGCTACTATGTGGTTACTAGATGGAAGCAGGTAAAAAGTGGAGTCAGGGTACCTCCGTTAAGAAAGAAGTTCCTTACGCTTTTCTTCAACTCCGAATATAATTCAATATGGAGATTTATATTGTTGACCAGCATGACTACGACACCAATGTTTTTTTTTTTTTTCGAGTACCTTTCTATTGGCTTCTGCACCCTTGAAAACCATGAAAACTGTATCTTTCCCTCTGTCTCATTCTTTAGAAAGAGATAAGACGCATGAAACGGCTACAATGGAACGCTTTTTCGTTACGTGACGACATTTTTCTAATATCTGGAGTCTTGCTAACAAACCCCTCCCCCTCCCCCCCCCTCCTAGATAACTGAGAAAACTGAGCTAGGTATGTAAAAAAAAAATCTCTATAATTTGTGGAGCGTTTCTTTTTGCGCGGTGATCAATATGGACATTTTTATAAATGAAATCGGTCAGACAAGACTGTAAGAGCCCATCAGCGCAGATTAAATAAAAGTCCCTAGGTTTGTACAGCGACATTTCAAGCTATATATGTATTTCCAGTATAAGCTGACTTTTCATCGTACGAAAAGCATATACTTACAGTTCGAGGTCAGCTACAACTAGCTTGATATATCGCCGTGTGTACCTACAATTAGCGAATCGTACAGCCATTTTCCTAGAGAAACGTAATCCAAGCGAATACATTGGCCAAACTTTACCCCAAGTACATAAGTACTGTGTGAACACTTAGGTGGCTACCTAAGTGTTCACATAGTAACAGTGACTCGTATTGATCGAACCTTCGCACTGTCCACCACAATCGCTGTAATTAGAATATTCCTCCACAAAATCGATACATAGGCACATAATCTATTGTATGTAAGTGTATTGTATATTTTTACATACATTGTTGAGTTGCAAAGTGCTCCAGCTGTAGAAACAATGCCGAGGTTAAAGATCAAAAAGCGTCTAATAATAAAATGCAACGTGTGCGTAACGTTAGGCGAGTTTGAAAATGTTTCGGTTATCTTGTAAATATTGTAGAAATTGTTCCAAATGTTACTTATATTACAGCTTGGTCTACTGGCCCAGTCAATAATGTTCGGCCAAATACTAATAGATAAATAAATGAGGTGTGTGTCAATCGAAATTAGTCCATGTCCCTATGCGCTCTAACTAAATTAAATGGTCGTAAAAAATTGAGCTAAAACATGTTTTCATATGCAATTGAATAAGTTTCATCCATTAGAATCTCCGCTGGATGCGAAAAGCACAGGACCAGTCGAAGTGTCGGTGCTTGGGGAATGCCTATGTCCAGCAGTGGACGTCTTTCGGCTGAAATGATGATGATGAGTAGATCATACGGATGGGGGATCTGAAGGCGGCAATGGATGACGAGACTGGTTTAAGATCGTGTTAAACTGACCTGAAAAGTTAGCTTATACTTATGCAGTAAGGATCAACCTTAGTTGAGGAAAAATACAAAGTTGAATACTTTTTCTTTACTTTAATCACATAGAAAAAAAAAATCTATGACTAACATGCTAGAAGAGTCACGCCACCACCATCTTGCAAGACCACCCAGACAACGGACACAAGCTGTTAAACATTCTACGTGAAAAACTTAATGAAGAATAAACTGCTAAATCATGAAAGTGGAACCATTAAACTCACTACTTCATTAAATCAGTATCGAAACTCGCTTATAAATCACTTGTTTACTCATGCATATAAAGCGATTCAGATCGACAGACCAAACTGCTTCATATTCAGCGAAATATATTGATCACCTGCTCGCGTGATACGCATTAAATAAGCTGGAAAACAGGGTAAACACTTTACTGGAAATTCTACCTAATGACTGGTTCATTAAGGTTTAATGTTGCTTTTTGTTTAAGTGGGCTTTTTGCTGACACACACCAGCGTGATCTATTTTAGCTCCGGCTTCCCTCGTAATGTGTCTTGTAGTTAGGTTGAGATCGTGTTGTGTACGCGGTAGCGATTTACCTGTTTACCTTGACTTCTATAAAGCTCATACCTAGTAGAAATACAAATATGGGTAATATGATATGATGGGAAATATTATAAAGATGTATGCATATAACATCGCCACATTTAAACTACGCGTCACGCTGACGTCTCGTAAAATTCTGTAATGTGCAAGCAGAATTACCGCGCAACTAGCATACATACAATGCCCCGAGATCAATCTTCTGGTCGTTCTGTAGCGCTATTCTTTAAAAATCTCACTCATTTGTGTTAATTCCTCGCATCTAATGAAATGAGTTCACTTTTAGGTCACTTCACCTAAGTTCTCACGGTGAGATTGTCACAGAATAGATCGGCTGATCCAGCCTGTCCCTTGGTGCCTTCTATACCAGCGATGTCCTAAGCTGAGATCCGTACCCTACAGGGGGTGCCCTTAAGTTTTTAAGCGCTGGCTGGAGGCCTTAATTTATTTAAGGTAACCACAGGCAAGTTCGGTTTAGCAGCCGACAACCTCATAGGTTGACCATCGAGATGACATTCTAAAATAAAAAAATATAAAAGGTAAATTGTGGTTTACGATTTATGACGTATTAAAAAAAAACTAATTACTAGATCTCGTTCAAACCAATTTTCGGTGGAAGTTTACATGGTAATGTACATCATATATTTTTTTTTAGTTTTATCATTCCCTTATTTTAGAAGTTACGGGGGTGGGACACACACACACACACACACACACACACACATTTTACCACTTTGGAAGTGTCTCTCGCGCAAACTATTCAGTTTAGAAAAAAATTATATTAGAAACCTCAATATCATTTTTGAAGACCTATCCATAGATAGGGGTATATGGGTTTGATGAAAAAACATGTTTTGAGTTTCAGTTCTATGTATACCCCAAATATTATTGTTTTTTTTCTATTTTTGTGTGAAAATCTTAATGCGGTTTACAGAATACATCTACTTACCAAGTTTCAACAGCATAGCTCTTATAGTTTCGGAAAAAAATGGCTGTGACATACTAGGACAGACAGACAGATAGACAGACAGATAGACAGACAGACAGACAGACAGATAGACAGACAGACAGACAGACAGACAGACATGACGAATCTATAAGGGTTCCGTTTTTTGCCATTTGGCAACGGAACCCTAAAAACTGTAATTTAATTTCTCTATTGATTCGCCAAGACTTATGAGTGATAATTTATTATAACAATGCAGTAGTACTTACTCTAGGTTAATCCAGTCGTTGTTTTGCAACTTATTAAAGGATGATTCATCGTATAGAATAATTGTATTATCATCACTTATAAGGAATCTTAACTAACGTAGCGAGTCGTTATTTGTAATCTCAACCCATTCATTCAAAGTTCTACCTACTTCTGCCGCACCAATGATGCATTGGACACGTAGATCTTACGTAGATGACTAAAATCATACGACTATTTATATCACTAGTTATAAATATAAACAATAATAACTTTAATATGGCGTGATGAAGTGAAAGTCTCATAATATTGCTCATGTTAGTAAATAAGCGTTAATTATTACTGATAACAGAATTAATACGTCGAGGTTCCCGCAGACAAGCGCGATGCGAGTTTTGTGGAACAATTACCGTGCAGTTTTCAAAGAAATTGTTCTAAGAGGTTCGCATCGCACCTGTTAGACGGTGCCTTAATTCAGTAATTTGTTATTGATTTCAAGTATTTAATTACTACTAATATAATACGTAGGTACTCACTTTAAGTGGGATTGTTTTATTTCATTCACTTAGAAGTGAGTGTATCAAATTATTTCAATAAAATAAAACCTATAAAAATTGTGGAAAGCGATAAAGCCTATTGTACAATTTCATGTAACAATTGTTTTGTAATTACTTGGTGAGCAAGTAAATAAAGTCAAACTTATAGTTCAGTACTGGGAAGGAATTTTCTGTTTAATTTTAGTTAATTATAGCAAGTCACGTAAACTGGAAAGGGCGACGATATTAAAGACAATAATGTTCTAGGCTTTTTATGCCCAGCATTATGTACTTTAATAAATCTTCTATTATTTCTTAGATAGGTGGTTTGATTGCAACATTCATCAATTTTAAACCGATTTAAAAAAGGAGGAGGTTCTAAATTCGTCTATAAGTATTTTTTTGTACTGTAATTTTGAAAATTATTTTTGAATGGTCTCAGGGTGGTCCCATACAAATTTGATTAACTTTGCATGAGTAGTTTTAGCGTTAGCTTTGATAATACGAATTGAATCTGCTTTGTGTATCTTGACGTTGTATTAATACTTCCTGTCACAATTGTTTCCATAGCTGGGCTCATGGGCTCAAATACAATACCGATAAGAGTGATTGGTTGGTTTTTAAATCGGGTATTTTAACCTACAAACAGCTGCCAGAACTCTCACTCTCTGGAACTCCTTTGGGTCGGGTTCAGAGGTTTAAGTATTTGGGTCACTGGGTCACTGATGACTTGAAAGACAATGTTGACATAGACAGGGAGCGCAGGTCGCTGGCTGTCCGCGGCAACATGCTGGCACGCAGGTTTGCACGCTGTACTGGATCTGTTAAGATAACGCTTTTTAAGGCCTTCTGCCAGTCGTTCTACACGTGCAGCCTGTGGACCAAATTTACCCAGCGGGCATACAGCGACCTGGGTGTACAATACAATAACGCATTCAGGGTGCTTTTGAGACTGCCATGGAGATGTAACGCGTCAGGGATGTTCGCGGAGGCGTGTGTCGACGGGTTTGCCGCGATCATGCGGAGGCGCTGCGCTTTCATAGTTGAGCGCTTGCGGTCCTCCTCCAATGGCATCCTGAATATGTTCGCAGACCGGTGGGACTCTCCCCTCTTGCGAAGGTGGCTGAGAGTTCATACCCATTTAGGAAAATGAACTAGTGAACCATTGAACGATCAGTTCAATGGTTCATTCGATTTATTTTATTTTTATTTTCTTTCTTTATTTAATACTAACATTAGAGTAAGTTGTTTTTTATTACTAACATAATATGGATTTATTTCTGAAATAAATATTTTTAATTTGAATTTGAATAGCAACTATAGACCACAACTAAAAAGTGAAAAACCAAAAAAAGGTTTTTACAAAAACCCTTTATCGTATTTTTGGATAAACGTTTTTTTTTCTACACGCAGATTATACAGGATTTTTCAAGCTGGGAAATTTTAAGACACTTGGGTTTTTGCCGCTCTAAAAAACCTGGCAAAAACTCCATGAATACATTAAAAACCGTTCAACCAATACTGATCGGTAAAACCTAAACCAAGCCAAACCTCATATACCTAACAAAAGCAACATCCCTTCACGCTATCCTCGCCCCAGTAATAGAACTACCCTACATCCACGCGGCCTAGTTACTGTGCACGTTTGAAAGGCTTCCCCTGTCCGTGACAATGTTGACTTGACACCGTTGTGGACAGGGGAGACGTTATCGATAATATTGTGTTGGGGCACAAAGCAACATAAATTAAATGTGTATGTTGACAGGAATTGTGTTGTATTTGCAAAATGTAGTAAGAGAGATATTGACTTAGTGTAAAACCAACCTAAGAGCGGTGGTGACAATCGTGACTTTTAGTTGCAGGTCCTTAAGTTTGAAACTAGACAGGAACGTAAATTATTTTATCACCACTGTTCTCAAAATGGTGAAGGAAAACATCGTGAGGGAACCAACATATCATAGAACTAAAAAATTAAATCAACCTGCTCTGGGTCCTAGTAGTAGATTGGATTTTATTCCACCACACGACCTCAGTGTGGGACATGGTGTTCGTTTTTACACGCTTTATGTTAGCTTCACTTGTATGTTTGTATATTTGTATGTTTGTTTGTAACCGACTCCTTATAGTGCGATTTTGACCCACTTTAAACGACCAGATTTCATTCAAACTTTGCACACCTGTCAAGGACTGATGACAATGCAATAATTTCATAAATTTGTGCCATTATCCTTGCCAGGGTTACCAGGACAGCAAAAAAACTGTCACAAACTACGCTGACATACGTCTCAAAATTCGAAATACCCTAAAAAATAGAAAATAAATAATAGTTTAAAAAAACTAAAAAACACGCTTCCATGGAAAACCAAACTAAACAGTACAAAATAATGGAAAAAAAGCGTGGGGTGCTTTTAAGGTATTTTTTTATTGATATCAGGCACTCCACGCTTTTTTTCCATTATTTTGTACTTTTTAGTTTGGTTTTCCATGGAAGCGTGTTTTTTAGTTTTTTTAAACTATTTTTTTTTTTACTAGTATCTGCGCCGGTTTGTTCTCGATGTTTTCCTTCACCGTTTTGAGAAAAGTGGTGTTGATTTGACAACTAAATTTAAGATATTGGGCTAGAACAAAATGGTTTTAATAACTTCAGTTTCTCTTCGAAAATATCCTACTTATGTCACATAATCCTTAGATTTTCACGATGCTTTTAATTTACAATTTTTTCCCAGATTCGTCTTCTATCTAGATTTATGGATGGATAGCAACAATGTCAAAGAAAGTGTGAAAAAACAGGTAAGTACCTAATTCATTTCCACCAATAAGTACGCGTTTGAAGCGAAATTTATGTAAATTCATGCAAGAGGTCGAGTGACTGTTTGAATTTAGTCAGGTCAGCGATCTTATTAACTTTAGCTTGATTTATTACACTCATAATTACTTTTCCAACGTTCATGCAATGATAAAATGATGTTATTTCTGTAAGTACGTTTGTACAGACACTTTTACACGTCAATAGGATTTTACAAACTAGACGCGGTCGGCGTTTCTTATCTGACTACTCTGAGAAGAAAGGCCGAAACAAACTCAGAGATCATAATTCTAAATGCGTAAACACACTATTGATCAGAATCTGAATCATTTTGAAGCTTATTGCTAATCCATTCCTTCATATTTATGTTCGAAAAAACTGTCTGCTTAGCAACGTAAACAACGCCATGAATGTTGTGTAACTGTCAAAATAAAAGCGATTCCTACTGATATTGTATTACGCAGTTACCCGTCTGATATAATCTTGGTCAGATCATGTCAAGACTATGTAGATTGGTGTCTGAAACGGTCTTTTGAAGAAAGCACCACGTTCTGGCAGTAATCGAGGAGCTCAACTTGGTTAAGTAGTTATTTTAGTAGACGTGTCAGGTAAACTATGCTCAACTTACGATACCTAAAAACATATCCACTATAAGTACTGTACCATTATGTGCTCAATAATAAACAACTTCAATAACGTACACCCGGCGACACAAGTTTCTCACGCACTGTCATTAAAATTCACTATATTTACATAACAACCTTATCGGTCGGCTGTACTCATTATCATTCCATATGCATTCTACAGCCACCAGACAGTCAAAATATGGTTCAAGTTCAATGTCTGATAACACTATCAGTGACATCGTCTGCTTTAAGAATACTATCTTTATCTAAGAGGTTACACGTGAATCCTTGTTTTTAAGTTTGGCTGGAGGGAAATAAGTGAAAATAATTATTTTTCTTTATTCTCTTGTCAATCTTAATACGCCCACTGCCGAGTCAAAGTCTTTGTCCTTTTACCCCATTTTGCTGGTTTTAACCGACTTTAAAAAAACAAGGCGGGTTTCATTTCGGTCGTAGGTACTTGTTTTTTTTTTAAGTCTAAGTCAAGTCAGTTATTTTAAATATCCACATAAAAGGCACTTTTGAACGTCATAATTAATAAATCAATAGAGTTTATTCTGGTTGCCCCTTCCAAAAGGTAGTTTCGTTTGGAGATGAAAGGACAAGTCTGTACGCTTAGATCTTTTAAACTACGTAACGGATTATAATGTGGGTTTCAATCAATAGACACTATTTCAAGAAGAAACTTTATATGATAATACGCGGGCGAAGCCGCTGTGAAAAGCTAGTATCATTATATGTGAAGGCGCCCTAGAATTAAATGACTATACCTCAGGAAAAAATAATCTATCCTATATAATATGATACAAATTATGAAGCTGGAGAGTTTGTTTGGTTGAAGGCGCGGTGTCCCAGGAACTACTGGTCCGAATTGAAAAAATCTTTTTGTGCTGGGTACCCTATTTTGCGGAAGGCTACAGGCTATAATAACATGGCGATATAACATCACGCTATGACTAAAAGGAGCGGAGCAGCAACGAAAAATGGACGAAAACTGGCAGGCAATTCGATGCGCCGCACAGTGGGTCGAAACTATGATTTTAGTGACTTAGGGCTCAACTTTGCTTTTTCACTTTTTTTTTTATGCGGATGGGTAGAGCTCATTAACCTCAATAATAATTGTTCTGATGTATTTTTTCCTAAACTTTATACTTTGGGTAGAAAAATGTGTTTTGTTATTTTTTTGTATGGAGCGGCTCAAATAAACTTAAATTCCTGCTAAGTAGCGTGTGATCCCGTGTTGAAACTTTATTTTTCATATACCTTGTCTGGTCTATTATCATTTGATGCTATAAACAAATGCATAAAGTTGCAACTCTGCCAAATAAATGGATCGAAAAAAATGAAAAAATACATAGAATAAAAAGCTTCATTTTTTACTTTCGTAAGTTATTTTAAGTTAAATTTGATATGGAATAGTAAGTAAAAGCACGTAATAATACACATAATTACTTAGCAACTAACAACAATACATTTAAAAGGTCCCTAATTAGCTTAAATTTACTAATACTACATATATTAGTAAATTTAAGCTAATTAGGGACCTTTATTTAAAAATGTGGATATGAAATCAATTAATTTCTATTTGTGTGTTTAATTACTGTAATTAGCTTAACCTTTTACCTTATAAAAAAACAATGTTTTTCACTTTTAGTCATTACTGTAATATTAATTAGGATAATTAGTTAATGAGGGTAGTAGAAAAATTAGTAAACATTGTTTGTCACTGGATTCTGGAAGTATAAAATGACCATAATTTATTATATACTAACTAGTGTTCGTTTATTCGTACTACTACTAACATCTCGTGATTCTGATCGTCCCTTTTTCGTTATAATGGATAATTTAGTTAACAATTTAGATTTATTTATGATTTTAAGAGAGCAGGTCAAGTCACTGTCGGATAGTCAAAAATTCTTTCAATTCCTACAACATAAAATAAACGTGACCGAAGAGAACAGTGTTGAGCTCCAAAAATTCTGTACGCGCTTTTGTTCAAATATAAGTGCAAGATGGGAACGAAGTAGTCGCACGTTAGCACAGTTTGTAAGAAAAAATGGTGATTGGTTGGAACGTGCAATAAACTGGCCCGAAGGAATGATACCTGAAGCTGTGAACACTGAACAGGAAAGGCTCGAGATTTGTAATACTGAAGATGTCGAAAATCTACCACCATCTACTACAGAAGCTTCGACATCTACATTTACACCTCGAAAACCTTTCGAGGAATTGGGCTCCAGGCAAAAACGAAGACGCGTTGATCAAATTAACCAATCGCTTTCGTTATCCCCGGATGAACTTAAAGCTACTTACTACAATTGCTAGTTTAAGAAACACCGGAAATGAGGATGTAGGAAAAATTATGAACCATTTACTAAATCACCCCGAAGATCTAGAAAAAGTTAAAGAGTGTTTAAGTACAAGTAAACCGAAAAGTAGTACATATTCACCCGATAAGGCACTGTCTTTATTAGTTTCACTTAAATTAAGTAAGTGGCAGTATATAAGCCTAAGAGAAGCAGCAAGTGAAAATAGGTCTGATTTATACCCTTCTTATTATAAAATAAAACAAGCGAAGGCAAAATGTTATCCAGGGAAAGAAGACATAATTATAACTGAAGAAGGAGCTGCTATTAAACTGCAAGCTTTACTCAACTTGACGGTATCTAGGCTTTTAGAAGTGATTACTTTAGATTTGGATTCGCCAACTGAGTTACTGCTAATAAGCAAATGGGGTTTTGATGGAGCCTCAGGTCAAAGTAATTATAAACAAAAGCTTACTTCATATCGGTAAATATAATTTTATTAGTTCATAATTTTTTTCACGTTATATAGTTACTTGTGAGATTTTTATTTAAGTGATATTTCTTTTTGTTTGCAGCTTATCGTTTGGACTTCAAAAAATGGAGTTGCAGGGGCGATGACAAAGAAAAAATGTCACTCAGAAAGAGCGCTATACAGCAAGCGTTTAAGAAAGAATGCGGTTTACTTATTGACGTAGTCAAGCAAGGAGTAGGCACAACCAATGATGGCAATACTGCCAGAAGATTTTTTAGGGATGCAGAAACAACAGCTCGCATAACAGGAATAGATAAAGATTTAATAGAAAGGTTTCATGTGATTCTTCAGACGGTTGCATCTGGAGAGAGCGTGGATCTTTCTAAGTTTTCCGAATTTTGTAGAGATACTGCACAATTGTACGTTCACTTATATCCCTGGTATTATATGCCTTCCAGTATACATAAATTGTTAGTACATGGGAGTGATATAATTAAGCACTTTGGTGCCATACCTATAGGTAAACTGTCGGAAGAGGCAGCGGAAGCTCGTAATAAAGATTTCCGGAAATATAGAGAGAGTCATTCTAGAAAGGTAAGTAGAACGGCGACAAATGAGGATATTATACACAATCTTCTTTTGTCTTCTGATCCAAAGATCACAAGTCTAAGACCTCGAATGGTGAAACAAAATATAATGGTTCTCTCTCCAAAAGTCAAAGAGCTTCTGCTGATTTTTCCCACAGAATCCGATATAGATTTTATTGATGTAGATAATTTACAAGATAGTCATAGCGATAGTGAATAAGATTTTTTGGTAGTTTGTAAGTTTCTTGTTTTTTTTATTAGTTTATAAATGTCAAACTCATAATTGAAAGGAAATAGTAATGTTTGATGTTGTTTATAGTTAGTTTTTAGTTTGCTTGTGTTAGTTGTAGTAATGTTAGTTTACCTTTACTAATTTGTATTATTATGTACCTATCTTTACTTACTATTCAGTATTAAATCTAACTTAAAATAACATTTCATAAACATGTTAAAGTCATTAAAACAAAGAAATTGAAATTCATAGATCCCTAATTAGCTTAAATTTACTACTACTACATATATTAGTAAATTTAAGCTAATTAGGGACCTTTTAAATGTATTATGATTAGTGTGATTAGCTTTAAATTTACTAATACTACATATATTAGTAAATTTAAGCTAATTAGGGACCTTTTAAATGTATTATGATTAGTGTGATTAGCTTTAAATTTACTAATACTACATATATTAGTAAATTTGAGCTAATTAGGGACCTTTTAAATGTATTATGATTAGTGTGATTAGCTTAAATTTACAAATTTACTAATACTACATATATTAGTAAATTTAAGCTAATTAGGGACCTTTTAAATGTATTGTTGTTAGTTGTTAAGTAACTATGTGTATTATTACGTGCTTTTACTTACTATTCCATATCAAATTTAACTTAAAAGAACTTACGAAAGTAAAAAATGTAGCTTTTTATTCGATATATTTTTTCATTTTTTTCGATCCATTTATTTGGCAGAGTTGTAACTTTATGCACACGTTAATAGCATCAAATGATAATAGACTAGACAAGGTATATGAAAAATAAAGTTTCAACGCGGGATCACACGCTACTTAGCAGGAATTTAAGGTTATTTGATCCGCTCCATACAAAAAAATAACAAAACACATTTTTCTACCCAAAGTATAAAGTTTAGGAAAAAATACATCAGAACAATTATTGTTGAGGTTAATGAGCTCTATCCATCCACATGAAGAAAAAAGTAAAAAAGCAAAGTTGAGCCCTAAGTCACTAAAATCATAGTTTCGACCCACTGTGCGCCGCGCCGGGAAGGGTCAGAGGAGCAAAAATTTGAAGCTCGTTAAAAATAAAACAGTGACAGGTAAATTAAGTATGTGATAGATACAAATAGATACAAAATATAAGAGCACGATATAATCGTGCTCTTATATTTTAACTTTTAACGATTCGGAGTGGTCTTAGAACCCTTAGACACTATCCTTTGCAGGTAATCCAAATCATCAGGATTTTGGTCGCCAACTCTCTTTATAATGTCTCTTAGCAACCAATCGATTAAATCAAAACGATAGCGTGACTATCTTAAATTAATTAGTGGTGACAATCACAGGGTAGTAATTCAATGGAAATCTGATTTGCATTTCGTCGAGTCGAGTCGTGTGTAATTTAAAACGTTCATTAAGATTTATGTTTGCATCAGTCATTGTCCGGACTTAGTTCATGTTCGCACGGAAAAGTGGCGCGATTTTTTTCGCACACTATCTTCAATTGCGAAACACTCTATTAATCAGAATCTTAACCGTCTTGAGGGTTATTTCTCATCCATTTCTTCATATTTTTCAAAAATATGTCTGCCCTTCAACATTAATCACGCAATGAATATTCTTGTACTGTCAAAATTACTGTTACGCAATGACTCCGCTCCTTAGCGCCGAAATTTGAAAATCGAAGATCGTATATTTTGCGAGGCGCTCTGTTGGATTCTGAATGTTCGCTTCAACACCAACAGTTGAAAATCAAGTGCACGATAAAATCCCGTCGCGATATTTTTACGTCGTTTAAAACCCAGTTAAACATCAGATTCATCGTTCCAACTGCATTGCACAAAATTAACCTCAGTTCTAAGGAAACACTGCAACATGCAAAGCAACTAGTTCAGAGCAGGTCACGACACTAAATTCTAGAATCTATTTACAAAGGAGCGGTTAGCCGATACTTTATGCTGCAAGCGCTGAATAAGCGCTGACGCACATACGTAGATTTCTAGGAATTAGGCGGCCATAAGTCGAAATTCCAATAATCGACTAATGACAAACAATTTTTTTCCTGGAATAGTAGACTACCTGAAGAACAATAGCCAACCCCACCCACATCCCTAGACTACGCGAGCGCGCTGCATTACTAGTCGAAACTTGATTGTCGCACTTACTGCACGTGAAAGTTCTTGACGCCCTTTTCGTATATCATTTTCTTCGGTGAATATTTTATGTGTCGTGTCATATTTGCTTGTTTAAGTGATGGATACCAATAATACAGGTAAGCCTTTATTAAATTAATATGAAATTGTATTAAATATATTGTCAATAAATGACTTAATGAGCCGTCAATAATACCCTTTTTTAGAAATGTTTTTTCTTTATTTTTCAATTTCATTCGAAAAAAAACTTTACTTCCGCACCTTTCCGAGTTACATTTTTGATTTCATTATATAGTATAAAGTCTTATAAAGAAAACTGCTTAAAATCAGCTGCTAGTTTTTGCTAGTTTTAAAAATAAACGAGTTTGAATTTTTTTTTGGCAAAAATAGAAAAAAAATCGGATTTTACGTTTTTGTGTTAATATTATTTTTTTATTGTTATAGGTTCACCTGGCTGCTCAGGGGTGAAAATGTTGACTCGTAAATACCTCTTCGATAAAATGAACGAGCAACATTCATTATCGATAAATGAAAAAATTAAATATTTAGAAAATTATTTACTCGTGTGTTACGGGGACACAGAAGAACATAAAAATGTGATAAAAAAGAAGTTTTCGTATTTTAAATGTGATTTGATAAAGAGGTGGTCTCGGGCGCATAGAATACTTGAAAACTTTTTGACGGCCAATAATTCTTGGTTGGAAGGAACATTTGAGATCCCCGTAGACACGCATCAAAGGCCAGGACGACCTACCAAATCTTTTACCGAATCTAGCGAAAGAACAAAGAGAAGAAAAACTGAAGAAGTCCGCGCATCTTACGACGAAGAAGTAATTGTTCACGCGGCACAAGTAATTTTACAAACAGAAGGAAAAAGAAACGCGTCTACTGTTTTAAAAGACATTACGAATTCTTCTGCGTCTGCCAGTGATTGTAAAAACAGACATTCAAAGTCTAAAGAAATAGAGCCCCTTACTCCTCTGCAAGCACTGATAATGTTTGTTGAAGCCGATTTGACCAGAAGACAGTACGAAATTATTCGAGCAACGAACAAAAGATTCTATCCACATTATGAATTATTATTGAAGGCCAAAGAAGATTGCTACCCACCCAAGGAGTCATTACGAGTGACGTCTACCTGCGCAGAAGGAAACTTACAATCTTTGTTGGATCACACTGTAACCAGATTATCCCTCTTCTTAGAAGAAGTCTTACTCACACTTGATGCCGTTGAAAGGAACTCGTTACTGTTCATATGCAAATGGGGTTGTGACGGCTCTCAACAAGCCCAGTTTAAACAGAGACTCTCAAACGAAGATGAATCTGATGCTAATATTTTTATAAGCTCATTTGTGCCTCTACGAATTGTTTGTGGTGAGGATAAAAGTAAAATCGTGTGGCAAAATCCAACTCCATCTTCACCTAGATATTGCCGTCCAATAAGATTTAGATTCGTTAAAGAATCTACGGACATCACAAAAGAAGAAATCAATTATGTAAAGAATAGTGTAAACTCATTAAACTTGACGAAAGTTGACCTCAATGGAGAGAATGTTTTCTTTCAACATAGTTTTAAAATGACTATGGTTGACGGAAAGGTCTGCAATGCAGCTACAGACACCAAATCGACCAGCAGATGTTATATATGTGGAGCTACATCAAAAGATTTTAATGATTTAACAAAAAAAAATGATGTACGCCCTGAAGCTCTTGAATTTGGCCTTTCCGTATTACATGCAAGAATCCGAATATTCGAAAGTGTGCTGCATTTAGCATATAAATTGCCCGTGAAAAAATATCGCGAGAGACGAACCGAAGAAGAAAAAAATCTAGAAAAGCAGAAGAAACTTGATATTCAGCAAAGATTTAGAGAGGAGACAGGTCTCTTAGTCGATATGCCAAAAAGTAACTTCGGAAACACAAACGATGGAAATACCAGCAGAAGATTCTTCGAAAACCCTGAATTGGCTGCAGAAATCACTGGGATAAGTTATGACTTGATTATTAGATTAAAAGTGATATTAGAAGCCATATCAAGCGGCCATAAGATTGACGTAGCAAAATATGATAAATACGCCATGGAAACTGCGAAACTATATGTTGAGTTATATGGCTGGCATCCTATGACTCCAACGATGCATAAGGTCTTAATTCATGGAGCTTCAATAATAGAAAATTCGTTGTTGCCGATAGGGCAACTTTCGGAAGAAGCTGCTGAAGCCCGCAATAAACATTTTAGGTCTTATCGCCTAAACTTTGCTCGCAAGTTTTCGAGGGAAGAATGCAACTTAGATATTTATCATAGGTTACTATTAACATCCGACCCATTTATTAGTTCCATGAGAAAGACCAAAAAAACCGCTTCAAAATTATTTTTGCCTGAGACAATGCAGCTATTAATTCCTGCTGAGCCAAACCGACCAATGGAAATTGATGAAAGCGGCGAAAATTTAAATGTAGATGAATAAGTCTCCAATGTATGATTGATTATTTTTAGTGATTATCTATTTAGCTTATGTAACTTTAATATTGTATAACGAATGTAAAGATCCTTTTAATAATATAATATATTTACTTACTTATTAGAACAAAATAAACTTTGTTTTATTTAATAATATATACCTGAAAGTATTACTAAAACGTAGACAGCTGTCCCTCCTTGTGGAAAGCCGTGAGTATGTCATATGTATTTTCAATATAATATTAAAAAACACTTTGAAATCAACTACGATCTCGAATAAAATATTTTTTGATAAAAAATCACAAGTAGGTGCGCCTAACCACCGTGCACCAACAAATAATTTCGATAAGTTATTCCAAACACAGAATTCTTTTTATGTAACTATTTTGTAATATAAATATCACATAAAATAATTTTGGCCGCCTAAATCCTGAAAAACGATCTATGTGTGACGTAGCTTAAATAATAGTGTACCACACACTTATCATGCCTTGTTAAGACATTCAATGAGTCAAGAATTGCATGATAGCGCTATTGTCCCCAAGTATTATTAACCGTGAGCCAGAATATTAACGTGTTCATTGTTTTGTACGTATATAATGTTATTTAGACGTGTGACAGTGACAATTAAGTTTTGTTAACCAAGGACGGTATTAATTGAAAGAGGTCATAGGTAATTATCTATACAGAAAATGGTGGACTACGCAACTACGCAGTGAGCGACATAACAGGTTGGCAGTCCCGTATGTAGTATGGATAGTCTGTTTTTTCCTATCCAGTGAAACGCCCGTTTTGTTAACATATTTGTTGTTGCTCGTGCAAAATTACGGGCCGCTCGTCCAAACATTATTTGCTGACGATAGTTGGCACTTTCGTCCGCCTGATTCACGGTTGCATCAAAACGGAATCCTCCATAATAGTGTACAAGTTTATAGTTATAGCTATTAGAGGTATGACTAGAAACTTACAATTATCCTACTAATCATATACATAAATGTGACACTTTGTATATTTGGATGTTTAGATGTTTGTTACTCAATCACGCAAACACGGCCGAACAGATAGTTTATAACATTAATTATGTGGGATAATTTCCGATATCCACGGGGGCGAAGACGCTGGCAAAAGCTAGTGGAGTAAATAAAACAGGCCCAAAAGCCGTTATTATCAATCAGTCTCATGACCGAGTTCTAAATTAGACTCTCAAGTGGCGTTATCTATATTGTTAAATATCTTAGTACATAATTTCGCGTGATCACTTACCTACGGCATTTAGGAAATCTTTGGTATTCGTTTGATATTTGGAAATGTATCAAGAATCAAGATACACTTCTGCCAAGCCCTCACGGAGTTACGTGACGAGTGATTGATATCGCCACTATGCTCGCAGTTTGCTCGAATTTCCGACAAGATTATTGTTGATACGGAATGATGTTAAAGATAACCAAGCCCATTCACCATCGCGGTTATCTTGAATAACCCACATTTTTGCGGTAGATTTGTTGTGGGCCCGTGATAGAATTTCTTTACATTTCGTGAAATGTAACGCGTAACTTAATGGCGTTTTTAGTACATTCGTTTTGGCAAAAAATATTCACGTACTCTATCGGAAAAACCTCATTTTATTAGAAATAACTAGATTACTTATGGCCCATTCCCTCTCACCGAGAGGAGTCCTGTGTCCTAGCAGTAGGAAAGTTTTAGTCTAACTATGATGAGATTTCTTCTATTTAGTTTTTCTAGGCCCTCTTTTATATGGGTCTTAAATGTTTACATACATACATACAATCACACCTTTTTCCCATGGGGGTAGCCAGAAACCACGGAACGCCACCTGCTACGATCTCTACACACTCCTTTTGCCTCGTTTAAGTTCATACAATTGGTCATACACACACGCCGGTTGTGAGTACTACGCCCCTGACCTTTCTGAAGAACATCACCAATAAGGTCACTATATGTCCTCCTAGGGCGTCGCTTTCCGGTGTTTCCACTCACATCTGCCTTGTAAATACCTTTTGTGAGCCGTCCTTCATTCATCCTCTCAACATGACCGCACCATCTAAGCATACTTTTTTCAATTTTTGTCACTACATCTTTTAAACGTTTAATTGCTGAAATATGGGAACTATAGGTACACCGCCTGCCCAACCCTTCGGAGGTACAAGGCATGATGCTATGTATGCGGTTTAATTGGTATTACAATAACTGTTTTTTTTTTTTTTTTTTGTATAGTTGTACCTTTTTTCCTGTTATGCCAACAAACACATTGTTCTTTCTTTCTTTCTATACATCTAGATTTAATCACGTCTGTTAGCGATTGGTATTACATTACACCTTTACATTCTACACTGACTTATTTTCAATTAAATCTGTTGGTCAACTTACCACATCCACGACATGATATTTCAGCAAATTCACTGAAGATAAGACTGGCTATCAAAATACAGATCACATGTTTAAAACCAGGATAAAATAGCGCATGAATTAGCCTCTATTTGAAGACCGGGAACTTCACGGTCAGGTTAAAATACGTACCGTGTAAACTCGCTGTTAGCAAAAACAATGGTTTACGTAAGTTATATTTCATATCTTCTGAGAATATTTAAATGAGCAACGTATGCACTTTTTAAAAGTGGGTCATACACAACATTCGGCAGCTGTTCTACTCTTAAACAATGTTTTGAGTCATTTCTTCATCCTACAGGGGCCTTCGTATTGATTCAAGAGAAAAAAAAAAAAATTGTGTGCCGTCGCGGGACGCTTGGCAGATATGAAACATCGAAATCATTTTGCGCAGGTAAAGCAGTTGCTTTACTTGCTAAGTAAATATGGCATAATCATTTTTTTTTTCTTTTTAGCCTGTACTATCCCACTGCTGGATAAAGGCCAAGGTTTTCAAGACAAAGTTGACTGTTTATTTAATAAACCTTTATATTCATTCAATAATTTCGTACTACAAACATGCTACATACATACTACACACTATCATATAGCGTGGCGCGATCGGTTTTACTGTTTCACATCCAAAACATCCAGAATGGTTTAATCGTTACGGAGTAATTTATCTACGAATATATTTATATGCATTGTACATCCCAGACTACCAGAAGTATGGCCTCTTTTTCCCACTTAAATCAGTTCAAAGGTTATCTTAAGAAGATCGCTTTTAGCAATATGACCTCCCATTGTGTCATACTATGTAAAATTTCCACACAGGATGACAAAATGAGACGAATAAATTACTGAAGATATCTGTAATCTATACAGCGTGTCAAGAATATCGACGCTCAAACTGTAACCATGAATTCAGTAATTGAATCTAGACCTCCTAAGGAAGAAATTTAAAAAAAAAAAATTTTTAAAAGCTTTTATCGTACATTGTCACGAGAACCAAACGTGAATGCCAAATTTCAGTTCGATAGCTTTAGTGGAAGTGGTTGAAATATTGATTGCAAAATTCCAGGACATACGAGTGAAGTTAAATAAATGCTTTTAATTAAAATAAAAACAGCCGCTTCATAGAAAAACGCAATACCTACACGGTCAAAATGAGTGGAATAGCAGATTTTTAATCATCGAGGAAAATTTTCAAAATATCTGGTCCAGATTCATTTACCTACTGAATTCATTTACCAGGTTCTGCGTCGATATCCCCCGCCACTGTGTGGTGAACATAATAAAGACTTTTCAAAACCATAGTGTTATGTCAATATTTGATATCAAAATGGCAGCGGGAGATACATTTGATGGCTTCTTTCCACAAAGTGGATAAGTGGCTAGGCCGCTGTAATCCATTTACGAATAGAAGTGGCATTGAACGTATTATTAAAATCTAAGCCGTCTTTAATTGAAGGTCTGATCCAAATCTCATTTCTTTATTAGTCACGTGTATATTGTAGTCTGGCTTTATCATTTTCGGAACTATGGCTTCGGTATCAAAAAATGATAAATGATTTTGTTTTCTGCAAGTAGGTTTGTAGTAACAAATTTTCAGGTCAATTATATGTTTTTAAGACCTAGATGAGGTCGGCGTTTGTTATCCAAATACTTTGAGAAGAAACATGAATAAAACTCAGAATACTATGTCTTCTAAAATCCAGACATAATATTCGTCAGATCGTGTGAGGACCATTTAGATTCTGTTTTGCGTGGAACTGGGGGTCTAAAAAGGCCACTTTGGTAGAATCATAATAGGAAAATATTATGAATCATATTATAATCCGTAAAATGGTCACAAACTGACAATTCATAATATTTTCTGCGTACAATTCATTAAACACAATTCATCTATTTGACAGTTTTGTATGGAGATTCGTAAAATGGTCCACCTAATATGAATTGCTTTATTGAAGTTTACTGTCAAATAGCAGAATCATAAGAAGTTAGTCAAGAGGATCATTTTACAAATCATATTTGGGATTTTGTGAAAAATTATCGTAATAATGGCAAATTTAGGCCTTAAGAAAATTTTCTTGAGCACGCTCGTGATATGTAGTCCATTTTAAGTCACCATTGAATTGTGGCACTTCGAAAAATGGACATAGCGTTTCAAATGTGGGACCTCCAGGTTTTTTGGGTTATATAGGCTAAATATATGTCGTGATAAGGTCCATGAGCTGGAGCCGTACATATGTACTGCCGCGCTGGTATGAGTACTACCTACCTTCAAGAATAGTAATGAAGTAGTCAGTTTTAAGGTAGTTCCAAATAGACCATCTAGTGTTGTGAATGTTACAAATTACTACAATCTTCTATTCATATTTTAGGCACTGAGTAGATCCAATTAGTACTTAAGCATCTGGATCATACCAAGGGCTAATATGGGCGCACACCATATACACAACAAAACATATATATATAGTTACTTACTCTGTATTAAAAACGATCCAACTTACATGAAATACATACAACCTACCTTCAAGAATAGTAATGAAGTAGTCAGTTTTAATGAAGCAGTTCTAAATAGACTACCATCTAGTCTTGTGAATGTTACAAATTACTACAATCTTATAATCATATTTCAGGCTCTGAGTAGATCCACTTAGTACTAAAGCATCTGGATCATACCACAGGTTACCAAGAGCGTACACCATATGATACACCAAGTTAGTGTATAAAACAGTGTGATAGCTGTACCAGTAACTCGGTCACACTTCAGTGCCCAGTTGAAACAAAACTTATTCAAAAGTACACACTATTCACACCTAGCTTATTTTTGTGATTTGCACCCGTAATAAACATTTCCAGAGGAAATATGTAGGTATATTTATTTTCCACATCATACAGCCCACTCACAGACAGACAGATGAACGGACCAATGGACAGCGGAGGCTTAGTTATAGGGTCCCGTCCTGGTTACTCTTTGGTTACGGAACCCTAATAAAAATCTACAACCTACGTGGGACATAGGCCTTTTATTACTTTAATTCCAATTTTATTAGGTAGTGTGTACCTATAAAATAAGACATACATTTTATCTTTATACCTATTATTTAAATAAAACAATACACAAAGTTAAATTATTTTAATAAATTTACAATTCTCATGTTATACTGTATAAAAATCTAGCAATAATCAAATAATGAAACTAACAAACACTATAGTTAATCAGTTTATTTTTCTATGAATATTTTATGTCTTGATGCTAGTCACGGAGCTGCAGAGAGGCAAACGATGACTGCTTGGAACAACTCCACCAGGCTAAAAAAGAAAATGTGTGGTTTTTAAGAAAGTCCAATCATCAGTCAATAATTAACATAACTGCTAAATAAAATGAGATTGAAAATAATAATATCATTGTTTAAGACACCCTAAGAACAACAGTGATGACAGGTTGACAACAATAGTAGACTTGTAGCCCAATAACTTCTTAATTATTGTTTAGTTAAATGGTAAAATATAGTTTATTTTCCTCTTTGTATTTCGTTATATATTTGATACTAGGTACTCAGTTTTATGTCGAGCCAGAGGGCACCTAAAATACGTTATATAAATAACATCTTAATCATTTTCAATCGTCATCTTAAGTCTTAGTCGCAATAAAAGTAGCTGTAGGGTTAGAAAACTCCACTTACTGCGGTATCTTGATTGCGAGTCAAAGCCGCTGTTGTAACATCGGCCGGAGTAGAGCTTGGTGCTGGCACACGAGTCTGGCCAGAACTAGACACTGCAGTGATCTCGATAAAGGGTTTAACAACGACAGAACTCCCACTATCAATGCAAAAAGACGAGCAGAATATTCCATTGTGTTTCGGATACTGCAGGTGCACGCCATTCCATGCCTACAAATTATTACGTCCAATTAAATACCTTTGCACAGTTATACAATTAAATATTGATTCAAGATAAACAAGTATTCACTTACTCTGTATTAAAAATGACCCAATTTGCATGAAAAATAACTAAGTTTTATTTTGTTGATGCTTATTGTTGACATAACCACAGATAATTATGACCACAGAGTAATTATGACATACACATGTCATATCTGAAGGGAAAACTTTTATGTATTCATTGCCAGCTTATAAAGTTTTTAACAAACACTGCGACAAGAGAATTTTATACATTAGATATATAAAGTAGTTTCAAATAGACACTATCATCTAGTATTGTGAATGTTACGAATTACTACAATCTTCTATTCATATTTTAGGCACTGAGTAGATCTACTTAGTACGTAAGCAACTGGATCATACCAGTCTAATATGGGCGCACACCATATGATGCACCAAGTTAGTGTATCTAATATATGATAGCTGTAGGTACCAGTAATTCTTAATAATAACCATTTCTAAAGGAAATATGTAGGTATATTTATTTTCCGCATCATTATTATTGCTCATAAGATACAGCCCGCTCACAGACAGACAGATGGAACATCAATGGACAGCCTCTGCTGTCCTGTCCTGGTTACTCTTCGGTTACAGAACTCTAAAAAAAATTTACAACCTACAAGGGACATAGGCCTTATCTCACAGTGAGATATGGCCTATGTCCCTTGTAGGTTGTAGATTTTTTTTAGAGTAAAGTGAGATTCTCACTTTACTTTTAGTCCAATTTTAATAGGTAGTGCATACCTATAAAATTGGACATACATTATATCTTTATACTTATTATTATAAAATAAAACAATACACAAAGTTAAAATATTTTAATAATTTACAATTCTAATCTTATATTTTATATAGATCTAGCAATAATACTAACAGAAACACCATAGTTAATCAGTATATTTTTCTATGAATATTTTATGTCTTGATGCAAGTAGCGGAGCTGCGGAGAGGCAAACGATGACTGCTTGGAACAACTGCCAGCTAAAAAAGAAAATGTGTGGTTTTTAAGAAAGTCAAATCATCAGTCAATAATTAACATAACATCTAAATAAAATTAATTTGAAAATAATAATATCATTGTTTAGAACACTCTAAAAACAACACTGATGACAGAGTGACACCAATAGTAGACTTGTAGCCCAATAACTTCTTTTTCTTCAGTTATTGTTTAGTTAATGGTAAAATATAGATTATTTTCCTCTTTGCATTTCGTTATAGGTATATTACATGAATGTTAATGATAGTACTCAATTTTATGTCGAGCCAGAGGGCGACCATACGTTACATAAATAACATCATAATCATTTTCAATCATCATCATAAGTCTTAGTCGCAATAAAAATAGCTGTAGGGCTAGAAAACTCCACTCACTGCGGTATTTTGATTGCCGAGTTCGACTGTCAAAGCCACTGTTGTAGCATCGGCCGGGGCAGGGTTTCTGCTGGCGCACGAGTTTGGCAGGAACTAGAGGCTGCAGTGATCTAGGTAAAGGGTTCAATAGCGCCAGAGCTCCCACTTTCAATGCAGAATGTCGAGCAGAATGTTTCATTGTGTCGCAGCACGCTTTTCCATGCCTACAAAGAATTACGTACAATTAAATACTTTTGTACAACGATGCAATTAAATATTGATTAAGGATAAATAAGTATTTACTTACTCTGTATTAAAAAACGATCCAACTTGCATGAAATACTTAGGTTTTAAAATAAACACAAGTTTTGTTGATAATAATTTATTGTTGACATAACCACAGATTACACATAAATAAAAAGGAAAACTTTTAAGTAAGCATTGCCAGCTTATAAAGTTTGTATTGTATTTAGTTTCCCTTTTCAGGGCTTATCTGTGATTATTTGATAAGTTTTCATGGATATTATAATTAATAACATTTCAACAGTTAAAAATAATCAACTGTATTAATTAAATCTGTTAAGAAATATTTACCGGTAAAATTACGGTTTTTAATTTTTTCATGCTGCAACATTTACACCAAATATGATAAGGATATGAATTGAACTGCGTGCGATACCGCTAATATGTGTCACCATTTTACGAAAATTAGAGGAATTGCTAAGGTATTGCTGGGAATTCATAAAATGAATTGGTTTTAGAGGAAATGCTTAATGTGGCCTTTTTAGACCCCCTGATACGTTTTTCCCCAGGCTTTTTCTTTTTTTTGTGTCTTGTCTTTCCTTGTATTATATTTACCACAAATAAAAGTATTTTCTTTCTTTTTTTCTAGACTGAATGGTTATTGGTGTTGTCATCCATTGGTCGATATCAAATAAGGCATTAATTTAATAGACACCAAGGCCAGTCAACGTTACAAAGTGAACATCAACGAAGCAACATGATATAAGCTGAAAAAGTGGCGAGAAAGAAAGGCTGGGTAAACAGGGGTTTCCTAATGCTCGTTTGTAATTTGATTAGGTGTGTAACTAGACCAGGGGCAGTTAGATGCTTTAATTATTCCATCGTTCTACTGCCTTTATAGCAATTAATTTGCGGTCAGAGCAACCTGTCTTATTCCATACTTCTCTGTTAGTCCATCATCTTAGTAGGCACAATAGTGATTGCTAAAATTAATTAATAATCACAAATCTTAATCTTTCCTTCAGGACAAGAGTGAACAGGCATCTTCCAGGCAAGCTCGTTCCATCATAAATCTCATCCATCGCTAACCGTGAGGCGTGATCGAGGTCAAGACCAAGCCAATTCAGCAATTTAAAAAAATCTTCGTGCTCATGTCCAATAGCAATACTTCCTCTTCACCAAAGACTTCGGCAGAGGTCTATGCACCTCTGCCAACCTCTTTGCAAAAGAACGTTTTCATTCCGGTCAAATTCGCCAACTTGCTCATAAAATATTAAATGTTCGTCAAGCAGTCAATCTGTTACTTCCTACGGTCTGCTATCGTAGATTTTTTTTCTTCCACTAAACGCCCAACTTATGACACATTTTAAATACGGCTAAGTATCTCTACCCCGCTTATTATCAACTGGAAAATGTCAGCCCTTGCTCAAGGGATGACACCCGATCCCTTTGTTACCCCTCTCACTTTTCAGACACGATCGATGGAGATCATATTTTATTTTCAGAAATTGTCTGAAGGGACAAGGGTTAGGTACGGTTTAAGATCGTGAGAGGACTAGGTTAGTTTGGTTTATGTATTAATGGAATTTACTGCGAGATGTTTTGTGAATTATTGAGTTTAATGGTTTAGTTATAGTTTCGAACCGTTTGGGGTTGAAACCCTCGGGCCGAACGAGACCCACTTTTTAAGAAAATCTTGAAACGGTAATGGAACAAATCGTAAAATGACGTCTCCTGCTCTGGGCGGAGCGGGCGTGTAAGACTTTTACTAACTAAAACTCACCCGTGTTCTTTCAGTTGCCCTTGGTAACACTTTCGAACAAATCCGCAACCTTAGCAGGCATCGATCCTAGCGGACCCCTTCAGTTTTTGTTGACATCTCTTTGACCGTGACCCAAGGGCTGGTTTTTACCATGGCCATAAGCTAAGCATTGCCATACAACGTGGTAATGCCACCAGTCTCTTGAGTACAGACGCCAGCACGTCAACCTACCCGAAACTGTCACAATTTTCCCAATCAATCTTGAACCTTACACGATAGCGATAAAGCTGAATACCTATTAAAGAAATTTGACAGATTGTAGTAGCTTTTTGTGCTGGCGTCTGTACATTACCAGTCGACAGCAATGCGGATGAATTTTTCGGGGGTATATTTTAGTTAGTGTATATCTTTAGTTAAGTTAGGATATAATTTTGTATATTTTTATATTAATTATGTGTTGTTTTAAATTGAATTTTCATCCTATTGTTTAGTTGTAATCTGTATGGTAAAGGATAACATAGCTTGTTAATAAAGGTAGTTTCGCAATAAAAATACAATAGCCAATTATTCTTGATTAGAGATCAAGGCCGTTACAATTGAACTGCACTGTTTCACTAGATTGTAATTAACTTTGACGGATTGATTGTTTTGCATTCAACGTATACAGACGTGCTCATAAATGCACAATATCAGTAAAATAAATTAACGCTTACGTAAACAGTGACCCAGTTTAGTGTGTTATAGCGTGTTATTCAATAAATATTACAGTAATAAGTTACAATAATGAACTGACGATAATATAATCCTATAAATTGGTATATGGACGGCAGCCCCTTTACTCGCAGCGCCATGATACGACGTAGTCCGCCACCGACTCCGACCCCGGTACCAATACCGGCAAGGACACCGCCCCAACAACCAAGACAAGACCAAGATGACGCAGTTGAAGTTGTATCCACTCCGGAGATTCAGAACTGGATGACGTCTATTGAGCAGTGCCTGAATGAGGTAGTTGCTATAGCTTCTGAGGGAAAGCTAAACGCTGATCAGAAGCTGAAAATAAGCAATCTTTGCCGGAAAGTTGGACATGGAACTTCACAAATGGATGTGCAATACCAGTTACTAAAACAAAAAGCAATCCAAACACATGCCACCATTAAAACCATGACCGAAGCTCGAGACCTATCAGATTGTCTAATAGAGATGAACCGGACGATTCAGGAGTCCTGTACGAAGCGGGAAGCAACTTCATCGTCATTTGCAGATATGGTCAAGAAGGGGTCCAACACCTTTGTTCGTCCTAATACTTTTAGCTCCGTGGCCATTTACCCCAGTGACAACTCAAAGACCAGTGACGAAACCAAGAACATGGTCTAACAAATCATATGCCCTGGAGAAATGAAGCTGAAAGTACGAGGCGTACGCAAAATTGGAAAAGGAGGCCTTATAATAAGCACGGAGACTAAAGATGACCTAGATAGGCTCAAACAAACAGTCCAACTTGCTTCGTCAGGGCTTACCGTCGACGAACCTAAAAAGCGCAAACCTCGCATAATAGTTATAGGAGTTTCATCATCGATGGCTGAAAATGAGGTTTATAAATGTATTTATGAACAAAACTTGACCGACAAACTGCCCACTTTATCCTTAGATACATTTTTGGCCTCAATAAAACTAAGCCACAAATCAGGCAGGAAAGATGCTGAGAACTGTAACTATATTCTAGAAGTTCCAGCCGTCGTACGCAAGGCCCTCATTACACAAGACCGAGTTTTCATAAATTGGACGTCCTGCCCGGTACGAGACTTCACACTAGTAACGAGATGTTACAAGTGCCAGCAGTACGGTCATGCAGCCAAAACCTGTAAAATTGCTATTCCTACATGTGGACATTGCGGAGAAGACGGACACGCAATACAGGACTGCGCAAAAAATCCGAAACGCCTAAATGTGCTACGTGTTTGCGCTTTAAAAAACAAGCCAACCACAAGACGGGAGACGCAGATTGTCCGGCCAAAAAAGCTGCCGAAAACAGGTACATAAACTCAATAGATTATGTAGGCGCCTAAGAGCGCCACATCTTGTTTATATTATAGGCCTAATTTTTATCGTTTTTTTCTTTAGTTTCAGTATGGATCCTAACTTATTTACCGATATAGATAACTCATTTTTAACTGTGTCAAAAACATGTGACGTTGAGGATTGCAGACAATGGTGCCGATTCTGTTGTACACCGAACTAAACTAACTAAACTATCTCTAAAATTCCTTACTTTTGGCTATGAGAATTTTAACGCTATTCTGCAAGGAAAAATCTCTAAATTTAAAAATTATTTTGACACAACTAAAAACGAATTTGACAATCAACATGTTTTTTTTTTTTTTTGGTTTCGGAACGTGGTACTTGTTTGCGCTACGCAATGAATTTTTTAGAGACGAAGGCGCGCGCAAGGGGGCAGCCTGGATGTGTTTTATTTGGAATTTTTCACTTTTTGTTTGAAAAATAAAAAAAAATATTACCCACGTGTTGAGATTTAAATGTTCCGGGGTTTCATAAAGGGGGTCGAAAATTTCATTACTTTTGCGATAGGACACGCCATTTTCGAGATATAAGCAAAAGAAAAAATAAAAAATACACCACTGTTTTTGCACGTGAAGGCGAGGCGTTGCTGTGAATTTTTGTTCATGCCACTAGTTTTATTCCACACCTTTTTAATCGCGATTAAAAATAGTCAGATTTAGTCAAAATAAATTATTATAGTCTAAATTTTTGGTGAAAACCGGCAAACTCAGAATAGCAAAATTGTCATTTTCACTAAACTAATAACTCAGTGCAATCTTAGTGCTGTCAAACTAAAATATAGTTAAGTTGGGTCACTTTAGTCTATTTCAGAATAGGAAATCGTCGTTTGACAGGAATAAACCAAATTTTAGTGATTTTTAGTTTAGTTTAGAGAATTTTTTACAACAGAATCGGCACCATTATCTTTCCGATCATGAAAAGTCACTAACTATACTAACCCAAAACATTAGTAGTATTTTTAAGAACATAGATAGCTTTAAAATTTTCCTGCGTAGACTTAATTTTGATTGTGATGTAATTGTACTAACTGAGTGTTGGCTAGCTGGCCACTTAGATAATCTCCCAGTAATACCTGGGTATAACTTATTGTATACCACAATAAACAGCAATCAAGATGGTGGTGTGGTCGTTTTTGCTAAAGAATGTTTAGGTTTAAAGAATTTATTTTCTCATAAGAACTTAAATAACAGTTCACTTAAAATGAGATACAAAAGTGCTTACATCTAATTAATTATACATATTTGCCTCCGGTACATTACAGTGTACATACATGTTTCTTAAGATTTTTTTTAAAAATGTTTATATTGTCACACTTTTTTAACTCCTCCGGTAAATTATTGAACATTCGTGCTCCCTCAAACAATATTGTCTTTCGACCGTAATTAGTCCGTGCTCGTGCAGTCTTTAGTTGAAACTTGTGTTTACTTCTTGTGTTGTATGTTGTTGTTTTTTTATGTATTTGTATATTTGATTGTACGGAATTCGTAGTGATTTTTTTAATAAGAATGCAAGTGTAATATTTGTAAAGTTGTGTGAGATTTAGTAGATTAGTTTTTGTATATAAGTTCTTTGTAGGATATAGGTAGTTATAATGAAATAATACTTTAATAATTTTGTTTTGAAGTCTCTGTAGTGAGTTTAGGTTAGATTTAGCAGCTGATCCCCATACCTCAATTAGATATTCAAGGTTTGATTTTACTAAGGAGTTATATATAATTAGTCGGACTTTTTTCGGAATACAGTTAGTGACTTTCCGTAGCGCCCCTAATAGTGACATTAATTTTGTTTTGACGTGATTGATGTGCAGTTTCCAAGTAAGTTTGTCATCTACCCACAGTCCGAGATATTTTTCATGTGTAGATCTTTTGACTATTTCTCCATTGATCGTAAGCGGTGAGAACTCCATTAGTGGTTTATTTTTTGCGGAGATAATCATAAAAGATGTTTTTGAAGTGTTAATAGTCAACAAGTTATATTTCAACCATTCATTAAGTAGGTCAAGGTCTTTTTGAGCATCTTTTATAATGTTTTGCAAAGATTTATCAAAATAAAAAAGGCAAGTGTCGTCTGCGTACAACGTTAGGTGTCCTGTCAGCCCTATGTTAACAATGTTATTAATGTAAATTAGGAATAATAATGAGCTAATTATTGATCCCTGCGGACATCCGTATGTTATGTTTTGTGCCGAGCTAGTGAAGTTATCTATCTTAACAACTTGTTTTCTATTTTGTAAATATGAGCTGAGCATGCTGAAGGCGATACCTGTAATACCTATATTACGTAATTTCTGTAGCAGCTTTTGATGGCTTACAGTATCATAGGCTTTTTTTAGGTCAATGAAGATACCTACCACAACGTTTTTTTTATCAATATTACTTTTTATTTTAGTTATTAAATCTACTGAGGCTGTGAGGGTACTTGATTGAGGACGGAAACCATATTGTTGGTCAATGAAAAATTTTTTCTCAGTTAGATAGGCGTATAGACGGTTGTATAACACTCGTTCAAATATTTTAGAGACAACGGGTAAGACCGAAACTGGTCGATAATTGCTTGGGTCGATTTTACTTCCAGATTTGTGAATCGGAGTGACTCGCGCCACTTTAAGTGAGTCGGGGAATATACCGCGCATAAAACACATATTTATACAGTTAGTTAATCTTTCAATTATTATTTTTTTAAGGCATTTAATGGCTTTTGTACTGATTCCGTCCAGACCTGTACTAGTATTGCTGTCAAGATGGTCAATAATTTTAGATATTTCGTCAGTGGTGCAGGGGACAAATTCATTCAAAGTTACGTCGTGTGTGTAATTAGTGTCGTACATGAGAGTATTATCTGTGTTTATGTGGTACATGTTAGGTATTTCGTTCGCTAAGTCCGCGCCTATTGAAGCAAAAAAGCAGTTAAATACATTACAAATTTCGTTACCGTCTGTGACAAATCCCGAGTTTGACATTAGTTTGGGTGGAGCACTGCTGTCCTTAATTTTATTCGCTGCTAAGTTATTAATGAGTTTCCACATTTGCTTAGGTTGTTTGTAGCTGTTATGGAATAGGTTGTAGTAGTAATTTTTTTTCTGCGTCGTTATTAGGTTTTTAACTCTATCCTGTTCTTCATAATATTTCTTCTGTAGGTCGTCGTCTTTTGGGTGAGATTTCCTTTGTTGCCATAAATGGTTTCGTAGGTTGATTGAGTCTGTGATCTTTCGGTTAATCCAGTCTTCTTGTGGTAGGTTCAGGATTTTGGTTTTGTCTTCTTTATTTTTGTTTATTTGATCTGAGATAAATCTTTCTAAGTAGTAGTAGTCGTTTTCGTTATTGGTGTAGTCTGCTGTTAAGGCACTGTTGTATAATTTTTCGTAGTTAAGTGCTTTGTATTGGATCCTTTTGTTTATTTTTGGTGCCAAGCTGCCTATCTCCAGGAATATCTGTTTATGGTCTGATAGGCACGAGTCAACTATAGACATGCTAAATGCGTGATTATTTATGTTTGTACATATGTGATCTAGTATAGTGTTCGTTGTACTGGTTTCACGGGTGCTATACAGTTTATTTATTTTATTTAATATTTCGTAGCCGGTTTCCTTTATTTCATTTTGATATTTTGTGACGTGACTGTCTTTACTAAGTAGATCGATGTTAAAGTCTCCGAAAACAACCGTCCTTTTTCGTCGTTCTAATTGGGAGGTATAAGTGTCTAAGAAGTTGTTTACGTTGGATTCACCTGGTTTATATATCGCTCCGATGTTCAATGATAGTTTGTCTATATGTATCCATAGGTAGTGGTTACCCAGTTCGTATAACTCTTCTGTTATTTCGTGTTTTATACTTTCGTGTACATATATTGAAACCCCACCGCCTTTGCGATCATGTCTGTAGTTATAAATATGTTTATAGTTGGGTATCTGGTATAATTTTGCATCCGCTTCCGAAGTAATCCACGTCTCAGTAAAAATCAGTAAGTGTATAGTCATTGGTGTTGCTTTAATTATGCACTTTATCTCGTCAAGTTTGCCAGGCTTGCGGATGCTGCGCAAATTCGCGTAAAAGAATCGCAACGAAGATGAGTGGGAGGGTATATCTTCATATTTACTATGTTTAAAGGCAACAATCGAGGAACCTACTCTACAAGACTGTATGAGTAATTGTTTACTTATTAAAATTGGTGTGACTACAGCAATAATCGCCATGTATAGGTCACCCTCCACGAGAAATTTGGATTTCTTTCATAATTCCTTAAACCAGATATTTCTAGCGTTAAGCTCCTTTAAGAATGTTATCCTCACAGGGGATTTAAATATAAATATTGCTTCTGAAAACTGCGATGCAGGGACCCAAAATTACCTTAATATCTGCTCATACCACGGCTTTCTCCCCCCCCCGCTCACACATTGCCTACTCATCAAAGCGGTTCCTGTCTCGATCATATGATGATCAAAACCAGCTTATCATTAAGCTTGTTACTAACACAACAATTACTGACCATCACGCTGTCCTACTTTCCGTAAATTTAACGCTGCCTAAGGTAAATCGTCCCGTGACTAAAAGCAAATTAAACACAAATAAACTTGAATATGACTTATGCAACCTCGATTTATGTTTTGTTTACAATACCGCTGACGCTAATTTGGCTTTATCGTACTTAATAAAACATGTCCAACAAGCAATATTACGTAACACCACTGTTTCTATAGTGGATAAGAAAAGTTATAATATTAAACCATGGATTACTCCTGGACTAATTCGATGTATAAGACACAGAGATAAACTCCATCAGAGAACAAAAAGATTCCCTGATAATTTAATCATTCATAACACCTATAAAAGATACAGGAATTTCTGCAACAATCTGCTAAAGAATTTAAAAAATAATTACGATAAAAACGAATTAAGCAGAGCAGGTAACAACAGCAAGCAACTTTGGAAACATATTAAAAACGTGACCAATATCTAAACCGCGTGAATCAAATTCGAGTTTACTGCTTACTAATCCTTCGCCACTCCTGTCAGCTAACAATGTCAATAACTTTTTTGTCAATGTTGGGAAAACTCTTGCCGAACAGATTCCGAAACATTGTTGCGACCAACGTATCCAACAATCAAGCAAAATGTGTAACTTGAAATCTTTTGCTATGCTCGACACCGACGAAGACGAAATAACCCGAATTATTTCTGGTCTAAAAAATGATTGTGCTGTTGGATGGGATAACATAAGCAATAAGATCCTTAAACTCTATAAGCATATTTTGGCACCTCCCTTAACGCACATTTTTCGAATCTGTCTTTCCAATGGAATTTTCCCTAGATGCCTAAAGAAGGCAGTTGTAATCCCTGTGTTTAAATCTGGAAATAAGGACTTAGTTAATAATTATAGGCCAATATCGTTACTCCCCTCAATATCAAAAATATTAGAGAAAATTATAAACAATAGACTTGTGAACTATCTCGAACACAATAACTTCTTATCCCCTTCGCAATTTGGTTTTAGAGCTAAATTATCCACAGCCGATGCGGTACATAGTTTGACCGATTACATTTCAAAAGAACTTGACAAAGGGAACCAGACCCTGGGTGTCTTCCTGGATTTAGCCAAGGCCTTTGACACAGTGTCTGTTTCTGTTCTTCTGGATAAATTACATACTATAGGAATAAGGGGAACGCCACTAAAACTACTCGCTGACTACTTACATGACCGATACCAATGCGTCAGAATAGATACAACCTTGAGCGATGAGCAGAAATGTACGGGTTTCGGTGTTCCTCAGGGAAGTATTCTGGCCTCAACGCTCTTCCTGATTTATATTAACGACCTGTGTAACCTTAATATTAAAGCCGGCAAAATTATCTCATATGCTGACGACACGGCGTTAATTTTTAGCGCTAAAACCATTACCGAACTCTTCGAAATCGCACAACTAGGTTTTAGTACTGTGACAAATTGGCTTCAAACAAATTTACTAACATTAAATGCTGACAAAACAAAATTTATTCACTTCTCCATGCGCAAGCCCCAACTTAACTTTACTAACCCACACTTATATGCCCATCAATGTGGTAACCGCTCAGTCAACATGTGTAATTGTCCTGTTATCCTCAAAACAAACAACATAAAATACCTCGGCGTAATAATAGACGACACTCTGTCCTTCAAAAAACATATTGAAAGTCTCGTTAAAAGGGTGCGCAAATTAATATATGTTTTTAAAAAATTACGTACAGTCGCCAATTCGAAATTAATCACACAACTTTATTTGGCCCTCTGTCAATCAATAATTCAATACTGCATCACATCATGGGGTGGCGTACCAAAAACGAATCTAATTCCTCTTGAAAGAGCTCAGAGTTACTTCGAGTCACTTGTTTATGAAAATGATCTAGAAAACCGGTCAGTTAAAGGCTCCCACAAACAGTAGCAACGCGACAGTCGTAGAACAATTTCTATGTAAACTTCATAGAAATTGTTGGACAAGAATCGCGTCGCGCCTGTATGAAGAAGCTTTAAAGCGTATGTATTATTTAGATAAATATGCTTTTTTTCTATTTTGAATTTCCTAAAGCCAATATTCTTTCAGTAAAAATATTCATAAACAAAGAGGTAGCCAACCACGTATTCAACTGAATTGCAAATTCCTTATCATGCGCATAAGGAAAAAAAAACCTACAATTTATGATGATAAGCCTTCAAACGTTTAAATTTAAATACATAATGCGAATATTATTGTAATATAAAAAAACGAAAATATTTCTAACATGTAAGTACAGTAATATTTTAGTTGAGTAATAAAACAATGCGGATATTTCTAAACAATATGCGCATGTTCATTGTATGTACACACTGGTACTTTCCTATGTTTACTTTGCCCTTCTCTTTACAAATTAAAGTGGGTAAAAAGGTAAATATTCTTCAACGCACTTAAACGTTCTCTCAAAGTAAGTGGAATCTACATAAATGCTTGTTAAAGACTGACATACACTGTCGGAAATGTCAGTTTACCGGATATAATCACGTGGCACCTGTAGGCCTTACTCAAAGTGATATAAGTGTCGTGCACATTTACACAGAACGCTCTGCACGGTGGGCTGAAAATCGGCTTTCATAGACTTCAATTTGCAAGTGCCTGATTTTTTGCCGGATATAGTTTCTATTAATCCTACTAATATTATAAATGCGAAAGTTTGTGAGGATGGATGTATGTGTATGTTTGTTACCCTTTCACGCAAAAACTACTGAACAGATTTGGATGAAATTTGGCACACAAATAGTTTATAACCTGGATTAACATATAGGGTACTTTTTATCCCGGTAGTACGTTCCCGCGGGATATTTTCCGACTTCCACGCGGGCGAAGCCGCTGGCAAAAGCTAGTCATTACTATATACAAAAATTACACCCGAGTTAATTCTACTCAGAAACGAAGGCATTATAATTTTTTTACGAAAAATTATCAATCTTTCTTGGTATTTTCGGAAATTGGTTGGAAGCAAAATTAAATATTGATTGGTCGAGTTGTGTGCAAACTTTAGTTAATCAAGAACCAACTGTTGATGAGATACCAAGAGCACCCTCAGTCTAAACTATATCCAGCACTTGCAAATAAAAATACCTAAGTCTATGAAAGCCGTTTTTCAGCCCACCGTGCGCTGGCAGGATGTGGTTAACGAACTATCCACCTCCTATCTTGCCGTCTGTGCCCCAAAACGTACATTCAATGTGACCTTTGCGACCACCGATAATGACCGTGGAAGTGGCGAAGTTTTACGACAACGAAATCATGCCAGAGGATACGACGAAGATATGTAGAAGCTCCTCCAAATCCTTTAGGATAATCGTATAACTGTGTGGTATCGGACGTAAAGGATAGCGCCATGCCATTTCTTGCTGTGGGTGTAGTAAGAGGTGACTAAAGGACTTACTAGAGAATGGGTAGCAGTGTTCTCTATGCATTTTACCATCATACTGCGATCGCCAACCCGCCTGCCAAGCGTGGCGATTATGGCAAACCCCGCCAAATAGAAAAAAAAGAAAGAACGAGGCCTATGTTCAGCTGTGGACGGATTTCGGCTGAAATGATGAATTGTATAACACGTTTGCAAAGACAATATAAACGATTTCGACAGTTTCAGCATTCATTGCCTTATTTACGTTGTTCAGCAGGCGATCCTTTAGATTGTCATTAAAAGTGTGGGGATCAGAAGCCTACGTTTGTATGATAATGGGTTTAAAACTGGGTGTGTTTTAGTTGATTATTTTATGGACTTAATACGAGGATAGCTTACGTTTAGCCCTCCCTGTTCAGATGATTAAGAAGCTAGTCGGCTGAAAGAAAATAAAAATAAAACTTACCTTCAAATATATTCTGAATGATGAGATAGCTCTGGGTGACAACGATGAGTAACGCGACGTGTGTCCAGGCGAAGAGGCTGAACTGTCTCATGTAGTACTTCTTGACGAGAGACAGCACGAACCAGACGAAGCCCACGCAGTACAGACTGAACGAGATGAAGCGGTGGTACGTCACCAGGAACTTCAGGTAGTCCTGTTGAGGATATGAGGGAATTAGTGTTATGTAGTATTAATTATCGGGGAGGTTATTTTTTAATGATAACGCTTTAATATGCTGGCCCGAGTTTATAGGTACAGTTACCAAATGACTTAAGTAACCAGGGTCGTCAATATAGATGAAGTTTAGTAAGAAAGCAATGTATATTATTGAATAAAATTTAATTTGTTAATGAACTGTTTGTTTTCTATTAATTAAATCAAACTTTATCAGAAAACATCTATCAGTTTTTTAAGGAACTTGAACCATATCCGACGACACTTATAACACAGCCCGACGTGACTCTTGCTCCTTGAATGAGAGTAGTCATTCCCCGTAGATTTTGGGTAACTGAATTCAAATTCAGCCTCGGAATTGCTCCATCACATCACATTTTTTAGATATTCTAACCTAAAAGTGCAAAAAACAAGATTTTAGCGTGTTTTCACCGTTCACATACATTCGATATACAATTTACTACTATCATTCAAGGAGCAAGAGTCACGTCGGGCTGTGTAATTACTCTTGGTGACCGTACATGTATTGGTAAACTTGCTGTTGCTCATGACTTCTAGTGTATATTTTGTACTTCATTTTTAATAAAAATTACAATGATGAAAAGAAGCCTATGTCGTTTTCCAGGTCCCAGGGCTACCAAACATAACGATCGGTTTTATAGTTTAGGCTTGAAAAGGTAACAGAACAGAAAGTCAGAACGAATATTTTTAACCAGTCAACATGTTGAGTGCCTTAGGGATATGGGTACTTTTATCTAGATGAGTGCCTTAAGAAAGCGAAAAGAAACTCTCGAATCTCTCAATGTCCGAATTTTATCGTGTAAAACCTACGGGTTTTCTTTTAGTTCAACGAGATATACATCGCTTGCGCATTCAGCATTTTGGTAACAGACTCTAATTTTGATATTTGGAATAGGTTAGGAAATGTTTCGTCCTGTTTTACACCATGTTCCTGTCCTTGTTTCATATTAAATACTTGGGGTCGCCAAGCCATTGTTTTTCCAGGCTGTTTCATTACTTTCCTGTGTGGACTAATCGTTACAAAACGCTTTGATAGGTGGAAATTAATGACTGTCTGAGCACATTGGCCGTTGCAATGAGGTCAACCAATTAGTTAATTGCTTGCTTAATCCGATAATGCAATTTAGGTTAGTATACATATTTAAAGCGTTAACTTTAACCGTAATTTGACCGGGCTTCCCTTAGAATCAATTCATTATCTACTCGTTTAGTTATTGGTTCTTCGGTCTTCTCTCCCTTGAGAAATATACGGTTTAGTCTATTTGCGTTAAGAAAATAGTGACTCATCGTTGTCACTCCGCTTAGCCACGCCCCTTGACCAATTAGATCATAGTAAATTTGAACGTACTGTCAGAAGGGCTTACTGCCGCTGGTCAATGTGAACACGGATGAGTCACTTTTCTTTGCGAAAAGACTACGGTTCGAAAAGACTATGGTGGTAAAATTGGCGTTAAATTAGCCCTCCCATCAAGTCCTACCTACAAACGCAATGACTGAACTATTTAATTATGCAAATGTTTGGTTAAAATAATAAATTATACAATAATATCCATTCATCGATTAACTATGTTATCGTAAGCGTTAATTCTTGAGAATTGACGACCCGACGCTAACGCTTATCATGATAGCAAAGTATCGAATACAATCATTGTCTAGGATCCGACTAGGAATGTTTTACGTCATACCGCACCAACCACGATCAACCTCACAATTACACCACTCCGTGCCTCGGAAAGCACGTTAAGCCGTTGGTCCCCGCTGTCATTCTTGGATCTCACGGTCACGGTTCGTCTGAAGCCCTAAAGTCTGACAAGCAGTCATACCAAGCGGTATCGTACTATCCAATTACTGGGTGGTGAACATCAGATAGGTAGTCGCCCCATATAAAATACTGGTATTCAACTGCATTCGGTTAGACTGGAAGCCGACCCTAACATAGTTGGGAAATGACTAGGCAGATGATAACATAGCCTCGTAGAAGTTAGGTTACATCAAAGTAAAATTTAAGCAGCTAAAATGGTATCCTGTGAATGTGATGATGAAGTCCTATCTCGGGGAGATAAAGTCTTATCCTGCCGACTAAAACATTAAACATGGTGTAATTGTTATAACTAATGTTTTAAGATGGTCACCCATCTAAGGAGCAACCGCGGCAAGCGGAGCTTAACCTGATCGAAAGAACCGTGCAGCTGTTATTATCACAAGTCCCCACCGTGGTATATGTTTATAACATTCTTTGAGACGACAGGTGTCAGTGACCTGTTTTGATCCGAAATCACAGGCCTGTGATAAGTTTATCAGTACATTTAACGAATAATTATATAAACAAAACTAATGACTCACAATCTCAGTCATTTAATCAGCCGTTTATCATAATTACGTCGTACAAATCACGCGTGATCCATTGATTGATAATCGAACGTTACTCCGGGTCAACGCTGGTTGATTCCAGCAGTTTCATATGAAATAAATAATAGTTTAAAAAAAAACTAAAAAACACGCTTTATATAGAAAACCAAACTAAAAAATAAAAAATAAATTTTAATAAATTTGAAATAAGAATAGTATAAAAAATCGAATAAATGTAAATGAATAATAGTGTAAGAAAGAAAAAAATGTTTTATTTCAAAAAAAGCGTGGGGTGCTTTTTAAGATATTATCGAAAAGATAATCCTTCTGATCATATCTGTCAATGAAATATTATTAACTATTGACACCATGCACCCCACGCTTTTTTTGAAATAAAAAATTTTTTTCTTTCTTACACTATTATTCATTTACATTTATTCGATTTTTTATACTATTCTTACTTCAAATTTATTAAAATTTATTTTTTATTTTTTAGTTTGGTTTTCTATATAAAGCGTGTTTTTTAGTTTTTTTTTAAACTATTATTTATTTTCTACTTTTTAGTTTAGTTTATTTATAAAACCGTGTTTTTTTTAAATTATTAATCTACTTTCAATTCCATGATAACTATAAGTAACTGTTGGCTGTTATTGGTCATTAGCTACATCCAAAATGCACACATGTTCAAAATTATAGACACGTAGCTCTTTTTATGTGTGTGTCAAGTCGACAGGAACGAACGCGGAGTGCGTTCGTTCCTGTCGCTCAGTACGCCTCCGTCCCGCTTCGTTTCGAGTTGTTCAGTGCACTATTCAAAACTATCGAATAAATACATTTCATTATATATAGGTATTTAATAATTTTATTTCATAATTCATAACAAATATAAACCTAAATTTACAATGTATAAAAAAATATGTAGGTATCTGTAATAGACTATTATTTACAAATTTTCAAAATAATGCAAAAATCGCCGGCATACGGTATTAGACTAGTTCAAAAACGCGCGGCGTTCAAAGTGTTAACACTACTTAAGTTTTAGGAAATTATCCTGACAAGATTCCATGGCCAGCAACTGGTTTATAAAACAAAGTAAGTATTCAATCGTTCTTTTTTTTTTAGTACAATCGCAAGTAGTCAAACCATGAAAACTTTTACAAAAGTTTGAAACGGAACGCAACTGATGGTTGACGTTGACACTTGTGACGTTTGACAATTCAAGGTACAAAATAAAAATAAATACAAGTCTGTTATTTATCATTGTACATAGAAACTTAATTATATTCATCATCATATCTAATTGGTTTCTTAACTGTACGCCCTGATAGTGTCACATATGGTGCTGAATGGTTGGGGATATTATTCTTTGTCCTAATTTCGTTTTCTTTTTCAGGTACCTACTGCTACAGTCAACGGAGGAGTGGTTGAAGTTGGTTTCAATATGTGTTCGCGATTTCTACGGAAAGATCCTTGAGGAGAAGTGATAATATAGCTATGAGGAAGACTATCTTTTTCTGATATTATACCAGGAACCCAAGTGGTTTGTGTTTAAAATAGATTTTGTCACCTATGTCTAGTGTTGGAAGTGTTTTTGTGTTTCTATTGTAATAAAATGCTGTTTTTAACTGTTGTTTTTTAATTTTCTTCTCTACCTTACTACGATATGAATTTAGTGATGTCATCATCTATGCTAGGCCAGTACACAGTTGTCTTTGCATGGCGTATGCAACTGTTTATACCTTGAAGTCCTTCATGGACCAATTTTAAAATGTAATCATGCATAGTGCTAGGAATAACTATGTTGTTGCCATTAAATAACATTTTATTGAGAACATGTAGCTGATCTTTTAACTATTGTAACCATGACAATCGTAAAAACTAGGCAACTTCTTTTACCAAATCTTCGACCTGTTGAGACTTGTAGAGCAGCTCGTCGAAGTTATTAACGCATTCTCTCGTCACGCGTTTTCTAATACGCGTGTTAAGTAGACCGTATGCCATATCCAATTGAACCTTCTCTGAGAGGTCATCCTTTGGGAACTTGGCTAATATTGTACGTACCTTAGCAATAAACAAGTCAGTGTTTTCATCTTCTTGATGATTAATATTAAAGAGTTTACGGTATAGGCGATGTGGCGGGTCATGTTCACCGAAGGCGCATTTTATTCTGGTGACGGCTTCCGACCACGTGCTGGTTGACTGCTTCACACCTTGCCACCAAACTGCAGCAGGTCCTTCAAGTAACATCGAAAAACTGCGGAGAGCATTCGATGCTATAAAGCTAGCGAGAGTTTCTTGAGACATTGTAATGTTCACGGCGGCCGCGTCCGCGGCGCCATTCGAGTCCGAGTTTTCTTCTGACCGTGTTCTTGGCATTTGGGTCACTGAAGACACAGGATAAACAAGAAGAACACACTCCTAGGTTTGATAATAGTCCCCTACGGTTATTTTTTGTGATCGTTGCAAGTTATTTCGCGATCTGCACTCCGTAATACACTACACGAAATACGTACACACGTTGGGCAGCCCCTTATAGCGTCGGTGGGGAGCAAATTAGGACTCACTTATTACAATAACAGTTTATTGTTCAAGAAAAACAAATTTAACACAAAAAAAGTCTTGACAAACTCACTTATTAGCTAGATTTTTATATTAAGCGCGAGCAGTTACCGCTCGAACGCGTCACAGATGTACGCAGTGTTACCAACACCCAAAAATATTTACCCCTAAAGCTTACGTTAAAATCCCTAAAATTGCCTCAATTACTAAAAAAATCCCCTAAAAACTAACAACCAACGAATGTTCAGTAATCATAGACCGGCACAGAGTAGTAATATTTATCTAATTTATTACGCGACATTTAATTATCATCCACTCTGCATTCTTAGTATCGAACAACCGTACTAGATGTCGCTAATACTTTTATTGTAATCATAAACATAATGAGAAAAATATAAGATGGCAATAAACCCCTAAGAATACCCCTAAAAATAGAACGCCCCTAAAAAAATCCCATCCCTCTTATTTACCCCCTAAATTTGGGGGAAAATCCCCTAAGTTGGTAACCCTGGATGTACGTCAACTAACTAGCGCCCTCTAGCGGACAGCATACAAAAGACGCTCAGGCAAGTTAAGCCTGTCCTGGTAATCCTGGTCAGGATAATGGCACAAATTTATGAAATTATTGCATTGTCATCGGTCCTTGACAGGTGTGCAAAGTTTGAATGAAATCTGTTCGTTTAAAGTGGGTCAAAATCGCGCTATAAGGAGTCGGTTACAAACAAACATACAAACATACTAACATACAAACATACAAGTGAAGCTAATATAAAGCGTGTAAAATATTTATTTGTAAAAAACATGCATCATAATTTGTAGAAAATGTGATTAATCAAGAATATGACTATGGTGATCATGATTATGTAGGAAGAAAAGGTACTGAAAAAGCAGACTTATTCTTCGATTTAACATTATGTAGTGTTCTGGACTTATTTGAGTTACTAAACCCGGCAAGTATTAAAAATACGTATAAAACACGTACAACAAACATACGTATTAAATATATAAGTATATTTATCAGTTGTCTGGTTACTATAGTACAGGCTCTGCCTAGTTTGGCATCAGATAACGGTGTGTTGGTTGTCCTAAGATATTTATTTATACGTTTTAGGTGAATGAATTGCATCGACCTCAGCGCGGTTTGACCAGACTTGATTAATCGAATGAACCTCGAGATTTGCACTAGCCTCTGAAGCCTCATATTTCATGGTGCTACAGAAACCATTTCAAATCAAAGGAGTAGACCAGAGGGCGCCGTAATGGTAGGGAAGAGGTGCCCTTAGGATTGCGAGCCATACCGGATATGCATCCTATAGTAGGCATTGGACTAGTGAAGAGACGGTTGATATTTTTCTTTGGGATCTTTTAACGATGTCGTAGCCGCAAAAGTTTTTGGTGGGTATAAAAAAACCCGAAAATAGCTTCGAAAGGTATGTTTTGATATAGCCGTTATCGTAGGCTTGCATTTTCCACCTTGAGTAGCTTCTAAAAATAAAACAGGGTGATTTCGTACCAGTACACTAAACACAAAATTTTCCTTTCACCACGTTCTGAACGGAAACGAATTAATGAATGCAAGCTAATCTAATCAGTGGATCGTACGATCGATGATTACTATTAGCAATAGAGTTCGATGACAATGCACAAACCCGCAATAAAATATTCAAACGAGATAAGATTACATAAGGTATTCGTGATTATTTGTTTAATCAAAGTAATCATGCCGTTCCAAGAAGGATTATCTAAATCGATACTGACGTAAAGCGTTCGAAAGTGACTGATTTAGATACATGTAGCATTTGTTACTGTACACCTGGTTTACAAATCTCACACAAAAATATTTTTCTTACAGATTGTCAGTCATGCCAAGTGATTTCAAAGGCGGATCAATGTAATTCAATCAGCCAACCACATTAAAATGAATAAAATATTTTCGTACCACTGTGCGACTTAAACACGCACTTAAGTCACGCTGTTCTGTGACTTAATTAGTATTTTTTTTTCACAGAAATCGTGACTTAATTCGAGCTAAACAATAATGGGACAACTTAAGTCACACGCTTATGTCACACGGGTTAAAGTAGTATGCAATAATGGACTACTTAAATCACACATATCTTAATCTATGTACTATATTGTGTTCCTTTCAGAGGCCTCGTATTTCAGCAGTGTGATAACAAAAAATAACAATTTTAAAGGAATATTCCAAAAATGTCTTTGCTATCCTCACAAAAGTTAGCAGGAAAATGACAGATGATATTTTCTCTTCCCGGAAAATTGTTAACTTTACACTCGGTTGGAGCCGAGGTCTTTAGCGCTGAGATAATAGAAATTTCGTGAAAGCTCCTTTTTCTTTGAAATTGGTGTAAGAATATTTACAAAAATATTATCTGCCCTTTTAGTAGTTATTTTATAATCTCATCGCGTTTTTTTTTTCCTTTTTTTGTCGTTCTAAATTGAACGGACTAAGTATCGTTTGTAAATCTAAACCAACGTTTCTGTAACGTACCGACCGTTCCGGGTGGGAAATTCTATGAATGTAAATTATCTTTAGCTGGGAAGTTACGATTAGGTCATCAACTCAGCCTATCGCAGTCCACTGCTGGACATAGGCCTCTCCCATATTGCGCCACAGCACCCTGTCCTCCGCCTTTCGCATCCAGTTTGCCCCAGCCACTTTCTTTAAGTCGTCGGTCCACCTAGCTGGGGGGCGTCCCACGCTACGCTTGCCGATACGCGGTCTCCACTCCAGGACTCGTCTGCTCCATCGGCCATCGGTCCTTCGACAGACATGGCCAGCCCACTGCCACTTCAGTTTGCTTACTCTGCGAACTATGTCGGTAACTCCAGTTCTTTTCCGGATACTTTCATTTCTGATTTTATCCTTCAAAGAAACTCCGAGCATAGCCCGCTCCATAGCGCGCTGAGCAACCTTGAATTTGTGAACCAACCCAACTGTCAGTGTCCATGTTTCGGCACCGTATGTCATTACGGGCAGGACGCACTGATTGAAGACCTTAGTCTTCAGACATTGCGGGATTGGCGACGAGAAGACTTGACGAAGTTTCCCAAACGCTGCCCAACCCAACTGGATCCTCCTGTCGGCTTCCTTCTCAAAGCTGTGTCTGCCGCACTGGATGACTTGCGATACTTTTACGATTAGGTACCTACATGTAATTCTGACTACTTACAGTTGGCAAAAAATATCTCCAAACAAAAAAAAAGTAAATACTTAATAAAATAAAATAAAAATTGAGAAATTCTTGCGTTTTGTAATTTGAGGAAGTCCTTTTATACGTAACTAGCTTTTGCCAGCGGCTTCGCCCGAGTGGAGCTCGGAAAATATCCCGCGGGAACGTACTATCGGGATAAAAAGTAGCCTATGTCCTTTCTCGGGCTCTAAACTCAGATATAATGTGAAGAAGAGTGAAGTGATGGTGTTTAAGGCTGGTAATAAATCCTTCGCTAATGTGCCTCCCTTGTATCTGTGCGGTGCCAGCTTAAACAGAGTGTCTCACTTTAAATATCTGGGTCACTGGGTCTCAGAAGATTTATGCGACAACGCTGATTTGGAGCGGGAGCGCAGGGCGCTGTCTGTACGCTGTAACATGCTGGCCCGCAGGTTCGCACGGTGTAACGAGCAAGTCAAAGTGACCTTATTTAAGGCATTTTGTCAATCTTTTTACACCTGCAGCCTGTGGACCAAGTACACGCAGCGTACATACAGCGCTCTGCGAGTCCAGTATAATAACGCGTTCAGGGTGCTGTTCGAGCTGCCTCGCCACTGCAGCGCTTCAGCAATGTTTGCGTTGCGAGGCGTGGATGGCTTTCATGCCATCATGCGAAAGCGAAGCGCTTCTCTCATGAAGCGCATGCGTGACAGCTCGAATAGCGTTCTGAGTGTGTTCGTACGCTGTTCGGACGCTGGGACTCGCATATGTGGCAGCACTGGATGCGACTACACACTGTGGGTGGTCGCGTCCAGGGCTTGCCATAAAACTGGCACTCCTTTGCGATCCCACGTTTTGATTTTCTTTGTATGTACTAACAATAGATTTATAAGGTTTTTTGTGTTACTAACAACAATATGGACAGTGTCTGAAATAAACGTCTTAAATTAAAAATTAAACTATCTGTGTACCAAATTTCATTTAAATCGGTTCAGTAGTTTTAGCAGGAAAGCGAGACAGACAGACAGATAGACAGAGTTACTTTTGCATTTATAATATTAGTGTGGAAGTGTGGATTAAGTTCAGTACCTATATGCATTACAAAAGTTTGAACTTAAATGTCAGATTTAAGGGAGTAGACACATCGCTAGAACTTAAGCCGTCACACAATATCGAAATCGGGGGCACGACCGCTGGGTTTTTATTTATAATAATAGACATGATCACGACTAGACACATTAAGAAAATAACACAGAAAGATAATCAAAGTTCACTCACCGTCCTATTAATGACGACTCCGAAGTAATCAATGAGGTTCTCTCCGTAGAAGAAGTAGTTGGAAGTGAGGAGGAAGTACCAGGAGAGGGATCGGAACCATGGCAGACCATGCACGCGGTAGACCGCGTAACCGATGTTGATGATCTCTTCGAAGCATTTCACTTGGACGCAGAGGACCTGGGTGGAGGAAAAATTTAATTACTTACTGTTGATTGATAACATTTTTTTATTTCTTAGAACGATATCTACTTTCGCACTTCGTTGATTTTTATATTTCCAAGTTATCGATAGCACAATGCTAAAATTTTGAAAAATATCATACATTACATCGTATGTTGTCTACACAGTTATATTGCAGTTTGCCATTTATGAAAAAAAGAACGTCTTCCAAAAAAACATCAACCTACAAGGTCGTAGGTTTTGTATTTTCATTTTTGTCACCGACTCCTGAAATTAAAGCTATTTTTTACTTTGTAGTGTTTTTTACAGAAATCGGTTGTTTTTTTATAACACTTATGTGGCAATAAGTCACCAATTTACATCTGACAGATCATTGACCTCTTGTTGAAAAAAAAATCGTTACTAACTTTTTATAATATATGAATCATGTAATTTACCGGCTAGATACCGAATAATGTTTTTATTCAATAAACTAGCTGCTGACCGTGGCTTCGGCCGCGTGGATGTCGGAAATTATCTCACGAGAACGTGCTAGCGAGACAAAGAGTAGGTAGCCTAAGTTAGTCACTACAACATCAGCTATCTGCCAGTGAAAGTCCCGTCAAAATCGGTTCAGCCGTTTCAGAGATTAGTCGGAACAAACATAGTCAGCAAATGGACTATTTTTTTTTTCGTACCGTATACCTACTTTCGTATGCATTTAGTAAACAGGTGTTAGTTTGATATTACAAACAGATTCTTCGATTTTATTTATTGTATGGATTAGTATAACATTTCCCAATCATTACTTAACGTATACATGTATTTTGAAGGTCGCGTGGCAACGGATATTTGTTGCGGCATACCGCCACGGTCGGTTGGTTGTAGTTGGTCAAACTTGTGCGCCTAACGTCATCATTAGAACTTAACACTGTTGATTTTTACGTTTTAAATAAATTTCGCTTTACTCTTGACGACGACTGAAATATGCCTTTTTTCTGTGTGTGGGAAATTATGAAATGATGTATCTCGCTTTGTGCGGAGCGGGAGGGCATGTCAGCCTTTTACTGACTAAAACCCACCCGTGTTCCTTCAGTTGCCTGTATATAAACCACTAGTTCTCCGATCAAGAATAAATGTAGGTCTCGAGACCGTCAAGGAATAAATCATTCAAGTCTTAATAAATACTATATATAGGTACACTTATATTGTACAAATAAGGAAGTAAAATTAAATATTCTTTGAATGGATTGAATGTATCACATTCATGATGTTTTTTTTTTTTAAACTAGCAACAGGAAAATGTAATCTAAAATAAAATGTATGGCCTGGCCTAAGCATATTTTATTATTTAAGAACTAGCTTTTGCCCGCGGCTTCGCCCGCGTGGATGTCGGAAATTAACGCAGGAGGACGTACTACCGCGGTAAGATGTGTTAATTCAGGTTATATTATAGGTAATAGCTGTTACCCGCGATTTCGTCCGTGTGGTTTTTAACAAAAAGTTTTTCATAAAAACTGTCTTTGAAAACTACGCTGACATACGTCACAAACTACGCTGACATACGTCTCAAAATTCAGCGTGTTTTTCGTTTTTTTTAAACTATTATTTATTTTTTCTAAAATAAAAGTAGCCTAAGTTACTCCTTGTTACATCAGCTATCTGCCAGTGAAAGTTCTGTCAAAATCGGTCGGCAGCCATTTCAGAGATTAGCCGGAACAAACAGACAGACATACAAAAATTGTAAAAAATGTTGTTTTGGTATATGTACCGTGTATACATCCATATACACTTAGTAAAAAGTGGTTATCTTAATATTAAAAACAGACACTCCAATTTTATTTATTTGTATGTATAGATGACATCAGATTGCTTGACTTATTTTGGCAAACAAAAATATGGTTGGAGGTTTACTCCAACAGCCAAGGCTAAGTTGTAGATTTAAAAAAAATATACATGTATCATACAACTTGTTTTCAACAGAAGTCCGAAATGCTCAAAAGAACACTGTTACTGATTGAATAATACATTACTTTTTTTTACCAAAATGTTAAGGTACACAAACGTAAGATTATCATTGTTGGTACATCTGAGAGAGAAACTTATGGTAAAAGGTTAGATAGGTCAAAATTTCTATCTATATTTGGTTTTTGTGTGTCTGAAGGCAAATAGCAAAAACAAAACCTTTATATTGGCACCTACAACATATGCCAGTAGCCGACAGCCCGCTGGTTAGGTATCTCGTCACCTGCACACTGTCTGTGTTATTAGTTAAGTACTAACACAGGTTAAGACTATTGTTACTAACCCAATGGATTTTTGTTATCAGAACAAATAAATAAACATGGGATCCTGAACGGCTGTACTGCTACCTGAAAACCTACAATAATAATGCAGGTATCCTTAAAGAAACATAAATAGAAACTTACAGTGATCATGAGTGCCAGCGGTCCACCATAGATGAGCAGGCAGAAGGCTGCAATCATCAACCAGGTGAAGATACCTCGGATCACCCAGTTTCTCCATCTACATAAAAAATGTTAGTTGTGATAAAAAAAATATACTTCATTAATTTCATAGACTCAATGCAGAGGATAAATAATCAAGAAATGCTTCTGTGAGCCGATCCCTTACTGCAACCATGGAGGAAGAATAGTATTCTCTATGAAGCAGTACGAGCACAGTATTGTAAAACATGTGCATTTAAAATAATTGAATTGAATTTGAATGAAATATTAATAGATCACCTTTTCGCTATTTTCAATTACTATTGCTGATCGTTTGTCTTTTACGTTTATAGTTCCAACACACAGGCTGAATTTAATGTTTAATATTATTTTATGGTTTTATTAGTTTCTATATTATGTACTGAAGGAAAACGTTCTACTTCTTTTCAATGACTTTTCTGTTAAACTATAACAAGACTGTTAAATAAGTACATTTTCTTTGCTAGCTTGACTTATTTTTAGTAATATACAAATAATAATAATATAGTCTCAATTTTATACTGAAAACTAGTTTAAACCAGTTACATTTAAATAACTATGAAAACATTCCAATTGACCTTATACCATGATGGTATGCCACGTTAAAAACCTGTTTTGTACGAAACATTACATAAAAATATGAATATTTTATTTAATAGTATAAGGACCAAATTAAGGTTTTTACCAAGTAAAGATACAAAAAGCAAGTTGATTTTCTTTGTTTTAATTAAATAATTATTATTTGAGATTTTGATATTAATTTCAAGTGAAATTAAATTTAGAAACAAATAAGTAATTAAGAATTTTACACACCAGTCTGCACTTATTGGAATTTACAAATTCTGTGTTTAGTTAAAGAATAAAAAAAATAAAAAGATTTTTAGTTAGATATATTCAGATTTCTGACATATTAGGAATCAGAGCGGCGTTAGGCTGGTATGTAACTATCGTCAAAATCTACAAGAAGAACACTATTGGGGCACCACCCAGAACATAATATTTAAACAATAGACCTTCTACATCAATTTTATAAATAGAACGTCACTATAGAAGAAGAAAAAACTGCTTTATTACCTTGACGACAGTCCCGAAAGCGCGGAGTCAAGGATTTCCGGAGTCTTATCCGTTCCCTGAGGTAAAGACTTCGCCATTTCATCTACATACTTCTCTTCTATGTTCTTCTCTTCCTCCGAATCAACCTAATGATTAGGCAAAACATTAACAATAAATGGGAATTAAATTAAGAACTGGTTTTTATGTGAGAAATAACAATAAAATAGGAACGTACGTGATCAGATTCGCCAGCGTTTTCCAGTTTCTCGTTACCATCACCTTCGCCGCGCCGATGTCTCAACTCGCTCATGTTCGTACTTTCTTCCCAAACAATTTGACACTAACAACAGTAGATTTTACACAAAACACTGCACTAACGAGTTTATTTTAATCCATTTATGCAAGAAAAATATAGACTCCGAGAATGTTTTCCAGCGACTTGTCAAACGAAAAATCAATAATGTTTTTTTTTTAAATTCAGTGTTGCATCTTTCTCAAAACCGCCAGCATGGTAGAATTTACTATTGGAATAAACATCAAAATGGTACTAACGAAAATTATTATCGTACCTAACAACTGTCAAAATATTTTTAGCGTTTTTGTATGTGAATCAAAGGATCGCCCTTTGTATAAATAAAATACATGGTAGCATGGGGGTAATTAATGGTTTATGAAAATGTGTATTTACATAAGTGTACAAGCTATTATTGAATAAGCTTACTCGAATCTGGTTATATTGAAATTTAAGTAATTGATATGAGTAGGGGCTGTCCAGAAACAACAATTTAAAGCATCAATAAAGCGGGTTCTTTTAACATAATTGAAGAAGTAGATCCTTCATAACGTGTAATTTTATCATTTTATAAGATCTGGCCAAGACGATTCAAAAACAAAGGTCAGTTTAGTCGTTATCGTATTTATATCGGTTGATATAAAACTCCCTCTAATTTATTGAACTTATTCGAATTGTATGCTTACCATCACAAAGTTTTAAAAAAAACTTTTTGTCTTACTATCGAACCCTTCTCAATGGATAAATGGAATAAAAGTAGTTTTTTGGAAAATGAGTTTCGGCAACTTTCTAATTGTAAACGTCAAACTTTCTAAACGTAGTAAACGTAAACATGGCGAGTGATTCGGATGATTTTGATAAAAATATTGAAAATGTAAGCTGTTTTCTAAAGAAACACTAAAATTCTATAAAATAACAACATGTTACTTTTATGCACTTTATATTTCCAGCTTAAAAGCAACGTTAGAGCGTCCTTCGCGCGGGTGTACGCTACACTCAAGGCGAGGGAATTAAAAACTGTACGACAATTGGATGCAATACGTAAACAATGCCAAGACGACAAAGACTTGAAGAGAAATTGTGTTCAAAATATTCATATATGTTTCGATAACGAGTCCACACTGTTAGAAAATGTAAGTAATTATGGTGTTATTGATTTTGAGAAGCTAAACTTTGATAGCAACACATTTACATTAGAAGATTATGTCAGTCCTGAGGATGACCACATGTACTCTTATAAAACTATTGAAGAGGCAACTAAGGATGTTGAAGAAGGAGATAAGGACCTAGAGGCTATAGAGGAGGCTGCCCTGAAGCAGATTACGGCTACGGACAACTGTGTGTGTCATGTAGATATTAGAGCAGAAGAAGTATCAAAAAAATTTAGAGATTTAGAAATTAGCACGTCACCAGTCAAAGTATGTGAGAGTAGTCACAGTAGTTTTGATAACAACGAAGTAGAATGTCCTGAGAGTATAACGGAGGATGATAAAAGTGACATTTCTGATCCTGATGTTAAGAAAATAGACCCGACAGATGATTGGCTGAACTCAATAAAAAGTCAGACTGAAACTGAGCCGTCACAAGTAACTGATGTAATGGAGCACAGCACTATAGCTTGTTTATAGCAGAATATAGTAGTAGTAGTAGAATTGAGAAGAATTTACATTTTACCAATTAGAAAAATATTGTAATAAAATTTTATATTTTGTATAAGTCTTGGTTTTATTGAGAACTGGATTACTTTGAGCTTCTGTGTACTTAAATTGTCAGATTGTATCAGTAAATAAACCAGGTATTGTTTATATTTTATTTATTTCAAAATTCACTATACTCCATTTGTTTAGGTAGTTAACTAAATGTAAACAATCTTAACATGTCTTTTATATAAAAAAACAGTCTAAAAATTGAATCTAAAAATGTTTACAATTAGGTATTTACTTAAACCGATGTTAGGTAAGTAACTTAATTTAAATAATATTTGTTGGTCTTTTATACGATTTATTTTATATAAAAAGACATATCAAGATTGTTTACCTTTAGTTAACTACCTAAACAAACGGAGTATAGTATTAATTTCACTGTCGTAGTCCTATCTACACTCTTAGTTTAGTCATTAGCTGTATTTAATTCGTAAAAAAATTCCACTTGTAATTATGTTCAAGCAGTTTGGGGTTGAAATTAGGGCCATGGGGTCCGAGTGCTAACTTAGATTTTGAGACATTGTCATACAGGCGGTTGACTGTTGATGTTACCAAAGAACTGGTCTAGTTTTTGGTTAAAGCAACAGCGTTTGCCATACAACGTGGCAATGCTGCCAGCCTTTTGGATACTTTTCCTATTGGCAGCTATGAGGATGAATTTTTTTGATGTCCTATGAATCTTTTTCCTCATTGTTATAATAGACTTAAGTTTTAATTTGTATTATCTTAATTTCTTAATCAAACTGTGGACCAATCTGTTTATAGATGGGTGGAGACTTATAATATACTGTATGTCTGTTATCAAACTGATCAGAAAACCCAATGAAGTTTTTTGTACATAGAAAATAATAACTTGGCATCTCATTTCCATAAAATATACATTCAAGGTATTTTTTGTTTCATTATTATTTTCTGCCTCGTTGGTCTAGTGGTAGCAAGCGCTACTGCTGAGCTTGAGGTCCTGGGTTCAATTCCCAGGTCAGGCAAATTGTTATTGGGTTTTTCCATCTGGAATTTCTCAACAGCAGCCCGGAGTCTGGATTTGTGCCCGCTTGATGGCAATAGGCTCGCCCTCTATTACATGGGACTTAAACGTAACAGGCGAAATGTGGGTGTACTACTATAGGTACACCTCTGCCCAACCCTTCACGGAAACAAGGCGTGATGTTATGTGTGTTATGCTTGTATTATTTTCACTGGACTCAAATCAGAAGGGGAAAAAATATGCGGTGAGTAATTTAATGGCCCCATTGAAAATAGGACTGTGTAACTATAGTTTAAAGTAAAAAAAATTGGTTGCCTGTAAAGTCGGTATACGGGCGAAAGTTTTACGTGACAACGACTTTGAGTGGTAAAATAATTTTGGTGGGTGTGTATGCCTATCTCTCTCACTCTCTCTCTCTCGCTCTGTCTCTCTCGCTCTTAGGCGGGCTAACTGTGCTCGAGTGGAAGGGACGCGTGCCTTTCACTTTTTATGTCTGTCTCTCTCGCTCTTAGGCGGGCTAACCATGCCCGAGTGGAAGGGACGCGTGCCTCTCACTCGCTCTCATTGTGAGCGCATAACGTGAGCGGAGCGTAACGCAGTTTCTTGAAGTGTCACCCGGCAAACCAATTTATAAGACGTTGTCACGTCAAAATCGTATGAATATTGACACAGTTGCAGCTAGAAAATGTTTGAGCATGCACAAAGATTTTTCCGTTCTGTTTGAACTGACTCTTATTCAGCCTTTCTTAGCCAGGGGTTTATGTTATACAGGAACTAGGGTAATGCTGTTAAGTGCGTAATTAATTTCTCCATCAAGGTAAATAAAACCACATTTTTAAAGCATCATCTTATATTGTTAATAAATTTTTACAAATGGCGTTATTACTGAATTAAACTAATTGCGATATGACTTCAGATTATGTTCCCTAATGAATAAATACCCATTGCTTTCATACACAAATACAGCAAAAATTCTTAGACATGTAATGATCAATCAAATACCGCTTCCCATTCCATATTTCGCCTGCATTATGTAATACTATGGTTTTATGGCACTTAATACATGACATACATTTTACAATTCATTCCTATAAATTCCCTCTGTTGGATGGAATCTGTTTGGAGTTAGGTATTCTAGTTTGTACTCGACTTTTTCACTGGAAATATTGTGATGGCACGAATAGAAGTGCTGTGGAGAGGATAATTTTAAATACAGTTAGCTAATAGCGTGAGAGCCGCATTACTAATGGATAGTGAAACTACATTATGGCTACAATTGAATTACGATTCTATTACGATCGAATTAGGCACTAAATTTCCATGTAATTAGGCAGTTTTAGGCCACTTTTTGTTCTCACAGGTGTTAGTTTTATTGTCTCGATACTTTTAAAGTGAGCTACAAACTATGAATTTTCCGATTATTCATTAACGATTATATTTATGAATACTGTGTTAAATAATTTCTACATTGATACTTTCCATGATAATAAGTTAGTAAAGACAAACAAAATTTTAATAATAGGGGATACAATGCGTTTAAGAGATAAATTCCGTAAGTAGGGAGTACAAAATCTTAAACGATTAAATTTTTGAACTTAACATACGTAGATATTGCGTATCTAAAGCGTGTTACAATGTAGTTACGAATAAGTTATACAACTACCTTACATCATACAGTGTTATGTCTACTATTGTACATTTTACAACAAAAAATATTATATGTTAATTGCTATACAAGGCCAAAGTCTGTGCACACGGCGGCGACATCACGATTGTTCTGCTTCTCCGAGTTGTTGGCGGCCATGTTCAATTCGACAAGCGTGTCCACACTGTTGATACTGACGCCCTTCAGTATCTTCTGCGCCGCTAAACTAGTGAAATTAAAGCTCAAGTCGCTTAAACTCGGAAAATTGTAAAAATCCTGGTTCTCCTTCTTGCTATCTTGGCTGAGGCTGTACCTCTTCTGTTTGTTTTCCAAGCAGTTTATCTTTTCTGCCGACATATTTATATCCTTAATCTGCTCTTGATTCTTCAGCGCTAGATTCGGTTCGGACCCTAGCACTGTGGGTTTCTGGTCGATAGCTTTCGTTAACAAATTCGCTATGGAGTCCGAGCTTACCCTGTTATTTACATTCGGGAGTCCGTTCAGCATTTGTAGCGCTGCTGCCTTCTTCAACAGGTCGACGCTTTTCAGCTCGCTGTTCGAATTTATATTCGATTGTATCCCACTGTTGGCTGACGACAACGAGTTCTTCTGGTACCTCAAACTTCCCAAAGACCCTATAATGTTATCGTAACTTTTAGTTGGCGTCGAAGGAATACTATTTGCTGTAGATTCCAAATTATTTATATTGTTATGAATGGCCGGAGAGGCAGGATTGGATGCAACTTCGTTCGTATTGTTTAATTGATTTTTGTACACAAAACTATTGTTATTAGTCGCACCCCCTATTTGCAATGACAGCTTACGATTATTATTCATACCCGTGTCATTAATTGAATTCTTATTGAACTTGTTTTCTTGTACTTTAATGGGTTCCTCCTGATACATCTGCTTTTTCTTTTCGACACAAACGTCGAATGAGGTTTCAGTTGGGTTTTTTGCCGTTTTGTTTTGAACTCCGTTTTGGGATACCGACACCACCTGTCTATCGTCGTTGATTATGTAAATATTGCTTCCGTTTGAAGTCTCGGTGACTTTACCATTCTCAAAAGTAATAACAGACCTTACTGGCGAATTTTGTACATATACTTTGGTGTTAGTACCACCACCGTTCTGAGAGATAGTATTCGTGGTAACTTTTAGTGTGATAGAGTTGTTAGAATTGGAGCTGGCCAGCATCGTGGTTGATGGGTTTTCTACTTTAGCCCCTAAGGTTTTATGCAGCGGGGTTGCGGTTTTTTTGGGTGTGTTTGGACAGTTTTTTGGCGAGCTTTTGGGTGACGTGTTACCATTTTTTACCGTTTCCCCACCGACCATAGGTGGTTTCGTTCTGTATTTGTGCAGGCTTTTTGGCGAGCTCTGTAAGCTCTGTACTTTGACGAGTGACTGTGCTCTGCTAAGGCCAGGCGCTCCGTGCGGGTTGCTATGACTAGGCGAAGGCTTTAACGTGCGGTCTGATATATGGGATTCTAAACTGGAGTGTCCGCTACTCCCGCTAGTGTAGTAGCTCCGTTTCATTGGTGAGTTTTGGTCTAACTGACCGTTTTTGGCGTCCTTTCTTGGTGTGCGTTGTGTGGTGGTACTTTCTAAGCTGGAGGGGCCACTTGTAGACATGATGTGATCAGAGTAATCGACCCTCCTGAGGCTTCCGCTTGGACTGTCTCTTAGTTTTGGGTCGCTGTTTCTTTGTGGTGATGAAAAGTGGTCCAGTATGGTTTTGTTGGTGGAGCTCCTGCTGAGGGTAGAGCGTGGCAAGCTGCCGGAGCTGGGGCTGGAGTGCCTCACGGGCGAGTGGTCGTAGTGGCCGGTGACGGAGCCTGCCAGCCCCGACTCCGTGGATAAGTGCCGCTTGTGCCGCCGCGGCAGCGTCGACGACCGATTACTGATCTCCGAACCGTCGTAGTACGATGAGACGAAAGATGTTTGACTCTGCAATGACTCCTGAAACATAGAGAATTAGGTGTTAATTTGATACACTGATAAATTCTAGTGGTTTTATGTTCTTCGCTATACACGCGCGGTGTTTATTGCTACAGCATGTTAAAGTTTCTGTGACAAATTGAGCTGCCATGCGTATTGATAATATACACGCAGTCTGTTAATTTATTGATACCATAAAAAATACGTGTTCTTAGACATGACAATAATCTACTCTGTGCCTAAAGATGTCATTGATATGACTTTGGTATTATTTCCTCTGAGTATACTAACAATTTTATCACCCTCTCTAGAACTGTCGAATAAGCTATCAGCAGAGATGAATCGAAAATGTCTTTGGGTTTTGTTGAGCTAATTCTAGATTGGATCTCATCAAAAAGTGGGTTCACCATTGGGACTGCAAGCACACCATACACAGCGAGTTCACGTGTTCTGGTAGTATGTAACAAACCTGGACCCATTTAAAGAAGCCAACTCTTTATTCCTCGGTGTATCTACTTCTGTTCTATTACACGTATCTACGATATGAATGTAGTTCAAACGTACCTTGGAGTTGGTCTGCGTAGCGACGCAGTGTAGATGCACCGCTTTGGAGTTGAACCACTCGGTGGGCGGGAACTGCGCAGAGAAGGTGCTCATCGCGCGCGTCTGCTTGCTGCGGCCGCTTCGTCTGAATAAGCGGGACAGCAGGGACACTTTCTCTGGAAAGTTATAAGGATTTTGTAAGTTATCGCCATTAGGGCTGTTTTGATCTGAAAACGTACAAAGAAATTTTGTAGAAAATACGCAATGGTTCTGATTTGAAATTTAAAAATTGGAAATGGGTTTTAAACGAATGAAAGTCCTATTTAGTTTGGAAGGAGACAAAAAATATACATCGTTTGGATAGGCCAAAAAGATTTGTCTTACTAGGAAGTGGAGATCATATGTCAAGTAATAGGTATCCAGTGGTGTCTAAGATAAGTTTAGAAAGTACTAATGAAATTGAATAAGTCACATTGGTACTTGCCAGGTTTCGAACCCATATCCTTTGGCTTTACAAGCGGGTCCTCAACCTCCGGGCCAACACGACATTCTCCCAGTTTAGAGCCCTGTAGGAAATCTAATCTCAAACGTTAAAAAAATACTCTGTTATAAAATTAAGGAATTAAATATTTAAAATAGATAATGGTACTCATTTTAAAATGCTTAGGTAATACTGCAACTTCAAACGTAGTTTTGTATGATACATAAGTTTATAAATTTGATCAAAACTTTTCTTGTAAAACTGATCATTTCAGAAAACAGACAGTTTTTTTATGCCAACATAATATTGGTTCCGTGCGAGAATCGTACCCGCGGTGGGGCAGAATTGCTTGCTACAAAAAGCAACACAGCAAACTCTTATAAAGTTGTAAATATTCTTAAAAAATAAAAGCTCAACTTACTAGGCGACGCAGATTCGACGCTCGGCGGGTAATCGGTGGACGACGAGCTGTCGGTGGTGTTAGCGTTCTTGTGGTGCAAGCTCCTGGTGGAGGCGCACCGCTGCAGGTATTTGCTGGAGGAGCCGAAGATGCGCAGCGAATTCCGTCGGTCTAAGGAACGAGGGGCCGGGAAGGATGCACTCCGTCTTTTGTTCGGGCGACCGTACAGGATTTTGTCGTTGGGATTGCCTGGAATTAAGAGAAAGTGGTTGATTAATCATCTCTACTATCTACTAATATTATAAACCTAAAGAGTTTGTTTGCCTGAACGCGATAAACAGGAATTACTCGAGGTTCGAATTTAAACATTCTTTTAGTGTTGGATAGCCCATATATCGAGGAAGGCTTTAGGCTCTATAATATCATGCTAGCACCATTAGGTGTTGAACGAAAAAGGAAATGTCGCGAATACGAACGCACAAGCAAGACTCAATACAGCGGGGTGGCTCGGGAGACCAAGAAATTTGACGCGGTCGAGTTGCGGGCAGAAGCAGCCGCGCGCGCGCGTTCGTATAATCAGCCTACAACCTTTTCACTGCTGGGACACAGCCTGACACAGGTCTCCATTCAGTGAGAGAGACTGGGCCATATATTCTTAATCAATCATGTGGGTCCAGTGCGTAATAGTAAACTGCCGTTATTAATTAATGGAAGAACGATTGTAGAGAATTAGGCTACGGCTGTAACATAGGATATCCCAGACACCGTTCCTACAGGGATGAGCGACTTAAAGATTTTTTATTCGAAATGCCATGAAAAATGTTTAAAAACATTTTTTTAGGGGTGCATTTTATAATCAACATCCAAAATCAAGTTTATAAGTAGCTAGATTCGTCCAGCACAAGATAATCACAACAGCCAGATTGTTGAATCTTTTGAGTGTGGTGCAAAAATAACTTAGAAAAAATTGTCTTAACTGTGCTTTAGCCACGAGTAGTTATTTTATGCCTATGCTTCTATTTAGTTACAGTCCATAAATAATCTAACAAATGTACTATCCACTTGACTGATTAAATTATCAAAGTAATGCGCCAGAGAATACCAAAGTTTAATACATACAATATAGTACTTCGTTAGGCTCACTTAATTGTCACCTATTCTGCTTTAGTTTTGTACTTGCAATGCGAATGTTTCACAGCCTCATTTCGGATGGAAATATATTCCGAGGTATTTGTTTATACGGGCTCAAATTTAACAGGCATTAATGCTTTAAATGTTGATTTGTGAGCGAAATAAATGGTTTCATAAATGTTTAGTTGTTAAGTTTTGCAAATGGGCTGTGAAACGAATATGATCGGCTTTTAAAATGGCTGTGTTTTGAAATATTTAGTGGAGTTTTGGATAACAGTCAAAATCTACATTCAAAACACTGCATTTTGAATGTCTGCAGTACAAGTCATTAACGTTTCAAATTAATAAGACATTGTTTTGGGAAATCAAGTGATAAGTAGGTACCTATAGCATAAGATCACCAAAGATAGCACATGAGAGAAATGGAAGAAAGTTAAAATAAAAGACTTAAGAAAAATGTACAAGTCTTAATTAAATTACTTTTTTTGCAAATGAGTTTAGGCACTTTCTCACATTTCTTTGTTTCATGGCATAAAAAAGGAAAGCAACACGTTCTGGGTCAGGTAAACAGAAAACAGAAATGTGTTACAGTTCCCAGATCTCGCTCCACATTTTGGTTACAAACCGTCAAACATTTGACAGGACACCGAAATCTCATTAAAAACTGCAAAAGCTTATAATTCTTCGGAACGTGTGCGCACACGCATGATGTGACGCACAAAGAGCGAGCCGAACAGTTGCTCGCATAAATCAAGACGAACTTGACAGATGCGTGAGTGCGAAATGTATGGTTAACAAAAGCAGTAAGTAAACGGGCAGCTAATTATAATGCCATTTTTAAATTAAGTACCTACCTACCAAGCAACCCATGCCTTTAGTTGTGTGTTTGTACTCAGTCTGACTAGTCAAATCTTTGACGTAGTATCTCATATGCTGTCACTTTTTTCGTTTAAGTAGGTTCAGGAATAGGTTTACTTAAGAAGCGAATAAAACCGCGGACAGCTAACCATAGTTGCTAGTTATGTTTACAGGTGACAATTTTCATGATTAGTTAGGTAGGAACTTATTTCTTTTGTTGACAGTACCTACATATAAGTATATCTTCATGTTATAAACACACATGTACAAAAGTCGTAAAATAAACCTTGTTTTGTGCGTCTGTGTGCGAAACGCTCTCTTTTCCCCTAAATGGTAACTAGGATTGTACGTAGGCGCGAACATGATTGATTGCTAGCCTATTTACCTATATGTCTAAAGCTTTGGTCGAAATCGTGACAAAACTGCAAACTCCTAAGCACAAATATGTGAAAAACATTTTAAAAGAGTAACGGTGAAGTTTCTTGCCCATTCTTCTCCATACGAATGTAACTTTGGAAGGCGCGACTAGAATCGATTTTATTTTTAACCGACTTCAAAAAAAGGAGGAGCTGTGCTTTTAAGGTATTTTTTTATTGATATCAGGCACCCCACGCTTTTTTTCCATTATTTTGTACTTTTTAGTTTGGTTTCAATGGAAGCGTGTTTTTTAGTTTTTTTTAACTATTATTTATTTTCTATTTTTTAGGGTGTTTCGAATTTTGCGCGTAGTTGCGTAGTTTGTGACGTATGTCAGCGTAATTTTCGAAGACAGTTTTTTTTGCTGTCCTGGTAACTCTGGCAAGGATAATGGCACAAATTAGTTTGTGACGTATGTCAGCGTAGTTTTTGAAGACAGTTTTTTTGCTGTCCTGGTAACCCTGGCAAGCATAATGGCACAAATTTATGAAATTATTGCATTGTCATCGATCCTTGACAGGTGTGCAAAGTTTGAATGAAATCTGGTCGTTTAAAGTGGGTCAAAATCGCGCTATAAGGAGTCGGTTACAAACAAACATACAAATATACTAACATACTAACATATAAACATACTAACATACAAGTGAAGCTAATATAAAGCGTGTAAAAAGTTAAAAATAAAAACTTTTTACAAAAAATAACAACCGACTTCCTTAAAAAAAAAAAAAACACTACAAAGTCAAAAATAACTTTAATTTCGGAAGTCGGTGGGATAAAAACCTTAAATACAGATCCTAAGACACCGAATTCCGAAATTAAAGTTATTTTTGGCTTTGTAGTGTTTTTTTAAGGAAGACGGTTGTAATTTTTTTTTAAAGTTTTTAATGTAAATGTTTACGTGCCTATTCGTAATAAATGCTTTGACTAACGCGACGTCCTACGTGAGCGATCTAGACGCGAACGCGAAGCGGCGCGGCGCGGCGCGAAAACAACAAACAGTCGAAACCTATTGAAGTGTCCTACGCACATGCGTGCGGTGCGGAGCGGCGCGAAACGAAGCGAACGCGATCAGTTGGCTTGATATTTCCGCGCGAACTGGATGCGGTGCCGTCGTATTTTTTTTTTTTGGTTATAATTTCGGATTTATAGAAATTTTAATTAATGCTATCCAAGAACGTCCTATATTATAGGATAAAAGGAATAAAAAATATCACAACCGGTTATAATCATACCGCGAATGGGAGGATTGGGCCAAATTAACTGGGACCTAAGTATACAATATTAGTCTCACTTCTTCGCCGTTCATACTTCTTGAGTATTTGATATTTAACATATGAATTTCCCAATAATATTTGTTTCCATCCGTCCATGACAAATCCACAGTGCCCACTGAACGTCGGCGTCTGTGGCGGCTGTGCGAGACGATTCGCGTGCACGTAGGACATAGCCGCCGCGTCGCACCGCATCGCGTTGAATTCGCGTGTCACCGCTTCATAATCGCGTTCGCTTTGATCCGCCTACGTAGGACGTAGCGTTACGCGACGTCCTGCGTGAGCGATCTAGACGCGAACGCGAAGCGGCGCGGCGCGGCGCGAAAACAACAAACAGTCGAAACCTATTGAAGTGTCCTACGCACATGCGTGCGGTGCGGAGCGGCGCGAAACGAAGCGAACGCGATCAGTTGGCTTGATATTTTCGCGCGAACTGGATGCGGTGCCGTCGTATTTTTTTTTTGGTTATAATTTCGGATTTATAGAAATTTTAATTAATGCTATCCAAGAACGTCCTATATTATAGGATAAAAGGAATAAAAAATATCACAACCGGTTATTATCATACCGCGAATGGATTGGGCCAAATTAACTGGGACCTAAGTATACAATATTAGTCCCACTTCTTCGCCGTTCATACTTCTTGAGTATTTGATATTTAACATATGAATTTTCCAATAATATTTGTTTCCATCCGTCCATGACAAATGCACAGTGCCAACTGAACGGCGGCGTCAGTGGTGGCTGTGCGAGACGATTCGCGTGCACGTAGGACATAGCCGCCGCGACGCACCGCATCGCGTTGAATTCGCGTGTCACCGCTTCATAATCGCGTTCGCTTTGAACCGCCTACGTAGGACGTAGCGTAAGACTTTGCGACAGCAAGATATCTAACACATTTAATCGTGTTTTTTTTCTGGGTGACTTTAAAGGACTTTCCATCTTAGATATTCGAACGAAATATTTAATTTTTACCCGGTTCCTACTAGGGGATGCAAAAACCGGGTTGTTTATAAAAACCGGTTTTTTCGGGGTTTATGTTTACAAAACCGGTGAAACCGGTTAAATCGGTTTTTTCGGGGTTTTTTTATTTGATTTTTAATAAATGAGAAATATGGAGAAATATGTCTGTACAGAAATGAAAAAGCTGAAGTCTAATCAAAATATGATTTTTTTACGGACTGAAATAAGCTACAAGTACTAACAGGCTATACAAAAAGTTTCTTTTCTTTATACAAAACATAGAATAATAATCATAGAGCTTATTATTTAGGAAAATAACATATTCTTTAAAACCTAACATACACAATTTGGAACATTTGGTAGGTAGACAAAGGCTTAAAATTACAGAATATTAAATAACAATTGAACTGTCATAAAATACAAACAGGCAAAATCAACAGTACGTAAAATGAAATCAAAATAATTATTGAAATATCGCATAAAATGGAAGTCTTATTCCCTAATAAACCAAAACAAAATAAATCTGTCATTGTTATAGATAAAACAGACTAGCTTCTGCCCGCGACTTCGTCCGCGTCAATTTTTTCTACCCTGACCCTTCCCGTCGCATCGAATTGCCAGCTAGTTTTCGTTCATTTTTCGTTACTGCTCCGCTCCTTTTAATCGTAGCGTGATGTTATGTAACCTTCCTCAATAAATGGGCTACTCAACACAAAAATATTTTTTCAATTCGGACCAGTTGTTCCTGAGATTACCGCGTTCAACCAAACAAACAAACTCTTCAGCTTTATAATATTAGTATAGATGAGACCTGCTGATAAAAAGGCTCTCTCTGATTCCACACTTGTTGGAGGTATAGATTCCAAAGCTTTATATACTTTTATTAAGTGCTCTCCCATTTTTCCTCCACCGTCGTAAAGTGCCATTTCCACCCTGATTTTAGTTTCTAAATCAAGTTCAGTAGATAGGCTTGCACCAGAGGTATATTGTTTGAGAGCCTTCTTTATTTCTTGTCGGAGTTGGTCCTTGATGTTCCATGAAACATTTACTAGGTACTGTATAGTCTAAGTTTTCCTGAGTTGTAGTTGCCGTCAGTTTAGTAGTCGAAAAATGCTTACTTATAATGTTAACCGAAAAAATCGAAAATACCGGTTTTGTTATCCTAAAAAAACCGGGTTTCAAATCAGTCGGTTATCCGGTTTTTTCGGTTATCCGGGTATCCGGTTTGCATGCCCTAGTTCCTACCACTGCCCTTTTAATTTTTACATTGCCCTTATATGACTGATTAAAAGTAAATAAGCTCTTGATAGAAATTCCTCTTAATAGGCCCACTGCAACTAATAAGATTGTTTAAATCCTTTCACTTTCAAGATACCTAATTATAGAGATGCAGTGTAAATGTATCTGAACTTGACGTGATCCTTTACAAATACCAGCATCAGTAATTAATACTGGTATTTAACTGAGTTTATATTTACCCACTGTTTGTGCAAGGTTGTAATTTTGAGGTTTTATTACTTTTTGTTGAAGTTGATGGTGATTTTTGTGGTCAGGGTTGCTCTGTATAGGACTGGGCCTACTGGGATACATTGTTTTGGCTTTACTGTGTTTGATTACCTCCTTATTTGTTTTTGAATGGCCTAAAAAGAAGTAAAAATAAGTAGAACTAAAGAAATTCATAATTTTGAATCTTTTGGGCTTTCATCTAAAGTAATGTAAAAGTAGAGTTTGACAAGTTCTCAACCTCTTATTCTCAATTTAAAAACCTGGTTTAGTTAGCCCATGTCTTCAACCGTGAAGACTGGTTTACCAGTTTTCATGACTACGACTACTACTAAGACATGTTAGGTACATAAACATTCTTTTTTCAAGATACTTGCTACTCAAGTGCACGATGTTCAATAGTATGCTAGCACTGCTATAAACTTCTTATAAGATTTGTTGCTAATCCAAAGCAAAACCATTCCAATATTGTAAAGTATACGTCATACCTTTTTAATATTTGAATTTTTAAATAGCACAATCTTAGAAAGTTCAATAACACTTCCATACTACAAACACACAACTTTCTGCACGCCCTTCAAACAAAGGTCAGTACCCTTCCGAGCCTGACAGCCATATTCCAGCATCCGACGGAGCTAAACAAGTCATCCGAACGATCAGCGTAATCTCCAAGATCGGCATCCACGCCCATTAAGATGCCTGTTACTAAACTTGTACATAACGCAAATAGGACGGTATGCGACTCGTACGGTCAACCGCATGCGCAGGACGCTACGAGTTTTTGGCGCCTAAATGACATACACAGGGCGGGGGGCGTTGTTAGTAAACTTTTGCAGAACAACATGGCGGCGATTGTTCCAATTTTGAACACACGCCATAAAAACTTAGGGTTCGTTTTTTAAATTTTTCATTGCTGAATGGAGTTTGCTCTTGACTTCGATCACGCCTGATGGAAGCGATGGATAAGGTCTATTGATGGTATAAGCGTGTCCAGAAGATGCCTGTTGACTCTGGCTTTGAAGGCAAGGGTTAAATGTGGAAGGAAATACAGGCGCTGGCAAAGAATTCCACACTTCGGTGTAAGTCCATGATCACAGTGGCATTAAAAGAAGCTTTATAATTATCATAGCAGTAAATGTTACAGAGTTCAAGTGTGAAGCCTGCTCATATTCATGGGCTCTAAAAGTTGAGTTGTTGAAAAACATTCTATCCTGTAACATAAAATGTTGGTAACAATTTTTATAGCAGCATGTCCCGTTTGTGCCTACATTGAGTCCTCTTTAAGACTTGGTCCGAGAAAAATCCAATCTATCACGCTACTAAAATATTTGTCAACTAAACACTCGTTTGTACCCACACACACACGTAGGTCAAACAATTGTTTCTAAACACAAAAATACATGTCCGTAAATCGTAATATTATTTATCTATATATTGTGATAAAGCCTCAAAACCTGCATCTAAAATAATGTTTTCCAACTATTGAGGCTTAACTTCTGACATGCAGTTGACCGTACGCATACATTATAAGCGCACGCGCACCTTTATGACTGGATGCTTCTTGGAAACCGTAGTAATGTGATGATATTTAGATATATTTAGCTGGAATGGGCGAAATGTTCTCTGATCTGCTGTGACCTTTTGGTTTCCGCGGTCGGAATGCGATATGGGGGTTTGCATGTGCGAGAATGCAAGTTTGTTATCAATTTTGATAAGCTCAGGTATGTATTGTGGTCGATGCCACGCCAATATTTAACATTACACACAACAGGTAGGTATACATTTGCAGATTGGCTTAAAGCGTCTGGGATCAGAATAATTATATTCTGTTCATTTTATATTGATGGTGGATCAAAAAATATTTTATTCTAACTAGGCTGACTAACAGAACTTTAGCAGAGAAGAAAAATTGGCGCAACAATATAAAATGAACATGAATAATATTGTGTTAAATGCATATGTTGTATTTGAGAGACTGAGATCTAAGGCATAAAAGAATAGGATACTTAATGTGCTACTCAGCGTTCTGAAGTAGGCACTTACTTACCAGATATTGTTGCCTGAAAATACAATAAGAATGCAAATACTTATGCAGTAGGTTAGCACTAATTTTCTATTAACTTTCCGCAGTGAAATACTATCTATCAAAATCATAAGTGATTAATTTAAACTTGGTTGGAAGTCAGCACTATTTGAACGTTAAAACTACATAAGACAGTCCCCAAAACGCCCGCCTGAAACCACTTCCTAGTGCTTTAGCTGGGACAAAGAAGTGGCGCAACAGTCTCCCCAGCAGCATAGCTGTTTGATAAGTTAGAACAATTTGAATCTATATTGTAGGTTATGATATAAGAACTATGATATGAGAACAGATTTAGAATTCTTTAACTACATTTCCAAAGACCGAACCTGTCCACAAATGTGCCTTTAAAAGAAACCATTTGTCTTTTTAACACTTAAATGGTGGTCATTCTCCCAAGAATAAGATAGTAAACAAATTGCGAGGAAGGAAATACATAAATTTTCACTTCGTGCATTTGTCTGATACAGATTTTCTTGATAGGAACTTGGTTAACGTGAGTTCTAACTAAAAAGTAGGTAGTTGTAATCTGCATGCTTTTATTACAAGTGCAAGTTCCGACATGTCTGTCTGTGTGGTCAGATTGATCTTAAAAACTGCTGTGCTGATTTTGAAATGTTTTATTTGGACCACTTCAGTCTGAAATGTTATTATGGGAAGTAGAAAAAATTAAATTATTCTTTCATTTATCAGCAGTAAGTTTTACCAAAGGATTAGAACATTTGCCAATTTGTAGGGTATCAATTTTCCAAATTTGTGTAGGCTTTTTTGGGTGGAATATCATCAAATGACGTCTCCTGCTCTGGGTGGTGCGTAAGGGCGTGTCACACTTTTACTGACTAAAACCAACCCGTTTTCCTTCAGTTGCCTATGTGCCAGGGGCACGGTAACTTGTTCGAAGAAATCCGCGACCCTGGCAGGAATTTTGTGCAGCCTAAGGTTTCTCTACAGGGAATAAATATAGGTAGCTTTATATCACAAAAGATTTATAAATAGAGTTGGGCTCGCAATATCAACTTACAGAACTCAATTACCTACTACCTAATTAAGAACTTTATACCAAGTTATAAATCGTTAACACAGCACAATAATTTTGTCAAGTTTTAAGAGGCTCGCGGGAATTACAGCTGATATAATTTTCTATGATTTAAATCTCAAAACAACACTTCATTAGATGTGTAGATAATTAACTTATACATTTTATTGAAGGCATTAAACGGGTAACAAACTTGCAAGCTTGAGTGTGGTTAAATGTTTAGGTTGGGACAGACATGGCTTAACTGGTTGAATGCCTCAATTACAGAAACAATTTAATAGCCATTGTTTCTCGCGTGGATCTACGTTCCATCATCATCATCATCAGCATATAATAGTTCACTGCTGGACATAGCTCGATTCTCGGCAACTCTCTCGAGTTGCTACTAGCTACCCTGCGAAAATCGTCGCTCCACCTAGCCTGAGGGTGTCCTACGTTACTTTTGCAGATTTGCGGTCTCCAATCAAGAACACGTCTACTGCAACGTTTCGGCATACAAAGGGATACAAGATCTAAATTCTTCCAAAAAAATTGAGATGAATTACCGTTTTTCTTACTACTGGCTGCATGTTTTCATTAACGGTAGAAGTGACTTTGGGATAGTTGAGTAACACATTAACTATAGGAATGGCTTCTAATTTTGACAGTTCAACAACATTCATTGCATTATTTGCGTCGCGAGCAGACATATTTCTCGAACATATGAAGCAATGAATTAGCAATAAAGTTCAAAATGATTCAGATTTGATTGATAACGTGTTACGCAAATAGGGTACTTACAAGAAACATGAGAAAATGATGCATCCATCTTAAAAGAGTTTCCATAAATGCAGGGTAGTCAGCCCTGTTCATAACTACCACTGAATGTATTAAGTCATCATTCATCATTCTCCTGCCCTTATCCCAATTAATTTGCGGTCGATGCAACACGTCGTCTTTTTCTTCCACACTTCGCTATTAGTCGTCATCTCATTAGTCACCCCCTTTCTATCCATATCGTAATGTATGAATGTATTAAGTATTCTCATAAAAAAAGAATTGCGAACCATTTTGCATAATGTGTGCACTCAACTTTATGATATACCCCACGATCCTGCAATCTTCATCTGTATTCCAATAATAACTCTGGACGGCGTATCTCCTAAGTGCATTCTTATCTTTAACTAAAATACACGTCCTGCCAAAGAAAAGCAGTCACGAGCCGACGGCGATGGCCAACTACTATGTTCAGAGGAATGTACACATTTGCATGCCACCAAGTGTACCGCGTACGTATTCTGGATGTACCCCATCTGCAGTATTATTGTTGCAGCTATTCCTTACAGCTGTTAACGTAAGGCGGTTGTAAATTATGTGAGTCGAGATTTAATTTAATGATAGGACTATATGTAAGCAAATTCCTCCGGTTACGTTAGAGACACGCGTGTTGTTATTATTCCACACTTGATTTCAGATAACGATATAGTTTTCACTTGTATGCGTATTTTTGTGTCGCGAATATATTTAATCTCCAGCCATTTTATGTCATGTAATTGCTGCGGCTTTCATTTTTGCCGACAGCATTGTTATCGTTGCAGAACTAACCAAATTAAAAGTGAAAAAGTCTTTTGTTACATTGTTCAAATTGTTATCTATTACGTTGACTTTGTTTTTATTTTTTTAAACCATTGTTATTTTGAGTTTTGTTCCTTTAACTTCGATAGCACCTATCTTGTTTTCACGAGGTTATTTCCGGAGACTCTTTACTTCCTTAAGATCAAACTACATTGGTAGATTCCGGTTTAAAATATCACGTTGCGCCATCAATCAAAATTAAGAACATAATTACCTATGTGAAGAAAATGTCACAAGCACCGTTAAAGTTCTTTTCCATGCTAATTAAGAGTAATTTCTTCCTTCCTTAATCTTAGCGAATCCTGCGCATTCCACAGTTACGGCATAAGATTGGATCACAAAGTGTAGGCACTTTCACGACATGGATAATAGTCGGAGAGCTAAGGAGGAAATCATTTTCAGGATGTTTAGTTTCATACCGATATTATGCAGTACCTATTATAAGCATCCCACAAGTACACTAATTTATTAGCAGTTTTATATGTATATACAGGGTGTGGCGTAAGTAGTGGTCCACCGTTCAGGATTCGATGAACCAGATAATTAACAATAACAATTAAATTTTTTAAACATTTTTACCCAAGGCGTTTTTTTTTACAAAAATCGCTCTTGGACTTGATGGTGTGTTAAAAATTGGGGTTAAAATTAGAGAAGAACCAACTTTTTCTTCAAAAGAGCTGAATTTACATAAAACATCATACCTAATTTATCATGATAGCTCTAGTATTCAGCAGTAATTAACAGAAATCAGAATGAAAAAATAATGGATTTGTTGAAACTACAAACAAATATGTAATAAAAGGTAGAAATTTCGTAAATAAAAGACAAAAATGAAATATATTCGGAACCCTAGTAACCACTAGACTTAATTGTTAGTATACTTATCCAATGCGAGTTTTACCTTCTCCAGATTGAAATCCCAATTTTGACATTTTGTTTTTAAAGTTGAGAGGACTGGTACACCATTCACTCAAAAGCAGCGTTTTCATTGTTCCCGAAATAATTAGAGATCAGCTGGTGCATTACATATTAGTGTCTTCTTAGAGGTTTGATAATAATAATAATACCAACCTATTTTGTTCGACTGCAAACCCAAGAACTCTTTTTATACTGAGAACTTAAAGAGCATAGATCACCACGTTAGCTCAAGTTAAGACGGGTTGACGATTTTAGACTTATATTAACTCTAAGTTCAGGTTTCCTCACGATATTTTCCTTCACTATTGTGAGTAATGACTTAGAGGTGTGATAGCTTCCCTCTATTTCTACATTTACGTAGTTTCATTTAACAAGTTCTGATTTCCTAATTACGATGTAGTGTTTCCATCTTATAACATCATAAAATTATCCAATCATAATAACTTTACAGTCGCCATCGCTAGCTCCTAGTCTAAACTATTTTGGTTGCATTTCATAGCTGCCATTTTATCGCTGTCGGCTCGGTCTTCATAACACGTGCGACTTGTTAACGGCGCCGATAATGCGAGCGGTATGCGCGTGCGCAGTTGCGCACCCGTGATTTAGCTTTAGGAGTTTGATCCCTTGGGAGTGTATATTGATGTGAGTAATGGCTTTTTTATGGTGTGTTATGGGCTTATGGTATGTGTCGTCGTATCATAATAATAATTTAAATTTGTTTAGTCTGTATCTATGGTTGTACCTATTTGTGTATCTATGTTTGTACCTAAAGCCCTTTTTCCATGTCAAATTGTCAGAGAACTGAATTCTTCTATTGTAGTGTTCTGTATTGTACTGTTCTGTTTTTCTAGTACTAAAGACAATTTTACAAATATTTCAAGAACAAATCAATGATGAAAGTCAAGAAGTCAATAAACATTTCGAAAGGCAACATTTGTTTACTAGACGAACATAAACAGCGGAATGTCCTTCAAACTGATTGATATTGATGGACGGTCGGTCGCGGTTACAATATTGGATGCAGTCACGTACACGAAAAAGAAAAAGCTGTCTTTATTGACACTGTAGCTAAACTAATAATAGTAAATGATTCTAAATGAAGCAGAGAGGAAAAGGAAAAAAGAAGTTGACGAGAAACATAAACCGTGAATTTTATTTAAGACAGATTTCACAGCTGGATACAAATATTTATTGTTATAGTAATATTAATTTTATTGATTTCAACAATGTGTGGTACAGTCTGTTGCATTATATACAATTTTACAATTTATGGATAAATCGAAAAGTTTTTACATTTTTATGTTATGTCTACAACAATGTTAAAATATGTTCCATTTCATCATGAGAAAAAAGTCAACAACAGCCTATCAGATGGTAGTACTACCGGTTAAAGACTCCTGATAAATGGTGCTGAAGTTAGAGACAAATTGAGAAGCTTTTCATGTGCCTGAGAAAACTTTACTCTTGAAATCCTTCAAACCGGAACAGAACTGACAGAAGAAATAGGTTATGGAGATATTACTTCCCATGAAGAACTCTTTCACAAGGAGCTATATATAGAATCCTCGTAATTATAAAGATGAAACTATTTACAAGCATCTCAAGTGAGACATCTATCTGCAATTCAAATGCATCCTTCCAACGCAATTCACTAATGAATATAAAAGTCTGGATATCAATAAATCTTGGTGCTGCAGCGATGCAGTCATCTGCATGCCAGTCTCGACCTACATCTGGTCCAGTCGCATCCGTATCATTAAAAATAAACTGGCGTTCATTATGTATACATTCATTAATTATGAATGGATTGGCTCGTGTTACGATTGGTAGATCGACTAGTCTATTATTAGCATTGATTATTGAACGGATATTTGATACAGGCATAAATCAATTTACGGGTGTGATTTCAGATTTGGTTTTAATTAATGGTGTGTCGGGTTTCCGCGTAAATGGTGTGGTTGGAGTTTAATTCATGTGTCGCTATTTTGTAGCATGCAAATATGTGGATTTATTGCATCTGGTATTCATATGCTTGGGAGTTTATTGCGTTATTTTTCTTCCCAGCTAAAGCATTAGGTCGTGGTGAAGGACGGACGTTTTTAGGGTTCCGTTGCCAAATGGCAAAAAACGGAACCCTTATAGATTCGCCATGTCTGTCTGTCTGTCTGTCTGTCTGTCCGAGTATGTCGCAGCCACTTTTCTCCGAAACTATAAGAGCTGTGCTATTGAAACTTGGTAAGTAGATGTATTCAGTGAACCGCATTAAGATTTTCACACAAAAATAGAAAAAAAAAACAATAATATTTGGGGTTCCCCATACATAGAACTGAAACTCAAAATTTTTTTTTTCATCAAACCCTTACGTGTGGGGTATCTATGGATAGGTCTTCAAAAATGATATTGAGGTTTCTAATATCATTTTTTTTTAAAACAATAATATTTGGGGTTCCCCATACATAGAACTGAAACACAAAAAAAAAATTTCATCAAACCCTTACGTGTGGGGTATCTATGGATAAGTGTTCAAAAATGAAATTGAGGTTTCTAATATCATTTTTTTCTAAACTGAATAGTTTGCGCGAGAGACACTTCCAAAGTGGTAAAATGTGTGTCCCCCCCCCCGTAACTTCTAAAATAAGGGAATGATAAAACTAAAAAAAATATATGATGTACATTACCATGAAAACTACCAACGAAAATTGGTTTGAAGGAGATCTAGTTAGTAGTTTTTTTTTAATACGTCATAAATCGTAAACCACAATTTACCTTTCATTCAGTCAACACAAATATGAAAATAAAATAAAAAACATTTCATTTCATAAACGATGATGACGAATGATGATGATGATGACCTGCAGGTTTGTACGGAACCCTCGGTGCGCGAGTCCGACTCGCACTTGGCCGGTTTTTTGGGGACTGTCTTATGTAATTTTGACGTTTGAAAAATGCTGATTCTCAGCCTAATTTGAATAAATGACTCTTGATTTTAATTTCATATCGTCTGTAAATCTCGATTTGTGTATAGTCTAGCGTCTGGTTGATAAGAATTCACGCATTTTCGTCAATTTCGAGTGAAGTTGCAAAGGAAAAAGGTTTTGCAATCAGAAGCGATTACTAGTAAGTCAAATGTCTTCCTTTCCATCATGGACTGACTTCCGTAAACATTAATGACTGACAGGTTTGAGGCATAATGGAGTCAGTTCCGATTTTGATTTGAGATCGGAAGAACAATTAGGTTAACATTGAATCTCAGATATATGTCAATAGGAAATGATGGTATTTGTATACAGTCAAAATTAAATCACAGGGATAAGAGGATGAAAAATTTAAAATAAAAGATCTCGAACTCCCTGGAAGTTAGGTCCATATTTAAAATATTGACTACGCCAAGTTATAGAAATCTGATTGTAGTATGAGTAAAGGAATAATACGGAGTCGTAGCTAGGGGCGGGATGGCTGCTAGGGGCCCAACCAAAGTGCCTACACTTAGGTAAGATATGTATAGATGTTGAAAAGGTCTAATCTAGATGGCATTTATCTTAGATAACTATGTAAATGTAATGAGCTACATTTGGATTAAATTTGTTTTCTATTTCTAGTATTGCCACATATTATTATCTGATTGTTACCACAGAATTAGAGTATAATATATTCAACAGCAAGAAGTACTCTAATAAACCTTCATTACAGATTCAATTACTCTCATTATTTACCTTTTGAAATAGTTTAGCAACCACTTAACGAAGTTTCTGAACAATGTTGTGTATTTATGTGCAAAAAAACTATGTTGGGAAATGTTGCGATGAATTTTCCTTTAATTTGGTCACGTAATATTTGGAAATTTCCAATTTATTGATCGTCTTAGGACGGGCTTCCATTTTCTCTTATAATATTTATGTTTCTGATGAATACAGTTTCGTCAATGATTGCCAGCAACGAAACAAGACAAACAATTGCATATTTGCAAAGATATGTTGTCCATTTGCTATAAGCGTATTCAAAGGAATTGGGAAATATATATGGACTTATGAATAGTGTCAGTTTGTCTTATTAAAACAAATGAAGACCAAATGTGTCAGAGAAATGCAAATGTATACAATTTGTTACAAGATTTTATTTGACAGATAGTAAAATGGCAAATAACGTGAATCTCATGGAAACGGTGAAATAACTATGTTAACGAGACACCGAAGGACTTATTTGCATGTTTAGAGCTTTTAATAACAGTTGTTCGTAATAATGTGCGTACCGTTGCAATTTTATTGGGTTTTAACTTTTAAGTTAACATTACATTTATGTCGTTCTGAAACGGTGGAACACTTTGGGTTGCTTGCTACTTAGTTTGTATTACAAAGTTTGCTATCGTTTTGAAACTGCAAGGCCTTCACTGTCTTACAATATTCAGTTGATATTATTTTGTGTTAGCTGTATTATTGGTTGTAGACTACTGGAGGTAATAGGACATTTGTAAATGAGTAAATATCTTTTTACCTAGTATAAAACAAAGTCGCTTCTCGCGTCTGTACGCCTACATATTTTAAATGACGCAACGGATTTTAATGCGGGTTTCAGCAATAGACAGAGTGATTCAAGAGGAATGTATTTAAATAATGGTCGTGAGATCAGTTCGAAAGAAGTACCGTGGCCCTGGTATATGGACAACTGAAGGAACACGGGTGGTTTTAGTTTTATTCAGTAAAAGTCTGACACGCCCTTTCGCTTCATCAGAGCGGGGGACGTCATTTGATGATTTTCCACCCACAAAAAAAAAAAAAAAACATTCGCGGGCTAAGCCTCTAGCAACTGTAAGTTAAAGATAAAGCCCCCATTTCAAAGAAAATAAGGTGCAGAAAGAAACTAATGTCATACAAATAAGTAATACAGTAGTACTTAGGGGAAAGAATATCTGATGATCAAACATCATTGGCATTTCATCCAAAATCACCAATATTTTAAAAGTAACCTGTTCTAAACTAGGTAAAATAATAAATAAAAGATCTGCATATTATTTTATAATAAAACCAAGTCCCAAAAAGGCTTTAAAACGGTTGAATGAACCGCTAAAAATTCCGCACAAGCGTATCATGAGAAAATGCATACAAGTTCAGAAAGACACGTCATGTCTCAGGAATCTCTGCGTTCGATACTCGGTGTCGAATTTAGATAATACTGTGGAACTTTGGACATCTGTTGTGTGTACTATTAGAAGATATTTATTTGCTTTTAAAATATCATCGTTGGTATCATCAATATTTCTTTTCTAAGTGCATTCATCAACTCACGACAATGTTTCCTAGCTCATCATGCAACTCTTCTACTAAACACACTGGACCTCTGGCTTGTAGATTATGTTAGATTTAAGTATGACTAGCTGTAAGCTATGTCCTTACCCGGGTCATAGTCTATGTGCCAAGTTTTACCTAAATCCGTTTAGTTTTTTTTAGCGTGAAAGCGTAACAATTATAACAAGCTTATTTTTGCATTTATAGTATTAATAAAGATTATGGCCTACTTCTGACGCTTCTGAAGAATCTCAGAATTCCTCAGTATATGGTGTATGTTTACACAAATGTCATGCATATTGGAAAAAACACCTCAAAAAGTAACAGTTATGACCAAACAAGCTTTGGGTTATCTTCTGTAAATGCTTTGATAAAACTGGTTGCCTTTGACCGTTGTGTGGCCTCTGTTATCTTGAGAAACCAGGCTTTAATTATGAAGCTGGAATCATGATTGCTGTTTCGAGTTGAGACGGCGTAATGAATTGAATATATCAGTTTGATAACTGATTGTAATCATTACTTTGATCCTTTCTTACTGCTTTCCAGTAAAGAGGGATGGGATTCGTAATTGGTATACAGAGCTAAAATTGAATAGTTTTACACAAGAGTTATCTTTATTCCGATCCAGCCCGTTCCTTGCTGCCCACTATCAGCGATGCTCTAGGCCGAGGCCCGTACCCCACATGGGGTGCCTTTAGCAACTAGTCGCTCTAGTTTTAAGCCCTGGCTAGAGGCCTCAATTTATTAAGGTAGCCACAATCAAGGCCGTTTTAGCAGCCGACAACCTCATAGGGCGACTTGCGAGAGGTTTTTCCAAAAAAATAAATAAAAAACAAGTGTCATCTTGGCATCTGGAAAATCCTACGTAGTTTACTAGACCACATCTAGTTTATGGGCCATTCCTTTTGCTCTGTGATCTTATGTTTTTGCGGCCTTTTCTATCCTCTTCTAGAGCAAAGGTCTTCTTAACTTTAGATCAATTTAACAAGGAAATCAAAACAGACCCAGATTGTTCAATATCATACAAGATATCAACTTAATCTTGTGCAATATTCGAAAGTTCATAGATCTCAGAATTGGATTAGGTTGATACTTTTCGCCTACGTTTGGTCATCTTGCAACTTTTTCTTATAATTTACAACTGTGTGGGATAATATCGTATTTCATTCGAAATCTCAGATCATTTGTCTATTTCGGTCGGATTTGCTCGATTTTATTTTCGAGTGACGACGCAAGAGTGCCTTAAAAGCTCTGAGACTTCCAAAGTTGTGTTATTTAACTACCTTTTTTGGAAATTATAATTTAACCATAATATAAATAAACAAACATACGGTCGTTCTTTAATACGTTTGATTAAAACTGGAATGCAAAACAGGATATGTGGTGCGACGAAACGCATTAGGGGAGTTCCAATTTATTGCGCGCGCATTTTTTGTCGCCATATTTCTTTCAGTAGCGCGGTAATTAGTACCGTTCTAATTTTGAATGTTGAAACCTTTTTTATTGGTTGGACGTCATTTGTTTTTTTTAATGCTTTGATAATGTTGTTATGTCCGTTTCATGTCCTACATTGATGACGTACTATCGATTTTGCTTCGAAATTCTATATGCTATGTTTATAAACACTCATTTGCATATATATAGCCCATTCTGTTATGTAGTGCTATTAATTTCGTCGAAAAACTAAATTAGGTTGAGACCATTAAGTAAAAACCTAAAAATATTGCATACGGATATGCAATATATTTAATTATCTAAATAAATAAGAATTAAGGAAAGGAAATATCAGACTCAATCAAAAAGTATAGCACGCGTGCTTCCTGATTTACGAAACTAATATAAAACAAATGTCGGTATCAATTAGTGTCAGATAAACAAAGATTAATTACAGTTAATTGTTCAAAATTTAAGCTAAAATGGACCTTACTGTCAAGCTATAAAACACAGAGCTAGTTTTATGAACTGTTGTTTAATTATTTGGTATTCTTGGGTATAATAATGGGATGTGAACATTATGGAGAAGGAAATCGGATTAGAGTGTTCCTGCGCTTTGATCTCAATGTTGTTTTCTAACAATAAATAGGTGCTTACAAACATCACTATTTGTTGCCCATCTAAAAGGACAAAAGTTAAAGGAGTTTCGTATAAAAGTTTCCGACGCAGTAAGGGCTCTCGCAGACAAGCGCGACGAGACAGCGCGACGCGACTCTAAATAGGACAATTTCTATGAAAGCTTCACGGAAATTTTCATATAAAGTCTTTATAAATTACTCTGAAAGATTTAATTTTAGGTTTACATAATATCGCATCACATCTTATACGTCTAAAGGATTAGGCAAGGGTGTACCTACCTATAGCACAGTGAAGTTTACTTTTATTTTTATTGTAAAAATGTATGATTTTCTTAGCCACTCTCTTTTTTTGTGAATGTTCTCCCGCAGGTTAATCTATGAGTTTATCGGAAGCTTAACCGGAATTGCCTGTGGCTACCCTAATAAATTAAGGCATCAGTCAGGGCTTAAAAACTTAAAACTAGAGCTACTACTCGCTAAGGGCACCCCCTGTGGGGTAAGGACCTGGGCTTAGGGCATCGCTGGTTATTGGTAATTATTTCGATACAGCCAGAGGGCAGCAAGAGATGGGCTGGATCGGAATAATTAGGTACTCTCTCATAACTTCATAAGACTTTTCATATTATAAATCACGGAATCATCTTCACTAAAATAATCTTAACAGACTAAATGTTGACAAAAATTATGAAGTAACATTCTGGTGAAATTCACATGACACTTGAAATAACTTTGAAGACTACTTATAATGCTCTAAAAGTTTTGACCGAATTATTTATTTGCTGAGCTACGGTCGAGAGGCAAATCTGTATAATGAGGTGACAGGTGACATAAGCATCTTCAAAGATACTTCAAAGTTACGTAGTCAATATGATGATAAACATATTTTGCAGTGAACCGAATGAAATAATTATTAATGGAGTAGATGTTTAGCCTCTTTAGATGCCAGATATCAAGTATGTTGAGACAATAACACGGAAATAAATAAAAACATTGCCAAAAACACTACACTGCACAGGCACACCACTAGATAAGTGATCGAAATCAGAAATAAAAAAAAGTGTTTTTCAAACAAACTAATTAGTGATGGGCCTACTTTGGGTTTAACCATACTGTGATAAAGCTGGCGCAGCGTTAACAGTCGGGACTTACGAGTTGTAGATCGTAGGGTCAAATCCACCTGCTAGGGTCGCGAGATTGTTCGAAAGAGATACCGTGAACCTGGCACATGGGCAACTGAAGGAACACGGGTGGGTTTTAGTCAGTAAAATTCTGACACGCCCTCCCGCTCCGCCCAGAGCGGGAGAAGTCATATGATGATTACCCACCCAGAAAAAAAAAGGGTCAAATTCAGACAGGTCCCTTACTTTGTGTAAATTATTTCATCACGACTGCTCTCACGCTGAAGGCAAACATCGTGACGAATCCGACATATCCTAGTACCACTATTCAAAGACATGTGACACCTTTTTTTTTTTTGGTCGTGAAATCATCAAATGACTTCTCCCGCTCTGGGCGGAGCGGGAGGGCGTGTCAGGCTTTTACTGACTAAAACCCACCCGTGTTCCTTCAGTTGCCCATGTGCCAGGGTCACGGTATCTCTTTCGAACAATCTCGCGACCCTAACAGGCATCGGTCCTAGCAGACCCCTTCAGTGCTGCTGACATCTCTTTGAGGCGCGCGTGGAACAATACGCGCCATCGACCCGAGCCTGGTCCTTACCGGGCGGCGAGCTACCCATTGCTCGCCACCCGCAAGCTCGCGCCTACGGTGGCCGGGAGTCCGCTATCGACTCCCGGCGGCAAGGGACGTGAGGGCGCAGAGACTGCCACTCCCTCACGCGCCCCGCCTCCTCCTTCGCGAGCATTACTGCTTCGCAGAAGGAGGTGACGGCTTCCCATGCCCTCTCGCTCCGTACCATGGCTCGCACCAGGGCCGGACGCGAGAGGTCGCCGCCGCTGATCGCCTCCACGAGGACACGGCGGTGCTCCGCCCAGGCAGGGCATACCTCCTCCGTATGCTCCACCGACATGTGACACCTATTAAACCATTGGGCCCACGTGGTTGAATACGGTCCACTCCCTAAGGCCTGTGTCCCAGCAATGGGACATAATAGGCTGATACTGTAGCGACTAATCTATTGAGTATATTGTATTGCATTTCTGAATGGGCACTGGAAACTGAATTAGATACGTATATTCAGATTTATTTACTGTCGTAGGTATTGCAGTGTCTACATTGTATTAATAAATTAAACATAATCATGCCACAGATGGTAAAACTAAACCCATTAAAATGTCGAAAATTTTGCCCAAAAATAGAAGTAATAAAATCTCATAAGATTTCTTACATCAAAACTATGCAAAACATGACATTTCCAGTTTTGTCTCACGAACTGTGTTTATATTTTACGTTATTTTTATTGTTTTTGCTTGACCTTTAAAACTTCCTGGAATTTGATGGGCACTTGCGGTTTTTAGAAAAATATCGTCATTTGACTATGAAAAACCTTGGTGACGTAAGAATGACGGAAGTATTAAGTATCGTTACGTTTTACTGCTGAAGTTGAGAAGTTACGAAACATGACATTCGTTACTGATTTTTTGTCACTTCATAAATTGAGAAAGACTAATACCCGTCAAGACTTACCCTACAATCAGCATAATGATTTCAGTCGTAAGACGTCCACTGCTAGACATAGGCCTCCCCCAATTTGGGGGGTTTTGCCATAATCACCACGCCTGGCAGGCGGGTTGGCTATCGCAGTATGGTGGTAAAATGCATAGAGAACACTGTTGTCCATTCTCCAGTAAGACCCTTAGTTGTCTGTTCCCTTAGTCGCCTTTTTCGACACCCATGGGATGAAATGGGGTGATGATATTCTTTACGTCCAGTACCACACGAAACCTACAATAGTTACTTTATTTTCGGAGCAAAAAAGTGACACGCTTCATTTGACTCTGCTAAGCATGTATGGCTTATTTATACTTGAGTAAATATCGCAAACGAACCAAGTTATGTGACTGTGTGACACAAATATGCACTGTTTTGGACATGCATTGGTTGGATGCACTTCACCCTTCTGCATTCGTTCGAAACGAGCTTTCGCCAGCGGCTTTGCACGCTTATTATACCCGCGTTAAATTTCTTGTTTCCCCGACCCTTACCGTCGCGCGTCGCGTCGAATCGCCTACCCGTGTGATTTTCCCCGTTTTTGCAACATTTTTATTACTGCACCGCTACTCTTAGTTGTAGCGTGATTTATATAGCCTATAGCTTTCTTCGATAAATAGGCTACCCAACAAAAAAAAGAATTTTTCAATTCGGACCAGTAGTTCCTGAGATTAGCGCGTTCAATCAAACAAACAAACTCTTCAGCTTTATAATATTAGTATAGATATGAACCTTCCCCTTGAATCATTCTGTCTATTAATGAAAACCGCATCAAAATCCGTTGCGAAATTTAAAAGATCTAAGCGTATAACCGCGGGTAGGTACTTTGTTTTATACTATGTAAAGATACAATGTTTATTTCTGAAACTGTTCCTAGTAACTTATTCTAATGAATCCGGAACCAAATTACGTTAAGGAAACACCGTATTGTCTCAAACAGCGTTTATCTTAGTGAATCATCAATTTATTTGACAATCATTGTTTTTCTCACAAAAAAAAAAATCGTCAATCAACATTATAAGTGTACAATTTGGTTACTAACTACTTATTAGTAACGTAGAGCAGCCATGTATGAAATTGGTTGACGTCCTTGGATGGCTCATTATGTAATCTTAGGCAACTGTTTCAACTCCGGCGATTAACGAGAAGCGAGTACGCGATGGCGATTTCACGCTGGTATGGTTTTTGTACCAAGCGTGAGAGTCTCGGCGAGTGTTCTGCCTGCCAAGCGAGCATCACTGAGTGAGTACTTAGTCTCTTTGCCACTATGACAAACAAGTACTCGCCAGCAGTGTGAACAGTCAGCGAGCTACTATTAATACAGGGTGTCTTAGGACATCGACGCATAACCATGAATTTAGCACATGATTCTAGACCTCCTAGTGTAGAAATGTATCGTCAAACATCAAAAAGAAATCAGCTGTTTCAAAGAAAAATTAATACTAGCCACCACGGTCAAAAAGTATGGAATAGCGTTGCTGGGCGAGAAAATAGCTAGTCACTTCCTCGTTGGGGGATGGGGTAGGTGCCTAAGGTGACCACGGGCGAAATATACCTCACTAAAAATCGATTGTTACCTTGACGAGAATGCGTTGATGTCTTTCCTTTGATTGCTGCATCTAAATATCCGGCATTTTATTTGGCACATTTCTTTTGATGATTGTTTTAATTTTCAAATGCCCATGCTTTTTTAATTTGTTCCCAATCCTACTAATATTATTAATGTGAAAGTTTGTGAGTGTGGATGTATGGATGTAAGTTACTATTTCACTTAAAAAAGTCGACTCTTCACGTGACCAGAGGGCTGGCCTATTTTTTGGGCAAAGCAGCATTGCCATACAACGTGGCAATGCTGCCAGCCTTTTGGGCACGTTTCCTGTTGACAACGATGCAGAAGATTTTTTTGATGCTTTGTAATTATTTATTTTTAAATACACATGTACATTTTTTTTTTCTTTCGATTTAAACTTAGATTTTAAATTATGTAAATATTGTAAGATATTGTATATATACAAATATTTTTTTTTGAATATTACCAACTTAAAAAAAAAACTGACCTCCACACGGGTGAAGTCGCTGGCAAAAGCTTGTTCTTAATATTTTCAAATCCATGTGATTCGGCGCCAAATTCGGAGATGCTCCGGAAACAATTTACATATATTTTTAACTTACTTCTTTCGTCAAGAATTGCGAATAACAATGTGTGTTGTGATATTATTGCATTTTACATTGTATAATCTTCATTCATTTGCTTGATTTAATGACGAGCAGTGATTGACACTTCCTCAAATAATATTACTGTCATCTTCTCGCATACCAACATCCACAATTTGTACGCTAGATTAAATAACCAATGAGACACACTCCAATAAATTGTTATACATCAATCCGGACCCATCAACTCAATTTTCACTTTATCATCCCCAAAATAAGGTCGATTTTTATATGATGCTAGCCTAAAATTGGTCGACCACATACAAGAAATAACAAGTCATGGTAAAAAATTATAAAATAATAATGTTGTTTTCGATTTCTTTCCACTTTCCTACTTTGGATCACATTTGACGTGTTTTGGCTGCCGGAAGTTTATTGTGGATTCTTTTTAGAGAAATGTTGCTCTTATTTAGAAAAAGATAACGATGACTGATTATTTGCAAATATTTTATAGTCGTACTGGCTGATTTGTGCATAGTATTTGCATTTAAATGGCTGATAAAATGGCGGTATCGTGCATTTATAAGGGGTGAGAGGTGTTGAGTGAATATCATGGACGAGTTTGGTTACAAAGCGTGAGAAGTGAGAATCTGTGGAAACTTGTTAGGTAATTAATGAGTACCAGCTTTTTATGTTGACAATTTGTGTTGTGGCACACTGGACCTGCAACAACCTAAAAATGGAAACAAATAACGGTAAAGTTTCTTTTTTGAACGGTCACTTCTTCATCTTCCAAATTCAAACAGGAAAAAATAAATGCAATACAACTTTATAAAACATGAACAAGACGGTGTAATGCTTCTTACAAATGGACCCTATTTATGGGTTAGACGACTAAAGCCCTGCGTCCGTCTGGTTAAAAAAAGAACTAGGCTTGACTGTGATCTAGGTCATGTAAATGTCAACGGTCCGAGTGGACGGTTAGCCATTTACTCTATACGCTGTGGGTACTAGTAAAATATACGAAAAGAGCTGCAGAAGACCCACTGAGAAAAAATTAGTAACATGTGAAAATGTGGGCTACTGATGGAAATGAAAACCTCAAACTTTGGAAAAAACAAAACGTCACATTAGCATGTCGGTGACGCGGTCACATAAGTTTTGTCCATACCAAAAATCGTTCAACACGGCTAAAGAAGTAGGTCTTCAAAAAAAAAAATATCAAGTAGTCCATGGTTAACAAAACCTTTTCAAGATCGAAAAAAGATTTTATTTGATCCAGGATAAGGCACAGAAAACTCTCACTTTTAATTACTACGCGTGCCATTAATCTTAGTAATTAAGCCAGCAAGAGTTCTACTTAGACTGGTACCTAACTGCAATGGGCAACTGGAACAAGAAAAGTTTGCCAAACTTACATTACAAAAGTTCAGAAAGCAAACGACCTTGAGCTTATCTGATAATTATTGCCACCATAGTTTAAGCTAGGGAGTTTTCTTATAACTCGATTACGAAGGAACTATCGTATGTCGATTTTGACATTCAAAAAGTGTGTATTCTATATTTTTCAAGCATGAAATCTTTTAATATCCTCGGTCACCAGTACCAGCTTCCTTGTTCGCTAACCATCTAGGATTAAACCTTCTTCATCTATCGTCTTTGTGACACTAGGTGGAGCTCTTATCGTAAGCTGTCGCATTCATTTACTAGGTTCACGAATGTTTGCGGCAAAAAAGAAGAGCATAAATGTATTCACAGTTGACCTTTGTGGATTACTTTTGCTGAAAATGTATATAGATGGAGAATGCGACAAACGTGTATTTATAATATATATATCAAGTAAAATATTGTAAGCTTGCACAATATATCCCGACGTAAGGCAACATGAATGTGGTGTCGTGGATGTCCATCATCATCATCATTTCAGCCATAAGACTTCTACTGCTGAATAGGGGGTGGGGGGGAGGGGGAAGGTTGGCAGAATCATAGTATTGAGATAAAATGCATAGAGAATGCTGCTGCCTATTCTCTAGTAAGTTGCTTAGTCGCCTTCTCCGACTCCCACAGGAAGAAGGGGTCGGCGTCCAGTATAACTGGATGCAGCTGAATACCATTTTTTTACCTGGAGCGACTGTCTATCTGACCGCCACAACTCAGTGGGTAAAAAATACCCCTTGGTAAGACTGGTTGTCAGGCTTTCGGGCTTCTGACTACCCGTAAAACATGCAATAATATTACAGGCAAACGACTTATGGAGAATGACAGATGTAGGATGCTATTCTATGGTCTTCTTTAAGAACCTCAGAACCTCAGAAGTTTGCGAATAATTCGTTGCTTCGTTATAATTCGTATACAATTTAGTGTGACACGTTAACTCTAATAAGGAACTAGTAATTTACAATTTCATAGCCGACTCTGTTATGGGTTTAATGTCTGCTATTAAAACTCGGTGCGTGTAATGGAACTACCTCTTTTAATTACAGTCGGTTAGTAGTTAACTTTGAACGAGCTAGATTAGTAAATTATAATTATTGGTTTATTGTAAACTGATTGCATTGAGGTTCTTGTACTGAGGTTTATTTTTTCAGGATGATTGTAAGTAAGGCCGTTTTTGTATGCATCGCTGCTGATGCAATTCTAAATATTTACTTATCTGGATTGAACAAATATCTACATAAAAACGTATGTAAATCGGTAAGGATAAAATGGGGGTCTTTTCGCTACTCGAAAACGTTTGGATTATTAGGAAAGATGTTATAGAGACAAGAGGAACAGAGAGAGGAAAAGAGGAGAAGAGTTGGAAAATGAGTTATTTGGCAGATTCACCGAAATAAGTGTTAATTATTAAAGACCAAACGTCTATAATGATGACCACTCACCGTCCATAATAGACAGCATATAATGTTTCTTCTGCTGGGCCTCCAGGCCTCCTCTCAGTGAGACGGAATGGGCTGAAATCCTGTGAGCCTTAATCTATCACATGGACCCAGTGCCTTTCCTTCACCGTTTTGAGAGCAGTGGTGATAAAATAATTTACTCAAAGTAAATCGACTGTACAACTCGTTAGTCGCGTCTGTTACCACTGAACTATCAGTGCAAGAACTGCATATTAACAAACAATATTCTCGTGCCTTCCAAAATCTTCGTAACTGGGCCACTAGTGTAGTCCAGTGTACATTCGCGCGGAATCGTTCCGATCACGCGACGATTACGTGACGTAATCTATACGCCCGAACCAGAATATGATTAGCCTAGATGCCAACGACTTTGGCGTAAGTGAATTGCGCCCTACATAAATGAGATCAGTTTTTGCAAGTAGGCGTGGATTAAGATAATAATGTAGAAAAGAATAAGTAAGCATTTTGATTAATTATGATGGTCAATGGTTAAGTAAAGAGTGATGAAGCAACCTGCATTAATCAGAATCTGAATCAATTTGAAGGTTATTGCTGATACATTACTTCATTCTCAACGACATAAATAACTCAATGAATGTTGTTTGAACTGTTCAAAAATTCCTACTATTAGGCAATTAACCCGCTGAAACAGCCAACAGTCCCGAATTGAGTTAAAAGAATGAACATTGATTTAGGGCTTGTTTTAATTTAGACTCCAACTCCAACTTTAGATAATTTCTAACTGATTTTGACCGAGAAAGCTTTTGGAGAAATGAGGCACAGGGTGTACCTAACTGTTCATTTAACCTCCGTAGAAAACGGAGGATACTCCGAAACTGCTGGTACCATGAGACCGCTGAAGACACGTTGCAAGCTTTAGGTACCTAATACTACCTACTGAAAGTATTCAAACAAAACGTTTTTTTAATTTCTTACGCTTGTTTGACGAGTACTTTGCTGTTAGTGGTGCAGGGCGGTCGACTGGGTTAGCTACTCTTCCATTTTATCAATTAAGAACAACCACGTTCCCTCTAAAGCTTGTCTACCCTAATTACTTAACTGTTTCCAAAGCAACAAAGCATGCAGATAGAAAAGCTTGCAGTACGCCGCGTCCAATAAAATAAAAAATAATACTTCGATCGTACATAATGATGACGAATCGATTCACTAAACCACAACTCGATATAATTTTATCGATGAATCGTCCGGAATAAACTTCCTATTATTGAAATTATTAATAACTGTTTCGATTGAACTATTCATTCTAATTTGTTAGTCACAAAATGAGGTGAGTGTTGCCATACGAGTAAATGTGTCATTGCAGCAGTTATTAAGTCATATCTGTCTAACTTGCTTTTAATTAAGTTTATGTTGCCCAAGTCATTAAATTTAACTTTAACTACGCTTACTTAACACTGCACATATCGCAACTCAGCCGTTAAAACTACATAGTCATTCTTCCTTCTAACTGAGGTAACCATAGCATAATCAGTCTATATTGTTCCCACTGCTGGGACACAGGCCTCCTCTCTTGGAAAGGGAGTGGGCCGTAATCTACCACGCTGGTCCAGTACGGGTTAGTAGATGTCACATGTCTCCGAATTGTTCTAAGACATGCCGGTTTCCTTACGATGTTTTCGTTCACCGTTTTGAGAGCAGTTGTGATGAAATTATTTACACAAAGCAATTCGCCTTCCAGGGTTCGATCTCACGACCTAGAGCTCGTAAGTCGGGACCATTACCGCAGAGCCACCACTCCTCCGGCCACCATATTGGATATTAATTGGTTTGTTAAGCTTATACGATTAATATCACGGCTTAAGTGAGAAATTGGAACCCCTGATGACGTTTTAGAAGGTAAGGGATATTAGAGTATCGAATGGAGCATCGATATTTTGCTCATTAATAGTGTTGTGACAAAATGATCAAAGGGGCAATTCTCATAATTTCTAAAAATGTTCATAGTCTAATTTCAATTTCGATCTGTCAAAAATACCCCGAGTTTCCATACATTTTGGACAAGTTTTTGTGATTTGGTTGTCGCCGAGAACGTTTTTATTTTTAATTACGAGAATTGGTCTTCAGGCATGTACATAACCTGCCAGGGTCGCGAGATTTATTCGAGAGAGTTACCGTGGTCCTGGAATATGGGCAACTGAAGGAACACGGGTGGGTTTTAGTCAGTAAAAGTCTGACACGCCCTCCCGCTCCACCCAAGAGCGAGAGACGTCATTTGATGATTTCCCACCCACAAAAAAAGGCATGTACATAAACCTATTGTGAAAACTTTGATTTCTTTCGAACTTTGTCTCATTAAATAACTCTACAGGCAATTAAAGTAGCAGTGTTTACTATATGTGCAGTTTTGACGACAGCATAAACTTCGATAAATATGACAAGGTTCTAATTCAAGTATGGGCAAGGTTTTCATAAGCTGGTTGTACTAGCATCTAAATTAAATTACCACTTACCTATTTGTCTATCACTTCCAATAATGTCAGACATGAATAATAACATTTTTGTATTAATACCTAATTTCGGCTTTAAGACATACTATGTGGTCTTCCTCTAGAAGACCAAATAAGAGGTAGATGGACTTTGTATAAGGATAAAATGACAAGAGATGGAGTGAATACTCATATGGTGGTTGATAGTAGAGCTGTATGGTAGACGCATGATAATGTTATATCTAACTAAATTTAGATAATGGCAGGTAATGTCGATGACACCTCTAGGCAACCTAATTTTGATGAGGAGGAAAGAACAGCGTACAGTGACAATAATGCGTTGAATATGGATTTATATATTACTAATAAAACATCAGACCAAAGAAAATGTGGGTATGTATGATAGCCGGGTTATTGACGCGCAACCTGTTATCATGATCTTTGGTTACAGGATATGATAATATAAGGTATAGAGAAGATGATGTGGCTGGGAAGAAAGTCAACACTGTAAGGACGGCTCATAGGAACATTTGTGAAAAAGACTCTAAGTCTACTTACTTAAGGTCTTAAGGTTAACCCGAAACAAATAAAGGCCAAGATAATATCATAAGCGTCTACTGTCATAGTAACGAAAATTTGTATAAGTAAATAAACCAATTAATACTCTCAACTTTTCCACACTTTCAAATAAGCTTCATTAATAAATACCCTGATAAATGTAGAAAAACATCGCTCGCTCAGATTGATACGAATAATTAAGATAGGAAATGGTTGCCCCTATCTGACCACGATCTGGGCAGACCTATCATTATCGTTTACCGTGAAGAGATCCTATCGACTGCCTTTAAGATAGCTGCGAATAAATTCACTTTTAATATGGCTAATGTTTCTGTTTACAAGTTTACAGTTTTTATATGCTGTTTTATGTAATGTTCCTAGTTTTTGTTGTAATGGAGTAGGTTAATTGAAGATAAGGTCAGGATAAGGTAAGAATTTAGTCTAAATAGATGCTTAGGTACTATTTTTGAACACAGACTCATTTAGATTTTAATAAAGAAAATTCTAAGTTGTGGCTTTGAGGGTAATTGGTGAAACCATTACGCGCATAATATGCTTCTTCATGATTTTTTTTTGGACTATTAATTTGTCATCATCATTTCAGCCGTAAGACGTCCACTGCTGGACATAGACCTCCCCCAATTTTGGAGGATTTGCCATAATGGCCACGCTTGGCAGGCGGGTTGGCGATCGCAGTATGATGGTAAAATGCATAGAGAACGCTGCTGACCATTCTCTAGTTAGTCCCTTAGTCGCCTCTTACGACACACACTAAAAGAAATGCGATGGTGCTTTTCCTTACGTCTGGCACCACATAGAACGTTGATCATATACCTACTTATTTTGGTTGATATGAGAACTACGAAAAGAAGAGTTTTGGTGCAATCAACTAGCTCAGCTGGAAGAAATATATGGACTTCGAAATTTCTTCGAAAATTCGCCTAACCGCCATAGAAACGGAATTTGTCGACGGAAGAGAAGACAAAATGATAGATTGTATCGTAGAAAAATTGTGTAAAACTGAAGAAAAGAGATGTTTCTATTCTTCAGTCGACAAGAGTACGATGTCAAGTATGATGACTATTTCTCTTTACTATTGATGAGATAGAAACATTTTTACAGAATTAAAATACATAAGGAACTTTTTTTGTTCTTTGTGGAATAGATATAGAATTGGCCATGCTACGCCGGCAGGCTAAGGTAGACAAGCCTACAGTTTAAATAACTCACAAATCGTGTCTAGTTTCAGCGATCTCATAAATACTCTGCAGATATCAAATAATGTTCATCCTATTCAAATTCCGGATGTACATAACTTTGCATTACCTGTATCAGTTCAGTTTCACCTAACATTTAACTCTATAATTACTTTGCGAGATTAAACTCTATATATCGTCATAATAAATACGAAAGTGAATTAACACCTCATCAGAAAGGAATACTATGATTACAGTGAAGTAGAGCAGAGCCTACACTTACTCTGAACTACTATCGAACCGGTAGCCATTAGGCCGGGAGATAGTCATATTGGAATTCATCATCATGTTCAAGAAGTTTCACAAGTAGGTACTTGATTTATGTTGGGGTCTGATTTAAGTATTACTAGAGCAGCTAAATATGATAAGTATTGAAATTATTTATTGTATTGCTAATTTTACTGAAATCAAAACTGGTATTAATAACAAACTCAAAGTATTTATTTCAAATCATTCTTATATTATAAAGCTAAAAGAGTTCGTTAGGTTGAACGCACTTATCTCAGGACCGACTAGTTCGAATTGAAATACTTTTGTAAACACTACAAGAATTACGATACGATAGGAAATTTATCGAGGAAGGCTATAGGCTATATGACATCACGCTAGTCCCCTTAGGAGCCGAAGTACTCGCACGGGCAAGCGATTTGATGCGACGAGGTGGGTCAGGAGAGCCAGAAATTTGAAGGGGACGAAGTAGCGGGCAGGAGCTACTTTTGATTATTCAAAAGTGACATTAAATTTGAACTGATTCTGGCCGCCCCCTCCAAAAGGTAGTTTCATATGGAGGAGAATGAACAAAAAACTCAACCACAAACATAGGCAGTTGTGGAAACAAAAACATAGACAGTCATGGGGACTGCCGATGGAAGTAAAACTTTAAAACTATTCAAAGATACAGATTTACTGTAAACATTTACAATCGGTTCCGTGACTCGAATCCATAAGATTTGTTCTTACCAAAAACCATCTAACACGCCTAAGAAGTTTTCACATCAAACATTTTTTGACACGTAGATATCAAGTCTTTTGTTTTTTCTTGCCATGAGCAAGGTATGTCGTATCTTGATCTATAACTCACTTATTTATTATACATTGAAGGTTTTATAAAGTTGATTTATTGAACTTGATAATTTTGACAAGTTACATTTTTTTTAAGTCCTTTAACTATAGTAAAAACCTGATAGATCGACCTTGAATAATGTCTCAGGGTATATAATTTATGGCAACATTTGAAACCTCAAGGTGTCATTCAAAGGTTGCTAGATCAGTCCTTTACAATGTTATTCGAAGCATTTTATATAAAGCAATGCAGCATTTTTGCTTGTTGAATCTGATATCGTCATTGACCAACTAAAGGTGTGCGACCTTACACCTCTGCTTAACCTTTCTACAAACACAGGCGTCATGGTACTTTAATTTTCACCCCATTAAAATTTATATTTTTCGGTATATTTGACCTTTATGCGGGTTGAGTCATAACAAATGCCCAATTCAACCTTGATATTAAAAACTTGAATGAGTTTCGGATCTTGATAAATGTTAAGAACCCAGAATTTGATTTTACGATTGATGGTCAGTAACGGTCAAGAAAGAAATTATTCTTGTCCCACAATAAACGCAAATTCTCCAATGATGAACGTGCATCTTCCACTGCAAATTTAACATTTCCACAGGATGGTAAAAATGAGAACGTCAAATACGGCACTTCAAATATTTAATTTGTTATTAGAAATAAATCTTTGGTCAAATGAAACACGTAAATAAACAAGTTTTTAATTCGATTCGTATTTAAGAAAAAGGGAAATAAAAGTGTCTATTAAAGATGATGTATATTCCCGGGTTCCGATCTCCTAGCCTAAGTTTAAGCTTTTCCTGCCGGCGCGGGCGCGTGGAAAGTATTCATTTTACGAGAAAAACGCCTCGGATGACACTTTCCATGGACTGACACGTTTAATTTGACAGTAATGACTGATCGTTAGCTGCCAGTGCGATATCGCTTTCTTTAGTGGATCGATATTGAATCGTTTCTAATGATATCGCTGTGAGATTTATAGAGATAGGTCAACAGCTTTTTGTGTTAGCTTTTGGTCTCTTATTCAGAACGACTTTTATAACTAAAATAGTGTTATTGGCTAAGACTGTGACAATCAGTGCATATTCATCATCATTGATAATTTCACCTGAAACTCCACTGATCGACATTATGTCGCCCCTAAAACGGGGTTTTGTCTTAGTCATTACGCTTGGCAGGCGGATTAGCGATCGCAGTATGGTGGTAAAATTTACAGAGAACGATGCTGCCTATTCTCTGGTAAGTCGCTTAGTCGCATTTTACAACACTCAAGGGAAGAAATGGGGTGGTGCTATTCTTTACATCCGGCACCACACGGACACAGAGTTTAATACTATTTCTAAATCCCAATTTCTCATATGGGTTAAGAGAAATAGAGATACATATTTAACAAATGGCATAATATCATTGTCTACCTTGCCTTTTCCAAACTATGTTGGAGTTGGCTTCCAATACTGCTTTTGTTAATTTATTTTTATTTTCTTTTAATTTCATTTGTTGTGTATATGTATCATTTGCATCGTTGTATATGTAAGCGGGCACGCCCTTTATGCCTGGAGGCTTTAGTAAGGTTTTAAGTTCTGTTTACGATTTTGTTTCATTATTCATTTCAGCTTGAGTTTAGTTTTCAATGTTTTGTTGGTATAATGGCGTGTGCTAGCTGACATATGGCGAATAATGTATGTTTTGTTTTATTATATTAATAACTTATACAATATTGTATAGAATCAAGTTCTTCTAACTTAACAGACAGCAGTGCTGCTGGGGAGTTTGTTCCGCCACTTCTTCTTCCCAGCCAAAGCACTAGGAAGTGTCGAAGGGCGGGAGTTTTGGGGGGACTGTCTTATGTGACTTTGACGTTCAAAAAGTGCTGACTCTCAGCCTAGTTTGAATAAATGACTTTTGATTTTGATTTTGATTTTGAATATAAGCGAGTACCACAATTTTACATGGAGCGAATGCCTATCTGACATCTACATCCCAGTAACTGGGAATTCGATACCTCTTGGTAAGGCAGGTTGTCAGACTTTCGGACTTCTTTCGACCTGTCAAAGATCTTAGAATGACAGGCAAAAGATAAAAATGAATAAATTTCAGCCGCTTTAAAGCACAGTTATTTTAATTTATTTTACCTGGTTTTTAAAAATTTGTACACTTTTAGGAACTTGGCCATTAACAGAACTAATACTGGCATCCGTCACTAAACACCTAAAGTATTTCCCACACTCAATTCTTAAAACCTGTGCTTAATAATAAATACGGTATGCGTGGTCACTCTTCACATTATTCACATCCTAATACTTTTTTTTCACTTCCTGGTCACTCGGAATACTTCATTAGTTCTAATGAAGAAATGTTAAAAACTAATCGACCATCTTTGGCAGATACGACTTGTATCAGTTTACCGGACTTTTTACTGACCTTCACCTTATCCGACTTTACGTAGGAAGGTTTTCTTAAGTGCATTTGAAATGGGACCTTTATGAGTTTAACATAAAAGTGTATGTCGGTTAACACATCGCACTCGTCGGAGTTAAGGTAGCTACAGACGATGTTGTAGCTGTAAGCGCGTTTTATGATTATACTGGGCTAGTTTTAAAAAATCTGTCAAGTTTAAGTTTGTGGTACAGATAAAAAAACTAAACCACTTTCTTCGTGGGTATAATATCGTTATCGTTAAAATTTATCAACTATCCCATACGGAGCTTCAATACTTACTTGACCTGTATGGGACGGCTGTTTTTTTTCGAATACTATGATTTTCCTAAGAAATGTTCAGTCTGATAATCTGTTCAACACCCTTTAATTTGGCAGGTCTTTGAAAACAAACCTTTTATAGTTTGTAAGTCGCTTCTTAGTCATAGAGACATGCTACATGGAACATACAAAGACTGCATATATGAAGTTTTAAATTACAGAACAAATAGTCGGCTTTTTTCTAGCTAAGAAGACGATTTCCGGACACATAAAACGAAAAACAGTAAATTAGCGTGTTTTAGGTGCTAACAATATTTGACCAGATCTTATTTAAATAATAAGATTCTAAATGAATATGGTAACTATTGTCTGATAAGATTGACGCAAGCGGTTTCCTGTGCCTTTGCGAATTTGACTTTCCACTGTTCTCGTTACTCACATGCGAGTTCTAAGTAATACTGGTTCACGTTGTACTGCTCACGACATTGAAACGTTATACTTTTGTATACAAAGGTACTCACTATAATGTAGAACATAAACCGTAAAAGTAAGTGAAAAAAAAAAACTAGGACAAGTGTCAAAAATGTTAATTTAATCGTAAATTCGCGACCTCTATTAGCAAAACACTTTTTCAATGAATGAGGCACCTCTCTAATACTTTTTTATCTGTAAACGAATGGTTATCGTAACAATATAGGCATTTCGGCTTTAAATCGTTTACACATTAAAAACCACTCCAAATAAAAACGAATCTACATTCACAAAAAACGTGTGAATATTCAGAAAACGGCTTGTTGATTCGATTTATCATTCGAGTAATATTGTAATCGATTACGATCAATCGATCATGACCAATCGGTCAGCATTTCTTTGGGAACTGTATTTCAAACAATGGAAATGTTACTGTAATAAAATTTGGTCCGCGACAGACAATCGGACGTATTCATATTTTACTGTTATGCCTTAAACAAATTGGCGAGCTCACGAACTAGCGTGTGACCGCTGTGACCTTGGAGGTAACCCGAAACATGCATAAAGAGTGCGAAATTTTTGTTGTCAGAATACTAAAAATTTGGATTAAAATGTATATAATTGTTTTTAGCAAAGGACACAACAAACATCACGACTTAAGTAAATCACGTCTTAGCTAACCTTGTTGCTAATTCCAGGATTTCCTTATTTCCTATTCTATTAAATCCATTAGTCTTTAAAAATAATATCACATCAGCATAATAATTTTGTAAAGAACGGATCTTGTCTGTAGCTGCAGCGGCCCTGAATGCATCAAAGTCACCTAATGCGACTATTCAGGCTATTTTCAGCTGTAAGCGCTTAATAGCTCATTCCAGCGTTCCTTTGAAACTAAGAATAGTCGGTCACGGAATAAAGCATATCAGTGGAGACCAGACTGAACTACGGGTTTTCGAAAAATCTACGAAATATGTGTCACATTATTTTGTTTTCAAAAGAATGTGATCAAAGAATATAAAAGTAAAAAACTTTTTAACAAAAAAATTAAACCGCCGAAAAAACTGAAAAGCAATAAATAATAAACCTTAAAATTATGAGTCGGCGCTTTGAGTGATCTTTGTTCATTGATTTTTCAGCGCCGACTCAAAATTTTTTGTGGCTTTAATGTACTAATAATACTTGGCAAGATATACCCTATCCAATGAAAAAATAATTATCAAAACCGAACTACTCTGTATAAAGTTATGCGTGTATGTATGTATAACACATTACAATCAGTGAGTGAAGAATCAATCATCCCCTGGTTTCTGACCCTTAGAGTTTGATTTTGTTTTCCAAATTTATATGGGACCACTCTCGGAGTATACCCTTTCCAATAAAAAAAATATAATCACAATCGGACTACTATGTAAAAAGTTATGCGTATATACATTAAAAAAAATATATAAACGTCGAATTGATAACCTCCTCCGTTTTTTTTCGTCGGTTAAAAAACGAGGGAAGTTTTAACGGTAAGGCATAGAGAGCCAATTTTTGCATTTTTGAATAACCCACAAAATATAAAACTATTACGCATTTGGCACAATACATGACATTTCTGATAGATAACGTTACCAAACACGGTTCCAAGAAATTGTTCTAAAAATGCAAAACCGAATTTGCATCGGACTGTTTCGATGTCGGAACTAGTTACTGCAATTCCGATGCAATATACCGCATACCGAAGGGAATGTAAAATCAACGTGAATTTTCATAGTAACAGACTAGCAATGCAGTCTAGAATCAGGGCATTGCAGACTGCCCCACATTTTCACCACGCTTTGTTTTTCAGCATTCATTACGCGAATTTAGACTTTAAACCCGTATAAGTCTTTGCTATATAAATGAATATTCCATGCACTGAAAAGCCTGGGATTTACTAAGGCAGTAGCTTCGTGGAAACTTATTCGTTTGACCTTACTAACCTATATGGGTTTATTGAACTAGGTACTACACAGTACAACTTCATGGAACTAAAATGTTATGTGCATAAGTTGGCAAATGTAGCAGTTTTCTGAGAACATAGTCGTGAAATGTTTACATGATTAATTGACATGTTGTTCCAACAAAACGGGTATTATGGCGTAATGTGGAACTAGCGGAATGTTGAAGCGTGCTTATAAGTATTAAGTGGATTAATGTTGGACTAATCCGACTGTGTGCTTGGGTTGTCTCTAATAAATTCAAGGAAAACTAAGTTTTGGACATGATGTAATGTCTATCAAAAAGGGTATCATCCTTTCCCAATGTACATTTTTACCGGCTATTAAAGCTGCCAAAATACTTCCAAATGAACAGTCCTATAAAATATTCAGTTTTCTTTTCAAACAAGGTCTTAAAAATATCGAAATTTCCACTTACCACCACAAATAACATCGGCTAGGTTGGTCTGCACGCACTGGTGCGTCACCGCTCCATCTCTGAGAGTCGTGATCTCTCCATACAGCTGGTGCAACGCCTCCTGGTCCGACATGAGGATGGTCCGGGGCGATGGACAGTCATCCTCGATGCTGTTCGCGTGGTGGCGGGATGAAGATCTCGATCGGGATCGACGGCGTCTGGAAAAATGGTTCGTGATTTGAGATTACAAATTGATTGTGCGTTAAAGGAATCTATGCTTTATCTTTGCTTTATTATCTATAATATGGTGACAAATCAATTGCATAATAATTTGGTACAGAGATGTGAAACTAATTTATCTACTGGCTCGCAAACTAGATTTAGGTTATGTTTAGGAATTTCTTTGTAGTATGCATATTGTAACTTCTGCAGTGGCACAACTTTGTTATCTTTTAAAAAAGGAGGGTTACATGAAATTAGAATTTATTTATTGAAATTAGGCTGAGAATCAGCACTTTTTGAACGTCAAAACTACATGTAACAACCCTCAAAACGCGCGCACTTGACCATTGCCTAATGCTTTTGCTGGGAAAAACAAGTTGCGCAACAAACTCCCCAGCAGCACAGCTGCAGAAGAACTTGATTTTATATTCATGACAATGCAAAAATTCAGGATAACTTTTTTGTTGGACACTAAGCTTGACGAACAAAACTGTGTCAAATTTAATCCGAAAGAACAAGAACTATCGCTTTAGAAGAAACATGGAAACTCACTAAAAACTGTTTCCGTTATCTTCAACCAAAATGTCGGTCAGTTTAACAAGAATACTACTGCTAAACAAGAATACCCTTAAATGGCAAAATGCTTCCAAATAGCACTCTAAGTGGCGTTGAATAGGAGTGACCCAGAACTATTGTGGAAGTCGATGGAGGCCTAGATTCAATGGGAAGGGCAATCGATAGACATGATGATGGAGGCATAATAGATAACAAATTACTTCTAGGATGCAATAAAGACAGACATTAGAGAAAGATAAATGTTAAAGACAAAATTGCTTGTGTAAGCGATGAATTAATTCACAAGGCTCTTCAAGAGAATCAGCAAAGACATGAGAATGTTAATGAATCTAATTAAACCGTAGTGAGCTTTAGACTTTTTGCTGTAAACGAAGCCAGGATCTGGTTTAAGTTATTCAAGATATGTACAAGTTTGGCCTCGTTTTGATAACAAGAACTAGTTGCCTTCGATCTTAGTCGCAAGTTGTAACTAGCTTTAGATAAGATCGCTGTTAAGATGGATATAATGTTAGAATGCAATCGATCAAAGAGTCGCGTTGAGAACATGCTCTGAAATTATTGTCCTGATTGTAATATTGAAAATAATGCAAAAGCTACGATGCTCATGGTCCTGATAGATGAAGATAAAGATCAAAATGTATAAAAACTCGTTGGGTTACTGGTTAAACTAGATATTACAGGAAATAATTTGGGATATCGTCGATGTCTTTTAGCGTGACCATTTAAAAAAAAATAATTTTCAACAGTTTCTCACTGACACTTAATTTATTCGTAAACGAATTTATCTTTTTGTCAGGCTTTGTAATATTTTACCAACTTCACTAGTAACTTATTTTTTTAGCAATTTGTCATTATTTAAACCCACTAATAAGACACACTATTTATTTTAATGATTGGCTTGAAATAATTTATGTTATTTAATCAATTTTCACAACACTTTATTTAACTTACAATCTTATTCCGTAGTACTAAGGCTAAAATTCATTTGACCCCGTTTGGTCATCACTACCCGGATTCTGCCACCATAATTCATTGGCAATAGTTTTTGCCTTCATTAAAACATCATGGCGTTTTTGTTGTATCAATTTGACAGTTAACGGAAACATTCTGCTGCTGTCATTTAGAATTGGCAATTGACAATTTAATGTCGACACTTAATTAATTAATCCACTAGTAGTTTTAGATGTTTTATGCTCATTACCAAATCATAGAGCACCTTTTAGACTATGCAAGTTTCTTGCCTCTTGCATACAATAAAATTGCAGCAAAAAATGACTTGCATCGTCTTAACACTGTTAGACGATGCGATTTTCATTGCTTCTTCAGCTTATGATATGCAAGGCAGGCATTATAATCACACCGTGTAAATCAGACTAAAATCTACATATATCTACTTTTAGTCGTATTTATATTGTCAACGGCGCCGACTTATGATAAATGCCAAAAACGCCCACCATCTATGAGATCGTGTGGGATTTAAGATGAATCTAATAATTGTAGAATTACGTCCATTTCTGCAGTTGAGTGCAATTAGTCTTTTTGAGTGCCTAGTACCTACCTGCTTGGGAGAACTATGGCTGTTTTGAGCCAACGCAGGACTTTTCAGAACCATATATTATAGTCAAATCCATTGATAAATTATTCTATGTTGCAAGTAACAAAAATCGCGCAACTAACGGGTATTTTAGCATATTCGAGATTTGTAATCTTTAGTAGGCGTTATTAAATAACGAAGTAGTTGAATTTGGCAAAAGTTCACACCTTATAGATATCTATTTCATCATAAAAAGAACTACTACTTTGCAAAATAGATTTTTAGATAATAAAATCCAGTTTTGAAAGGCTATTTACATTTAAAAAAAATGTTAGATATTGAGAATAAAATAACCTATTTTGTATAGAGGCCGAGCATCTCTGTAATCGTTTGAAGTTCTCACAATCGTTATATATGAAGAAAGAACCATCGGCAATGAATTAAGAATCACTAGGCTATCGTAAAGACATTAGCGATATTGCAATACTACAATATAGGCCAAGGCTTTAAGCTCCTAAAATCTTAAAATGATGCTCCTCAACCTTGTTTTCTTTAAAAATTCACACACTACAGTTAATGCATGAATGGCAGAGATAATAAGCAACCACCTTTGAGAAATAATAATGTATCGACCTCACACATTATGAAATGACACCTACGTTGGTCTTAATAAGCGAATGGAAGAATTATTGCTTTTTGTGGCATTGGAAGGACGAACGGAGGTAATGATGTCAGGTCAAGTCTACATACAGAAACGCCTACATTTAATATAAGTGAGACATTAACACAAATAATGTGCGCTACATTATTCGTACGATGATTTGAAACAAAGATGGAGACCGCAAAATCTAATCCTTCACGTTTGATTGAATTAGCCACAGTTCTACGATTATTTCAATTAGATTATATGTTAACTGTGGTTTGTTTTTTATACACCTCGTAAATTTGGCTATACTGAGTCAATATTTCGAAATCTTTTATCCATACTGTAAATACGAGGAGCGTATCAAATGCATTATTTAATAATCCATTCAGTACAAATCTAAAAAGCATCTACCAATTGGCTTCACATACAATACAAAATCCATTTGAAAGTACCTTGACTTTATCAGAATACAGATCAGATTATTCACATAATTATTTAGCTCCTAAATTGACCCGCCAAGCGCCATTTTGAATGCACGCAGTGTCAAGTTGGCGCCAAAATTGGTGCTCTGAACGCATTGCGCGTTCAATTTTGTACAACATGTCCGCTTGGGATCACCAACATTCTAAAATGGCGACATGACTCATGTTATTTGGGATTTAATAAATATTAAAGCCGTGTTCTGCTCTCTTTTGGTCATCAGGGGTATTCTGGCTCAGGTTACGACTGTTGAATGACTTGTTTGTTTGACGTCAACCTTTTATTTTGTCTCCATAACGGCTGATGGAATAAACAAGTTCATCTGGCCTCTCAATTAAATTTGGTCTCTACATCCCAGTTTCACTGGACTCTGATGAAAAAGGCTGTCCATAAACGATGTAATGATGATAATTGAGTTTTTCAGAAGATGTTTTAATGTAAACTGCACGCTAATTCAATTTCCATTACCAATTATTGTCTAATTCAATTCGTTCAACTTTTTTACTGATGTTTTAGCTCATTTATATTTGTGATCGATCTAATTATGTCTGACTAAATATTTTTATACAATAAGCAGGATTTCCAAAGTTTCTGCTGGAAATAAAGTTTTACTTTATTTGTACAAATATAATAGACTACTCGACTCCAACGTTGTCAAAACTGCAATGAATTTTGCAATAAACTGAACTTTCGCAGTAAATTCCCGATCCATTGTCGGCTATATGTGGAAACTAGTTACAAATTCGTATCCTGGCAATAAAAAACTTACTCGGGCGTGACTATAAAGAAGCCTCGTGACGTTTGGTATATTTTTCTCTCCTGCATGAGTTGGGCTAGCGTGTCGTAGACCACCTCCTGCGATGGCGTCTGCATCGATGGGAACTTCGCGGACAATGACGTCCGTATACTTTCCAGCGTTGCTGATTGCCCCTGTAAAAAAAGTGCATTAAATATTTAGTATAATTATGTACGTACTGGTTTGGTTCTTATTTGATATTTCACGACGAGATGAAAAGAAGAAAGAAAAATGTTACAACCAAAAATGATTGTTTGGCTTCTCGTTCCAAGCATTAAAGGATGCCAGAATTAGATTTAGATTGCACTTTAGAAGACAGTAGGATATTTTTTGTGCAGTAACTACGAAGCAACCACAGCGATAAATATTTGCTTTATCTTTTAAATTCCTTTGTCTGTGCTAAAGTTTGATATCCTATCTGCACGCAATTAACCGTTCTAATTTATTCTCCCGGTTGCAATACCGTAATGAATTAGATGTCCAAAACAATTGCATAGGCACCCAAAGTACAATAGCGATGTGATCGATCAATCTAAACAATGATTACTCAAGCGAATGCCAAAACTTCGACCATCAATCAATTACAATCTAGATCTGCTTCACTAAACAGGATGTCTTCATTTCAACTGACCTTCACTATTTGGACATTTGGCATTGAATCTCATATTTGGTCAAGATAAGTATCGTTATAATAACTTGCAAATATAGGCATACGGGTAATGCCGTTGCTATTGTTGGTTACGGAATCTTATTGTGATAGTGCAATAGACTTGACCTGTATATTTCAATAGGAATCTCGTCTATTGAGGTTGCATTCACCTAGGGTTCGGTGTGAGCTTCTTCTGAATTATGCCTTTTGTGATTATTAAGTCACTGGCGACTTAATACTGTCCATTCTCTAGTAAGGTTATAGAACTTTACTAGGGAATGGGCAGCAGCATTCTCTATTCATTTTACCACCATACTGCGATCGCAAACCTGCCTGCCAACCGTGGTGATTATGGAAAACCCCCATACTGAGCCAGGCCTATGACCAGCAGTGGACGTCTTTAGCACCATACACCATACAATTTTCTCAATTTTGCAAAATTTCTATTATTATTTATATTTTTAACAGCATCAATAAGAAGAATAAATAAATCAAGGAAATAGAGTTGTGCATTTTACGTCAAATATTTCTCATGATAAATCGTCTGCACCAACTGCATATCGTATCGTGTAAATTTTGGTCCCAGCTGAAGGAAACCGAGTACTAATGGCCACGCAAGCGATAAGCCAGCCACTTGTCACTGCTACTGCATTATTGAGGTCTTTGAACCCAGTGTAATTTATTGCTATACCTGCCTCAGGCTTAACTGTGATATGTCTGGCTGTGACATAGTTATGTTTGTGTATAGATTGAGCCATAGCTTTTATCTTAAACTATCTGACCAGCCAGCTGTTATCCTATCCTTTACAATAACTCTTATAAATTCCCATAGAAAATGCAATTTCAGTATTCTCGAATTTTCCAATTTTCCCAGCGACTTTTCAAATTTTCTAACTTTTAAATTTGGCAACTTTTCTAAAACCTTTATGGTCTATTCGGGGTAGTGACATATAGATGCAGCCATTCATCGCTTACTCAAGAACAGTATTTATTTTTTATTATATACATAGATAATCTTTTATTGTCTAGATTATTTATTTTATCAATTATTAGTATATTTAAAGTTGATATGTCGTCAATCTAAATATTGTCTTTTTAAACATTGCTTTGACTTCTTTCTTATCATCAATATCTCTTTTCGTATATCACCCACACTATATTTTAGATCCTCAAGAATTCACCTGCTTCGAAGCCTTCATTCTACATTCTAATACGAGCAATAAATTAATTGAACCAAAGCAAATTTGATCTTGTTCAATGATCAGCCGCCAATCTAAACATTGTTAGGTAAGCCAGCCTTCGGGAAGCGGAATGTGGCAGATATTAATGAGCATCTATTGTGAAATGCGCGTAAATATTTAAAATATAGTATCTACTAAGTAACTGTTTATTGCCATTTGATTAAGTGTACACTAATTTAAATAATTGGCTACTCGATTATTGATTTAGATTATTGCGGCCAATACGCTTTTGTAATTGATATACCTAACATTAAATTCTACAACAACTTCTGTTTTGATATGTCCCGTATCTTCGTGTTTCTCGGTTTTCATATCGCATTTAAGTTCTGTGAATGCTTTGACGTAACTGTCATCATTAAAGTTGAGCTTTTCTAACATATCTCCACATTCTTTTTCCTCAGCATTTAAAACATGTATGAAATGACCGCCATTCCCCGTCCCAGTAATTAAATTCCTCCCATACACCAACGCGGTCGCATTAAGCATAACCTCAGGGAGACATTTTAGAAATGAAAACTGACACTTTTAATTGAGTCATTTTGTCTTATATTCTTGACTTGTTTTCCACGACAATAATTAAAGCAATAGACACATTTGCTGAACGAGTCTGTTAGTCGAAACTTGAATAAATGGAGCTTAAGTCAGACAAGTTGTGATATGTGGAACCTGTTTAAGATATAATGCGAGTTACGATATCGGAGACCTTTATATTATGCGATTTGGTACGGGCGTGGTTCAAAGAATTCTTTGTATGACACAATTGTGACATGTCGTCTGTTCTAGCGATGTGTTGCAATGTCTCATATAAAATGGACCGAGATGAATGAATGATATCGCGTTTTGTTCTTCCATTAAAAGGTCGATGAATGGGAGGTTCGTTTGATTCTTTTAGGCTTGAGGTCAGTATTTCTTAGAGAGGCCTTGTGATATATTGAAGGAATTGAATGGAAGGCAAATGAATTACAGAAGTGTCTTTCCTGTATAGTATTTAGAGTGGTATGGATGTGGAGGTCAGGTAGGCAGTCACTCTGTGTAAAATACTGTTATATATTCAGCTACATCAAGGCAGGTCGATTATGCTGGTCCCCAACCATTGCTTTAAGCTTATTTATGAATTTCGTTGTCACTTTAGTTTCTTTGATTGACGAAGTCCTAGTTTTGGGAATTTTATTAATTAACCTATGAACTTTAGAAATGCGTCTCAGAAAGTAAATAAAAAACTAGTTTCGGCGAGGTATTAGAAATCAATAAAGCAATCAAATAATTATAGGCAAGATTCAAGCAAAAACATCTTGATGATTGATGGGTATAAAATACCCTTTAAAAATCCCCAGAAGACGGAACTGGTAAAGTTTTTATAAAAACATTTGTAGGTAAACAAAACTGCAGCTTAGCCTGTTTTACAATAAATTAGGCTTAGATTCAAGTCTTACTAGAATCAGTAGCTAAATTCCTTTACACGGAGGTATTGCCTGAACTCAAATCAAGATCTCATAAAGCATTCTAAGCCCCTAGGAAATAATAATACCAATCGGAAACAAGCTCTCTGAACGGACGCTTGGACAGTACAAATCCTAGTTGAGACTTGAGGCTCACTAGCTCAGCTACTTCAACTAAAACACTTGTCCCACGGCCAGCGAGGAAACGACTAGCTATCAATGATTTTCTCGCTCAAGAAACGTACTAAAGATTGTAGGTACCGTGTCAGTAATAGAGATACATAAAATAAAATAAAAAAATGTTCTCCACTTGCTTCGCCGTAAAACTCGGGTAAAGAGAGACCCATTTGTCGAAGAGACAAGAGCTGTCAAAGAGAGAACTTGTCTTGCCCAGCGTCGCTCGCTTGGTGGGCAGAAAACGTGCTGGAAGACTCACGCTTGGAACATACGCAAGCTAAAGAGCGCTGGAATGCTCTTTAGCTTGGCAACTCGTTTTTAACCGACTTCAAAAAGGAGGAGGTTATCAATTCGGATGTTTATATGTTTTTTTTTTTTTTTTTTTATGTATGTTCGGCCATAACTCCGTCATATATAGACGGATTTGCAAAATTCTTTTTTTGTTCGAAAGGGGTTTATTCCGAAATGGTCCCATATAATTTTCATATAGATCTGATGATGAGTTCGGGAGACAGACACCGGAACTCTTTAAAAAATGACAGGAAATCAACCGCGATTTCTGCTATCGCATAAATATGCATTGTTTGTTTGGAATTAGTGCAGGGTGAATACCACAACTAAAAATTTAAAAATAAAAACTTTTTTGCAAAAAAAAAACAACCGACTTCCTTAAAAACACTACAAAGTGAAAAATAACTTTAATTTCGGAAGTCGGTGGCAAAAAAACCATAAATACAGATCCTAAGACACCGACTACCGAAATTAAAGTTATTTTTCACTTTGTAGTGTTTTTAAGGAAGTCGGTTGTTTTTTTTTTGCAAAAAAGTTTTTTTATTTGTTAGCTCTACTCAATCAACTCTGTCTGTCGCAGTCCACTGCTAGACATAAGCCTCTCTTATGCTGCGCCTCAGCACCTTGTCCTCCGCCTTCCGCGCCCAGTCTCTCCCAGCCACCATTTTGAAAACTCAACGCCCTCTAGCTGAAGGGCGTCCCACACTACGCTTGCCGACACACGGTCTCCGCTCCAAGACTCATCTGCACCACTGTCCATCGGTCCTTCGACAAACATGGCCAGCCCACTGCCACTTCAACTAGTGTACCCTGCAACTCTATCACTTCTCGTTAATCGCTGGCAGTGGGACTGATGCCCAAAGCCTACTCTAAACATTAAATTACAATGTTAATGCAATCCTGATTGAAATTCCGAGTGGCATTGTCTCAACGAGACCTGTCTAGTGCGACATTCCTTGTCCAATAACTTGCGGAATTGGGCCAATAAGATTGTGTAATGTGACAAATTAATTGAGCAGAACTTTACTTTACTTGGGTACCTGCAATTTCAAGACCTATGGTTTATAACCTGGCAGAGTTATAATTAATGGAAAAGCAATAAATTTCCTTCTATCTTATCTGATTTTCGAGTGATTAGTTTGATACGGAGAGGCTGGGATACAGTTTATTTGTGGAGATTTGAAAATATTGATTTGTACTAGAATTTCCGTAAGTTTTATTATCATTCTGATTTGCCTAACAACAGCTGCAGGTCGTGTTTAACGATAGCTACAAAGAATCTCTTACATCGTCTAGGTCTATGCAATAAACCAAACCCACACAGGCCAAAAGTTGGAAGTAAAAAAAAAAGTTTAAACATCAATTTTCAATTACATTTTAATTCATCGTTAAATTGGATAATTAATTCGGAAATTCGAATTGACGGTGATTTAATATGGCGATTACAATGCAATGAGCTCATGGCACAGCTATTTTTAGGAGTGTATCGGCAAAAAGACCGCGATGGCAAAAATTCCTTATAACCTCGGATGACTGGACTGTTGTGGTGCAAGTTTTGAACGTAAGCGGGCGTTGTGGTCAGACAAATAGTTTCAAAGTTTTTGGATAAACCAAATGCCGTTGTCAAATAGTTTAAACCGAGGTTTTGTTGCAAACTTAATCCTTTATTGGGTTTTTCCGATGTTTTTCTTTATGTGTGTAACGAAGACATGGATTTTCGGATTGATACTTTGTAAAAAAATATATATATATTATATCTGCTTTTAACGATTTCCGATATTAATGTCAGTATCGTTTGAAGCAAAACGTATATTCCATATATTGTTAACTCTTTCCGCCTCATTTAGATAGTGTAAATTGGCAACATTTTCACAAACATTTGCAAGCATTGGTCAAGCCAATGCTTGAAAACGTTTGTAATGTTCCAAAGATAAGGTGAAAACATTCATAAATTAAACCCCACTAAAACAAGCTATAATTAAATCACCACTTACACCATACATGAAGACAAACACACCGAAACAGGTTTATATTCCTAAACCAGTATTATATTTTTATTTTGGCAACATTTCACGGCCGAGTTCCATCGATCTTCACGTTTCGACGGATATCAAATGTAAATTGAGAGAATTTGAATAATTTTGAAATGCTTATTTATTTCTATAACTGTATGATGTTTATATGGTTGATTGAGTGGTTTTATTTTACAGCTGTTGTAAATTAAAGGAGATATAAACGTCACGGCTGGCGTGTTTTCAGAACCATATTAGTCACCATCCATGTACGGATGCCAGCGCATAAAGCTACTATAATATGTCAAATTTCTTTAATAGGTTTTCAACTTTATTGCTACGACATTAGGTTCAAAGTGGATTGGGAAAATTTGACAGTTTCGGGTAGCTTGATGTGCTGGCGTCTGTACTATGATGAGTATATACGAGCAGGAGAGTACGAGCAGAATCTGAAACATGTTGATGGTTATTGCTAATCCACTGCTTTATAAGTTCGAACAAGTTGTCTGCTCAACGACGTTAATAATGCAATGAATGTCGTAGAACTATCACAATTAAAGCCATTCCTACTGATAGTGTGTTATGCAAATACTCCTCTAGTACATCTGGTAGAAAATCAATATTTTTATCGTATAGTAAGCAAATCATAAAAATACAAGTAGTGTTCCAATCTTGTGTTTACACGCATCTAGTTTTGACAGCAATAACAATATGACTTCAATTTATTTTATTGAAAAAAGCGCTATGGAGCGGGCAATGCTTACAGTTTCTTTGAAGGATGATATCATATATGAATTAATCCACAGAGTAAGCTAGCTGAAGAGGCTGTAGGCTGGCCATGTTTGTTAAAAAACCTATGGCCGGAAACCCTCCAGCTGGGGTGGAAAAGTTGGCTGGGACAGACTGAATGCGGAAGGCGATGGATGAGGTGTTGTGATGTAGTCTTGGAGAGGCCTATGTCCAACAGTGGATTGCGGTAGGCTGAGTTGATTAATTGCAACAAAATATAGTGCTCAAGAGTGTTAATTAGGTATTTCGTTTTTTCTTTCGTTTGTATGCCTTGTATCCATTTCAACAAAAAACAAAAGAATATCACAAAAACAAGTGAGTGTGTTCCACAAAGCGCTGTTCCAGTGAAAGCAGTGTGAGAACAAACTGTAATTAAACAAATTCAGAATCAATTTAATTGTGATTCTGTTCCGTTTCGCAGGGCCCATTGTTTCAAGCATTCTGTTTTTAATACACAATATTTGGCTATCACGGTCATCGTGATATGTAGAGCGGTAATTATGAGAGTCATCTTGCTTATTTAGGGTTGTTCTTTGTTTTGAAGGCTAGTTTGCAGTATTTTTTGAATTTTTGTAAACCCCTGTAAATCTAGCAAAATAACAAGTTTCCCTAAAAAATATATATATTTAAGGAAAATTGAACATACTGTCAAGCGCTGTGCGTAGATAGAAACGTGAATTAAAAGAATTAGCGCGATAACTGGTGAAAATTACAGATTTTCATAACGGCTGTTATAGTAATATGCCGAAACCGCTTTTCTCAGAACCCCAAGCTATCGTAACTTTGGTTCTTGAACGCGTGTTTTTTTTTTTGCTTCCTACTTCGTCGTTGTCATTATAGTGTCAGTAATGAGTACTATTATAAATTTTATAAGATTTAGATTTTTTCTAAGATGACTACGGCTAACATTTTAGTTTGTGTTGACAGTTGACAACCCTAGGAAAAAAAAGATACTTTTAAAACTATTTTGTCAAATTATTCCACTTTCGCACAAAAATTTTCTAAGTTTCCAATAAAATATTTTAGAAATGTCACGAGTCACGACTGAAGTTCTCAATGACGAAACAAAATTTAATTTAATCTGCAATCATTTGGATTATACCCATCAAAGGAACCAGTTGATATTTATTGCCAGTAAAATTTTAATGATTGTGTTTCGGTAATAAAGTTATAAATTGAAACTTTGTAGGATCAGCAATAAATAATTTAATATATAACTTTGGCGAATGTGGGTAACGCGCACAGATGTCATATTGGAATCACCCTGCATAATTATTATGCAAAGGCTTGTCATTTCAAAACGATCATGCAACATAAAATTCGATCAAGGGTTTTTTTTTTGTTTTTGTGGGTGGGTGGTCATCATGAAATGATGTCTCCCGCTCTTGGGCGGAGCGGGAGGGCGTGTCAGTCTTTTACTGACTAAAACCCACCCGTGTTCCTTCAGTTGCCCATGTGCTAGGGCCACAGTATCTCTTTCGAACAAATCTCGCGACCCTGGCTGGATCAAGGGCTTGATGCAGAAAGCATTGTCTACATAGTTAGATATAGATACGATACGGCATGTCATCGTCATCATTATTTCAGCCGTAAGATGTCCACTGCTGGACATAAGCCTCCGCCAATTTAGGGGACTTTGCCATAATCGCCACACTTGGCAGGCGGGTTGGCGATCGCAGTATTGTGGTAAAATACACAGAGAACGCTGCTACCCATTCTCTAGTAAGGTGATACTATTCTTTACGTCCGGCACCACACAGAGTATGGCGTGAAAGATGATGACATGGCCAGCACACGTAGCATGACCGCCATACAAACGGAATTTGTCGACGGAAGAGAAGACAAAATGATTTATTGTAGAAAAATTGTGTAAAACTGAAGAGAAGAGATGTTTCTATTCTTCAGTCGACAAGAATGCGATGTCAAGTATGATGCTGATGACTATTACTCTACTATTGATGAGATAGAAACATTTTTACAGAATTAAAATACATAAGGAACTTTTTTGTTCTTGGTAGAATACAGATAGAATTGATCATGCTACGCCGGCTGCATAGTCAAGAATTTCCCCTTTCTGGTGCCTTGGATTAGTACCCCTGTTCATGGCATTAGGCTTCGGGATTTATTATTAATTTATATTGAGACTAGCAACCTGCCATTGTTTGGTATGATTTCGGTGAAAACATTGAGATTTCCTCAAATACTGTGTGTATTTCATCTAACCTAACCATTCAGAATACACAGTCCTAAATCGTCCTCAAACGTCTGTGGGTACTGCAGTACCCTATTAGGCGGGATACATACCTGCGATGTTAGGTCCATAATGCAGTCGCACAACGCTTCCGGCAGCGGTGTGAACTGGCCTTGATAAGCCGGCGTCACTATGCAGTCCTCGATATCACCTGATAACAATAGAGATAACAGTTAATTATTATGTGTTTGATAACAATGACAAATGTAATTAACGTAAAATATCCTAAAAAAGTCGTGTGCTCAATGGTGGTATATGATAACTATCAGAAATTCGTAACATTGGCGACAATGTGGTGAGTTAAAGCCGCAAAAAAATCAATAATGTTGAAGTTGAAGTTGCTACGATTATTTTGAAAGAAATAGGTATTCGAAAATCAATTACTAGTTGAGTTTTAATGCTAGTAACATTTAAAACTTTGACCTGCGGCAAGTACGGGCGTACCAAAGATAAATTATGTCTTATAGTTTGTCTTAAGAAAAAACGGTTTATCGTCAAATTATGATAAATTTTGTGATAGTAGGCCGTGCTCGCCCTGCTGAGGTGTAAAAGAAAGAACATTATAACTGTGAAGATTTTAACTTAAAAGCCCTGGAACACAATATTTCATTTTAAGACTAGCTTTTGCCAGCGGCTTCGCCCGTGTATTATACGTATAAACCTTCCTCTTGAATCACTCTATCTATTAAAAAAACCGCATCAAAATTCGTTGCGTAGTTTTAAAGATCTAAGCATACATAGGGACAGACAGAGGGAAGCGACTTTGTTTTATACTATGTAGTGATTTCACGTGCGCATGTTCGGGATAATTCGAATAGTTTTACACGAAAACTAGACGCAATATCATCAGTTGGTCAAAAAAAACTGCAGTTAGATTGTCCTAAATATATTAAAGTTGCTTCTTTATAAAAAGTTACTCCGTGAAAAGACCCACAAACACGTATATTTACCCCCAGCTCATTAACTTACAAAAACAGCTAAACAACGAACTACACACTGCAATGCTCACTTAAAGCTGGGGTATCCAGTGGAGGTGCATAAATCGCGTCGACGCTGCCCTAGGGAGGGATGTCCCCAGGGAACGTTTGTTGGAGCCCGTCCAAATAACTCGAGTTGGGCGAGGATAGTAGGGGTATCTGTTGTTTGTGCCTGAATACCTATTTTATGGACTAGTAATTTTCGTTTGTGATTGGGTATGAGTGTTTATTCGTAGCGGTCAATATGACCATTGAAATAATAGTAGGCTGTGAACCAGTATAAGCGCCCTTTTATTCTACTAAAACTCTGTAGTACGCTAGGCAAGCTAAAGGTCAGAGTGTTACCACCAACTGGTGGTCTACACTACCTACATATAGGTATAACAGGTTGTAAATACAGGGTGAAAGGTGAATTTTTTTTGTCAGTTACCTACTGAACAAAAAAAACTGCTGTTTCCAACAAAAGTACAGTAGGTACCCACGCGCTCAAAATCTATGGGACAGCTTTTTTGAACAACCTACATAATATTTCGATGCAGGGTGTCTAGAATCACGTATACTGAATCCATGGTAACAGGTTGTGCGTCAATGTCCCTGCCACCATAAATAGCTCAGTGGGATTTAAAAAAAGACCATTTCTTTGTTTCTTCTGATGACTTCTCTTTCTCGTTGTGTATGAAGCTGCTGGTCCCTACCTCTATAACGAGGATCTTTAATCAAATTGACCCTAATGTGCTGAACCCAATCCATTCAATACGCATGATTATTAAAAGACACCCTCAGTAGCTTCTGATAAACATAGGACCCTCACATACAATAAGTAGATAAGAAATTTCTCAGTTTATACTGCTAGCTAACTAATCCCAAAACAACGCTAGAAATATATACCTTGTACTAAAACGAATGCGCCAAACGGACACGGCCAGTAAAAATGTCCGCAGTATACGCAACGCGGACCATCTTTATATCCGCGATGATATTTAAACGTCACATTTGGCTAAACCCAGGGCTACAGCAGACAAACAGTTCCGTGTGACATAATGTTGTGATGGCGACAAATTGTCAGACGAAATGTCCCCTATTTTGTGTCAGTAAGGAAACATTTTATGCTGGAGTTATTCTGGATGTTGGGAGTTTAAATTCGCATTTGGATTTGGCCTACTTGGATATAATGTTGGCTCTAGCAGGCATTCCGTCGCCGTGCAGTGAACACGTCTTGACTGCGATAACATTATTTTACAAGGAAAGATACAAAGGGTCTGAAAAATTGCAGAGGTTCTAATTTTCATCAATTAACCTAATGCCTATTGAAGCTGTGATCGGTTTTTTCTAATTATGCATTGCGAAGGTTTCTATACAATAAGTAAATAAAACGAAAACAAATCTTATGAGGTTTCTGGTTTGTCAGTAAATAATAATTGTTCATATACGCTAACAATATCTCTCTTTCAATGCCTCAGAATTACGGTAAGAGGATCGATGCTGCTTGCGTTCTAATATTGAATTACTGTCATTTAATCAATAGTCACGTTAACTCAGTTAACAATGTAACAAATTGATATTCGTAAAAGAAAATTTTCAGCAAATTCAGTATACCAGCCAATAAAAATATCACTGCATATCGAAAAATTTCATCTTCACGATTGTCCATCAGCATTAGAATAATGCATACTCAAAACTAGGAAAACAAAGTCGTCGTCTACAGTCATAGAATTGTGATTTTAAACACAATTTCACAGCGCTTCAGATTCATGAAGCACAGCTGTATTCAGCGGATTGAAGCGCTTATCACTACACACAGACTGCGCTCGGCCGCGGCGTCGTTGAAACAATGGTGACGTTACCAGGCTATCATAGTGGTAGAAGAGTTTGTTTGTAGTTTAAATTAATATTGTTGGAGTTTCATGGAAAATATTTGCGGTGGTGAAAAGTTGGTGTGAATGGATGGAAATGATAAAATAATAGGTCTTTAAACGAATTTTTTTCATATATTTTTTATTTGTATTAAACAAAATAATCACCCATGCAATCAATGCATCTTTGCCAGCGCAGTGGCATTTTATTAATGCCCTTCTTAAAAAAATCAGCTGGACGGGAGGCAACAAATTCTTCAAAGGCATTTTGTACTGCCTCTCGGGTATTGAATTTTTTTCCCGCCAAGAAGTTATCCAAATTCTGGCAAAAGTAGTAGTCTGTAGGCGCAAAGTCTGGTGAGTAGGGCGAATGACGAAGAGCTTCCAACCCCGTTCTTGCAACTTGGAAACCGTCTGCTGTGCAGTATGAGGTCGCGCGTTGTCGTGCAGGAGCAGCGGAGACGAGCGATTGACCAATGCTGGTTGGAGATTTGCCAGCTTCTCCATCATTGAGTTCAGTTCTTCACGGTACACATCTGCAGTAATGCTCACCCCGTTTGGTAAGAAGCTGTGATGAATCACACCGGCGCTAGACCACCAAACAGTGACCATCACTTTTCTAGGGGTAAGTTTTCGTTTAGGGCATTGTTTAGGTGCTGAACCAGGATCCAACCAACTTGCTGAGCGCTTGCGGTTATCAAACAGAATCCATTTTTCATCGCAAGTAACAATGCGGTTCAAAATTCCTTCATTTGTGTGTCGCAGTGCAAGGCACGTCTCGACGCGTACTTCGCGCTGGCGATCATTGAGTTCGTGGGGCACCCATTTGTCAAGCTTTTTTACCTTGCCAATTTGACGCAATTTGACCAATATTGTTTTGACGCTAACTTCGAAAGCTGCTGCTAATTCAGCCGTAGATTGTGTATCATCAGCTTCCACAATCGCCTTTAATTCGTCATTGTCGACCAAAGTCTTCGGACGACCGCGAGGTTCATTTTTCAGGTCGAAATTTCCAGAACGGAAGCGAGCAAACCAATAACTGGTGGTGCGTTGGTTTGTAGTGTTAGCTCCGTAAACGTCGTTGATGTTGCGTGCCGCTTGTGCCGCGTTGCTGCCACGACGGTACTCATATTCCATAATTACTCGAATTTTTAACGTATCCATGATGACGAAAAAGATTGAAATGCGATGAAAATGTAACACTAATCAATAAACAAATTACTACTTTTGGAAAAAAAAATCCATGTTTTTAAAATAAAACTAATTTGAAATTAGAATTCTTAGACAAACAAAAAATATTTTGATTTGAAATGGCCAGTACTGCAGAACGGCAATTTCATAGGTAAAGACCTAATATTATTTATTAGTGGAATAACTTATGGGTTTTGCTATTTTTGGTAAAGCTGAGGTAAGAGGTAAGGCTAAGGAGAAGGGAGTGTGGCCTATAATGTACTAGCTTGAAGCCAATCAGAATTTCTTCACTTATTTTGTAACTATGCAGTTTCTTACCAGCTCTTCTCAATAGCAAGGACCAATTGAAACCGTGCAGCTAGCTTCTGACATTCCATAAGGACCCATGATGTCAGTTTATGTGTTTATGTGTGTGTGTGTATGTGTGTGGTGTGATTGTCATTTGAATTTGTTCCTTTAAGAAGATATAGCGAGTACCTAACAGAGAATGAAAACCATTCACGAAGAAGAGAAAAAAATTACTGCTAAACTCCTACTGACTCTTGGCTTCAATTGCCATTTGAAACTTTAAGAATAACACTTAAATATTAATTCAAATCACAACCATGAGCATGGAGCAAACACCCCCATTAATGTTAATCACCATGGTTTAACAGAAGCTTCCAAACATCACAATTAACGATAATAAGGGGATTAAGTAATAATCGCTACATTTGGCAGATAACCCGCCGATTTGACATCGAAATAATGACATTATTCGGATCACAGAGGCGTGAAATGGCAGTTTATAATAAAATGGAACTGAGAGCATGCTTGTTATGCACGTACAACAGTTTAACTTTTCGTAGTTGGAAATAAAACGTATTTTCAATATTCAGCATAGTTAGTCGTACAGTAAATGTGCTAAATTCGGAACTGCCTTGTGCGGGATTGCCGAAATTATCATGAGTTTGCATTTTGCATTCTTATAAACTACTTACACACCAACATTATTTGTATCCTAGTTCTTAAGAATATTACTGTATTAGGCTATATTTTATTGAGTCCAGATAAACGTTATTATTATATTATTATACTTACATATCGGTATCTCATTTGTGCCTTTTACCTACAGGAACAGATGTTGTTCTTCGAAAGAATATCATCGTCATCCGACTAGCCTTTTCCCAAGTATGTTGGATCGGCTTCCAGTCCGGGATGAACCCGAATACCAATATTTTACATGGAGCGACTGCCTGTCTAACCTCCACTTTAATAACCGGGTAATACGTTACCCCTTGTTAAGACTGGTTGTCAGATTTTTAGGCTTCTAAAGACCCTTAAGACTGTTCAAGATCTACAAATGACAGCCGGGAACAACGGCAACAACAAGTTTAACGTGCTTTCCGAGATGTGCTTTCATCCATCTACGGGCTAACCGCACCAAGTGTAGCTTTACCTGACTGATCGATCTTTACTCGTGCAGCTGTTATTACTTTGCTAACACTTCACAAACTTCAAACAACAGTCTTCTTCATTATTTATTGCCTAGCTTTTGCCCGCGGCTTCGCCCGCGTGGATGTCGGAAATTATCGCAAGAGGACGGAATGCATTAATCCAGGTTATATAGGTAATTACCCGCGACTTCGTTCGCGTGGTATTTTTAACAAAAAAGTTTTCGTTCGTTTTTTTTTCTCGTGAGATTCTATTTTTTTTTTTCTAAAATAAAAGTAGCCTAAGTTACTCCTTGTTACATCAGCTATCTGCCAGTGAAAGTCCCGTCAAAATCGGTCCAGCCATTTCAGAGATTAGCCGGAACAAACAGACAGACAAAAATTGTAAAAAAAAAAATGTTTTGGTATATGAACCGTGTATACATCCATATACACTTAGTAAAAAGCGGTTATTTTAATATTTTGCAGACACTCCAATTTTATTTATTTGTATAAATAATCAAATTTTGAACATTACAATATTTTTTTTGAAAATTGGGAGATGGATTGGAAAATTATGATAATTTTAATTATTTATTAAATAATTTCTCATCATCATCATCCACAGCCCAACTTCACCAACTGCTGCACATAGGAGTCTCTATTCGTGTGCCAATCCCCACGCTCCTGTGCCAGCCTCATCCAGGATTTGCCCGCGATGCTAAGAATGTGGCCGCCGCAAATCATACCTACTTTCCATGAATTAAATCGCTATTATTCAAAGTTATCTCTTTCATCATCTATTTCTAGTACGTATCAAGTTTTCATTCAAACCACTTATGGATCTAAGTACAATCATCAAGAGCACAAATATTTACTTTAATACATAACCCTCTACAATTACAAATGCCATCAATCTTACTAATTGTTTACGTATCTTCAGTAAGTGGTATGTTAATGCATTGTTTGTTTGTTTGTTTAACACAGGTGTACACCATTGTACAGTAGGAAGCGGACGTGGTGCCGCTAATGTTACGTGCTTGTATATATTGTTTTGTGATATTAGTTCATAACATATATGTTTGAGTAAGAGATAGGGTTTGTTACAAATATATTGAACAAAATGCTTAGAGTTCATTGACATAATGGCAATATCTTCACTCTTCTAATTATACGGATTGGTCAGTTAGTGTAGTTTATACCAGGCCAGTGTTCCGTGTGGTGCCAAACGTAAAAACTAGCACCATCCCATTTCTTCCCGTGGGTGTCACAAAAGGCGACTAAGGGACTTACCAGAGAATGGGCACCTGTGTTCTCTATACTTTTTTGCACCATAATGCGATCGCCAACCTGACTGCCAAGCGTGGCGATTATGTCAAATCCCCCCAAAAAATTAACTGATCAAAGTGGCAGTTCTTGGGGGAGGCCTATGGTCAGGTGTGAACGTCAATATACTGGTTGAGTTAAAAATATTTTAGAATACGCATCATTCATGTAGGGAGGAACCATCATGCATAAATTGCATCCATGAAAGTTACCACAATTGTGATATAACGGCGATAACGTCTTGGAGTATTTCATAATGAACCTCTTTTTCTCTCGCAGAGGGTAGGCCTGTATCCCAGCAGTGGGAATTTTAAAGGCTCATTATGCTTTTGCTACTTTTCTGAACCATAAACATGTTTGTTGTCCGTAACTAAAATGATGGCCTTACCATAAGTGCTAGTTACTTGCATCAGTGTTGCCTTGGGCTACTATTAGGATAGGAGAGGTAAATAATCTTCCTCGTAAAAATGCTCTGATGGCGTTTGTGATTGTGCTCATGATCATTACGTCATTCATATCGTTGATGATGCTGCTGAAATATTCCATCTTCTAACACCCACAGCAAAAAAAAGGGGGTGATCCATTATTCAGCTACCGCACGGCACATTTCTTTACAATCTTCTCTTCCTCTCGTTATTTCTCTCGCCTCATACGACGCGGGCAGTTACGTTCTCGCAGGCAGTTTGCACATAACACGAAAAACAAAAGACTTGAGAGCACTAGGGTAACCTAAATTCAGCTTATACGAGGACACGACTGTTCGCGGAATTATGTCAAGTGAGACACCCTGGTGGCTAATATTACGTTACGGGGTTTAATTTTTATTAGAGTAAATGTTTCCTTTGAGAGAATGCTTTCATTCTCTCAAGTTTTTCTTTTGAAGATTTTTCTGTTGAGCTTTTACTACATAGTTTCTGTTCTCAATTCTGTAGTCTACTTTTGGTTAAATAGCTTATTAGCTTAGAGAGTAACATCTTAGCCTTATTCGTCCTGAAAGCTTCGAACTTTAATTCTACCTCAACTGACGAACATAAAAATTCAAGAAATAAAATATCCCAGGTCTCGCTACGGACAACCAAATTACTCATAACATTTTAGTTAACGTCTAAAACCCACAAATAAATTGTACTCATACGTTGAAATTAACGGAGAGTACTAATAATTTGCGAATGCATTGATAAAGATGGTCATAAGTAGGTGTTGTGTCGAATACCATTAGTTACATGTTCTTTGGTGGCACGTGGGTAGGGGCCAAGGTTGAGAAGCGCATTATGACGGCTCCGATTTGCCTCAGGAGGTTTTTTTTGCTCAAGGTTATAAGGTCCTAATATTTTGGTTGGTTAGATTCTTACAATGATAGAGTATTGTCAGCTTATATGGGGTACAACGTTCCAACCTCGAGAAAGAGGTTAATCGTCGAATCGTCGACTCGGCTGGACATCGTTCCGGAAGCTACGCAATGGATACCTTCTCGTCCCACATACCGCAGTGTATGTTTCCAGTGATAACCTATGGTACTGAAACTTGGTCGCTCACAATGGGCCTTATTAGAAGGTCACCCAAAAGGCAATGGAGAGATCTATACTTAGGGTTTCTTTCTGTGTTCGAATCAGCCCGAAGAATTGCCAAACTTATGAGCCAGTGGGCAGGGCACATTGCTCACAAAACAGATGAGGCCGTAAAGTTCTGGAGTGGCGACCGCGTATCGGAAGACGTAGCGTTGGAAGGCCTCCCACAAGATGGATCGATGGTAGCGAGCGTCACCCAGAATCCTCACCCACGGAGGAACTGCCTATCTTTCCTCTAACTGCCGAAACACAACAATGCTGTTATGACGACATTATTATACATATACAGGGTGTGGCGTAAGTAATGGTCCACCGTTCAGGATTCGATGAACCAGATAATTAACTATAACAATTAAAAATTTCAACCATTCTTACCCAATTTTTTTTTACAAAAATTGCTCTTGAACTTGATGGTGTGTTAAAATTTGGGGTTAAAATTAGAGAAGAACCAACTTTTTCTTCAAAAGAGCTGAATTTACATAAAAAACATAATTTATCATGATAGCTCTAGTATTCAGCAGTAATTAACAGAAATCAAAATGAAAAAATAATGGTTTTTGTTGAAACTACAAACAAATATGTAATAAAAGGTAGATATTTCATAAATAAAAAACAAAAATGAAATATTTTCGGAACCCTTGGGTAAAATGTTAAATTTTTTAATTGTTATAGTTAATTATCTGGTTCATCGAATCCTGAACGGTGGACCACTACTTACGTTACACCCTGTATAAGGTGGTGGTGCCGGACGTAAAGAATAACACCACCCCATTTCTTCCCGTGGGTGTCGTAAAAGGCGACTAAGGGACTTACTAGGGAATGGGCAGCAGCGTTCTCTATGCATTTTACCATCAAACTGCGATCGCTAAGCCGCCTGCCAAGCGTGGCGATTATGGCAAATCCCCCCAAAAATGTACCGGACAAATTGGCGGTGCATGGGGGAGGCCCATGTCCAGCAGTTGACTTCTTACGGCTGAAATGATGATGATGATGAAGGTGGTGGTATCCATCCCGGAAGGGCTTGTTGTAAAACCGCGTGGATGGATGCCAATCAAACTGAGCAGAAAATCTGTTTCTTACATTTCCTTCTTCTTTATTAATTGTAGCCGGAGGAATAAAAAATGTAATACATTTCCATTCAGTATTAATAATAATTTATGTATAGTTATTTATATGATGCATTAATTAAGACTTTGTCAACAATAACTTACAACGTTGTGTAAAAATCAGGTAGCCTATTGAACCAAGGTGTTGCAAATAAGAAAAAGTATTAACAAAGCTTAAGAAGACAGAAGATATTCGTTTGTCACTGCATTGCTTAACCCGATATTAACTGAGTATTATGCATTGTCTCCATTTTTAGGATTCCGTTTCAAGAATGCGTTTTTTAGGCGCTGGTAAAAGTTTGTCCATTTCGAAAATAAGGCTGACATGAAGATAAAAACGCCAGACTTGAGGAAATAATTTACTTAAAGAAGTTTGTCTTAAAAAAAATATCAGTGAGTGGGTTTTACATTGTACTTATAGTTACAAATACAATGTCATACGAATATAAATAATTGAAATGGTCGTACAAAGTCTTAAACCCGTAAGATTTCTTTGGTCGTAATTACCAGTCCTTATCTCACATTCCCTTCCTGCATAATTGATTATCAAGATTCAAAAGTATGCGTTTAAACCTTTTTGGTCCTCATGAATACAGGATCGTGTACGTACTTAAGGAATCATTTACCAAAAGTGGTTCTTGAAAATTGTGATTGGATATCCGATATTACGTTTCTGGGTAGCTTGAACTTTCAGGGTTTTGATTTGCAATTATAGCACTATAACTTACGAATTAAGCTGCATTTTGGGATTTCCAAAAAGTTCCTGATAAGAGGCACACTGAAGATGGACACATATTGACGTAGAAGCTGTAGAGATAGCAAATTCCCAATTTGGTGACAAACTAGGAATTTGCCAGCGCTTTATACAATTTCAACCCACAAGCCCGCCAAAAGTAGTTTTATCAATAATTGTAAAGTCACTTAACCTGTCAATATATATAAGCGTATACTACGGAACTCAGGCATTTGGTTCGCGCTCAACCCGGTCCCGCCACGTGGGTAGTCCTCGATGCCTCGTAAATACCACACTTTATTGGCGCGGCCTCGTTGCGAAAAAAGTATAAAAATGTTATTGTGCCTCTTTTCTGTGGCCGCCAGTGGAATGTTTATGCCTTGCACCTTTTAGTAAGTATTACGATTGGTTACTGCACGTGATTATGGAGGTGGTGTTAAAGTTTTATGTTTCTAATTTTAAATGTTTTGCTTCTAAGGAATTGGAATAGTTTTACTCATTCTTTCTCGCCGATCGTCAAACTTTAAATTGCATTGAAAATGTTGCTCAATTGTTTCTGTGCAATTATTTGTACGCCTATAGTAGCTACTATAAGTAGACACCTTAGATTCTTAAAGGCTTCCTATCTTCCACATCAACGTGATAACGGACCAAGTTTTCTTTCTTTATTTGACGGACTTCAAAAAGGAGGATTCATTCGAAGAGTTAATCTGTTTTTTTTTTTGTGAAATTTTGAGTCGGCGCTGAAAAATCAATGAACAAAGTTCACTCAAAGCGCCGAATCAAAATTTTAAGGTTTATTATTTTTTGCTTTTCAGTTTTTTCGGCGGTTTAATTTTATTGTTAAAAAGTTTTTTTGGGTGAGTATTTATATCAATGACAGAAAACAAGACCTTTTTTTCACTGGCAACATTGAAGACTTGCTCAGAATGAATGAACCAAAAGGCCTTGTGCTGTATCCTTTGAATGGATACAGACATGGGCTATAAAATCATTCAGCATGTAGCCTGCCAATAAGAAACCAAATCAATAATTACTCTCGGCCTATATCCCTTTCAATACGACAAACCATCTTTGCCAGCCTCAACATTGGAGTGACAGCTACAATTTGCCAGTCATTAAAAAATTAATTTCGTTCCATTCAATATTTTTGCAAGACGAAATAAAGAAATGCCCAAGTCGGGCCAAGGCTGGCTTGTGCCACGTTAATGAGAAAATGATTCTTATTATTATTATGTATTATCAACGCAATTGCATATTTATTCATAATGTTTTAAAGATTGCAATTGAAGCTGTTGACAGATCAAGGGTGCTTATGAGTAATGTGTTGACTCACAGATCTTTTTTATTAATGCTTATTGCATTTTCTCCAAAGACTATTATATTGTCTGGCTCTAATAACATATACATATTTAAATTTTGTAGATGGAGTTACTCAAGTCAATGCTATTATTACGTAAACATGATTTTTTTATATTTTATACTTTCGTATGTTTAGCACTTCCAAATATCTGCTAATACCTACTTGACATTTACTATAATTATAATAGAAAGGAGGAAGACCACGGCGAAGGTGGTGTGATGATCTACTGACGTTTGCAGGGTCAACATGGCCAGATATCGCACAAGAAAGAGTTATTTGGAAGGAAAAAAGGGAGGCCTTTGCTCAGCAATAAAAGTATATACCTATATATTACAAATGAATATCTACGATCGAACGCGGTACCAACAAATGTTTGTAGAACCTAATAGCAATTTGTTTAGCAATCAATAATGATTGATTCAATACCAAATGTTGAGATGCTCCAATGATCATTTATTTTAATCGTAACACAGAATCAATTTATATTGATATACCCACAGAAATTGATTGAAAGATTCTATTTGGTAATACTGAATGTGTTTAGTCGACATATAATAGCTCCCATTTTGCTAGTATAATATTATTGAACAGTCTAATATAATGATTGCGCCTGTTTTTGTGAACCTCCAGTAATCCTATTTGGAAGTCCTAAAAATACTAAATAGTCAAGTAACTTCGTACAACTTGGATGTAGGGCTCGCCGGCAAATGTCGCGCCACCGCTCGCTCAGCTCGCGCGTGTTCTATTACAATTTCAAGCAAATCGAACTCAATTTAGTCGGCTTACCCAAGCTTAGTTGCTACCTTTATTTTAAAAAAGCCCATCTTTACATGCTAAATTAAATTTTTAGAGTTTCAGATACCATTCTCTTTTCGTAATACAAAGATGGTATAATTATTTAGATATTAATTCCTTTTTGTTCAGAAGTTGCCAAATTAGAGCTGAAATGAATTGATATCTAGGCTTGCATGGACCAGAATGTTGATATAATTATGTCGCAAGCGCATATTAAATTATTACGGCCCATGATCGCGATCTTAAATTTTAAGAGCATGTTTTATGATCTGTAATAATTTAAGTGCTTTTAGTTAATGTTGGTAGAGCTACACTGTGCTTTCAACAAAATAACAATGTAACTTTGATATAATATATTTTATCCAATTTCGGCCTTACTTCTCTGAGTAGTCAGATAGGAAACGCCGACCTCATCTAGTTTTTAAAATATCATTGATGAGTTAAAGTGTTTTTACAAACCTACTTACGGTAATAAAATCATTGATCAAAATACGTGCTCCAGGTTTATATGTAGCGAAAAAATAATATTTTTGGACAAAGTTCGTGAAACATAGGTGAACCATTTTTTGTAGGAGCCTACACATTTTTTATGAAGACAGTGTCATTTATCAAGCCATAAAAAATATAGAAGAAAAGTCTACTGAGCAAAACTGGGATCGGTCTGAACTGTACATATGTCGGATGAATCAGAATAGAGGGGCCAAAGGCGCCTTGCAGTGGCTGCTAAAAGACAATGGCGTAATGAGGTAGATACGTTTACTGGAGAGATTGGTTGAAGAAAGCAGCGCAAAAGGAGCAACGAAAAGCTATGGAGGCGACCATTGCCCAGATGTGGGGACGATACAGGCTGTATAACAAACGCCATTCTTACTATTAATGGCCAACATGAAACAACATAGTTCCTAAACAGTGCAATTAACCGTACTTAATGATGTGTTAGCATGTAAAGCGGTGTTTAACACCTGTACTTAGACCATGGCGTCAGGCCGACATTACCATGATATTATGGTGTTGGTCTAGTGGGTGTGAGACTAGAAATTGTTTTGAATATTTATGTGGTATTGACAGGCTAATGGTAATGATAAAGTATCATCGTTAATTATAAACTGAAGATGTTTTGTGTGAATCTGCGTGTTGAGGTTTCGTAATTTTAGTGGCATTGTTTGAGCTTTTGTGAGGTTTATCTTGCGAGTTACGTAAAAGTATTACAAATAATAATAATATACCGCAGTGTCTCAAGACGAAAGTCTTTGACCAGTGTGTGTTGCCAGTGATGACATATGGAACAGAAATGTGATCGCTGACAATGGGCCTTATTAGAAGGCTGAAAGTCACCCAAAGGGCGATGGAGAGGGCTATGCTTGGAGTTTCCCTACGCGATCGGATCAGAAATTAAGAGATCCGTAGGAGAACCAAGGTAACCGACATAGCCCGAAGAATTGCTAAACTAAAGTGGCAGTGGGCAGGGCACATTGCTCGCAGAACAGATGGCCGATGGGGCCGAAAAAGGTTCTGGAGTGGCGACCGCGTACCGAAAGACGTAGAGTTGGAAGGCCTCCAACAAGGTGGACCGATGACCTTGTGAAAGCCGCAGGAATCCGCTGGATGCGGGAAGCACAAAACCAGTCGAAGTGGCGGAGCTTGGGGGATGCCTATGTCTAGCAGTGGACGTCTGTCGGCTGAAATGATGACGATGATGATGATGAATACAAATAAAAGTAGTATCATAAAATGTATTTAGAATGTTATTTATATTCTTACTAGCTGTGCCGCGGCTTCGCCCGCGTGGATGTGAAAATACCGGGACAAAAAGTGTTATGTTACTCCTTATAACTATAGCTATTTGCGAGTGAAAGGCCCGTCAAAATCAGTCCAACCGATTCAGAGATTAGCCGCAACAAACAGACAGACAGACAGACCAAATTTTAAACATTGATTTTTGATGTAACTAACGTATATACTTTCATATGCATTTAGTGAAATGCTGTTAATTTTAAATTACAAACAGATACTTCAATTTTATTTATTTGTATGTATAGATTAAGAAACCTTAAAAACACAATTTAACACTAAACTATATAGGTATGTTATGTACAATTATAACAAAGAAAGAAAAGAGCTCTTTAGCATCAAAAAATCGTAGGCATTGCTGTCAGTGGAAAAGGTGCCCAAAAGGCTGTAAGCATTGCATGTTGAATAGAAATACAGATTCTTTGTCATAAATATAGAAACAATAGCTGAGTTGTGGAGGTCAGTTAAGCTGTCGTTCCATGTAAAATACTAGTAGCTATTCAGTTGCCTCCGGTTAGACTGGAAGTCGACCCCAACATGGTTGGGAAAAGGATAGCCAGATGATGAATGCATGATAGACCCTCAGATACAATAAATTAAACCATAATGAGTCTTCAAGTAAGAGCTAAGTAAATCATTGCCGAGCGAATATCCCGCTACGTGTTTTTAATATACTCCAACTAGCTTCTGCCCGCGACTTCGTCTGCTCTGCTCCTTTTGATCGCAGCGTAAGGTTATATGGCCATCCTCAATAAATAGGCTACCTAACACAAAAATATTTTTTCAATTCAGACCAGTAGTTCCTGAGATGACCGCGTTCAACCAAAGAAACAAACACTTCAGCTTTATAATATTAGTATAAATATATTTGACATGTACTTTTTCACGAAGTGATTCTTCACTCCCCTTAAATTCAAGCTTTCCTTTATAAAATGTTATCAATTTCCACTTGATTACACCTATTCACCTCGTTGATTCCCAAAATGGCCTATTATGACAACCATGGTAAATTATGAGAGGGGAGAAACTGAAGACTTGCATTAATTTGTAATATTTACCTGAAACTGATTTTGAAGTACTCGGATAATCGAGAACAGTTTATGAAAATGATGAACCCAGTTAGCGCTTGGTGGACCGGTGACCTTGCGAAGACTGCAGAAATCCGCGGGATGTGGTAAGCACAAAACCGATCGAGGTGGCGGAGCTTAGGGGAGGCCTATGTCCAGCAGTGGACGTCTTTAGGCTGAAATAACGATTATGATGAGTCAGTGCTTTTGACTTGACTTTCACTCTATAACTAACAGTCCGCAATCTTGGGTTCCGACTAATTGATTACAAATCCTCTGCTTAGCTGTTTTGGAAATGAAGCGTATTGCTGTTTGTCATATGTGGGAAAAAAGCCTCTTCTCTATGAGAGGGAGTGGGCTATAATCCACAACGCTGGCCCAGTGCGGGTTGGTGGATGTCACATTCCTCAAGATGTTTTCCTTCATTGTTTTGAGAGCAGTGATGAACGAAATTAATTACAAAGCGTTAAGTGTCTTCCTACTCACGACCTACAATTCGTAAGGGTCCCGCAGACAGGGGCGAAGCGAAGATGCGAGGCACGTGACTACGTTGCACCTGTCTGCAAGCTTTAAGTTGGGTGCGATACCACTGGACCATTATTTCTCACACTCGCTCACGTTTCATCTTACTTAAGACAAAAAGAAACTAAAAATAATCATCTACACAGCGATCTTACAGAACAAGGCCTATACAATCCCAGGGCTACGTAAGGACTCCATAACTTCAAAACAGAAACGCAACCAACTTTCAGAATATTTCGCAGTTAATTAGTATCAGGAATATAAAGACGTCATCCAAAATATAAATAAATTGTGCAACGCCGTTAAGTTGGTACGACATGCACGCCAACTGTTCCAAGTAATAAAGTTAGAACTTATATTAAATCTTGCATTCCTATTTGCAGACTAGTTTTGTTCACGAAGTAATTATTTAAGTTATAGAATGGTTGTTCACGCAAGTAAAGTTGGCGAAGAATTATTGGATTGGTAATTTTTCAGCAGAGTACCTAATGATACAGGAAGCAAAACTTAAAGTAGCCTAGTAGTGATTATGATTTATGTATGATAGATATATAATTTAAGGTCACTATGATCATCATCATCTGCCTAGCCTTTTCCCAACTTTGTTAGGGACAGCTTCTAGTCTAACGGGATTCAGATGAATACCTGTATTTTACACCGAGTGACTGCCTATCTGACCTCCACAACCCAGTTACTGGGTAATACGATACCCTTTGCTGAGATTGGTTGTGGACTTAACGACTGTCAAAAATCCACAAATAACACATTAACGTGTTTTCCGAGGTCTTGCTCACCCATCCACGGATTAACCGCGGCAAGCGTAGCTTAACCTGATCGATCGATTCGTGCAGCTGTTATTTCTAAGTTAACTATGACCATTAACCACAATATGACTAACTTAGGATTGTAAGATAAAGTTAATCTTTTACACAAACCCAAAGTTACGCACCATATGGTAAGAAACTAATTTCATCATGGCTAATAAAAAAAATATCATTGACATGTAAAAGTGTTTGTACAAACCTACTTACAGAAATAAAATCATTTATCATTTATCTAATAATTGTATGAAATTTATATTATTTAAAGTTGTTTTAAAGTAAACCATACACAATGGGCACATATAAGTCTTAAAAGGTATATTACTTAAAGATGATATAATATATACTTAAGTCTAATAGAAACCTTTACGTGCACTCCTCATAAACAGTGTTTTAAAAACTGTTAAAACATATAACTTCTGACGATCTCCTTTCTACTGTGTAGAAATAAAATAAGTACACTATGCAGTTAATGTCAAAACGAACTCCCAAGCCGCAGCGGTAGCTTATACCTAAGCAAACTATATCGCGTGATAGCCTTAGTAGAGCTGTAAGATATTTTATTAGTCTAGACTGAAAGTGAACTCTAGGTAATTAATAATAGAGCACGGAATGTTTGTTTTACAGATAGGTGTCAGCTTAGACAGGTGAAAAGGGTCACAAAAAAAAAGAAGAACGTGCTACAAAAAGGATGCGTTGAAATGAAAATCCTCTTTCGTATGTTTAGATAGTTGGTTTAAAAAAAAAACAAACAAAAAAAAAAAATACGCGTCGAATTGATAACCTCCTCCGTTTTTTTTCGTCGGTTAAAAAGGAATTCAAATTCAATGACTGTGTTTTGTTTAATAACGGTTCATCGTCATCACCATCATCATTTCAGCAGAAAGACGTCCATTGCTGAACATAGGCCTCCCCAATTTTGAGGGGTTTTGTCATAATCGCCACGCTTGGCAGGCGGGTTGGCGACCGCAGTATGGTGGTAAAACGCATAAAGAACGCTGCAGCCCATTTTCTAGTAAGTTCCTTAGTCGCCTCTTACGACGCGCACGGTAAGAAATGAGAGGGTGCTGTTCTTTACGTCCGGCACCAAATTGTACAAATGGGAGTAAAGGTAAAAAGGTTTCTTTTCAATAAAATTCTTATTCTTTTTTCACTGGGCCATCATTGTCCACCGCTTTAACTTTGTATAGTCATTAGAGAGAATTAGCCACACAGGGTATCGCAATACCCAGTAGTTACTGGACCCTGGAACCCAGTTGGGTTGTGGAGATCTGCTAGGCAGTTGGTATCTCTGTAAAATACTGGTATTTAGTTGCAAGAAGCCGACCCCAAAATGATCCCTCAGACAAATCGGTGAGAAAAGTTCAACAGTGAACGCCTGAACGGTCATGATGCCGTTGCAGTACCAGTAAGGTAAAAGGAAGGTTCCCTTAGTCTTTATCAAAATCTAAGATGAACAAAGTACAAAATCATGAGCAAATAATGAACAAACCACTATTAAAAGTACCACAGCGAAAGGCTAAAAGGTCTGCGACCTGTGACATGTAATTCCAAAGGTGCTAACAGGTAGTGCAAATACAAATTAACACTAATTGACAATAATATTACTTCAATAACCTCACAGAAGCACACACATAGTAACGAATTTGCGTGCAAATTACATAATATTTACACACTACATGACCGGCCATTGCAGTAACCATTACTAGCTCTGCCAGTTTATTCGCACAATTTAATCAGTAGATTGTATAATTATTTATCTGTTATAAACTATGTTTATTTGCTATCTGCGCCAGAGTTTATATTAACTTTGATTTAGTGGGTTATTGGCTCTTCAATTATGTTACGTGGGGTGTTAGAGGTCTTGCTTGTTGCCGGTAGTTCACGTTTTAAGAGCTCTGTATGACTGTGTCAAGTCTATGGAGGAATTGAGTTCGTAGGTAAATTGATAGACAATTTGTTGTTGCAGTTGATATTTCTTGTTCCACTGTTGCCTTAACGTCGAAATTTAGAAAAAAATCGTCTTTTATAGCGTGTGTCGTCTCTGTCTATTATATACAACTGAAACAAGCTCTTTCTCTTTCAATTGTTTCTACTTCTTTTCACTTGTCCCTAAAGCTTCAGTAAAAAAGTATCAGGTGACATCTGTCTAGCATTAATGCTGAAATGGACCGTTTTGGTGCAGCCGTGAGGCATGTACTTGTTGTTTTCACTTTTTATTTTCACAAACAGTGTCCAAATAAATATTGTTCTTCTTTCTTTATTTTAAGCTCTATAAGAACGATTGTAGATGTATAATCGAGTTCTTCTCACTTAATAGACAACTGTGCTGCTGGGGAGTTTATTGCGCCACTTCTTCTCAGCCAAAACACTATGGAACTGATGAAGGGCGGGCGTTTTGGAGGACTTTCTTATATCATTTTGAAGTTGAAAAATTGATGATTCTTAGCCTAAGAAAGAAATGCTTTAGATTTTGAGCTTTATGTCTCACATTTATGTTGATAGGTACAGTAATCTCCAGTTTCTTGTAGCGATCATTAGGGGGCTTTGAGGCCAGTTGTAGGCGTTAAATGGTTGGTTAAGATTACTTTATAGCCCTTTATACACTCTGATCGATCAATCAAACAGTGAAGTAGTAGTAGTAGTTAAAAGAGATAATTGAAGTAATTTGAACTATCAATGGAATATTATTATTACCTTGATTGATATCAAGCGCTATATGAATGCGTTATCGTGTGCAGTTAGATTTTATTGTGATTTGACTACTAACATTTAAGGGCTACCAGTTTATTTCAGCTGTTTGGTATTAACTCAAAGCGTTTAAAGACTCTCAGTTATTATCATTAAGCATAGTGATTCATCGAGGACTTTTTTCTTTTTGGGTTGGAAATCATCAAAAATGGCGCCTCCCGCTCTAGGTGCAGCGGAAGGGCGTGTCAGAATTTTACTGACTAAAACCCACCCGTGTTCATGCCAGGGCCACGGTAACTTCAAGGGCTAATTATATGATACCAATTTCTTAAGTTATATTATTGGTGGTTTATACTTATTAGCTTGTATTTTTATGCCAATTTATTTATTGCAGTATGGGTTCCATGGTGGGTCTGCAGGGGAGTCTCATGCGCCACTTATTTCCAGCTGAGGCACTAGGACGGGGTGAGACGGGCGGGCGTTTTGGGGACTGTCTTAGATAATTGTGACGTTCAAAAAGTGTTGAGTCCTAACCTAATTAAAATAAATTACTTTTTATTATTTCTTAGTTTGGTTAAGAATTTTAGGCGACATGTTACCAATCTTTTCTTTGACACGTAAAGTTATAATTACCGGGACTGCAACAAGCCTAATCCTGTTCGTCTTCAAACAAACAACAAATGTTAAACTAAAGTTTCCAACAAGATAGAAACTCCTAAGTGATCTCCAATGGAAGGTACCACTGTGCCAATACTAGCTGCGAGCACGGAATCCATTTGTAACGGAAAACTGCCAGCTCGAGGGCCGGGCTGTTTGCTCATGTCGAGGGGGAATGGGGAAGGGGGCGAGGTTTGTTGAATGAGAGTGCTTGACGCTTTAAAGTTTAGTTTGTGGTGATTTTGTTTATTTAGGTGTGGAAATGGATGTTAAAATTTGCGTTGTTGCCGTTGTAGGTAGGAGGGAAGACAGTACAGCTGGAAAAGTAAGTTATGGCCGTTCTTTCTTTTTATGTCACGAAGCAACGCGCAATTTATTTTTCGTTACTAAGTGTATAAACACGTTGTGAATGTGTGTGTAAGCGCAGAAGCTCACGGAACCGTCTGAGACAAGTGTGAAGTCGGAAGGGTGTGTGTATGGGTGTGTTATATGCTGATGCTACTCGTCTTCAGGTACACATTCACAGCGTGTTTGTAAACGTGGTTACCACAAGTACTGCACACGTCGCTTCTTGAAATAGTTGTTGTACAAATAGTTAAGTTGATATATGACCGTGAACCAAACAGAAGGTTCTATCATGTCTACGTGTCTGTGAGTTAATGTGTATGGTCTACTCTTAATAAAAGTGCTATTAGTCTTGTATGTAAGGATTGTGGCGTTCTGTTAAATCTGACAAAGACAATAGTATTTCAAAAAGAAGAGAGTAGAAAACCTTTGCCGTTTTTTCTTGATGAACATTTCCGATTAAGATATCTGTCTATGCATCTCTGATATCTACGTCATCACCTGAATGGTGATGACGTAGATATCCCCCCTTTTTCCCACTTTATTTAGCGTCAGCGCAACATGTATTTTTTTCCATATACTTCTCTATTAGTCGTCATCTCGGTAGTTACCCCCTTAATAACCAAATCTTCATTCACACAGTCCATCCATCGTTTCTTTGGTCTCCTCTACTCTTATAGCTATCAACATTCATAGTCAGAACATGGATCCAAGTACGTATTTTTCAATATTGCCCAGAAATTCCTGTATACAGATGAAGCTTTGTTCACTTATGTAAGTATTTATGTCACATCCAAGATCTAAATATGCGTAAGCAATCTTTCCCTACTTAAAACCACTGACAGTTGACTGTGGAGTCGTGTTGACTGTTTCAACTTGAGACATATTTTCTGGTCGTGACATTGAGTGAGAGCTCTATACCGTATCACATTTTTGGAGTAGGCTTTCCCTGTATATGAGTGATGACATTGCATTCAAATCATATGTTCGCGTGTATTATCAATGTAAAGATCTTTGGGTCTAAAACGAACGCGCGGCGTAAATTTATCGTATTCAATACCTACCTAATCGTATACATAATATTAATTTATTTCGTTTTAAGATTTTATTTATTGATTCTATTTTCCCCTAATAAATTAAGGAAATTATCAAGACCCACCGAGTCTTTGATCTACTTAGGAATTAAAATCATTGCCCTTATTTCACAGAATATGCGCTTAACTGTCTTTCTTCCAAGACTCTAGATTTCAAATTTTGACTTAGTAAGTCTCAGCAACATTTGCAGTAGATACAATTTATACCAAGTGTGGGTACTTGGGAAGCCCTCTTTTATTAAAAGAAATATGTGAAAAAAACATATTTCTAACTAAAGCCATAGATTTTCGTAGAAAAAACATTAACGTTTATAACTTGTATCCGTCTGTGAAATATCGGTCAGTTTGTCACATAACTGGGCCATCATAATAACTACTGCTCCTCTTTCTAAATGAAATCATTTTTGTATAGTCACGTAACTATGTTTTTCTCACCATGCCGTTTTCACCCCGCGGTGGGCGTGAATAATTCTATAGAATAGTTATTTTTAAGTTTCCATAGTGATTCTATGAACACGGAAGTATTGGAAAATAGAAGTGGCACTTTTATTCGAAGCTCTACGGCTGACGATTTCTAATAAGCACATAGGGAAACACGAATTATTTACAGTAACTGTTTCATTTGCTGAATATATTTTCTTATCATGTAGTGACAAATGGACGAACGTGAACGTATTATCATTTTATAAGCAACTTATAACAGTCACACCTAAGCATTGAGTTGTGCGGGGCGCGTGAGGGAGTGGCAGTCTCTGCGCCCTCACGTCCCTAGCCGCCGCAAGAGGAGACGCCCCGGGCGTCGAGAGTCGATTGCAGACTCCCGGCCACCGTAGGCGCGCGCTTGCGGGCGGCGAGCAATGGGTAGCTGCTCGCTCGGGTCAACGGCGCGTTGTGTTCCACGCGCGCCTCAAAGAAATGTCAGCAGTATTGAAGGGGTCTGCTAGGACCGATGCTTGCCAGGGTCGCAAGATCTGTTCGAAAGAGGTACCGAGGCCCTGGTATATGGGCAACTGAAGGAACACGGGTGGGTTTTAGTCAGTAAAAGTCTGACACGCCCTCCCGCTCTGCCCAGAGCAGGAGACGTAATTTGATGATTTCCCACTCAAAAAAAAAGCATTGAGTTGTTACGTTAAAACTCTTGTGGCGGCATCTATACTGCAACATGCGAACTACGTATCATACTGACGTCATACAAAATCCTGCATCGCACAAGCAGAGTTTACCGCGCAACTAGCAACATACAACGTCCCAACATCAACACCTGTCTGTTCGGAGGTTACTCCCTTTTCTATGGAGAATGAGTGAATTTGATACCCTGTTTCTCATGCCTCTGTAATGTCTCGTCCAAATTTTAAGAGGATAGTAAACAAGTAAAGGAATGGAGATACAACAACAAGTAAGAAAAATAATCTGGGTCTCATCAATAGCAATGATTTTTAAAAGGTATAAAGCAAATACGACTTTCCTACTGAACTTGAAAGTTTGAAATATCGATGCACTGTATTCATAAAGTTCGCTATGACGAATTTTTCGAATTTTGGAATGTTCTGAATCGCGATTTACGGAACTACGAAAAATGGTCATACCAAGTTTCCAAATATGGAGGATTTTTTTAAATTTCGAAGTACAGTATGACAGTTAGAAAATACGTACTTGTACCGACACCAGTCTTCGTAAACTGTCTTCACCACTTTATATCTGTGGCTACAATACTTTAAAAACATAACGGCTGCGTCATTGGATATTCTTTTGTCATGTTCTTTCACAAAAAGAGATTTACGCGAAGGAATGCTTAATAGTTTAAGGTAAAATCAATATTCATAAACGGTATTCGATCTGGATTGAGTTCTGACTGGTAACCGTTATTGAATTGTCATAGATTCGTAGAAAGGCTGTTTTTGATCGCGGATTTCCTCATATTGTTTATTCTTTTAAGGCTACTATCGTCACGAAATAGATAAGAGAAGCTATTGCTTTGGTAAAAAGATTAGGCCAGTAAGTCAGTAATAATAATCACCTTTCTATCCTATAGACATGGGGAAAAAAAAAGGAAAATGGGGAACTAACACAAAAAAGGGAAATGGGGAACTAACCACATTAAGTGACTTATATCAGTGATAAAAATAATACCCAAGTCAAAGATCTGTTGGATTGATATAACTAAGTTACCGAAAAGCTTAAATATATCAATCATGTTGAATGACGTTGTACCAAACTAAAAAGCTACTTATTTGGAGCCTCTGGCACCTCCTACTACTGTAGGTCAGTGGTATCATCATAACATCATCGTCAGCCAGCAGTAGCTTACAGCTGGACAAAGGAATATGCAATTGGACGCCCTTCAGCAAGATTCTAGGCAATTCTCAATCAGCTGCAACCAGTCACGTTGATCATTCGTATTATTGTCTGAATCTGCAATGCTGATTTTTCGTAAAATATTGATCTCGAAACTACATGACCATGAAAATAATCACAACGCAACGAATATTTATTGTTCCCATGTCTTTTATCTCCCAAATTGAGTTAGTTTCGAACCAGTGAACTTGTTTTATGTGGGAAATTATATTATTACACGGCATTTTCCCAATTCCGAGCGCAAAGGTGATAATCTGAATATCGGTGGTGTAAGCATTGTTTACACGATTAGTCATGTACATATTTATTTTGTTATTAAGGATGTGCCATAATTTGTATGTAATTAACAAAGCCAATATTTGTTGACGTAATAGGCAATAATTTGATTAAACATTACAGTTAAACTATTTGCTTTGGTATAATATTTGTGTTATTCAAAACCACTCTCTACTTATATTATTGGGTTGTTCGATAATAATTAATGTCATTTTTTTCTCATAGATGGTTTGAACTGCAATTTCATGTAGTAGTGATTGCGTGGCTTACATTATTATATACTATTTTAAAGATTACACTTTAGACTATCCTTAGTCAAAGACTGAGCGTCATTAGTAAAAACAAGTTGGTTAAAAATTAAGTTGAAAATATACAATCAAAGAGAGCATTATCTATTTATACATTATATATTTTATTGTTTTATTTTCGAAAGGGCAAAAATGCAGTGCAAGCTCGGAAGAAATTGTGTGAAGTTTATGGTGAGGACTGCCTTACTGAACGCCAGTGTAGATAGGTATTTGAACAAAATTATTTAGTTCGACGTCTATAAGGACGTAAAAAAACCGCAGCGGGATGTTATCGCGCACTTGATTTTAAACTCTCGGTGTTGAACTGATAATTGAGAATCCAATAGAGTGCATCTCAATTCGTCGATAAAATACAGTGTTCGATTTTCAACCCTCGGCAATAAGTAGTGCGTTGAAAATACACTGCGCGTCCGATGTAAAATAGGCTTTTGGTAACATGAGTAGGTAAATAAACTGAACTGCACCCTAATTGCGAAACGCACTATCTATCAAAATCTGAATCGGATTGAAGATTGTTTCTAAACCATTGCGTCATTTGTTCGAATAAATTGTCGGCTCAGCAACGTAAATAACGCAATGAATGTTGTTTAATTATCAAAATGAAACCGATTCCTACTAATAGCAAGTTACGCAATTACCCCTCTAATCACTGTTATATGCCTTTCCAACTGTGTCGTTTCAACCGATGTTACCTGATTTCAAGGAATTGTTGCCATGAAATCTGACCTAGGAGGTCAGATTTAGAACCCAATTTTTCGCAAATATCCTAAGGCTGGTTGTCAGACATCAATGAACTGATACAATTGCATTCTACCCTAATACGTAACATAACATCAGGTCTATAAGCTCCAAACGGTTAAGCAGAGGCCTATAGAACTCTCACCATGCCAGATATTTTAAAGTTCCATGTGGGCAATCAATTAACCGGACAGAAATCCAGATTCCGGGCCAATAACACTTAGCCCGACCCGAGAATCAAACTTAAGGTCATCATAGAGACCATTGAGGCAGTCCTTTCTACGTTGATACTCCTCTTAATAACCTTCACATGACTAACATTTCATTGCCTCAAGACAACATTAAACCGGCATTAGTATAAATTAATCCTATTAACCGTAAGCTAATTGTTTGAAAGCTTCCCCGGACTTCCTCGCAGTGACGTCACGGCTAGGAAGAGAGGAAATAAAAAGATTGCGTAACTACCCTCTGCTGATGTTGACATAACCCTAGATAATTTATCAAACGCATACGTGCAAACTTTAACAGTGAATTTTTGGTGCTGGCTGGCGAGAAAAAAGTGAGAAGAAAAAGATAAAAAAAACTGTTTTTTTTTTAATCTATTAAAAATGGTAGGTACCCATTTTGTTTTCATCGTCGTCTTCAAAGGCGTCTTCTTTTTTCAAATAGCATAAATTTGAATGAACACCTACTTACATTAATAAGCCCTACAATCTGATATTAACCAATTTTCCAAAACAATCGTGTATTACATCGAGTTCTCACAGTAACACAGTGTATGCCCGTTCGCTGTTAGCCTAGCGATCCTCTGTGAAAAACTTACTGCTCGCAAATCACGCCAAATTGCTGGCGGCCCGTATGTTTGTGGGGAAACATTATGTAGGCTTTATAGTGCTTGCGTACGACCTAACAGGGTCCAGTAGACCTGTGTGTATGTAGGTATGTATGCTTTTATTATCTGGGGTTTTAGTAGGCTCCGTTTAATGACAGCCGGGCAGGATTCTGTACATTACGTTTGCCGATTCACAGTCTCCACTCAAGAACGTCTACCCCAACAGTTATCGGTTCTACGGCTAATGTAGCCGACCCATTACCACTTCAGCTTGCTAATTCTATGAGCTATATTGACAACTTTGGTTCTCTGCCGGATCACTTCATTCCGGATTTTATCCCTCATAGATACTTTAAGCAATCATCCACAGCCTCTCATCAATCATTTTCTATTTATAAAGCCCCTAAAACGCAACATACAAATATACCAGAATAATTTCGCATTCATATTGACATGGACATGGGTGAGTAAAGATGCTAAGACCTACAAATCTTAGCCATAATCAAACAATATTCTTATTTCCTGCAAACACAATAGCGGCTATTAATACAGCAAAATATTGAATAAGTAGTAATCAGCTACAAGTACGCAATCACTGAAATTACCCTCATCCTCTAACCTCTAAGCCTTATTAACTATTACATGGGCAGTTAATAAAGTACAGTCAACTAAAGAACTAAGTATGCAGCCTGGACATATTTAAACGTCTTGGCACTACGCGGTAAGGGCTTTTTAAAATGAATAAATACGGATTACAACGAAAAGTTTTGTATATACAAGTGGCACAAACACTAAGTAGGTAGGTTCCTACAAAACTACTACTACTCGTGGCATTGAATTGGATCAAAATCACTTCACATTGATATTGTGTCATGTTAAAAAAAATTACAGAAGTTTTACTTGTGAATACGGGCTGAAATGACTGAAGGTCGTTTTACAGCTTTTTATTATAAACGCTACAATTCAGAAGTCAAGTTTATTCTAACGATATTAATTGCATGGAAGGTAGGTAACCTGCTTCTGTTGAGTATGAGGTACTGGGATCGATTCCCGGTTCGGGCAAAGTGTTATCTGGAATTTTATTCCCAGATGGTAATAGACTCGCCCGGGATTTAAAAACATTGAACGAAACATGTGGATGCTCTTTAGGTACACCTCAGTCTAGCCCTACTTGAAATACAGGCGTCATGTTATGTATGTTGTAGATAGTTAAACTTGCCTGCACACTTATCTGTTTCGTTGTCAGTACAAAGTATTATAGCCGCTAGGACAATGGAGCGTCATTGCATTGTTTTGTTGAGTGGGTAACAGTCAGGTCAGAGGTGACAAATGTTGCTAAACAAACCATGTTTGGGCCTGGTCTGATGTTGGTTCGTACAAGGGTTTGTTGTACGTAAGCTTAATAGAAGATTAATTACGATTATATAAAGACGGAGACATAAGAAAGGCAATAATGCTACACTGGCGATTGAAAATGTCAATGGTTTATGAAATAACTTAGAGAAAACTGTAACTAATCATTATAAACGTAACGCACATAAAGGGAAAGGAACTTTTACCAAGTTCTTTACTCTTAATACTGTTATGAACATCACAACGCCCGCAGCAGTGGATATTTGTGCCAAAGCCTGAGAAAGTGTCGATGACTATTAAACAATAATGTTCAAAAAGCGATACATTGCCTCAGGTAGAGAAATTGATTCATATTAGTCTTGTTAACACATTAAACCTATTACACATAAAGTATACAGTTTGACCTTTGATGCACCTAATTATAAAGGTGGCGGCGACCGTTTCCGAAAGTGAAATTCATATTACATAAGTGAATGCTTCCGCGAGACGATTGCACATCCCAATAGAATATAGTCCTTGAATCTTGATGACCTTTACATTGTTCGAACGAACGGTGCAAGCCCAGCGTATTTTATAATTCAAACGGATTTGAATGCGACTCTCGGCGACAATATCTATAGCAAAAATCACGGCGTGACGTTAACATCGTGAAATTGTATCGTGATGGAGTTTCGTGCCGAGCCTTCTCCGGTTTCGGGAACTGAAATATGGCCGCGACAGATCTTTGACCCAGGTCAGCTAGGACAATAGCATTACTTTCATCAACAAGGTCAAGCGGACCGTTGGCTGTGTCAGTATATCGCAGAACAAAAGAATACGCCAAAATTAAAGTCACTGGCGTATAAAATGAGATTGAAGAGAGCACCGTGGAATAGGAAACGTGAGTTTTTTCATCGAGAGTATACATGAGACGTGTGAATATGGTTCGCTCATTACAGTTTAGGATTAGAAACTATCGCTGTCACTGGGAACTGGAACAAGATGGTCGATGCCATTGTTGGTGGCGAGAGGTTCGTTATCACTCTTTCAGCTTAATAGAAACTAACTATTTTTTACCGCATTGCTCTTACTTTCTATGCGGAGCAATATCATCGCATCAATGAGACTAAATTCAATGATACTAGTATTGTAGGTCGGGTCTCCGAAGGTAGTCTCGATAATAAGAAATGAAAGAAGGTTGAAGTGGTAGGTAATTTGGTTTATTTGAGTAATTCATTGGCTCGTGATTGTTATTGACGACAAAACTTGTTGTTATGTGGAACAACGTCTTTTTATTATTTGCAATTTCGTGTTTGGTATCGTTCTTAAGATTGTATGGACAGTTACGTTAAACCAGAAATTTAAAAAAGGTTTAAAATGAGTGCAATAACGTATAGGGTTCAGTAGATACGAAGCAAATGAGAAGAAAACTATTATATTTTAGTAAGAAACTAGAAATTGCTTACTTGTTATTCAGAAATGACTTCAATGAAAACCACCTATCAAAAAAGAACCAAGATCCTAAAATCAATTTTATATATGCCAATAAATTAATTTGATCAAACCCGATAACAATTTCGTTTATCTAGACCACCTGTAGACTCAATAATTAAGCAATTTGCAGCAACTATCTAGTCTGATGAGGCTTGTAGACATCCGAAAGCACTAATTAAAGGTAATGAAGAAAGGAAATGCACCGGTTTTGCTCAATTAAATGTACCGTCTCTCAAAATTACTTGGGAACTGGGTATGTGTGACGAATGTATTCATTGCCAAGGTTTTGATATCACAATACGTCCAGTAGTTATACGGTGTAAAAACGTAGAAAACTATTGTGATCTATAACAAAGGAATGATGGGTCTACGTATTGTAAGGAAATGGATGCGGTTGCATACGATAATGACGGCTTGAAATAGATACTCTGCATGCAATAAGATGCTATAAATGCTAGGTTAATTTCTCTAGCTGAGAAACGAAGAAAATCTTAAAGCATAACCATGCTTTGCACTAACCAGTGATGTAAGTAAAGTCGCGAAGGTTTATGGCAAAAGGTACTTAAATTGAAGTAAAACATGACCTAAATCAAACAATATTTCCTATGCATAAAACATTTCTCAAACTGAATCCATACACATAAATGAAAGATACTATTAATCTACCGCAGACAGTTCCGGATTATCGTATAATTTAATGAAACGGATTTAATTTCCGAGCACTTATAGAAGTTCACACACCAACGAGGTTCGTATTAGTTACGAAACGTGTCAGTCTAACTACTAATCTAGATGCTCAACTACCCACAATTTGTCGACGTAACCTACAATAACTGTTAATCCATCACCATCATCTAGTTATAAGACTAGCAATTTAATTTTGCGTCCACTAAAATGCTATAGTTTAATTACATAATGCAGAGACAGAAATAAATTGATAACGTGACTGAACAGAATTTTACTTCAGTCATACAATTTGATATGAAATGTCATAGCTAATTGAACCTCACGTATGTAACACAAAGAAAAGCACGGGTCAACGATTCAGCGAGCTAACGGTGTACGGATGTCAACCTCGAGAAACAAGTTTGAAACTGGCGAACTGCCGCTACAACCATAAAATACGCTCCGATGACAAACCTGGATAATAATATGTTACTGTTTATTATGACCAAGAAATTCCAAGAACTTACGCTAGCTACTGACATTTTGACATCGGTGGCAATACAAATCATTTAGATAATGTCAAACGACAATGCGACGCCGAAACTGAGATAGATCCGGTGATTGACAACTTTTTACTGACGTCCAGACATAATGTTACAGATAGAGGAAACAAATTGCGTTTGTCAAGTCTCTCCACTAATATCAGATGTGCATGTTAATCACCTTGATTGTTCACTCTTGCTTTCTTTTGGGCTGCTTCTCAAATTTCACATTCACTTTCGTCAATATCGATCACAACTTACTCTACGTCTTGATAACCATCAAGATCATTTAGACGCTCGTCAACCACAACAAAAATAATGACTACGCAGTTAAGATTGATTGTGTTGTGGCATGTTGTATTGTATACCATTGTGATAAGGTTCCTATTCATGAACTTTACAATTGTGTCAGCAAATTGTAAGTTTGTCGAGTGCGACACACGTGTCTGCTTATGTCCGTTCTGTCACAACACTGTCTAGTTGTCGTGACAATCGTTGACTGGTGAAAATCTATGAGAACATGTTTTCTTGATTTGCATCCACAACATTTAAATACCCACAAGCCGCGAGACAGGAAAAGCCTATGAGATCGAGGGAAAGCGTTCTATAAAGTAACATTCAATTCAAGTAACCAGTGCACTTGTTCGGCGGCTTTTGATACGAGCCAGTCCAAAATTAAAGTTTCCGGTTCTCCGGCTAAAAGCCAGATAATTATAAACTCTCAGTATTAAGTCTAAAACAAAAGAACTCATTTAAAGTCTACACTGTTGACATTTTCACACAATTATCAGATTCCTCGCATCTTAATATAGGTGTAAGTGAATTCCATACAATTACTGTAACTTTCTAGTGTGCAGGGATCGCTTTCAATAGTGCTTAAGTAAAAGCCAGGGTCATATGTGATCATGTCGTGACGGTCTTTTACATTTATGGGCCTAAGAGTGGGTTATTGTTTACAGCTATCGCCGGAATTCAGGCTAAATGCATACACAATGCTTTACCGGCTTTTAACGATTTAACTGAGAATTTAAATTGTGAAGGAGGTCGCGAATTGTATTGTTATTGAAACGTTCTCAGACAAAGTGTTGTTAGAAGTGAAACACTAATTGATTTAATGGTAGAAGAAATTAAAGTAAGAGTATGTCTAAAAAAATAATTAATTGCCAAAATGAAGCACAATACTTCCATTAAATTTGAAAGAGAAATAGAAACAAACATGATTACCAACTTTCTATAATGTATTGTAGATAAATACAAGTCGAGTATGTTTTCATTTACAAAAGCCTAGGTTAAAAAGCAAAAGGAAATGAGTTAATTATCGTTGATAATGTGTAATTAGTCGAGTGTGACCTTTATTTGTTTTGTATCTTACGCTGATGTGAAAGTGACCGTAAACCATAGCTTCGTATATTACAATGAACTCGATTAAAGAAAGTTTCACTAGTTAACTCATATTGGGTAACAGTCTGGTCATATTGCCTATGTAATTCTATTCATACAGTATTAAATGAACTGATTAATTGAACACCGCGCCGGGTACCCTTATCTGGACTCTTTCAATCACCTATCACAGCTAATATGTCTAAACGAGACAAAGGCATCAGCTAATTTGCTTGTCAGTACAAAATAATCAACATTGATCTAACGTTGCCCGCCAAACAATACGCTTATTTGCTACCAACGCAATTAAGACCTTATTTTGTAGCAGTTCAATATAATTCTGCTTGTCTTTGAATAGAGTGTCTTCTTCGTCATTCCCAACTGATAAATTAGTAGCAATCAAATTCGTACCGTGATTGGTTATGATACGTTTTATTTTTCTTTATCTTTTAGAATGTAGCTTCTTTTAGTAGGAAGAGTGTGTCAAATGAGAGTCAATTTGCTGTTAGAGGCTGGTGTATGCCGTCAATAGCCTGAGGTGTAACTCATTAAGTATACTTTCGCTGTTCTCGTGACGTGCTTTACTCGTTCTTTTATCATTACCGCCACCTATCTCTGTATCTAAGATCTAACTCTGATTGGGAAACCAGTTCATATGAAGTGGATTCATTCAACCGTAATTTCCTGTACACAAATTAATATTTCGAAACTTGCTAAACTAATATCGATTTTCAATATTGCCAAGTTCGTTGATTGATTGCGGAATGACAAGATGTAAAGGAAGGAACCAATTGAACATTTCCCACACATATTTGAGTACCCCGGTCCCCAAGTGAACAAGATACTCGATGCCGAACGCGGATTTACAAGCTTTTGAATGCAGTGATGAATGAGTTACATAATACTATTTATAATGACAGCACGAGAAGTGAAGGAAGTTTGCAAATATGGAATCTTGTTACATACGCAAAACAAGATTTCTGACGTCTGTAAAATCAAACCAATTACTCAGACCAACATACTACCATACAGTAAAACGTAGTTTCGAGTTCAATAAACTTGTTGGATCCAAATTACAATTTTTTTTCTTAATAACCGTAGAATGGCATTAACATCGGCAGTCGGTTTACGAAGATCAAAGCTGTAATCGTACAGAAGTCACGACACGATACTATCTAAGTAAGATTTGACGTCCAATCATCTACTGCATTGATTCATAAAACAAAGATACAATCAACTGTAACGCAAGACTTGAACCCTATGCTTTTGTATTAGAAAGCAGTTTTGTGTGTAGTGACAGCAGAAGTAATTTAGCAGGACTGTATGTAAGTGTCGATGTTGATCGATGAGTTTGCAATACAAATGACGACAAGTGATGTACATCTGTGCTTTCTGATATAAACTTTATCTGCTTGACGAATTTAAACTTTATCTTCATTGAACAGAAAATATTCTCCTGTGTTTTAGAAAATTCACATATTCGTGCAATGAATAATAATTACATGACTTTTGTGCGTAGCGTTTGTAATAATAATAGTTCAAAAGGAACACATCTCAATTAGAAGTTCTTGGTAAAGTGAAGTACGTAGAAAACCCCGTCAAAAAAATAACTGCTACTACAGTTATGTCAATAGTAGTGAATGTAGTCCTTCTAGTTCATGTCTCACGTAGTTCACGCAAATCTTAACGACAATATCACGACTTAAATTACAAAAAAGTAAACACTCTACAAAATCTTTATGTTTGTCGTCTAGTTGTGCTACATCATTAAGATTAATGTTCTGTTCAGCAAATCCTATGGTTCTTGCAAAAGTCAAACATCATAATCATAAATTGTCACAGTCATTATATTAATCGAATAACACGTTCAAATAGCACATAATGTCCAATCATCTTCAACTTGATTCATGTATCAATAAATTTCAAAAGCGTCTTCCTCAAAGATATTGCTTTTTGCTATTTTATTCGCTACTATTTCATTGATTTGACATTCTCTGATGTACGGTAATATATAGAATATTATTTCTGAATCGTGTACTATTATAGGAATATAAATTTTATGAAGACACTTATTGTTTTTTAACATCTTCTAAATTATTTGTTGGTTTTGGATTGTTGCGAGAGTTGGGTCATCAAATTTTTCTTTGCTTTATAGCCGGGCTGTATATCTTGAGGATCCTTTAAAACATCTCTCTCCTTGCATATTTGTGTTAATTATATCCTAGGCTTGGAAAATCCGGAGTTTCCCATTTACGAATTTATTGTTTGCAAACCATCTCTTTATTAAAATGCCACCTATTCCATGTATTGGACATTTTCTGATTACTTCTACATGAAATATTGTCGCTGGATCGTGTTTTATTACAGGAATGTTTCTGAACATATCTTCGTTATTCGTTGATGTCTTCGTGGTCATCTTCTAAATTATTTGCAGTTGTTTAGTTATTTTGATTTACTGTTACATTAAGAAACATATCTTCTTGTGCTAGGGAAAGTGCAGCTACATGTAAGGTGTCATTATAATATATGATCTGTTAACTTAAAGGTGAGAGGTGATCAACACGAGACTATTACTATGGATTATCTTAAAGTATTGTCATTATATTAATAATGGAATTGTCTACATGTTTGACTGTTAGTGTTTTCACACCTGTAATTTCTTCATCGTGTAGATCAATTATCTTTTTTTTATATCATCAAGTTTATCTTAAGGCCCTATGAGTTTTATTTAAGTTAGTTCAAATTTCATGTTCATATTGTTTGCTTTATTTAGTGATCTGAATATACACCATAGAGAGTAGGTGTCCCACCAATCCAATTAACAAGCCAAAAATATGGATACGAACTCCAAACAAAATTTTAAGTATCTTCATAATATAGTCAATTTACTAACACAGATTCGTATAACTACAACAAATATAGACCATCACAGTACAAGGCACTATCGATACGTTTATCATAGGTATGCTTTCACTGTTGAAGCTATTTCCCCATATTTGTTCACGCGGAGCTCTGAGCCTTATAGGGGCTGGTGAAAGGGGCATATTGTCTTACCAGTCTTTTGTAAACGGGTGATCTATTGCTAATATGGAGCTTGTCAATGTAACGGGCCTTTTTTCTGGGTTGATCAAGATTTGGATGGCAATTGTTTATATTTTGTAGGTTTAAGTACCGTACTATATTGTTCTGTGTCGTTAACTTAAAAGGTAGGTATAGTGTATTGTTCTCTCACTTTATAGGCATACATATTATTAATAGAAACAGTTGTTTGATAAAAGCAGAAGATATAACATAAGTAATAAAGACAAAAAATCGTAACTTTAAAATAAAGAGATAATAAATAAGTATGTGTTAAACTGGAATAAAAGATGAGGTTAGAAGCATATTCATTTAATTTTCATAGTATCTTGACTGACTCGTAGTGGTTCAGTTGAATCTATTTTCATCTCTCTGTTATCACAAAAAGGATAAAACTGCTAAAAGTCTGGAGTAAACTACCCGTTTATTAAATAAAAGTCCCACCAGAGACATTAAATTTAAATAACGATTCTGAAACAATGTGAAGATTCCATTTATTAAAAGTAACGTCTACAAAAAATGCACTACCCAAATTAATCTTTCACAACAAGTTATTTTAGGTAACTGAAATATTTTTCGATGTTGGCTGAACATTTAAAACCAAATCAAAGAAAAATAACGAATATTTTTATCTGCAAAACGACATTGCTGCATGCCATTAACAAGAAATACCAATAAACCAGTAACGCATGCAAAAATCTTGATAAAACTAACAAAGGGAGCAAAAAAGCTTCGTCCGATGCATTAGCGAAGCTATTACATACTATATAGGTATAAGAAAGTAAGAAATGGACCGGTTCCATTGTAACTGGTCGACAAGGCCGTTACCGCATGCCTTTTCACACAGAGTGGAGTTATCAGAAGGACGTATCGTGACAGGGCCAGTCTCCCTTCTGGGAATGTTTAAAGAGATGGTTGTTGGCACGGAAAGTTTGAAAATTGTTGCCGATTAATCAAATTACGGTGCTATGAAGAATGTATTGATGATAATAGGTATACCAAAAAATAAGTTGTTACCAAGAATTGAAGATCACGTATCAAAGGGACCTTTGATGTATCCTAATCTAAGTAAATTTTAATACCTGGAAGTTCGAAATTTATGATGATGCGGTATTGAACATATTTTGACGAATGCATCTGTGCAGCAACTCATGAACTAAACAAAAATGCAAGTTTGTAAAACAGGAAAACAACTGATGAAAAGAGATGATAGTTTTGAACTTTTAGTTTCCATGTATTGCATATTTTCATCTCAACTATAATATTACAAAGAGAAAAGTGTTTTTTTTTTTTAAAGATTGTTTGTTGCCGACCACCACGTACGGTAATAATATGTCAAATATCTCGATGTACCTATGAGAAGGACATTTACATTGAAACGAACCATTCCGGGATAACTAATAAGAGTCAATAAGTGAACCATTTAACACAATATTAACCAAAATATAACCCATACAGCACACAGGCTGATAAGTGTCTGAAACTTAAACTTTATTACTCGAAAGCTCTTCAATACAAATTACAATTGCTTTGCTTTCTCAGTACGTGCGAACAATATCATTTTGACATTACTATATATGCAAATAAAAACGGTAATAGCGTCGCATTATGGCACTTTCTATAGCTATTAACTATGGCTTGAGTTGATGAGCCTTCATTTATCGTTGCAGGCGTTCTTAGAACTGAAGTTGATGATTTCTAAACAACTTTGTTATGTTTTTGACGTGTTTTAAGGGATGTCGGAGGTTTGAATGTAAGAAAATTCCCATATCGTCAGGTATGGAATGCCGTCGTATCCTGACATCTCTAACCCTCCACCATTTGCCTTTTCCCCACCGCCAACCTCTTTCTTTCGCCTTTCTTTCATCTTTTCTTTCCTTTTACTTTTATATTGGAGGCTCTAAGGTGGTCCGTGAATTATTTTCCCGTTTTTTTTTTTGTAATTTGCAGGTCAATGCAAGCTTGTATGTTGATTAAAATGTGATTCGCGACCTTAACATATAAGTATTTTTGAATTATTATCATTAAAATCATCAAAAAAACCCTCTTACTACTACTAACCTTTAATTCTCCAGATTGGCCATTTCATGAAAAAAAACATTAAATGGAATTCAATGAACTTGGAGAATTGTATTGATGATTTTAATTATTGTTACGATACATATAGCGTGACACTGACTTGTAAATTACAATAACAATGAGAAAATTTACAAAAGCAGAAAGAAAATTCTTGATCTATACGTGCTCTTCTAAAATAAATGCATGTCGTTCTACATATTCTCAGTTTAACAATAAGTAATGTTTAACAATGTTAATGTAATGTTTGACAATAAGTAATGTTGTAAACTTTGATAATTTAAAACTTTGCTATAATTGACACGAACATGAATTACAAACTCATTAATCTTTCACACCTTCCGTCCGTACAGCGTGTCCAATATATTCAAATCACTCGATTACAGAGTCGTAGCCCAATCATATAAATTAATCGATACCCAGTCGGAATCGATTTTATTTGACACTTCCTCTGTGTAGCGATTAGCGTCGATTTGAATTGATTTAATCGAACATTTGATTACTGTCTATTGGTAGTATGGAGAAGCGATGTTATGTAGATTTGTAATGAAACATGTAATTTGAAATAAACAAGTCGTTATATTATTTACAATAGGAAATAGTTCTCGATGTTAAGTCATGAAGATATTAAAGTCTGGTTCGAGCAAGTCTGCCATTTCTTCGGTATAATGTGCGTTCAGTACGCGGTTGTAATTGTGCGTTTTCCCATCGGAAAATAATAAGTGAACTCATGTGGCAGTTGCGTCCGAGATAGGCTATATGGTTGCGATGTCAAGCGACATTTTCCCTTTAATGTTGGGATTGTGGAGAAAGGTGAAAAATTTATGGGGATAGCAAATGTACCAAAATAGAAAATTTCAAAAAAATAAACATACACTTTAGCACAGTATGATAATGGGTATTATATATTTTTTTCTGATAAGTTATTATCATTATTCATCATCATTTCAGCCGACAGACGTCCACTGCTGAACATGGGCCCCTCCCAATTTGGGGGGGTTTAACATAATCGCCACGCTTGACAGGCAGGTTGGCGATCGCAGTATGGTGGTAAAATGCATAGAGAACGCTGCTGCCCATTCTCTAGTAAGAGTGGGTTAGCTTGTTCTCTAGTAGATACCTAATTTAATATAAATATAATCATTATCTAGTGACCCGATCCCGATCCCGTGATTGATAGTTCAATCAAAAACCACCGCACGCTGGAACAGAGAGGTATTTGCGTTATACACTGTCAGCAGGAATCGCTTTAAATTTAACAGTTCCACAACATTCATGACATGACGTTGTATACGTTGCTAGGTAAACATTTTTTTTTTGAACTTATGAAAGAATTGATTAGATATAAGCTTCAAAATGATACAGATTCTGCTGAATAGTGTGTTAAGCAATATTGTGTTAGGGTGTACGATACCCAAAGAAAACGGTCAGAAAATATACCAAATAAACAAACTCTCCATGTTGAATGAAAACAGCCGTTATTTAATAAAATGATGCACAGTTTCATTCACCTGTACCACAGACTATCTCTATGATATATTCCCCATTCATGAATAATGGAGAGTTATGAATCTTTTGCCAGACACACGCGATCGAACACCGGATGCTGCGGCGGGCTCCGGACACTGTAGGGAGTGCCGGACATTGTGGTGGTGGTGTCAGACATTATAGGGAGCGTCAGACATTCAAATATACGTCCATACAGCTATTATTGTTTCAATAACTTTTAGGTGCACCTGCCGCTTTTTATTATCAATGGCTGCTATATAAGTTTTAATATATGCAATATTAAAGGTGGTATCTACCATGGTATTTGGTGGACAGGTGTTAATAATTTCAGTGAAATAGATGGCGCTATCTCTCCAAATCGTGTGTAGACTTTTTTTAAGAAAGCAATGGGGAATTTGAGTAAAGTTAATTGTAGATGGTGTGATTATAGCCTACGTCCATACGGGCTACTTTAAATGTGACATTTGTTTCATTCATTCCATTTTTTCAAAATAATTTCATTTTCATTCATGCGATCACCAAAACCTAATCATTAAATAGAGCCTCTATTTCAATGTTTATTTTATTTTTGGTGATATCATTTTGTTTTTGTTTTTAAATGGAAAGTGTCAGAATTTAAAACGTTAAATATTTCATCGCAATCACTTTCTTCATTTATTTCTGATGTAACCTTAATCACTTTCTTATTATTTATCCCCAGGATTTGCTTAAAACCACAATCTTCTAATTCTTCAAGGGTCTTTTGGGAAATGGTTGACTCCAATTTCGGAGTACTTAGGAACACAACAACGTAAAATTTTCGTAAAAATAAAACAAAACCACATACATGTAACAGTTGCCTTCCCCATATTCTAAGAAGTAAAATGATTCTATCAATGATTCGTTCAACTAAAAATACATCAACTGGTACTTTATTGACCATAACGTGAAGATTAGGTTCATGTTATCTCACCACAATTACTCTTCACAAAATAAGCTTCAAAATCATTTAAAGGTCGCTGGTCTATCAAACAACTAAGTAGGTAGATACTTATTTAATCACCAGAATTCACACAAAGAATCGCAATTACGTCTCAGGTAAAATATATATACAAATATTTTGTGTAAAGAATATAAAATCCGCTAATAAAAAACACGTACACACCAATTTTCGCAAGTGACCGACAATTACGTAAGATTACGCGTGAACTTCATAGTATAAGGATGGTGACACAATGGCGACAAAGCGGCAAGATTTAGTCATTATAATCATCATCCTATAATGTTCCCACTGCTGGGACACAGGCTTCCTCTCAGTGAGAGGGAGTGCGACATAATCCACGATGAAAAATAAGTATTAAATAAGCAATAAATTATAATAGTAAATTAAAAAATAATTAATCATTTAAAAATATATCGTTTTTATCAGTCTACAGTTACTGATTGAACAAGTGTATATATTGTAATTAATAAAACAATAATAAAAATCCTTAAATTCTATACATTCTTATAAAAACAGTAGGTATATTATTAACTAGGTAACTAAAAATATAATTTACAATTAAGCACCCAGTGTTCTTCCTCCTCTCTCCTACTAGATCTTGCTGTGCCCGACAGGGTCCATAATTGTGACTAAATAATGATTTCCGTTCCAACTATGTTTTAAAATTATGGTATGCAATAAAGAATAGAGAATTGAGAATTGAATGCGGTCCCAGTGCGGGTTGCCAGATGTCACATGTCTTCGAATTTTTGGTTTTAGGTCATGCCGGTTTCCTCACGATGTTTTCCTTAAACTTTTTGAGAGCAGTAGTATAATTTGCACAAAGCACCTTTTTTTGCGCCTGCTTGGGTTGGAACTCACGACCCACTATTTGTAAGTCGCGACCGTTACCACTGGGCCACCACTGCTCCCCAAGATTTAGTACCGCTGATGATTTATTGAAATTACATGTAAAAGTCTGCAAAATACCTAATGTGGCAAGAGTAAAGGTTCTGGTAGAATATTTTTTAATAAAAATAAAATTCATGAAATTCTTCTACTGGAATCTGCTTTAAATCTGTAATGTCTTGCTAAGTAGTTCCATGTTCAAAGTTTGTGTTAATTTTTCGGCTCCTTATCTAATTATCTGTTGAATGGTTGGCCGAAATGAAAACAACCAATCTCAACTGTGACACTTTGACTACAATACTGGCAGGAAAATGCAGACTGAAAACTAATATGTTGTCAAATAGATCAAATTCTCACACGTGGCTCTACCGAGACTCCTGCGCATGAATAGCGTTACTGACAGCTTATTCAAATTTATCAGAAAGGAATCTAACGTGACAGTGATTTTCTAAACAGAGATAATTGCGTAACACACTAACGGTAGCAATGGCTTTCATTTTGACAGTTCAACAACATTAAATGCGTTATTTACGTTGTTGAGCAGACAAATTTTTATAAGGCAAATGAATTTGCAATTTCCTTCATAATAAGTAAGAAGTAATAAGTTTTGATTACATAAAAGTATACACAAATGTGAATCCCCTGGTCTCTAAACTATAGTTAACTGTATTATAGGGACCAGTATCTTCGCCTGTTCAAGTCACACTGTCAAGAACAAAACAAAAATTAAAGGTTGCCAAAATGAAAACAAATTCTTAAAACTAGGATTACTATTTAACAGTTGGAGAAGTGTCAAAAAGTCGTAAAAAAAAAGTGTGTTATGCAGTTAGGGTGTAGGCTTTCAAAGCTGTGCGACAGTGTACAGTGTGACACGGGTCTTATCGTCTCCGAGATGTCAACTCATTGTCGGGTGCGTGCTAAGAGCGGTGTGCGAGGGCCGTGAAGGTCGTAGGTATAGGTGAGCGGCTCTTAAATAAATGCCCTCATTTGTTTAATGTGTATAATTATGTGTACTTACTTTATGGTATGAATGAATCATTCGCTAATTTTAGAATCTTGAGATAAATGCCGTCTGTTGAGGCTGTAGTTCGTGTGTTTGTATGAACGTTTGTGAACTTTTAATGCTACAATTAGCCTATGATGTTCCCACTGCTGGGACACAGGCCTCCTCTTTATGAGAGGGAGTGGGCCGCAATCCAACAAGGCGGCCCAGTGCGGGTTGGTAGATGTCACATGTCTTCGAAATTTTGGTTCTAGGACATGCCAGTTTCCTCACCATGTTGTCCTTCACAGTTTGCGCGCAGCGGTGATGGAAAAAATACACAAATTAAAGTGCCTGCCTGGATTCGAACTCGCGACTTGTAAGTCGGAGCTGATACCACGGGGCCCCCACTGTTCTCGCACTGAACTGAGAATGTATCCTTCATCATACCAGTACTACTTACTACCGGTCTATGCAGTATGTGTTCTCACATATATATTTCTATTAACTGTCACCTCAGAAGTCATTTCCAGCCTTATTCATACACTTCATCCCTCGTTTCTTTGGTCTACCCCTACTAAGTTTTCATCTCTTTTTTCCGATTAAACATTTTGTAGAGGTACTTTTTAAATATTCACTTCAATGAGAGTACGCCGAAAGTTAACGAATTTCCGATTCGAATTAGTGCAAGAACGACTGGCGTCCGGAGCGCGTTTCCCACGCGTTCGTTGCGCGATCGCAAATTTCAGAACAGCACACAGTTTCTACGTCACGAAATAACAATCGAAGATTTACGTCTATTTAACGAAACACATTACGACGTCAATAAAACCCGAACATAAATAAATAATTTACAACAAAACACTATGAAATGTATAAATTCTTTGACAGTTAGAATCGCAAACAGTCTCGTTACGTGGTTATGGCGGCTCCAATTAGACGATATTTTGTACTTATTGACCATTTACAAACAAATAATAAGGAGTATTGTTAAGTGGAAAGTGTAGGTTTGTTTGTTATGCAATACCTCTGTAACTGCTTAACTAGACACATTGAAATAAGTAAGAGTAACGTTAGCTTTTCTCACTGAATTCTACTTTAGTCTTACCACATCGGCGGTAAAAGCTTCCTTTTATTTCTGAAAAAATACTACACACATTGCAGAGTTCTTCCGGATCAAACGAAGTAGCTGAAACGGCCGACTGAAACCGCAAATGTAGTCCAGACTTTCAGACTTTTTAACTAAACGAGAACTTTTTTATCCAAAGATTAGTGCTAAGAGTAGACATTGCTATGTTTGTATGCATATTATGTATGGAAAAAGTCGAGTCTCTCGAAATTAATAGCTCATGTTACTACGGAATAATGTACCTTTCCGTAACTGAAAGAATGATAAAATCAGTTTAGTAGTTTTTGGGTTAGCAATTACAAAAAATTTAAAAAACGATCAAATAATCTTATTGTGGATAGTCTTATTTATCAGGACAGGGAAAAATATCATATTTTTTGTTATGAAGTTGAAGGCACACTAATGGGCGGGATCAAAAGAAAATGAAAACTCATTTTCTTTTGTTTCCCGCGATTTATTTTTCACTTTTCGCGGCGAAATCGCAGCGACAAGCGGTGGTGTGCAAGCACCGTTACTGTCCCGGAAAAATAAGCTGAACCATAAACAATCCTACGCAGAAAAGCGCGACTAACTAGCTAAACTAATGTATACTGGAAAGCTAGCTATATAAATAAATCTGTCGATAAATTAATACTAATAGCTTCAAGCGCAGTGGATAATTTACTTAATGTCACCTACAGGTCTATGCACACGATGGAAACAAGACACACTTATACCGTAAAGACAGCTGACAATATACCTTTGGATACTTGCCTTTTTTATTCCTGAATGGGCCCCTTTTTAACCTCAATCACGCCTGAGAAAGCGATAGATGAGGTCCGTGATGGAACGATGCAAAATTGCAGAAAAATCGATTCAGACACGCTGGCATGCCTGCCAGGGTCACGGTTTTGTTCGACAGAGTTACCTGGCATAGACAACTGAAGGAACACGGGTGGATTTTAGTCAGTAAATTCTGACACGCCCTTCCGCTCCACCCAGAACGGGAGACGTCATTAGATGATTTCTCACCCAAAAAATAAAAAGACAAAAACAAAACAAAATAAGATTTACAGAGCTTTGTCGGTCTTTTAGCGAAGTTTAAGCAAGTAACTGAAACGCGGGAACGATTGTGGTATGTGCATAGGCCTTAAGTAATAAAGTAAGTTACATATGTTAAGTTTGTCACAGCTTACAAGTAGTTATGTTGTGTGAATTGTTTTTAGTATTGGATTACAACGTTGCCAGTTCGAAGTGTCAGCCAATTTTACGGACAGCAAAATAGTTATTGGAGTTTACTCCTTAAAAATCGATTTTTACATATGTATAAGCCCAGGGTATGAAAATTTATGGGAAATAAAAAAAAACTTTTTCTGTTACGGTACGTTAAGTTATGCGTTAGGTTATGTTTACTAATCTATATATTTTATAGTCGTTCGTAAGGACTCCAATAAACTCCAGTTGTGCGTCGGAGCTGGCACACACATATTTTTTTTTATAGAATCGTTTAAGAAAGTTTTAGTTCACATTGTATTTATCTTTTTGAAGAATTCTGTTGAGGCTATACTAAATTTCCAGACACATTGTTAGATGTGTTTAACTACCTAAATTAAGGAAACTAATCCTCTATTCAGAGCTTAACAATTTTCGCTCACCGAGACCAAGAGAGAACGTGGAGGCATTAAAAATAATTTAACGATAATTTCTTTTGCATAATAAGTACTCATAAAACAGTACTAGCTTCACATCTATCAGTAGTTCCGGTTATAATGAGCTAACCAGTAATTAGGAAGTTAACACTAAAGAAAAATAGCGTGAGAAGACTCTTACAGGCAACACTTATGGATTTTTTATGCACTACGAGTCTATGAATCAGTGATTTCAATAGTTTATGGTTTACCATAAACTATAGTAGAGAGAAGAAAGGTCTTCCTCAGTTTGCATAACTTTTCCGCGATTACATTGCTTGTGGTATTATTTTAATTAGTAGGTGTCTACGGTTTAATAATGTTCATGACATTAGATACAAAGATTGTCTTTAGAAGATTAGTTTTTGTGATAAGACCGCCCAATTGCATCACCGCTTGTAAAATTTGTACATTTTTTTTTTTCATTTCATTTGATTTAATTTCACATAGTTTACAGACATAGGTACAAGTAACATGCCATATTAGATTATAAGCAGCAGAAGACTTAATTTAGATTTAACAGCGGGTCTCAAGCGCAAGATAATAATTGATGATTTCGTAATGAATTAAAAATCAAAATAAATTAAAATTAAAAACAAAATTAAAATTAACATTTATAATTGTAATTTTTATGGTGGACATTATAAAGAGTATTCTATCTATTTCATCTACGCCCTGCTAATCTATACTTCAACTAAATTACAAAAAAAATCTAAGTACTTAGTTGAAAAAACTAACCAACAGTTACAGTTATGAAAATATTGAGCATCTAGTCATTTTTATTTCCATCAATTGTATCTTGCATGTAGTTCATTAATTTCCCGACCAAGTATTTATTTTAATTAATTACATACATATATGTGTGATCAGTGAATGGGAATTTAATGCAAGTGACAATTGCTTTACGATTTCTTTCCGTGAGTGAAAATAACTTTTCATAAAAGCACACACGCTCACAACCCAGCAACCACATCTCACATATCCAGAACAATTTGACCGAGAGAAATTGAAACACAATACCAACATATCAATAGTTTTCGCTCAAATAACGAACATATCCGCAACGGATACAGTTAGCCGATCCGACCATTTCCCACAATATTACATGACCACAATTACGCAAACATGATCCTTATGCTGTTATGTAAAGCCTTCACTTTGGCATGTAATGCCGTGGCTATGCGGAATTCCTTTGTCATACATTGACAAGTATGAATGATGTATAGATGGAAATTATTTTACGTCCAACGGTTATTTGATAGGGTATTAATTGAATTTTATTTGTGCTTTCATAGAATGGAGAAATAATAATGGCATTCTTTTACATGCTTAAGCAAACATTTAGCGTCTGATTTGTAGTAATTGAAAACTGCTTAAGGTTTTTAAAATTTCCTTTAAGTTAATTTAACCAAAAAAAAAAGGGGTTGAAATACCTAATTCAGTGACGTAATTAACATTTTTACAGTTAAGTAGATTAAATGGCTCACAAGTCTTTCTCTCAAAGCTTTTCGAGGTATTTAAATTTTATCCCAAGCTGTCATAATTCATAACTGAGACTAAGATTGCTATTGACACGCTAAGAAGAAGAGACTGAGACTAAGTTTCGATCTATCGAGCTCCCTAGCTTCGAAGTCAGTATTAGATAATTTCAATTATTTTCTGAAGGCTCCCGAAGATTGAAATAGAACAATTTCTATGAAAACTGCATGAAAATTGATTCACTAGACTAGCGTCGCGCCGATCTGCAGGAGCCTTGATCATGTGTCGATTCTTACAAAAATATCAAAAAATACGAAGGATAAATTCTATAAAATTCAATAGATGGATGAGCTATTTTCTCTGTGATCCAACGATCCACCTGACATCCCGTTGATTATGTCAATACGCACTCAGAAGCGATCGCTTCTGTACGGCGAAAATTGAATTTTCAGGCGGACAGCTGGCCAATTGGTAGAGAGTGTAGTGACCGTCTGATAGTCAGCTGTGTTTTGTTCTAGCCAGGCTGATTTTACGGCCAAAAGGCTTTTTTACTGATAAATTGAAAGTGCTGACTTTTAACTAGTTATAATTGGCTATATAATTACACTGCAACTATTAAACTAGTGTTGTCGGAATTTCTTCAACTTAGCAAAACAACAAAACTTAAACAAAAGCTTGTTAGCTTTGGTTTAGGAGATTTAAGGATTTAAAAGTTCAATGAAAATTTCTATGACATATTAGCATTTATAATAAATATCATAGGAGGAAAGGGAGATCTTTGGTCTGCAGTGGGACAAAATTACTGATATTCTTTATAATATTTAGCCGGGCGTTGATAGCTGCGACACAGTTCTTAACGTTTATATTCAAGCTATCATCGTTTCTACAGTAATTTATGCCAATTTTGTTTAGTTCCAAAATAATTTACTTTTACCAGAACATGGTTATGGCAGCATTCTCAACACTGAAACTAACCGGAACTATCATTCAAAAAGCAACGAGATGCAAAATAACTACACCCAAATTGAACAGCTATTTAGATGATAACGTTGATAACATCCTTGTTCAAACAGATACATGCAATTCCGCAACGCCATCGGCAACTCTCTTAAACAATAGACAAAAATATGATCAATCAGACACAAATATGATCAAATGGACACAAATATGATCAATAAACGATACGTCGTGTTTACAGTCATCATAGTTTATTGATTAAAGTTATCACAGCTATGATCAACATACAATCAATTCTAACTTGTCATACATGTGTCTAGAAACTAGAAAGTTTTGCATTTTGTAATGAATATTATTCATGTTACAATGATTTATGTAACTATTGTGTCCTTTTCAGAATTGGATGCATTGTGAAAGAAGTTTTTATCTTAAAATTAATTTATTGTTTTGTATTTTTTGGACTGCTACTGATTAATAACTAACTTTGTTGTGGCGTGTCACTGACAAATAGGACTTCTGTTGGCCAAAACAGAAATAGGTATGTAATCTTACTTAATGTTGGTACTAACTTGACATTCGTTTCATACGTCAAGTTAATACGTTCGTCAAAAAACAACTGTTAGCAATGCAGCATGCGTAGCAGGACCACCGTAGAAAGGGGTTTTGTCGACGGAAGAATAGACAAAATTACAGATTGTAGAAAGATTAAAGACAGAATTAAAGATTGTAGAAAAATTGGTACCGTTTTATGCTGGCGTAGCATGACAGTTCTATCTCTATTCTACCAAGAATAGACAAAGTTCTTTCTGTGGTGATCATGCTACGCGTGCAGCAGTAAAGATAACTCTTTTGCCTCTACGACAAGCAATAAGCAATTAGGCACTTTTTGTTCTACCGTAACTGCCTAACTTTAAAACTTCCCAGACGCTCGACTTGGCAACACCGCGCCGGCATAATTTTAAATAATGGCAACACCTACCCCGCTGGGAGTTTGCATACTGATTACGTCAAATAACTGTCAACTTTACTGTTACTTTTAACACCTATTATATTACAAAATAGGCTTCCGAATGCGTGAAGTGAATTTTTTACCTACATCAGACGTAAAACCAATTTATTTTGCGACGATTTCAATAAGTTTTTCAGTTTGGCGCCTATTTTTTTGTGTCATACAGCTTAGAGTTGGGATTTGATTTTGATTCATGATTTGACAGCTGTAGTAATCGAATAAGGGAATTTTATTCGAATTGTTAATCGATTGACCGTTAGGATTCTCAGTCAAAGCCTATAAATGTAGTCTAAACATTTTATTTTGCGTTACTTTCGCTTTGGTTCATTGTGCTAACTTCTTACTGACAAATCGATTTTCTGTCGGCCTTTATTTAGAAGGAAAAAGGCAAACATAATTGAATACAATGCCTCTTTGAACATTAGGTTTTTGCTGAAATCCTAAATCTCTATTGGCAATCCTACTTATACGTATTGATAGATTTATAATAGAACAATATTATTGGAACGTCTATATTTTGTCGTGAGAGCTTCACGACTTTGCTCGAGATCTAATATCGACTCTTTCGTTTTTTTATGTCTGCAGGGTTCATGGTAACTCGCATATATGTCTAAAGTAGATCCGAATATTATATTTAATTTCTTTAACGTTTAACAGTAATCTGAATATAATTGATTCCATTTTAAAATTATTCCAATGCAGTAATTGCATTCCAATTATTCCGGGTTACCATAAACAGTCATCGACACAAGAGTTAATTACTTGGCAACACCAACGACAATTTGTTCAGAATTTAAAAACACACTTACGAAATTCAAAATAACCTTTTGGTATTAAAAACTGAACGATATTTTCAGCCTATTTAGGTGGTATGTGAGTTAAATATCACTTGATCACATTACCGTAACGGGTAGTTACGATATTTTGCCACCTGATATCGGAAGAAAGTAAAAGTAAGCATTTTGGTTTACTTTTAAGTTCAAATTAAGTCCGGTCAAGTGTGAGTTGAGTGCGTAAGAGAATATATTCGAACTTTGTATTCTACCAACCAAATATATTCAGGTTTTCGCGAAAGACAAACTTTTTACGCAATACTTCGTTTGCAACGTATGTCACTCTGTGTTTGAAAGCTTTACAAATAATGTTAATTCTGAAACAAGTACAGTCAGCGGCAACAATATCGGGACGAACATACTGTTCAAATGATCTAAACAACTACGAAAATTAAATAATAACTCAATGACACAAGGAATGTTTCAGAATGATGACAGTAGGTAAACGACAACTGTCATTCTGAAAAGAACACTATCCGACTGAGATGAAGTTTAGTTTTCTTAATTGTTGAAATCATTTTTAACCAACGAAAAAAAACGGAGGAGGTTATCAATTCGACGCGTATATATTTTTTTTTTGTTTGTTTTTTTTATGTATGACCACGCATACCTAACTTTTTACATAGTAGTCCGATTGTGATAATTCTTTTTTTATTGGAAAGGGTATACTCCGAGGGTGGTCCCATATAAATTTGGAAAACAAGATCAAACCCTAAGGGTCAGAAAACAGGGGATGATTGATTGTTCACTCACTGATAGTAATGTTTAACCACGCATAACTTTATACAGAGTAGTCCGATTTTGATATTGCTTTATTCATTGGATAGGGTATACTTTGCCAAGTATTATAAGTACATTACAGCCACAAAAAAATATAAAATAAAAACGTTTTACCAAAAAATTTAACCGCCGGAAAAACTGAAAAGCAAAAAATAATAAGCCTTAAAATTATGAGCCGGTGCTGAAAAATCAATGAACAAAAATCACTCAAAGCGCCGAATCATAATTTTAAGGCTTATTATTTTTTGCTTTTCAGTTTTTTCGGCGGTTTAATTTTTTGGTAAAAAGTTTTTGAAGTGTCTGTTCGTCCTGATATTTTTGACGCTGACTGTACCTACAATCACATACTTAAAAAAGATCTACAACTATTTACTTAAGGATATTTTTGTTTTTATTTTATTATTTTTTACAAACCTTTTCTTAAAATATTTACCCTCATTCCAACTGTAAATTCAGCGTGTGTGGTCAGAATCTCACGTAAAAACAAAACCGTACTTTTACATTTTAAGAAAGATTAAAGTTAACGATTGTTTAACTTATTCAGATAACATTCACGATAACATGGAGGGAGCGTGAGACCAATAATTTTAGTAATTGGTGCCAAAGCTATGCTATGTGCGTAAGTATAGTCAGAATCAGTTTTATTAATTTAAATACTTAGCTCAGATCTCAATCTATACTAATATTATATAGCTGAAGAGTTTGTTTGTTTGGTTGAACGTACTAATCTCAGGAACTACTGGTCCGAATTGGAAAATTATTTTTGTGTTGGGTAGTCTATTTATTGAGAAAGGTTATAGGCTATATAATATCACGCTACAATTAAAAGGAGCGGAGCAGCAACGAAAAATGGTCGAAAACTGGCAGGCAATTCGATGCGACGGGAAGGGTCAGGGGAGAAAAAATTTGACGCGGGCGAAGTCGCGGGCAGAAGCTAGTCATCATATAATCACGTCTTGTTGCCCCGAAGGGCACGGCGGAGGTGAACTCATAGTACACCCACATTTATATTTAAGTCACATGTAATAGAGGGCGACCCTATTGCCATCAAACGGGCACATATTTAGAATCCAGCACAATAATTGCGAAACGCACAACTTATCAGAATCTGAATGGGATTGAAGATTATTTCTAAACCATGGCGTCATTTGTTCGAATAAATTGTCGGCTCAGCAACGTAAATAACGCAATGAATGTTGTTTAACTATGAATTTTAAACCAATTCCTACCGATAAAAAGTTCCGCAATTACCCCTCTGGTTGCTACTGAAATTCCGGATAGAAATACCCAAAAGCACTTAAACGTAACATCAAAACTTAAAACTATATTTTTATTTAGATTGTCAGAACAATGTGGTAAAAAAATGTAATCCACAAAAAAAATCGTTAATAAGTGTTAATAATTATATTTAAGTTTTTATGTAGGTATAAAGTTTCCCTTTCCTTCAACCAAGAACTTATTTTCTCCAGTTTCGAATTACGTTTCCTTTTCAACGTTTCCTGTTTATTTGTCATAATGACAGCCTACCATTCAAATCTTAGTAACTTCGCGTTCGAGAAAATTATGCAATCTTTCCAATTGTTAGACGTTTAGCTATACGAACCGTGTATTTGTAAGGAAACTGAAAGAATAAGTTCCTAGTTCCTTTCCTTTTAGACGAAACAATCCAATTTATCTTAGTTTATTCAATTTACGAAGAGATTGGACTAGAAAGTTGAATATTTATTTACCTACAGCATAAATGTGTGTGCAGAATTGCCCTTAAGACTAGAACAAATAACAGTCATCATTATTAAAATTAAGTATTCAAAAATGTAGAACAGTCATGCCCTGAAATAAGCTGTCAGTAAAATAACAAAAAGGTCCACAAAAGGACAAAATTATTCGGCACATACGTCCTTATAGAACCCAATGTCAAACTGTTCATCGGTATAATTATCAGAGTCACGTACTCCTGACAATGCGTGGTCACATCTTAACAAATTAACATAGGCAAAGTGGGCATATTTTGCATAATATTTTATGGCTAGCCTTGAGAACTATAAGATCTGATGTACCGACAGACAAGATGCTTGTTATGTGTGTAGAACCTATGTAAGTTGTGTCATTTTGATGGTGGTGCAATCTAGATGGGTTGAGTCAATGGTAGGAAGTGTATCTTCAAACAAAATTATTGTGAAACGCCGAATTCTATTAGTCTTCAAGTATTGAATATGCTTATTTGAGAAACAATACGCGGACTCGATTGATGTGTTTTGAATGACTAGCCTTGAGAACTGGAATATCTGATGTATTATACCGACCAAAATGGTTGTTATGTGTGATATAAAGTGTACATTTTTCAATACAAAAGTACAAGTATAGGTACACATAGGTACACCCAATTGCAAAATTTACACATCTTCAGAAGCTTAGGCTGTACATTGTCAGCCAAACACCTACATTTGGCTAGGAAAATAAGGTGCATACTGAAACCACGAATTCAGCACATGATTTCAGAACCCTAAGTATTTAAAATTTTCGACGGTTCTAAAAGAAAATCTTTTGTTTCATAGAAAAGTGCAATACCTACACGGTCAAAATGTATGGAACAATTACTTTGTTTTTTAGATATATTTTCTGAATCATATACTGAATCCGTCCATGTACTGTACCTTTTTATTCGAAAACTATAGCAAATAATATTCAATCAGTTCTCTAACACCTACTCCCTGCCCCTTAATTAGTTATCTGCTGTATAATTTTCCAGTAATGACAGTGGTAATTAGGAAAGCCGTTACCACTAGCAGGATTCTTGAACTAAATGACTGACATCGTTACTGATGCCCTTGTCAGAGATAACGTCACTTTTGTACCTATGTTAAGGTTGTTTATAAATAACTATGTTAAATAAATAGGTAAATATTATGTAAGAAAAGTATTGAATAGTTTTGACGTCCTTTTTGACCCTTGAAGATAGATAGATATAGAAGTTTTTCTTTTTTAAGTAATGGCATCTTGGCTCTCTCATCGTCGGCTGCTTAACCGGGCTTGTCTGTGGGTGCCTCAATAAATTAAGACCTCCATCCAGGGCTTAAAATCTAAGCGACTACATGCTAAGGACATCCCCTGTGGGGTAGGGACGTTACCTACTTAGATATGTTAGGTAGGAGGATGGCTTAGGGCGTCGCTGGGGATGGCATCAAGGGACGGGCTGGACTCGATAATAATTTGGAACATATCAACTATTGATTGATTATTCAATGATTTTTCTAGATTATAATCTAGAAAAATCTTTATTCTTGATTTTACATAGGGTGACACACAAAGGGTAGGATGGGGGAAGATAAGTTTTTCTTAGTGGTAATTTGTTATTAATACGTCGAATGTCCTATGGGTTTTCCTTAAGAAGTGTAGTTACTCTCGTATTCGAAAAATTACACACACGCGTTTAACATGACATGTTACCATTGAAAAAGCCGGTATGCTATGAATTTTCCACATAAGAAAACCCAACACCGACTGGTTGTGAATATATTAGTTTACAGTATGATTCTATGTTCGTCTTCTGAAGTTTCAAGGCTCTACAGCTAATAAAGCTCTAAGATAACCAAATGAAATACAGTTCATAAAAGGATGAAATTAAAATCTCAAAATGAGCATAAAGTCCCTTTTAGGTCAATTACTTTGAAGACTTCACGACGTAATAACTTTATCATAATAGCATCTACTTGCGTGTGGTCTTTGAAAATAACGCCATTAAATTTTATTCTAAAAGTTACATTACAAGTATAAAACGCTAGCTTCTTTTATAGCCTTTGGAAGATATTTATGTGAGGGATATGAACTTGTGGCCCTAGCCCACCAGACTGCAGCTTTCTTGAAGGTTGAAAGCTCCCGCAATCAGATAGAAGGTGACTTTCGTAGAACAGTTTTATGAAAAAAAAAAACATTGAAATTGTTCGACAAAAGTCGAGTCGCGCTGTAGCGTTGTCTGCAGGAGCCTTAAGAATTATATTCTTATTTTTTATAAAACACGAAAAAAAAAAACCGGCCAAGTGCGAGTCGGACTCGCGCACCGAGGGTTCCGTACAAACCTGTAGGCATATAAGTAAAAGTTCACCCATCACTACAATCGAGTCGTAGTTCTGTTCTGTTTCTTGGCTTGGTTTTATTTCTGTCTGTGTTTTGTTCTGTTTATTATGATGTAACTAAAAATTTACGGTTTTCGCAATTTTTCCTTTATCTGTGCTATAAGACGTTGCTTCGTACCAAATTTCAAAATTCTAGATCGACTGGAAGTCCCCTTTAGGTTTTGATTCCCTTGCGAGTTTCGAAAATTTGTGGATATTTGCGGTATAAACGGCTATATCTTTTGATTGCGTTAGCTTAGAAGTTTGATTTTTTTACAGCTCCAAGGGACAGTAGATTTGAGTATTTAATATTAATTTCAGCTTGATACCTCTACGCGTTCTTGAGAAAAAGGGACTTGACAGACGGACGGACGGACGGACGGACGGACGGACGGACGGACGGACGGACAACAAAGTGTTCCTATAAGGGTTCCGCTTTTTCCTTTCGAGGTGCGGAACCCTAAAAAGAAGAGTAGTAAAAAAAGTTCATCTATCGTATTCGTCTAGTAAATCAACTACCAAAATCTCATTAGAAGGAAATCACACGACTCAGCAGCAAACTTTATTCAGTCACAAAGAAAATACTCACTACCTCAAAACAAAGAAAACAAGAGGAATCAACCACCTCTGTACATTCACTACGATAACGACTTGTATGACATAACAGAGGTAACAAAAACCGTTTGACATTTAGCATCGAGCAGTAACTCATTATATAAGCGGCGTCCTTGCAAGGCCGCGAGTGGGCCGCGCGGGAGCTGGCAGCCAACGCACAGATAAGTAAGAAGGCCAACTGGTAAACGGCTTATAATTAATGAAATTATAATTATTTAAAATAATTATTCAATACTAGCCACAAGCTCCGCCTTAGCAAGGTTTTACGACTTGTCAAAATATTGAGTTATTTATTAGGAAAATAAAATCTACACAGCCTTTTTTTTCAACTATATTGAGGTCGGCTTCCAATCTAACGGATACCGGATGCTATTTGTCCCCCTCAACCCAGTAACTGGTTACCCCTTGGTAAGACTAGGTGTCAGATTTTCGGGCTTTAACGACCTGTAACGACGGTCAAAAATTCATGAATCACAGCCTAAACCAATACAACGGCTTTACATACTTTCCGTGCCACGTCTTGGTATGAAAAGATGGTCCAGAAAGTTCCTGGTACCCCATCCACGGATCCACCGCAACAAACGCAGCTTCACCATCGATCCCCCTGTGACCGCTGATATTATTTAGAAACAATTTCTTTATTAGCTCTGTAAGTTTTAGATCAATGTATACTACACATTGACATGAAAAAATCTCTAAATTATGGTAAAAATCACATTAAAATTGGTTGCGTGGCTTTGAAGAACAATGTGGTCACAATACAGACAGATATGAAATCCGACTTTAATTTGAAATGTGTATACATTTAGAAGGTATTGCTTTAGCCTATGTTAATACACAGATTTACATGATTGATTTTATGTATCTGTCAAATTCAATCAGAATTAATATTACCTATTGGGCAACAAAGTTACCCACTGTATTTAGGAATGCTAGATCAAATCTTCAATTGGTTAATCGCCTGTCAAATCTCATAATATTTAGCTGTTGAGATTGTTTCAAGTAAATAACAACTAATCAAAGCTGACGAATGTGACAACAGTTAAGGTAAACAGTTGTCAATTTATAAGGCTTCGCAATTCGTTGGTGACGGCATAAGACCACCGGGATAGTTACGTAACACAACAACGACCTCTAAACAATTCAACACTAACACTATTCATTGCGTTATTTACGTTGTTTGCGTACAAATTTTTCGAACATGCAATCGAGCAATGTATTAAAAAACTCCGCAACACATATACGAAATTAAGCTGCCCTGTTATTAGACCAGCTCCCTAATCTGACCCTCACAATTTGAATCATTATAAGGATATTACAAAGACATTGCTTCAAATGTTCGAAAAATTCGTCTGCTGAGCAACGTAAATAACGCAATAAATATTGTTGAACTGTCAAAATGATTGGCATTCCTACTGTTAGTGTGTTACATTTATAATGCTCCAGGTTTTGATACATTCACTTAAAAAGTACTTAACAGTCTGATATTTTAGAAAGCTTCAAAAATAGCCGATAACAGATTCCTATCGATTCTGCTATTGTAGAACAAACTGGTCCTTTTGTAATTATCTCTAAAGTGTGAACCTGCATCGCGCCGCCCGCCTGCGCACGAGTGCTCGTAATTACGCCTTTGTTGTGCTGCTAATCGTGGGAAAAGGATGCAAGGTGCAGTGATGAGACTTATTTAGGATTGGATTGGATTAGAGTTGTGCCTAGGTGTAGGAGTTACTGAGAAAAAAAAAAGATTAGTTCGGCACTAAATGAGATAAAAAACAAGGGTCGTCTGTATACTGAAGGGGTCCGCTCGGACCGATGCGTGTCAGTCGCGAGATTTGTTTGAAAGAGTTACCGTGGCCCTGGCATATAGGCAACTGAAGGAACAGCGGTGGGTTTTATCAGTAAAAGTCTGACACGTCTCACGCTCCGCACAGAGTGGGAGACGTCATTTGATGATTACCCATGAAATTATATTTCATTAGAATACATCCATTGGGTTCTTACTATACTTCAAATATACCCAATGAAATTGGTCACTTTCCTCTTTTGGTGGCTAACCTAATTTATATCTTGTAGGTTAGATATTAAAAACGAGAGAAAAACACCGAAAGTTTTATTGAATATGGTTTAACTGGTTAAGAAAGATGTTAAAAGGAATTAAATAATAGAAGGATAGTAACTCGGAAACCTCTTAAAGCATTTTCCCTATTCAATTTGTAATCATTGCATTCTCATGCATTTCTTTCAAAGCCATTCATGGATCGATGAAAGAAAAATTTCAATATATGTAAAGCCTCCAAGATGGTTGAAAGTCGTCAAGATTTTTTTTACTACTCACGCATTTTATATTCAATCACAGATTCATAATTCTATTTACAGACGTTTTCATCAAAGTCTTTTGTCGCTATCAACATCTACCTAACCTTTTCCCAAGTATTTGGGGTCGGCTTCCAGTCTAACTTGATGCAGCTGAGTACCAGTATTTTACATGGAGTGACTGCCTATCTGACCTCCACTACCCAGTTACTGGGTAATACGATACCCATTGGTAAGACTGGTTGTCAGACTTTTGGGCTTCTGACGAACCGTAACGACTGTCTAAGATCTACGAAAGACAGCCGGGACCAACGGCTTAACGTGCTTTCCGAGGCACGGAAGGGTCTTGGTATATAAAGATGGTCACCCATCCACGGACCAACCGCGGCAAGCGTAGCTTAACCTGAACGATCAATCCCCGAGCGGCTGTTATTACTTAGCCACAAGCCCTCCTTTGCTTTCGTCTTTTTAACCGACTTCAAAAAGAGGTTATCAATTCGACTGTTTATTTTTAATTTTTTTAATGTTTGTTACATCATAACTTTTGGTAATTTGGTTCCATTTGGACAATGGGATCCATGTGAAAACCATATAAGTCTTAAATTTGCATTAAGTACTTGCGCGACAAATGAACGAATAACGCGATTAGATTAGTGCGAGGTGTCTACCATAACTAAAAAGTTAAAAATAAAATCTTTTTACAAAAAAATAACAACCGACTTCCTAAAAGTCGGCGGCAAAAAATAAGGTTTTTTTAAGGTTTTTTATCGACATTCAAATATCGACATAGTCATTTGACGACACTATTTTTGCTAGCTTATATTTTAGCTGTTTTATGTCTAAGGCTGAGAAGTAGGAAGTCTGTAAAGGTTTATGTGCTTGAGTCAGACTCGTTGCAAGGTTGGGACTGATTAATGTTGAGATAAGCTTAATTTGACTCACTTTCGGTGTCTGGGATTATTGGCTTATTTACTGGTTTTGCTAGTGCCTATATATTTCGTAGACTACACGATTGAGATAATAAATTCAAGACTTATTAATCACAAAGTTTTAGTATGACGTAATTCATAAATTCAGCCGAACGATGTCTCGCATCGTAATAAAATCGATAGATAGATGCCTGGCAACAATTTGTCAGCCCGAAAATTTTATAAATTACTTTCATAGTTTTATGCCTTATTACAGCAGAACCAACAGCATCTGAAGTGAATATGTTATCAGTTTTTAACAAATATGCCGCATTGTCAGTTATATTAAATAGAACCTAGAGGTTGCTGAAGATAGCCTTCTATAACAGTCTGCAGCCTCTACCACTATAGAAAGACTGACAACCTGATCAAACTCGGAATAAGTTCATACACATTTAGACTCTATAAACCGGTCGACTGCGAGTAGGACTCGCTCGGGAAGGGATCCATACAGCATGGCAAAAACGCCAAAAAAAAAAAACGTTTCTTGTAAGGAGCTTAGGCAATAGGGTCGCGTTGGTTATCCTTCGCCCTTCGGGTACGGAACCCTAAAAAACCGATGTAGCAACATTGTCTAGTGAAGATTATGTCATCTTATTACAATATTCTGTTCCTATTATAATCACAATGGCCGCCAGGTAGCCTGCAGCTAGATGTCTCATATTTGACGCAACTTCAAGTCATGACATCATTTTAATGGACTTTACAAAACTTCCACGAAGTTATAAATATTGTAGCTGTATTATCCTTGATTCTGTTGCGATGTTGCATAAATTAACAGGTTTTCAAAAATTACTGGGACAATGTTTTTTACCATCTATTCCAAGATATAGTAAATGAGTCAGTATTTAATCTAGCAAAGACTATGATAAGTATCCGCAGATTCTTGCCGGCTCTTCTCCTAAGGAAGCGACCAATTGGAACCGGGCACCGACATCCTAACGTTTCATAAGTGCAATGTAAGTAGGTATGAGTACAATAATATATTTTCACTTGAACGTTGCGGCTAACAGAAAGAAATACTCTGAAAAATCTCACCGATACAAAAGTAAGGTAAAGTGAGTTTGGAAAGAGTTGTCGGTATTAGTGTTGACCTTAACACCAGGTGCAATTACCGATCATGCGAAGCTCACTTCACAATCAGATTTGTAGCAGAAAGCCACAGGCCAAGTATTGTATCGACAGCAAATAATATTGGCACAAAGATGGTGACACCCATTTAGGGTTCATGATTTCTCGAGCTTTTTAATTTCTCGGGTCTCGAGAATTCTCGAGGCTAATTTCTCGAGGCTTCTCGGGTTGTCGAGAAATTTACATTTACGTACCTTTTCTCATATTATTTGGTTCCAATAACGTCAACAAATTCAGTGGTTTTCCTCTCAAATAAAACAATCAAATTAATTATAAAACTTTTATTGAATCCTTTTTTTTAATATTTCCATACTTTTGATGCTTCCATCTTTACTGTTATAGTGACGTTTCGGTAAAATCTATCACAAACGCAATTCAAATTAATAATAAGCCCTTGGATTAAAATGTGATACACACACAACACAACTGGCAATATTCGTCCCACAAATTTAAAATGACAAATTAATTAATTTAAAATTACTTACGTAAGAAAAACATATTACAATAATTAAAAACTAAGCTTGTGTGTTGTTGTTTTACAAAAATAGGAAATATAATTAGACTAAGTAGTAGGTATAATTAATGTATCGTTAGTTATTTTATGTATTAAAGTTTGACTAAAATATAATAGAAAAGAACAGATAGGTACTCATACCTAGTAAAATTTAAGATCATATTTAGATTATATTATTGATAAAAATAATATGAATAATAAAGCCATGATGTATCAATAAAATTAAAAAGACTTTCCTGTTTGATTTCAATTTATCACGTAATCTGTGAAACACTCACTACGTAAACTATACTTGGCTAGAGTCGAAACACGAATGAACGTGTAAAAACGACGCCGCAGAGCGCTTGCAGCGAGATCAAAGTGCCGCTGCGCTTTGGCCCGCGCCACCACGCAACACAACAAACGGCGATTTAATTTCTATATAGGTCCATGGTTTCTCGAGTTCTCGACTTTTCTCAAGCTTGATTTCCCGGGAACAAAGCCCAACGATTTCCCGGGAATTCTCGGCTCGAGAATTCCCGGGAATGAATCCTACACCCATTCCAACGTTTTCAGAGCTTTGAATAATAACTGGACTGATCTAATAAAACTTCTCCTTATATTAAAAATAAATTATATCTTCCAAATGATCAAATAAAATTATAGGTACAAGTCAGCTTTCCAGCGCTTTAAATTAAAGCGATCGCTTTCATGCAGCGCGTCGCGTCGTCACCGTGTCGATAGCGCGTCAGCATCGAGATCGTCAAACGGTTTCGTTCCGTTTAATTTCCGCATTACAGACACACCTATTATGTCAGTTTCGCTGCACGATGTTAAATTATGAATATTTTAATTATTATCAAAGGTCATCGGAATACCTTGCGGTTCATTCAAACCACGAAGTCGTGGTGCAATAAAAGCTTAGTTCCAAAACCTCCTTTGATTCATACGTTCTAAATAGTTTAATCTAAAACGTAGTCTCGCTCGCACTACAAATCCGGCGGGATGCTATCGCGCACTGGATTTTGAACCTTCGGTGTTGAACCGATCATTCAGAATCCAACAGAAGTGCATAACAACGGGCCGAAAATACACTGATAGATTTTCAATCCTCTGCGCTATGGAGTGCGTTGAAATTACAGCGCAAACAAACCTGCCCCGATTTTATTACGTCTTTGGGAACGTGGCTAAAAGGTGTGTACCAGGAAGAATATTTGAAACATCATTCTGCCTCTCTGTGTTCTTCATACGTTTGACAGAAACAGAGCGATATATTAAAAAAAAACCGGTAAACGTATTGTGGTGTAAACCTACACTTACAACTACAAAATTTTAAAAGTACGAAGTAACATATTAATTCTATCTACTCACCAAGCCCACATATGAGGTAAGTCGGCGGCGGCTTGAGTACGGACCTGGCATAGGCCCCCCGTACAGTCTCCAGGGCTCTCGGGGCCCCTGCCACTAGGAGTACCCCTGGTGATACGTAGCCAGCGTACCGCAGCTCCGCCGTGGCGGCTGCGAGGGCACCAGCCCACCAACATTTTGCGTTCGCAGATAAAAAGCCCTGGAACAAAAGAGAGGAATGGTTAGCATTTGATATTTTTGAAAAATCATGATTTTACAATTAATTTAGACAAACCACTGTCAAAACGGTCCTGCCAGGGTCGTGGATTTCTTCGAAAGAATTACCGTGCCCCTGGCACAGGTAACTGAAGGAAAACGGGTTGCATTTAGTCATTAAAAGCATGACACGCCCTCGCACTCCACTCAGAGCGGGAGAAGTCATTTGTAGACTTCCCACCCAGAAAAAAAAACGTCAAAACGGTAGGTGTGTCAAAATGTTAGGTATACCTTTGTTAGGAAAATATAATGTTTAAAACGTGTACGTTTCGAAGGATAGAAGTTGCGTATCAAAGGGCCAAAAAACAAATGAAAGTAGTTGACAAAAAAGGTGTAGACGTTATATCTTATGATAAGTATCAATACAAATTACATCATGACGGCGTACAGACTTAGTTACTTACAACACTCCAATCAATTACCCAAAACATTTATAACAAAGTAACGCCTTCCAATTTCCTCTCCAAAATTGAAACTTCAATGTCCAGATTAGAGATTTAGATTAAAACATTTAGCTAATTCAATTTAGCTTAATACCGATTTAAAAATGAAAGTTTCTACCAACGCATACATAAATTCACGCCTTAAAGGGGAAACGACAGGGGACGCTGTGAAATTCAAGTATCAGTATCAGATTATAAGTTAATTTCAATCGATCAATCAACTCAGCCTATTGCAGTCCACTAAAGGTAATAGGCTTCTCTCATGCTGCACTACAACACCCTATCCTCCGCCTTCCGCATCCAGTCTGTTCCAGCCACCTTCTTGAGGTCGTCGGTCCTTTAAGCTGGGTGACGTACCACACTACGCTTGCCGATACGCGGTCTCCACTCTTGGACTCGTCTGCTCCATCGGCCATCGGTCCTTCGACAAACATAGCCAGCCCACTTCAACCTTTATACTCTGCAAGCTATGTCGGTAACTCCAGTTCTTTTCCGGATAACTTCGTTTCTGATATTATCTCAGTTCATTTAATCCCATTGATAGATAGACTATTTCATGAAAAGTCAATCAGTGGTTATTATATGAAATAAGAAGTATCATCATCATCATCATTATTTCAGCCGAAAGACGTCCACTGCTGGACATAGGCCTCCCCCAAGCTCCGCCACTTCGACCGGTTTTGTGCTTCCCGCATCCAACGGATTTCGGCGGCCTTCACAAGGTCATCGGTCCATCTTGTGGTCCAACTCTACGTCTTCCGGTACACGGTCGCCACTCCAGAACCTTTCGGCCCCATCGGTCTGTTTTGCGAGCAATGTGCCCTGCCCACTGCCACTTCAGTTTAGCATTGCTAAGAAGTATCTATTTATAATAATTCTGTAGGTAAAGCCATATTTGTTACGCAATCATATTTTAATAAACATACTACCTGACACTGACCCGTACATTGCAAAAACGTCAGAAAAATTTAATTTATCGACCTAAACTTAAGGAGCCCCCTCCTTATCTATAGAATTCCCTCTGCTACGAACCTAACATACTCGTTATTGATAAAATGTAAAACCCATAACTTTCGAAATGAAAGTAATACGTTCAAATTGTACAATAAATAGATCCTTCTCTCGGCTATACTCTCGATACACAATTCCGTCATCCGAAGTCCTTGACCAGCACTTAAGTGCCTACTGGCATTTCGTGGGTTGCCAGTGTTGCCACACCGACGCTCTTTGAATCCTGCACTACATCGGTCTTGTGAAATGCGCGGATAAGGTTATCTGTACCGAGAACCGCCCCTGATCAACTTTAATGGTCCATTTTTAAATGGAATGTTGCGAATTAATTGAATTAAAATTAATGTGTTGAATGAAAGCGCTTGTTGATTTGTGGGTAGTGATGTCATTCTGTCTGAAGGATTTCTTTGTGAGGAGGCTGGATGCCATATGTTGTTGTTCATATTAATACTTCAACATCTAGGTAGAATCAGGAACATATAAATAATTTTTAAAGAAATTTACGCAATCAGTCAATCCACCTAGCCTTTTCCCAACTATGTTAGGGTCGGTCTCCAGTCTAACCGTATGCAGCTGATTACTATTATTTTTCTAAGGAGCGAATGCCTATATCTGACCTCTACAACGCAGTTATTGGATAGAACGATACCTTTTGGTAAGACTTTCCATAATCGCCACGCTTGGCAGGCGGGTTGGCGATCGCAGTATGGTGGTGTAATGTACAGAGATCGCTACTGCCCATTCTCTAGTAAGTCCCACGGGAAGAAATGGGATCGTGCTATTCCTTTATGTCCGGCACCACACAGACGCACGGACCTAACAAAAAAAGTTAACGGATGGAGTATACAATACTTAATTACAAATATAAACGTCATCTTTGTTTCAGTAAAGATATGTGATGATAATATAAAACATAATAACATGAGTTATAAAATTTTCACTTTCCCATAAAGATAATAGATCCGCTCAACAAATTAAGCAATAAAAAAACCGGCCAAGTGCGAGTCGGACTCGCGCACCGAGGGTTCCGTACAAACCTGCAGGTCATCATCATCATCATTCGTCATCATCGTTTATGAAATTAAATGTTTTTTTTTTAATTTTTATATTTGAGTTGACTGAATGAAAGGTAAATTGTGGTTTACGATTTATGACGTATTAAAAAAAAACTACTTACTAGATCTCGTTCAAACCAATTTTCGTTGGTAGTTTTCATGGTAATGTACATCATATATTTTTTTTAGTTTTATCATTCCCTTATTTTAGAAGTTACGGGGGGGGGGGGGACACACATTTTACCACTTTGGAAGTGTCTCTCGCGCAAACTATTCAGTTTAGAAAAAAATGATATTAGAAACCTCAATTTCATTTTTAAAGACCTATCCATAGATACCCCACACGTAAGGGTTTGATTAAATTTTTTTTTTGTGTTTCAGTTCTATGTATGGGGAACCCCAAATATTATTGTTTAAAAAAAAAATGATATTAGAAACCTCAATATCATTTTTGAAGACCTATCCATAGATACCCCACACGTATGGGTTTGATGAAAAAAAAATTTTTGAGTTTCAATTCTATGTATGGGGAACCCCAAATATTATTGCTTTTTTTCTATTTTTGTGTGAAAATCTTAATGCGGTTCACTGAATACATCCACTTACCAAGTTTCAATAGCACAGCTCTTATAGTTTCGGAGAAAAGTGGCTGTGACATACTCGGACAGACAGACAGACAGACAGACATGGCGAATCTATAAGGGTTCCGTTTTTTGCCATTTGGCAACGGAACCCTAAAAATAACATAAAGATTGTTATCTTCTTGAAATTGCCTACTTGATATACCTGATTCAATTTCTAACGAGATTGTTATGCCGCCAAATTGATTTAACATACTTCATTTATAGTTTAATACTATTAACTTACAGGGAAGCTACTTTTTTACATAAATATAACATCATGTTTTGTTATCCCGGAGAGTTAGGCAGTGGTGTAAGTACCTACATTTCGCCAGTTATGTTTAAGTACCTACCATGTAATAGGGGGCGAGCCTATTGCCATCAACTGGGTACAGATCTAGACTCCGGACTGCTGCTGAGAAATTCTATATGGAAAAAACCAATACCACTTTAACCGACCTGGGAAGCGAACTCAGGACCTCATACCCAGCAGTATCGCTTACGAACACTAGACCAAGACAGTAAATAGCACATTAAAAAGTTTCAAAAGGAAAAATTGTATTTTTAGGGTTCCGCACCTCAAAAGGAAAAAGCGGAACCCTTATAGGATCACTTTGTTGTCCGTCCGTCCGTCCGTCCGTCCGTCTGTCAAGACCCTTTTTCTCAGGAACGCGTGGAGGTATCAAGCTGAAATTTATATCTAATACTCAAGTCTACTGTTTTTGGAGCTGTGAAAAATCAAACTTCTAAGCTAACGCAATCAAAAGATATAGCCGTTTATGCCGCAAATTTCCGCAAATTTTCGAAACTCGCAAGGGAATCAAAACCTGAGGGGTACTTCCAGTCGATCTAGAATTTTGAAATTTGGTACGAAGTAACGTCTTATAGCACCGATAAAGGAAAAATTGCGAAAACCGTAAATTTTTAGTTACATCATATAGTAAATTTTAATTAATTTAATTTTAAACTTTACCTACAGGTTTGTACGGAACCCTCGGTGCGCGAGTCCGACTCGCACTTGCCGGTTTTTTTCCGATTGTCATCACTTTGCTGTAGAAAATAGAGACGATTATCGTTTAAATATTTTGATGGACAGAACCTTTTATTACCTGCCCTACGGATTGTGTGAGAAGAGAAAACTTGTCTAAAGTATAAAGAGTAAATGCTGCCTCTAATAATGATATTAGACCTAGTGTTCACTGATGGAATTCTACTACAATTACTAGGACAATTTGTAGGGGATTTTCAGCTACTGACATGATAATTGGTAGGATGTGGTCAGTTCATCAAATGTTATTGTTTTTCTTTTAATTAAATATATTTGTACCTACCTAAATTGAATTTATAGAATATAACAACGTTATGACATTGCGAAAGGTAGGAAAATTCCCACTAAAAGGTTACACAGAAAACCCAATATTGACGTCATTTATTATATAAAAACTCACGGTCACTACTACTGTCTTATTTTTTTTTTTTTGATACTAGCTTCTGCCCGCGGCCGTCAGCCTGAAATTTCTTGTTTTATCATAAATATATCCTGTAGCATCGTATCGCCCGCCCGCGATATTACTTCGTTTTGTCTTAGCGTTATTTCTGACTTTTTCTGTTTTACTCAGCGTGATAACTAGCTTACCTTCCTCATGACTTGGGCTGTTAAATATCCGACTGATATTACCCCCTACATACAAACTCACACACAAACACATTTTACCATTTAAAAAATTTAATGATGAAAAAAAATGATGAATAATGTAGAAATTATTCTTTTTTTTCGCTCAAAACTTTATAGTTTCTTCCACTATCATACAAATATTCTAGCCTAGGAGTAGTCAAGGTCTCCTACGAAACCGATGTGAACCCAGCCTATCATTATGTAGATTACAATTTTCCTAGGTGTGAATTAAATAAGTACTTTGTGAAAGTGGAGGCACTAGGTATCTCGGATACATTATAAGCTAGGAGACTGTGATTATATGCTTATTATATTGTCTCATAAAATTTTATCGCTAGCAAATGAGAATTTATTAAGTTACAATAACTTTCATGTGAGTGAATTATCTTAGATTGTTTTAGTGCAAGGTTGTAATTATGGCGCCGTTCAGAAATAGGTTGGGGTGCCTGCGGGCGTGTCACAGATTGTCTTTATTAAGCTGTATAATTGTGTTTATTGAAGTCACTGTATCAACGAATAGTTTATTTTTGATTGATGCTGCCAGACTGCCTTAAACTTTTTAGGAGGCTCATTCGCTGATTCACACGAAATTACTCGCCCGAAACGTGTCAATCGACACTTTTAGTGTCATTTATCTGTAGGCAATTCGCATGAAATTAAGTTTATTCGTGGGCGAATCCACAACTTCAGAAATTCTTACTAGGCAATTGGCACGTCCTGATTTTTATGCATTTTGTAGCATTTTTGCGAGTCGCCTATAGAAAATAATAATTAAGCGTCGATTCGCCAATTTGGCCAGTGAAATGTAATGAGTGCGAATCAACTAATAAGCCTTTTACTAAAATTCATAAGGATATTTCAAACTTGGAAGATGGCTCCGAATCCCATCCCTTGCAAAGAACCTAAAATAGCTGTTATTAGCTGAAATAATAATTGTTTTAGTCATCATTACAACCGAAAGACGTCCATCGGCGGCAGCGACCTCTCGCGTCCCGCCCTGGTGCGAGCCATGGTACGGAGCGAGAGGGCATGGGAAGCCGTGACCTCCTTCTGCGAAGCAGTAGCGCTCGCGAAGCGCGCGGGGCGCTTGAGGGAGTGGCAGTCTCTGCGCCCTCACGTCCCTAGCCGCCGCAGAAGGAGACGCCCCGGGCGTCGGGAGTCAATAGCGGACTCCCAGCCACGGTAGGCGCGAGCTTGCGGGCGGCGAGCAATGGGTAGCTCGCCGCCCGGTAAGGACCAGGCTCGAGTCAACGGCGCGTAGTGTTCCACGCGCGCCTCAAAGATCTGTCAGCAGAACTGAAGGGGTCTGCTAGGACCGATGCCTGCCAGGGTCGCGAGATTGTTCGAAAGAGACACCGTGACCCTGGCTCGTGGGCAACTGAAGGAACACGGGTGGGTTTTAGTCAGTAAAAGTCTGACACGCCCTCACGCTCCGCCCAAGAGCGGGAGACGTCATTTGATGATTTCCCACGCACAAAAAAAAAGACAACCATTGCTGGACATAGCCCTCGCCCAAAAGGAGGGGTTTGGCATAATAGCCACGCTAATTATGAAATATTAAGAATCACGTGAACATTGCTAAAAAAGGTGGAAAATTTTACCTTAGAACACAGGTGTATGTTTTTTTATGCCGTTTATGGTAATTTAAAAGCGTAATTTAACGACTCAGTTGGTAGATCCGTTTGAATAGTCACGCCTGACATGTTCAAACCACAGCTTGACACCTCTGGCAGGTATGTTGACCTCCACAAGTCTACATGATGTCATCATAGTCAACAAACATAAAACGCAAATTAAGTTATTTTTTCTGTAAGTTACTTTAAAGTTGAAAGGATAAAGCACTAATAAAGTAGGTAGGTACTTTTTTTTTAACTAGCTTACGCTGTACTTCTCCTAAGGCAAGGAATCCCTCAAGTAATTCTAGATATATTATACATACGAGTACCTATGTTGAGATTTAAAAGGATATTAGGTAACTATAGCAAAACAAAAAACCGGCCAAGTGCGAGTCGGACTCGCGCACCGAGGGTTTCGTACAAACCTGCAGGTATTTACGGTTTATGTACAAGGTTTATGTTTATGAAATTAAATGTTTTTTTTTTTAATTTTTATATGTTAGTTGACTGAATGAAAGGTAAATTGTGGTTTACGATTAATGACGTATTAAAAAAAAACTACTTACTAGATCTCGTTCAAACCAATTTTCGGTGGAAGTTTACATGGTAATGTACATCATATATTTTTTTAGTTTTATCATTCCCTTATTTTAGAAGTTACGGGGGGGGGGACCCATTTTACCACTTTGGAAGTGTCTCTCGCGCAAACCATTCAGTTTAGAAAAAAAATGATATTAGAAATCTCAATATCATTTTTGAAGACCTATCCATAGATACCCCACACGTATGTGGTTTGATGATTTTTTTTTTTTGAGTTTCAGTTCTATGTATGGAGAACCCCAAATATTATTGTTTTTTTTTTCTATTTTTGTGTGAAAATCTTAATGCGGTTCACAGAATACATCTACATACCAAGTTTCAACAGCATAGCTCTTTTAGTTTCGGAAAAAAAATGGCTGTGACATACTCGGACAGACAGACAGACAGACGGACAGACAGACATGACGAATCTATAAGGGTTCCGTTTTTTGCCATTTGGCAACGGAACCCTAAAAACGAAATATACTGGACATCAATCAAATTGCTTAACGCACTAACAATCCGCAGCTGAACCATGTTTAAGGATTTTGCTATTCCAATGCTCTTTATATTCTGAAAAAAATCTGCTCTACAAGGTAAAAACGCAATGAATGTTGTCGAACTGTCAAAATGAAAGCTTTTGACAGTGTGGTACCCAATTACCCCGCTGATCAAACCCCTCTCGTAAATGTATTGTGTGTGAATCCCTTTCGACATCCTTAATTCCTATGAATAAGGTCTACATTAGAACATATGACATCAGCCCATGAAGTATAGTTACCGTGGCCCTGATATAGGCAACTGAAGGAACACGGGTGGGTTTTAGTCAGTACAAGTCTGACACGCCCTCCCGCTCCGCCCAGAGCGGGAGACGTCATTTCACGATTTGAACCCACAAAAAAAGCCCATAAAGTACCTATTCGTCTATCTGTCAAATAGTCACAAGAAACATTTATATGGATAAAAGTCAGGCATATTTTTATTTTGAACGCACTATTATTCAGCGTGACAGTATCTTTGTTAATTAATCATTTGTATTACTTATCATTAACAGCTCTTCAATACAGATAAGCATACGAGTTCACCATTAATTCTCAGATCATCAACATTGTCTTTGCAAACCATAAATATATAATAAAAAACATGTCGCAAAAAGTTTCCATACTTATCTAATAACGATGCGAACTGTTTAATTAAACGAACAGAGTCGGAAGCAATGTCTTCACATATTGGAGCCAACGTTGGAACAACATTGGTTGAAATTATTGCGAAAGCTCGACACTCAAAAACTAACTTCAAACTTGCTTTAGTTAAAGCTTAAAAACATTTTTGCTGTGGTATTTAAGGTTTTATCACTGTGATAGTTAGAGCCTGTATTAGAGAGATTTTATTAACCTTTTACAGTGTTAAAAGCCCGTGTAATTAATCTCGCTTTCATGTGCAAACTCCACGAACGTTGGACAAACATTGGCAGACGTTGGGACAATGTTACGTGTGAGAAAACTAAGAAATTGCACTAGCTATCGCCATCTTGGATCGCTTCGCAGATAATGTACATTGTGTTATGGTCTGCTGCATGTTCCCGTGTGAGGCCTTCTGAACCATTCCATTAAACATTTATGTGCACTTTTTTTTACAAAATAATAATACCTATAATGCTACATGAGAAGTTATATAGTTTCCTGCATTTTATGGTTTTATAAACAGGAATTCAATTTGCCTTTGTTAGATTTTTTCCGTCTAGCCGATAGACTGAGTTATTGTTGTTTTATGATTCAAAGTTTAGCTATGTTATTAGACTGAGTTCTTGCTGGTACAAAAAACTAGAAAATATAAATACTAATTCACAAAAGTTATGTCAAATTGAAAAGCACACACTGCAAGTTCACGACTCTCTTCACGCGCCCCAAATTCAAATTTGGAAAAGGAATGTCACAGCTAATAAATAAAAAAACAATTCTATAATTGGCGAAGGAATTCTCACAAGCAGCCAGTTCCAAAAACTATTCACGATTGCGTCAGTCGCCGCTAAAAAGCAATCTCCTGTAGTCGAAAGTTATTTTTAATTCCTTTTTCAAAATTACACGGCGCGCCATATTTAACAACTCTTATTTGGATTAACGACTCACGTTTCCTTTTCTATTGAATTAAAGGAATGTCAAAAACAGGAAATGTAGTAAAGGAATCAAATACTTCAGTTTTTCCGCGTTGTTGTTGTTTATTGACGTATAGTTCTGGGTTTTAAGTACGTTTCCTATATCAAAGAACCGTTAAAGATGGGGGAGTTAGTGAAATTTGGTACGCGTAGGTAATATTGAGGTAGATAATTCATCTTATTCGATTAGTTGTAATCGTGGAAACTTGGAGGTGGACTACTTTTCAACGTTAAAACGAAGAATATAAGGGTGTAAATTGCCCCAACGACGGTTATAACTATTTATTTCCATCATTATTAAAGGATAGTGATGTCTTCTACCCGTATCGTTCTGATTTATCAAGGTAGGTACTAACTTGATAAAGTTCAAGAAAAGCAAGTCCGTTTTTAGGTCCTTGCCTCTTCCTGCTTACTATCTGCATGTCGGACATACAGGAGGAGGCAACGTTGTGCATGCTGTATGCCGATGACATTGTTCTTATCGATAGAGATGGCCGTGAGATCGCTGAGACCACTTCCGTATTATTACAAAATACGATCTAAATTTAGCTTGAGCCAGATTTTGTATTTCGAACTTAATGCCGACTTTAGTAAACGTTCTTAATACAAAATTGACAACCTCAGACCGGACTAAGTCGTCAGATTTGTAAATGGAACTGTCTTTTGATTTCTGTGAGGTTCTTATTTCAAAAACAGGCTCGATGGTTGAAACCATGCCAAAAGAAAAAGCTGATTTGTTATAAGACCGCTTTTATTACTATCTTAGCAGTTATCCTATGAATTTACTTCATTATTCTAACACTAAACTTAGTATAAGAGCACACTAAAATTGTCAACACAATCAAGATGCTGTTATTCAAATGCTGTGCGATTTATAATCATGAATGTTTCATAAATTCGATCACAAATCGAATTCAATGTTTATGTAAATATTAAACTTGGTACATTGGCGGGTAGTCGCGAAATGTGGAGGAAGTTGTAAATGTCTTTATAAATCTAATTGTGTATTGTGCCTTTGGTATTCACCACACAGGGGTGTGAGATAATTGAGAAAGGAAGTAATAATTTTATCGGTACTTATTTGTTTGCAATTAAGGTAGATTAGCACTCTAAAGAGATACCGTGGCCCTAGCACATGGGCAACTGAAGGAACACGGGTGGGCTTTAGTCAGTAAAAGTCTGACACGCCCTCCCGCTCCGGCCTAGAGCGGGAGACGTCATTTGATGATTTCCTACCCAAAAAAAAAGGTATATTTGCACCCTAAATTACATAACAGACTATCTGAATCTCTTCAAAGGGATCCATTGCTTCATATGCTCCAAAATATCGTCTTCTTGGCAACGTACCTACATTACGCAATGAATTTTGTAAAACTGTCAAAATGAAAGCCATTCCTACTGTTAGTTTTACGCCAATAGGGTGTTTTCAGGAGTCAATTTATCTTGAGAAAATACGAATTGAAATTGACAGAAAGAAAGAAAAAGCTTTCAGCAAATTCTTTTGATAATGTCGGGCATGTGTAAATCAAGAGGCACTTGAGTATTTAAATAATTAGCTGCTTTACTTATGTATCGTCATTCAGACGAACGAAGGGCATTCTAACAAAACCTTAATTACTTAAATAAAAAATGCAACATTGCCCTATTAAAATTAATGCACATCAAGCTACCCGAAACTGTAAAATTTTCCCAATAAAAAAAATAAAAAAAATTGAACCTAATACTTTACCGATAAAGTTGAAAACATATTAAAGAAATTTGACAGATTGTAGTCGCTTCGTGTGCTGGCATCTGTACACATAAGGATTGCCCCTAGGTTTCTACTAATTGCATATAGGTAACGCAATGCCGCCCTATCATAAAACCAAAACACCATGATATTACCTCGTGAACTTTTATAATTATGGTATTTTTTATGGCAGCTTTCGGTGTTTGTGGCTCAGACAGCTAGCAATATTCTCGTCTGGCTGAAGTGAATTTTGACATAACTGAAAATACCTTCATGTTGAACTGAAAATTTTACTTATACACTTTTTTAAGTGCAAGTTGTCTAATTTATATACTTGAAACCTAAAATTAAAAAGAAACAATGGAGGCGATTATTAATTTCGGCTAAACTTATACCAGTAGTTTTCTTTATTTGAATCTTACCAACTACCAACATTTTTGTATCGAACGTAACTAAGATTAAAATCAAGTTCTCTTTACAAACCTGACAATTTAATCGGGTGCTAAGTTGACACTTTGTACTAAGAACTTTGTCGAAAAAGTTCGAAATTAAAAAAATAGATTGACGATACACCGTGTTTTGTGATACAACGTAATAGGAGTTTGCGTTTAAAACTTCAACAATGCGTGAGCATGACGATAAAACAAACAACAAAACTTAAAGCAGCAATCTCTACAATAATTCTATTAGATAAGACTACACAATTGGGCCAAACGCATTGAATCCAATAAAACAGCACTTACATCATACGCTTGTTAGACGCGACAATAAAATGCAGCGGTCCAGCGCTTTACAATACTTCTGATTGAGATTTATGCATTGCGCTATCAAGTTACGACGCTTGAAGCCCGCTTGCGACACAGGCCACTATTAAATTTGCGTCCAAATAAACTTCATAGTTATTACTTATGTCACTTAACATGACCCTTGATTGAATGATTTATTGTTTTATTATTAGATTTGTGACGCAACATTATTTGGTTATTGTTGGCTTAACGAGTTAACCTTGCTTGACCTGGCTTCGGTTGTTAAAGTGGACGTTAATAATGTTAAATTTTAAGGCCAAGCTATTTGTTATAGAACTGTCATAGTTGTGAGAGCTTTTGAACTGTGACATGTCACTGATTAAGCACTGTCGCAAATGATTTAATCCATAACAGTATCTCAGGAAGAAAATACGAAATACTCTTAAGATCCAAATATTGTTAGCTTTTTCCCTACTATATTGGTGTCAGCTTCCAGTCTAATCGGATACCAATATTTTACATGGAGTAACTGCTTCTCTGTAATTCAAAACCCAGTTATTAGGCAATACGAAAACCCTTGGTAAGACTGGCTGTCTGATTTTCGGGCTTCTGACTGCCAAAGATCGATGAAGGATAGCCGGGACAATGGCTCAACGTGCTTTCCGAGACATGAAGGGAGACTCCTTCCTTGGTATGTAAAGAAGGTCCCCATCCACGGACCAATCGTGTCAAACGTAGCTTAACCTGATCTATGGAATCGTACAGCTGTTATTACTTGTCCTCAAACTCCACTAACAATTTAACCAAGGTAACAAAAATACCAGCTATTTCTTTGATCAATAAATAGACAACTGAACAGAATAATACTTTAGCAGATCAACGCTATTATTGACACTTTCCTGTTCAAGCTGTCCACTTTTACTTCAAATTAACACCTGAATAAGGGCTTAACAACGTAAAACTTATCAATGCAGAGAAAGCAAATATAAATCAATGAAATCTATCAATGGAGGATGAATGAACAGAAACTGGACAGGGCAACACCGCTATAGCTCCATAAGTGTTATAAGGGCCACATTCCTCAATTGTGGTTCAAAGGAAATATTGTTTTCTCCTCGTATATGGCTAGGTCAAGTGGTCTACTTGAAAACGATAACTGGACTGCGTATCTGTCAGATATCGTGTTCCGGGATAATTTGCTGCGGTTTACTTTCGCTGGGCTGTGCTTAAATGGGGTAGGGCAGTGGGGAAATGTTTGTGATACTATGAAAAATTTTTAAAAGAAGAAATAGTGTAATTTTGGAAATAGAAGAAAATGGGGTTACTGTAAACAGTAAGCTCATAAAAATAGTGAATGATGAAGATCATGACCGTAAAATTGTAGTCAGTACCTCTTCTAATACAATACAAAATATGAGAAACAGCAGATTTCTTTACAAAACAGAGACTAGTTAAAACTACCCGAAAAGAAAAAGACAAATAAGAAATGGATTACTGGTAGTTTCTTGAACACAAATATGAAATAGCTAATAGTGGTTGAATCTTAAAAGAAAATAAGAAAAAATTGAATCTTGGTTTTCTTTTGACGACAAATATGGAAGTAGCAAAAACTGATTGAACTGGTTTACGTCTATAACTAGAAAACGCGACATTGCAACTCCCAAACAGAAACTTTATGACACCGGACAGCATTTCAGCGGTTGCTAGTTGCTAAAGTCTACAACCTCTAAGTAAGTAATAATAACCATGTCTATTAAATGTATTATTGGACGTTTAACATAATTCAATTACTTTCAGAACAAAAACATGAAAATGGCTTACAAATCAACCTTGAGACTGGATTGTTTGTTATTGCTATTAGTTATTTATCTGAAACTGATTTTGATTTTATCATTTTTGACTTTAAACGGTTTACGTTCATGGTCGACACTTTCGATCTGATTCAAAACTGAATCATTGCAAGTTGTGTTGTTGTAAATTTTGATTGATCTTGTTTTGTTTTTATTATCTTGTTTATTTCACGGTCGTTTATCAGAAGATTTAGGTTTTGCAAAATCAGATATTTTGCAACAGAGTTATTAGTAGATTTGTGGAATCTTTTTCACACAAGACAAAAATAATACAAATCCCTAAATATAGAGCTTCTTCAATTTTGATTTAATAATATATTTCCCCATTATATTTTAAGGCCAATGCGATTCAGCTTACAAAGTGTCAAGATAGATTTACAAAACGCAAATCACAAAATCTTTGCGCTTGAATTGGTTGAAGTAATAATGGATTTGTCTGAAAAGTTTGATATCTTTGTAACAAAGGAACGCGTTTATTTCCCACGAGATAACGGACAGTCTAAGTTGAAAGAGGAATGAAAGAATGAAATTATAAGTTTTTATCATGACGAGTAGGTAACGGAGTGTATAACAGATAATTTCAAGAAGTAATTGATATGAAGATATGTTTGTAAGTTAATAATTTGACACAAACCGTTATAATAGTCAAACAAAATTTAGTATCATTCATGATAGAGATAGCAACCATATATACATAAATCCTCAAACGGATAGAATACTTCAACGATGATAAAAAAAGAAACATCAATGACCACACATCATGAGTTAAGACATTACACACGCACGGAATGACCATAGCATTATCTTAACATCTCCATAACTACAAAACCGGGTCAAAAGCCACGTAAAAGAACAAACAATATACATTATCTATATATCGATCTAAAATCGACGTAATAAGATCACAATGAAAGTGGGTACCATCATAATTGATACCTGGTCTCCCAGACAGGTTCAGAGGTCACGTTATGTAAGCAAATTGATGTTATATGGATTACTCTTGATACACATGGCTCGTTAGAACAACGAACTTGCGAAAGTGATTGACCAGTCGGACAGTTTATATATAGCCTCATTTTTTGTACTCTTTTGTAACGTCTTGAAATATTTTTGATAGAGGATGATGAATTGTTATTAGATTAGTTAAACTTGGGACAGATTTAATGAGACTGTTTGGTTTGACTCCATTGTGACTGGATGTAATACAAATAATGGTTCAAATGTTAATGATATAATCCAGATGATTATAATGATTATCTGTAAGGTTAGATTTGGTTGTTCATTAGCCTACTTTAGTAGATGTTTTATTTGTTTTTAGGTTCCGTGTAGGATGACTGACAACTTGCTCAAGATGACATGTTTGCTTGTAACTTCTATCTAATTAAGAGTTTAATTATAAATATATTATAGTTTTATCGTCGAAATCAAGTTCCTTATTCTCTCTGCGTGTAAGTATAATATTGCAAATGAACATATACTTCTGTTAAGACCTTAAAACATAAGTGTGAACATTAATCGAAAACGATTTGATAACTCAATTTATATTATAGTGAGCAATATTGATCGTGTTCCCGATAAGTTGCGTTACTCTTTATTTGTCTTAAATTATTGCTTCATTATTGTGTTATTAATGATTGTTAGCTTGGTTAGAAGTTGATCTTATTGCTTCTATGGTTATTGTGTGAAATAGGTATGTGATCATTTATTTAAATTGGATCTAATTGCGGATAATAGGAAAATGTAGGTATATGGTTTTATTGGTAGTCTACATATGTTGCGACAGCCAAAATGCGTTTACAATTTTTTGCACTCAGTGTTAACAAATAGCTAGGAATAGCTGTCATCATTTCAGCCATAAGAGTCCACTATCGGACAAAGGCCTCCCCCAATTTCCGGGGCGTTGTCATAATCACCACGCTTGGCAAGCATGTTGGCGATCAGTATGGTGGTACGATGCTTAGAGAACGTTGCTGCTCATTCTTTAGTAAGCCCTTTAGTTGACTTAACGCCACCCACGGTAAGAAATGGGATGGTGCTATTTTTTATTTCCGGCACCACACGGACTTGCGGATTGGCTATAGATTCAGCCAAACCCGCAAAAAAGTAAAAAAAATACAAAGACTATTTTACTATCATTTTGTTTGTTTTTATCTAGATTTGATTGGAACTACATATCTCTAGGCTTCGAACAATGACAACAATTGTGTCAGTAAACACTTACTTATAGTCAATAAAACTTAATTCTAAGAAGTGGGACATTGTACGCAATGAGCTGTTACACGAGTTACATTCTACTGTATCATCAGGCCGTTATAAACGATCAGTAGGAACTAGGGTTGCTAGATAACCCTAAATTCAAGTTCTCAAGGCTGACCAAAACGTACCAAAGGAAGGATTTCTTTTAGTACGAGTTTTTTTAGTTTTTTCGGTGGAAGAAACTATTTAAACCCTCTGTCACATAAGAATAGCGATGCAAATGGCTAGCAGTTGTTTAAGCTTCAAAGCACAAGAGTTCAATGCAGAAGCAGTTTTTGATCTCCATATTAAAAAAGACCTTAACTCTCCTTGGTATCCGATTGTCACAAATAGCCAGTCCTATATTGATCTAGCTCATAGGAGACAGTTTCAATTCGAGTCGGGTGCAATCCTGGGCGCTGATTGCGGGAGCAAATGCTGCAAAATTGTTCTAAATTTTCTGTCTAGCTCACGTTTCTGTTATAATTGTGATATTTTAGGTCAACATTTCAAGGTACGAGTCAAATAGTACATTACGATACTTGTGATTTATGTAGTACATATTTCACGCCGTGCATTACTAGACTACTTAGTAGTAGTGACATAAACTCGCACTTAAGTCACAGAGAGTGTGACTTAAGTAGTGAAGTGACAGAAAAGCATGACTTAATTGCGGGTTTAGGTCACAGTGCTATAAAATATTTTATTTTACAAAGAATTTAAGATGTAAATAAAGACTGTACATAATGACAAGGTATGTAAATCTGGTAGAGTAATAAAAACTGCAACAATAACAATAATAGTAAAACCCCATGAAGCAAACAACAATCCTTTTACACCAGCCAAAACTGCACACATTCCTATAAAATTGATACGAGTCATGTAAACACCAGCTAGTTCTAGCAATAAATCCTCCAATTCGGATCGAACTGTATCGGTGGGCGAAAAGGCAATTGGTTCGTCTATTGCCGATAAATTACTACGGGAAATCGAAGAAGACTGGCTTTACGGGCTCGGCAATTGGTCTAATCTGGCGCAAAAATACGTCTTCGCACAAAAGTTTGGGATCGAATGGGTTGGCAAATAAGTTGGCTGCAGATGCAATGAAATCTTCGGCTATTGGAAATGTCGAGGTACATTTTTATGTCTGTGCTTTTATAGGTTCAATGAAGACTGCAGGAATGTTTTGATGTAAACATGATCATAATTATCTGTTTCTGTACGTTTCGAAATTATAATTATAATGCTATCTGCCAATAATAGGGCTACATCTACACTTTAAATTGGGTCAAGAATATGAGCTGGAGTAACAAAACTAATTGTATCGCATCTTTGAAGTTGCCGTTTAAGTATGTCCTTACCATCTTCAGTCTTAGCATCCATTTCGTCGGCTGTTATGCGGAAGGTCATATTTATAGTCTCCTATGTTTCATATTTAATTTCACATTAACCTTCCAGCATCCTAAGAGCCCAGGAACTGACCACAACAATGCTATCACCGACCTTATCGTCACCGTCGAATTGCAATAGTAGCAATCGTCCAATCGTCCGGAACGGCCGCTGATTGCCTGATAACGTGTTATTGGTACAAAGCCAATGCACTTAGCGAGTTTTGATGCCTTTCAATTTGATTGTTTGTTAGATTCTACCGAGGTGCTATCAAAATCAAAAGTCATTTATTCAAATTAGGCTGAGGATTAGCACTTTTCGAATGTCAAAATTACATAAGATAATCCCCAAAACGTCCGCCCTTCACCACTTCCAAGTGCTATGATGGGGACACAGACCAGGGAAGCATGGCACAAAAGGGAGGGACCTTTGCTCATCAGTGTGAACAAGGCTTCCAGTGATGATAGTGGTGGGAATGGTAGAAATGGTGATTTGATGTCACAGATATAAGGCGTACTTATACTAAAATGTGCTACCTTGAGGTTATATTTGGCCCACTTATGAGCTAGGGTGATTCATCTATAAGTGATGGTTTGATGGCACGACGACGGCCCACTGCGCCGTAAAACTTAAATATTTTAATAAAAAATACTTTTGATAGTAGTGCCTGATTTTAATACTTAAAATTTATATTAAATGTTGTTAGCTGTAATTCTCAATGCTTTTCCAGTAAATACTTATTGAAGTTTAGAACCATTTGGTAATGTGAATTTGTTGAACTTTCGTGTCTACGCTGTTTACAGCACCTTGTAGACGTCGTTAACTTTTATGGCTGGCACCTTAAGAGCAAAGCTCAGCTTCAGGAATTTCAAACGGAATAAGTGAGAATCCAGAGAGGTAAATTTTGTTTGTTGTTCTTGATAATGGGTTTGTAGCAAAGTTAAAACAATATCTTTTACAATACTTTGTTACAAAGCACCAATAAAATTATTATTTGTAAAACAGAAGTAATATGAATGGAACTTTCAGACTATGCAAAATGCTATTATATTGTCACCCATTGTCAACACGGTGACATTAAAACATGACATAGAAACTTTAAACTTTAGGCATGAACATTAATATTGTGATCAAAATAAATCGTAAAAAACAGTTTCAGCTCCTAAAGTCAGACACCTACTTAGTATGGACAAAAATATCTATTAACTCTTCTCAGTAATAAAATCACTAGCCCCGGTCTTCACGAGTATTGATTGAATCGTCGAGCTAATAACATAAGTCAGGGCTGTCCATTGGCACCTAATTTTATTACCTACCCTCATCCGGAATAGTGCAGCCCTGACCGTGAGGAATTGTGTGGATAGGCTTCCATGTATCTAATGAAATTGCGGTCTGCCAACATCGGGATGACATAAATCAACGCTTTAATACTTTTCAGGCAAGTTCAATGCTAACGTGGAAGTCAGGAATTATTTTAAACGTAATACCGGGATAGAAGGAGGAGACGCCCCGGGCGTCGGGAGTCTATAGCGGACTCCCGGCCACCGTAGGCGCGAGCTTGCGGGCGGCGGCGGCGAGCAATGGGTAGCTCGCCGCCCGGTAAGGACCAGGCTCGGGTCGACGGCGCGTAGTGTTCCACGCGCGCCTCAAAGAGATGTCAGCAGCACTGAAGGGGTCTGCTAGGACCGACGCCTGCCAGGGTCGCGAGATTGTTCGAAAGAGATACCGTGACCCTGGCACATGGGCAACTGAAGGAACACGGGTGGGTTACAGTCAGTAAAAGTCTGACACGCCCTCCCGCTCCGCCCAGAGCGGGAGAAGTCATTTGATGATTTCCCATCCAGAAAAAAATAAAAAATAAAAAAAATACCGGGATAGAAAAAGTTTCTATGTCCTACCCCAGGTATGGGTATGGTCTACCTGTGAGCTAAATTTAGTTGAAATCCGTTCAGTCATTAAGTCTTGAAAAGGTAACAGATAGACAAACCGCCGATTAATTTCGCCTCTGTACATTTGTGTGCTTAAAAGTATTAAATAAATAAATAAACCGACCGGCAGAACCAGAGTTACTTACGCATTTATAAAATTAAGTAACTGTGGTGAGGAAATGTGGCGCTGTCCCACAAACAACAACGCACTATATCGTGACCAGAGTATACTGTTCTCTGCACGCTACAGGAGTTGATGAACGCTACTGAAAGTGCCAAGCTCGTAGCCAAATTCTGGGCTGACTGTATATGGATCGTTGTCGACACGCTAAGAAGAATAATAGGTATGGTTATATGATTGGAAATAGATTTTCCCGTGCACAACAACATATGAAAATATTTTCAAGTGCACTAGAAAACAACCCCGTTACTAATTAAAACCGCCATTCAATCTGTCAGTATGCTTTCCATAAATCACACTCAAATGAATTTCGATTACTCGAATAATTGATCAACATTAAAGCCAGTCTGCAACCCCCTATTTAAAATAAATGCCTCATCAAATATTTCTAACGTCACCTCTACTCAAGCACAACTCGATGACCAGGTAACACGGACCTTCCAACCCTCGATGCTTTTAAGAAAACGTGGGAAAACAAGGGAGGCTCAAGGAAAGTTAGGGGTCAATCTTTTTTGGTTTTGTCAATTAGGGGTGCACCCTATCTGATTCTGTCAAAAGCAGAAGTTCTAAGTGACTGATATATGGAACCCTCCACATTGTCGGGTTTTTGTCTCTTGTATAGGTAATGCTTGAGATTGGTATCGATCGGTTCTTAAATTCGAGGGAGACAATGGTGCAGTCTTTCGAGAAGTAGATATTCAATAACTTCGGACGGGGTTTAGGCATATTTCGACTTTCTCTTCTACTTTAGCAGTCACGATTATTGAGTAGAGACAGTAATTGATCTTCTTTAAAACATACTAACGACTTACAGCAATAAAAATCAGTTATAATTTTTATTTTACATAATATCTTGCATTAATAAAGTAACTACTCCGTTTATTTTCAAAATATTAATGATACGCAATGGAGATAGATTTAAAAGCTAACATCTCACGCGAATATATTTTAAAGATGATTAACTTGACGTAATCATTAATTAAAACTACTTTTTAGTAGCTAATTCGTGATTGCTAGTGCATGTAGTGGTTGTCTGTTAGAAAAAGTATTCACTAAAATAATTAAGTATTAATTAATAGCAATTATGAAAATTTACTTCTGACACACGCACGACCTGACACGACGGTACACTGCCTTTCAAAATATCAACGAAGCTTCGTAATTAATTTCGCGCACCAAATGCATTTAAAATAACTTAAATATAATCTTCCGTTCTCAAAGTAAACATGTATTTTCTATAACTCTTAAGTTCTAAAAGACAAGGTAGAAAATGGAAAGTTTAATTTTTAAACAACGGTAAAAGTAATTTTGGTAACAGTTCAGTGAAACCGGTTGGCACCTGTCATTTACCGATGTGAGGGCTGTCAGAACAAGTCAGAAGCGTTTACACTTGAGGACCGTTTAGCTAGCCGCCCTAATCTTTCGTTTGGTAGATAAGTTAGTTGCTAAATTATCCGTTTTAGTGACTACTGTTTTGTAAACAAGCTTGACAGGTTTATTAAAAAACTTTGTTTAAATACTGGTAATCAACTTCAGAGAACTTACTTATACTCTAAATACTCATATCCGACAACCGTTTCAGTTTATTTTCATATAACTACATCTACAGAGACTGCACCCTATTAATGACTACTTATTTATAGAAATGATAGTTTCCGATCATAAATATAAATAATTATTTTCTAATTACACATAGTAAATGCTACAAACAAGCCGTTTAATATCGAATATTTATGTAATTAGAATCGTATAGCACTCGTAATCGAAATTATACCGACAACAATCACGAGCATACCTTATTGAGTCAATAACTAACATACAAGGTAGTAGGAAGCGGGATAATTATCCTTTAGATACATATATTATTCTTATCATAAAAATATCACGAGATATTATGCCTATAAACAGTTAAAACGAAGGTTAAACATAATTTATTCAAAGACGTTAATAAATATTCTGACCTTATTTGTGTACTTTTACTTGGTTGCAAGTGTACGAGATTAAGTACAATGTCAGCTACCTACGGCCACCGTTGAGATGTGATCTTGTGTAAATACATCGGGTTTTACTTTCTTTAAGTCATTAGTCATAATAGTATGTGGGATTTTCACACACAGTTGTCAGCAGACAATAAGTATAAGTATAAGTTTTATTTAGGAACAAAAACACATTGACATAAATTACAATAGAAACGATGATAGCTACAAAAGTTATAAACTGTGTCGCAGCTATCAACGCCCGTCTAAACATATGAAACTCATTGTTCCAGACACATGATATTGGCTACAGTTTGGCTCAGAATTCGAATTTAAGTAAAAAAAGAAAAATTTAAAAAATATACAAAAGAAAAACTAAATGTGTATATTTTGAGTAGTGGTGTAATGTGGAGTGGAACAGTGAATGAGGATATGTGTGAGTAGGTGTGTGAGTGTAGGTGTGTAAGTGTGTGTGAGTGAGACTATGTGTAAGGGTGCATGTTCTGGGTAAGTTTCAAGTTTTCACAATTTCTTCAGTTTTATCATATGATAGAGATTTCAACCATTCGGTCAATTTAACTCTTACGATTTTACGAGATAACCGGTAAATTTCGATACTTTTGTTTACTTTATTATAGATCTTAGGGCTAATGAACCTAAAGTGTCTTCTCGCCACTGCTGCTCTACAAGGAGTTATTTTGCAGACTCTATCAGAGAGGCGTTTCGCTGTACTATAGGTTGGGTCGAACGGCACGAGCTTGTGTTTTTTGAGTACAGTCTGTAGTACGAAGAGCTGCCTCACCGTGAGAACTTTGCATAGAGAGTAAAGATCGAGTGTCGGATAGCGGATTGGTTTCTTAGAAAGGACCTTCAGCACGGCCCTCTGCGCCCTTTCTAGTCGCAGCATGGTTGTTTTATGAGCACCGCCCCACGTGGTCACGCAATACCCAAGGATTGATTGAGCGAGAGCAAGGTATACAGTTATCAGGCATTTGAAGTCAGCAACCGCCCGAAGCTTTTTAAAAATGTAAATCAATCTTCGTACTCGTGTCACCGAAGAGTTGATCTGCTTTTTCCAATTTAAATGTTGGTCAATGATTACTCCGAGATAGCGTATGTTGTCGGTTGAGTCGATGGGTGTACAGTTACAGTTAGAAAGGTCGGTGAGTGAGCACTCATGAGCTTTAATTGTCAAGGAAATGGGGGGCTGGCTTAAAATGCCTGGGGTAAAGGCAATAAATTTAGTCTTGCTGATATTGAGTGTGAGGAGGTTTGTATTCAACCATTTCCTGACCGTACCGAAAGCCATCTCCGCTTTACAGAAAGTTTCGCGCCAATCTTTACCGTGAATTACAAGAGCTGTGTCATCTGCATATGTTACTACTTTACAGTTAGGAGAAGACAATTGGCACAGCTCGTTCACGTAAATGAGGAAGAGTGTTGGTCCAAGAACACTTCCCTGAGGGACGCCAAAAACAACATTCTCTATTTTGCTCGTGTAGTTATCTATTTTAAATACCTGGTGGCGGTCTTTCAGGTAGCTACGGAAAATGTCGTGAGCTATACCACGAATGCCAATGCTTTCCAGCTTGGACAGCAATTTGGGGACAGAGACGGTGTCGAAAGCTTTGGACAAGTCTAGAAAGATACCAATAGATTTTTCTTTATTGTTCAGGTGACTAATTATTATGTCTGTGAGTTCCTGAACTGCGTCGTCTGTTGATTTTCCGATTCTAAAGCCAAATTGGTTGGAAGCTAAAATATTGTTTTTAGTAAGAAAATTCACAAGTCGAACATTCAGCACCTTTTCAAAAATTTTGGACAATGTTGTAAGTACAGATATAGGTCTATAGTTGGAGACACTGTCCCTGTCCCCAGTTTTGAATATTGGGTGAACTATAGCCGTTTTAAAAGCACTCGGAAATATACCTAAAGATAGGCACAGGTTAAAAATGTGGACAAGAGCTGGTATGATAGAGTGCCTAGTAGCCTTAATAACGGACGCCGAAATGCCATCACAACCCACAGCACACTTGTCCTTTAGGTTTAGGATGATTTGGTCGATTTCTTCTTCATCCACGTCATACATAACCATGGATCCCGAAGGAGATGGCATGCCAGAGCTCAGTACTGCAGATTCTGTTTGAATATCTGATCTTGCTGAGGGTGAAATATGTTGGCGAGACAAGAAAGTCAAATGTCCCTATTGACGCTTGTCACTTAGGCTGTTTTATTCCTGTGATGCTTTCATTACTTATTAATCAATATTTTTCCCTCAAACGTCACATAAAATACAATGCGTAAATCAGATAAGCCAAACACGACTACAAAGTCCGTTTCACGACACTGTTAAAGACAAAGTGATTTTTGTTCTTTTAAAAATAAGGTGTTTTTTTTGGGGTTCTGCGACTAACAATATTACTGTGATCTTTATACTCGTTAAAATAAGGTTGCTGTCAGGGGGAAAATAACTGTGAACAAACTATAAACAACACCGTTATTTGAAAATGCAAATAGTCAAAGTAAAAATAACAAAATGTCAAAATAAAGATAAAGAGAAAATAATTTCTTACTTAAATTTTGTAAATCTGGTTCACAAACCAATAGTGATAATTTTAACTAAATAAACAGTAAACACAACAAAGCGGTTCAGAGGACGCAATAGCGGCTATACGCATGTATGATAATGCTTTTACCAAACGGAAAAGCGAAGAAAGAAGCCCTTGTGAGCGCGACATAATCCGATGCTATGGTTGTTATTCAGGCCGTTCCATGTATGTGGTACACACCAATAAATAAATGCGGTAGATATGTCGATTATTTGGATAACCTGCTACTGGATACTACGAGGTCAAAAAATGGAGGTTATAACTTTTATTTAAATCCCAATAGATAAACTTTGGTTTTCTAGGAAAGTGTATCCGTCATTATTATGACGGCCATCATGAATATCTTTCTTGTTCACCAGTATTTAATGTGTCAAAACGAATAGCCATCATTGTGTGATCATTGACTGCTTTCTAAGGAAATCAAGGCTTAACCCTTTTCTGGAGTGATTAAAAGATTGCACGTCTGAAGTAGAATACAAAAACGATGAAAAAGATGTTGGTAGAAATAGTACATCTATTTCTTGTATCTATAATAGTAGGTACATCTGTCTCCTTATATAAAGAAGAGCCGGCAAGAATTGCACGAAGACACTAATACGAAGATTTGAATATTATTTTGATCAACATAATTGCGAAGACACAACAATTAGATCAATGTTTGTATCTATTGCATTGCATAATTTAATAGTCAAAATTCTTATTTATAAACGTTGGTTTTAATTAAGGCATGAGTAATGTCTGCTTAAACATTAGTTTTTTTGACATTTAAATGTCTCGATAACTTAAGCAAAATTTATATTTATGGGACGACTGTTGTGCAGCTACTTGATTTGTTCTGCAGTTATACAGCCTCATTAAAAAAAAAAATAACCCTTTGCTGCCTTCTCCCACGACTTCGTACGCGTTAAATATTGGCTTCCGTTCCGACGCGTCTTATCCCACTGCCCGCCCGCGCTATCACTTCGTTTTTTTCTCTTGTCTGCTAAGGGTTGTAGTGTGATGTGAAATAGTGTATAACCTTCTTCAGAAATTGAGCTATCAAATACAAAAAGAATTTTGCAAATCCGACTTGCATTTCAAGAGTTTACCTTCTATCTATACTAATATTGTAAAGCTGAAGAGTTTGTTTGTTTGAACGCGTTAATCTCAAGAATTACTGGGCCGAATTTAAAAATATTTTTGTGTTGGGTAGCCTATTTATTGAGAAAGGCTATTGGCTATATAACATCAAGCTACGATCAAAAAGAGCGGAGCAACAATGAAAAATGGACGAAAAATGGCAGGTAATTCGATGCGACGGGACGGGAACAAAACTTTGACGCAGACGAAATCACGGGCAGAAACTAGTGTTATATAAACAAACAAATTTCACCTTACCGTTTCCCTATCATATCTTTCTTTGATATAATCTAGCTCTTTCAACACCTATGGATGCCTACGATAAACTAGCACAGACTACACAGTTGTTTAGTTCGACAGATGTTCTTGTTTATTGATAATACGCTTCCCTGAGCAAACATGTATTATGTAAGAAAGTGATGTGTTTTCTATATGAAACACTGCACTGTGATGTAAGGCGACAAGTTTGCCTACTAAGTTGCTAACATAACTTATTGGAGATAAATCTGTTTTATGGTATCGTCTGCTAAATCCAGTAGTTACATGTTTCTTGATAGTTTCATAAATAGGTACTTAGTTATTTAACTGGTTGCTAAATTGTTTATACTGTATTGAGGGACTCTACATGAGTGTGCAGTGAAAAAGGGAATGAAAAACAGCCAAGAGATTTAGTGTGTTATATGAAGTTATTTGATGAAGATTGGCACAAACAACGAGAATGCCCAGCAGTCTGTGGTCGATGATGGTGAAAATTCAAGGATTATTTGTGACTTGATCAAAGGCCCAAAGTCATAGGTACAAATTAAACGTAATCGGAAGACATATAGTGATTTACAGCGTTACAAGTCCAATCTACTTAATATTTTTTAATCGCACATCTGTACTCGACTCGCACCATATTTTACCATTTGAAATAACTATTGTCTCCTCCCAGAAATAACTATAATATCAAAACTGCTATTTCTAAGTGTCGCCAAAGTAAAATACTTATTACATTCAGTTGCCATAATGAAAATACATTTAAAAGCTGTTATAATATAAGTAATTTTTACTTTGACAGTGTTGCCATAGTGAATATTGTAAGTCGGTTTAAAACAGTACATTTTTTTTAAGGAAATTAAATATATCAGGATATTACTCAGGTCAACCTCTAAATAAACGCTCACAGATCCGTAGAATATCAAAAGAAACCATTTGAGGTCAGAATCAACATTCAAATAGCATTAAATCGTTATAACAACCACAACATAGCAACCATAGGGTGTAATAAATTGTATTAAGTGCAAGACGCGACCAAATAGAAGCAATAACATTTTAAAACTTGAGACAAACATCCTTACAGCTTCTGTATAATGTTGGGTTAAGGAAGCGACTTGGTACTAGCTGGGGCGGAAGCGTTCGCGGGCTGTACATTGCAATGACAACAGTGTTAAACAAGGATGTATAACCATCTTAGTCGGCTATTATTTCACAAAATATGATATGCTAGCTTAGATTTGCTACTTTATTCCAGTATGCAGGGTTCCTGTACGAAAAAACTGTTCATTTTATTACGAATAGTTAAATTTAATACACCTTCGGCATTTTGATAAGTAATTTATGTTTTGCTAGCTGTTGTTGGAGAAAATTGTGTTTTTAAAGTAATTTAGAAAAAGTAAAATAAATTGTTGGTTGCTCTATTTTAAAACTATGGAAAGACTTGAATCTCACGTATTCTAAAAACCGGCCAAGTGCGAGTCGGACTCGCGCACCGAAGGTTCCGTACAAACCTTCAGGTATACACGGTTTATGCATAAGTTTTATGTTTAAGAAATTAAATGTTTTTTGTTTTTTAATTTTTATATTTGAGTTGACTGAATGAAAGGTAAATTGTGGTTAACGATTTATGACGTATTAAAAAAAAACTACTTACTAGATCTCGTTCAAACCAATTTTCGGTGGAAGTTTACATGATAATGTACATCATATATTTTTTTAGTTTTATCATTCCTTTATTTTAGAAGTTACAGGGGGGGGGGGGCACATTTTACCACTTTGGAAGTGTCTAGAAGTCTTGTCTCGTGTCTTGAAGACCTATCCATAGATACCCCACACGTATGGGTTTGATGATTATTTTTTTTTTGAGTTTCAGTTCTTTGTATGGGAAACCCCAAATATTATTGTTTTTTTTATTTTATTTTTGTGTGAAAATCTTAATGCGGTTCACAGAATACATCTATTTACCAAGTTTCAATAGCATAGCTCTTATAAAGTGGCTGTGACATACTCGGACAGACAGACAGACAGACAGACATGACGAATCTATAAGGGTTCCGTTTTTTGCCATTTAGCAACGAAACCCTAAAAATGATACCCAACCTTCGTAATACTGAGGTATTTCATGAAAAATTCAAATCAAATCAAAATATGTTTATTTCGCATAAACCTACAAGGGCGGTTATGAAACGTTAGAAGCTAGGTTCACGTTTCCAAATTGTAAATTCCTATATAGAAGAGCAGGCAAGAAACTTCACAAATTCATTCAATGCGAGAAGTAACTTAAAGGATTGTATAGATGCATTTGGTTACATATTATAATTCTGTAAAACCATATTTAATACGATCTCAAATCTTATTTATTTAAATCAATATATTATATAGGTTATATACACTGACCTGCAAATTATAAAAAAACCAAAAAAAAAAAAATCGCGGGTTAACCCGGCGCTTCGCCTTTAAGTAATAATAACAAGTTGAATATGCTACCAACAATGTTTAGAGTTTCATGGATTTATAGTTTAGTACATAATTAGTAAGTGGCAAATTATTAATGTCCTGTTAGTAGCAATTTGTAGTGCGTAGCGCTGAGGTCACAGGGTAAACGATTACACAAGAACTATGAGAAAACAACATTTATTAAAACACGACATTTTGTACCTTTACGCGCTCTGTGCAGTTTCTCAACAAGGCAACTATTCTGTAAATAATTTTTGCATTTTCAATGATAAGGTTACTTAGAAAAGTTAAAAAACATGATTTATTTGACTCGCCCTGACCGACGCCTTGACAACTCAAAAGTTCCTGTTGGCTTATTTTAAACTAGTAATTCGCCCGCAACTCCGTTTGCGATTAATTTATAACTCATGTTACTCCGGAATAATGTAGCTTATTGATAGAAGATTTATCCATTACAAACAATCAAATCAAATCTTTCCTCTTTATAATATTAGTGTAGAAGTAGATGAATATGCTTTGAGTTTGCCATATTTGAAATCGCCAACATCTCATTTTGTTTTGATTCTACATCAAATCTGAAACATTCGAGAGTGTGGAACTGCATTCAATCATGAACATAAATTTGTTTCACGCCAACAAAAATACCAAATTACACTTAACTTTTTGCAGACCACACTTGACATTTCATTACAAAGTGTAATTTTTCAGCTTCGTTGACAGTTCTTGGATTCAAAAGCATCTAAAACGTTACTTGTAACAGATGTCGAGTGTCTGACCATAATTCAAGTTGCTCCTGTATTTTTATGAAGCCGCAGTCTCAATGTTGACAGTCGACGTCTCAGGGCGGTAGTTGGCAACGTTTCAATTGCATTTTTGTAAACACAAGAGAAATGGCAATGTTTACAACCGATGACAATGGAAGAGGAACGGTTTTAGTTGCTCTTTTTGTGGGAAACTCAAGCTTTTTGAAGCGTAAATTTGTTATATATGTTAAGAAAATTATTGAGTCCGTTTGCTGTCTGAAATCAGCGCTTTTATAATTATTGCACTTACTTACTCTTGGCATTTATAACATAGGTAAGGATTGAATTGAGATTCGTGATATATTTTCTTTAATTCGAATATTTTGACGTTTTAAGCAAAATTTGCTTGTATAATGTGACTCGCATTTTGGAAATCAATTTAGCGGAACTTTTCTTGCCCAAAAAAAATAGTTTTTTTCCGCCCAACTAATTTTAACAAATAGGGGTAAATACTAGTATTTTCTTCCAATAGAGTGGGTTCCAATAAATCTGTCCGTAACAGCCCCCGGAATAGGCCCTCGGTTACGGCGCAGGGCATTACCCCTAGGGCTTGAGAGCAATTATTATAAAATTTGACAAGTCAGCCGGCCATTATGCATTTAAGCGGAGGGTTCTTCGGATTTAACTGTGGGAAAAGGCAGAGGAGATTTAGGGTTGAACATTCTTGGGAAAAAAGATTCATGTACGCTGTAAACTTTTCAGCGATTACAGTTAGTATCATTTTAAATGTTCTTTCGTCAATATGCTAAAGACTAAGTTTAACTAAAATGGTGACTTTGACTACGTCTACCATGACAAAACTTAACATATTTATCTTATCTTCTATCTTACTAATATTATAAATGTGAAAGTTTGAAGATGGATGAATGTTTGTTGCTCATCGACGCAAAAACTACAGAACGTATTTGGTTGAAATTGAAATGATTGAAACACACTTAGTTTATAACCTGAATTAACACATAGGTACCGAACTTTTTATCCCGATAGCATCTTCTCGTGGGATAGTTTCCAATGTCTAGTGGTTGCGCCGTTTAAAATAAAATAATAGGTAATGGTACCGATTTCCTTGTTCACAAACTAAACTAAATTTAAGTTCAGTGCATCTTTTTCTTTGTATTTCATTAAGAAGAGGACAAAAGATAAATTTTAGTTCAGTCCTGTCAAATTAATCAGCGCCTGTCATTACTCCATACAAGTTTAGACGTGATTAAAAACTTGCCTACTAAAATTACGTCAATTTACGTCAAGCGCCGATTAATTTGACAGGACTAAACTAAAATTTATCTTCTGTCCTTTCCTTAATGAAATAGAAAGAAAAAGATGCACTGAACTTAAATTTAGTTTAGTTTGTGAATAAGGGAATCGGCACCAATATGGGATGTTACACATAATACAATAAAATAATGATATAACTGGCAATGCAATTCATCAACTGTTGCACTAACCACGAGTCATTTTGAACCGTTACCGGTGATAATAAGCCTGGTTTATAATACTGACGAGATACGTAAATACTGTTAAATATACGTCATTATTTTTAGTGTGACACGTTTGGCAAAAATCCAACGAATGACTCAGGAATCTGGTTGGCATATGTGTGGTCCTGAGTTTGAACTCATTGCACTTTTTACGTGAACACCGTCCTATATTTTGACTGGCCTGTTAGTCTAGTGGTTAGTGACTCTGACTGCTAAGATTGAGGTCGGGGGTTCGATTCCCACCCAGGACAAATCTTTGTGTGATGAGCACAATCATTTGTTCTGTGTCTGGGTGTAAATTATCTATTCTATAATATGTATGTTTTTAGAAATATTTAACTATATTTATCAGTTGTCTGGTTACCATAGTACAGGCTCTGCCTAGTTTGGGATCAGATAACGGTGTGTTGGTTGTCCTAAGATATTATGTATATTATAGACATAAGTAGTTAAGCTGTGTACCATGTGGTGCCGGACGTAAAGAATAACACTACCCCATTTCTTCCCGTGGGTGTCGTAAAAGGCGACTAAGGGACTTACTAGAGAATGGGCAGCAGCGTTCTCTATGCATTTTACCACCATACTGCGATCGCCAACCCGCCTGCTAAGCGTGGCGATTATGGCAAAGCCCCCCAAATTGGGGGAGGCCTAAGTCCAGCAGTGGACGTCTTACGGCTGAAATGATGATGATGATGAAGTAGTTAAGCTTGCAAGAATATTAAATTGTGTAGTCAAACCCAACCATATTTTTAATAGTTACCAAAAAATCCTTATGGACCACAAATAGTACCTAATGGCTACAAGCAAACTTATCATAGTTTACATTTAAATTTTCTCCCAAAAATTATATTCTTTACCATATCAGTAATTTTGTTCCTAGCCAACGCTAAACATTTGAATGGGATAACTAACACATTATTTCAACTAGCTTTTGCCAGCGACTTTGCCCGCGTATTATGCATATCCTTTTGAATCACTCCATCTATTGATGAAAACCGCATTAATAATCCGGTCTGTAGTTTAAATATCTAGGCGTACAAACGCGGGAAGAGATTTTGTATTATACTATGTAAATATTGTCACTTAAAGTCTCTCTCTCCGCCTGCCAGGGTCGCGAGATCTGTTCGACAGAGTTACCATGGCCCTGGCATATGGGCAACTGAAGGAACACGGGTGGGTTTTAGTCAGTAAAAGTCTGACACGCCCTTCCGCTCCACCGTAGAGCAGGAGATGTCATTTGATGATTTCCCATCCACAATAAAAGCTCTCTCCCCGCTCTCGCTCATGGGTCGTGGCACACAACAAAGGGCGTTAATTTGACAGACTCTTGAGTGACGTCGTTAATTACTTAACGCGTGAATGTCGCTCCGCCTGACACGCTACGCTCCGGTTTACTTGTATCGCGGTCATCTATAGTTTACGTGTAGTTTACTTGCTGAAATTGAATATTATGCAAGAAAACAAATTCAAGATGAATATAGGTACATACGATGGATATAAATACAAATGTTATTGAGGATAGTCCGTTTTAAAAAAAAAAAAATTGCACTCCGGGAGTGCCGGCAGAAGTGAAAACTTGATTATTAACGTTGAGCATGTTTGATATTTTGGAATGGTTAGGGAATAATTTGTTGTTCAATTTCCATATTTTAAGCACTTTATATTCACGAATTTTACGAATACACAACAATGTGATCACTACACAGACGGTCGAGCCATCAGCTGTCACCATCCATGGATGCGCGTGGCACGCTGTAACATAGACGAACATTCGCGCAAGCGCCCTGCGCCGCCTAAACGAAACAGTAGGCCCAGGCATACATTTTCGCCGCGCCGTAGAGAGGGGATAGCTGTCTACTCTCCATCCGTCCTACGCTTTTTCGATCAGGTCACGTGTCCTGACGCGAGTTTAAGATTTTATACCCATTACAGAAAAAGTGCTCAACGCCGCTAAAGAAGTTTTCACTTCAACAATTGAATGATTAGTTTGAGCGCCATCTATAATCGAGTTGCTGTCTTAGAAAAAGTTATTTGTTACAATTATTTAATTCATAAGTAATATTTATTTTATGGCTTATGCTATATTACGATTTAATTTTTTTAGAATTAGACACACTTTTAATGACATATATTTTACTGTAAACTCTTCGTGTTTAGTAGTTTATATTAGCGTCATCTATGATTCCATAACCATACTAACCAAGGCTAGCCAAGTGATTCGTATTCGTTTTAATAGATGGCGCTTTTCCAAATTAAAACCATCCGTCCTACGCTTTTTCGATCAGGTCACGTGTCCTGACGCGAGTTTAAGATTTTATACCCATTACAGAAAAAGTGCTCAACGCCGCTAAAGAAGTTTTCACTTCAAAAAAATATCAGATACTATTTGGTTGTACGTTGATCACAATTTTTTAGCTCGTAATGTGCGTTTTTTTTTTTTGTGCAGAATAAACATTTTTTCTTTCTTCTTTCTAAAATATGATTCGTGACCGTATTAAGTTTCGAAAAATCCGCTTTTGTGACGTTAGACCTTGAATATTTTTTTCCAGGTACGGAATCGATGCGAACTTTTCAGATTTCACATACCTATAATGGCGCTCTGAACATTTCTATCAATTTTTAGCTCTATGCGATTTTTTGTATCTTCAGTACTCTTTTGGTTCAATTATACCGAACTAAATGTAAGGAGTTGCTCCTTTTATTCGCGATTACAGTGTTAGTCTCATAGTAAAAGCTGTTTATAATGAGGAGTGCAAGAACCTCTTAAGAGGTTGCTAGTTATTTCAATTACAAGTTCTAAAGAAAAGAAAGCCGTGATTTTCGATTACAAAAGTAATTTAATAGTTTCCCGTTGCTTTAAATCTATTAAATTACTAACTGATTTGAGTCAATAAGTCAAGGTCTGTATGTTATTTCTATGGCTCTTTGAAAGCCCTGTAATGGGGGGCTAACGAAGTGTCAGCGAAAGTGAACCGTGAAAAGAAGTGTATCTCTTGTAACTTCTATTATAGTGAATTTCTGCAAAGCTTGTGAAACCACATAAATAAACAGTTTATCCCAGCACTATAAACAAAGATGGCGACCGGCATGCGTGAGTGACCAGACGAAACAAAATAAGTGTGTAAGGATCGTAGCGGTGTTTTTACGTAACACACTAAAAGTAGGAATGGAACATTCATTGCGTTATTTACATTGTTGAGCAGACAAATTGCCAACCACGAGTAGCAATGGATTAGTAATCATTCAATATGATCCAGATTGTGTGAATACTAGGTATACATAATTAGGGTGTTGGTGGAATTATTCCCCATGAGAAAAAGGCGTGAGATTGTGTATTATTAGCTTTCACGGGTTGTATTATACTTATAAACCTTCGTCTTGAATCACTCTGTCTATTGCTAAAAACAGCATTAAAATCCGTTGCGTAGTTTATAAGATCTAAGCGTACAGACGCGGAAAGCGACTTAGTTAAAAATGGGACCATTCGGAAAGCACCACCTTTCAAATAAAACAAGAATCATCAAAATCGGTTCACCCAGTCAAAAGTTATGAGGTAACAAACATAAAAAAAATACAGTCGAATTAATAACCTCCTCCTTTTTTTGAAGTTGGTTAAAATGAGAGGCCTATGCTCAACAGTAGGTGAAGTCGGGTTGTGGATGATCATGATGAGTTAGTATCACCAGATACGCTTCAGGCGTTACCTGAACGATTATAAACGCTTCTCATTACATAACATCACGCCTTGGTTCTAAGAAGGGTTGGGCAGAGGTGTACCTATAGTACACTCACATTTCGCCTGTTATGTTTAAGTCCCATGTAATAGAGGGCGAGCCTATTGCCAGCAACCGGGCATGAATCCAGACTCCGGGCTGCTACTGAGAAATTCCAATTGGAAAATCCCAATAACACTTTGCCCGACCTGGGAATTGAACCCAGGACCTCATGCTGAGCAGTAGTCTTACTACCACTAGACCAACGAGGCAGTCATCGCTTCTCAGGTCCCGCAAACTTTTTTAAACACGTTATTTATTTAAAAGAATTATTACATAATACCATAATCGCCAGCAAATACTTTTACAACTTACCGTTACTTTTTCATTTCACTATGATAAAGTTACGTCTAATTTCTTTTAGCTGTATGGAGTGACCAGTGTAAATTGATCAGTCTGGCGCTGCTTGGTAAGGCAGTACTGGTCTCCGTATATGTACCTTCTCTTCACTTGTATGGTAAACATATTTAAACCAGTAATTAAGGGGTTAACTGCCCAGGGAGTCAGACATATGAGTGGTAGAGAGCAATCATCAAAAAATCCAATTTAGAGTCGAGTATATCGTTTTGAAAAGAAGGTTCACCAAAAATCCAGTGATTTTGCACTTGCTGTTGCCCACGACTTCGGCTGTGATCCAAAATGGAAAGTATCCTATGTTCTTCTCCAGGTCTTGGTCTACACATTCACCAAATTTCATTCAAATTCGTTCAGTCATTTTAGCGTGAAAGCGTAATAAACATTTTATTCTGTAAAAATTACTTAATTAACATAAAAGACATTTACAGAATTGTGAAGAAAAACGAACAAAGTCTTTCCTATTTTACAATTAATGACTTTTAACTATAATTATAGTACAAAAGTTAACATTAAAATATAGTTCCTTATTCCACCAGGTCCCAAGTTACATTGGTCATTCTCTAAGATACTGTTGCGTGCGCCATATCATTACGACGTAGCCTAGAGGCCAGCAGAGTAAAGGTTAACGATGAAAGTTCCGTTCTGTCATACGTGTAAGGTATACAAGAGTTCCGGGGAAGTTCCAAGTTCTGATGATGAATCGTCGTATCTCTAGAACAGTTTGTTAACTACGGTGTTTAACACATTGTTCTCTAATGACTTTGGTTGTTAGTGGTGTAAATGATGTTGTTGTTAAGCCTTGTCTATGTTGTGTGGTTATGTTAAGTAATTACTATAACGATAATATCAAGCCTGTAATTTCCGACGTATTAGGCAGAGGTGTACGTATGGTACAATTTAATTTCGCCAGTTATGTTTAAGACTTTAAGGCCCATGTAGCTACGTAGCGAGCCTATTGCCACCAACCGGAAACTAATCCAGACAAATAAAAATAAAATAAATAATAAATATCTTAGGACAACCAACACACCGTTATCTGATCCCAAACTAGGCAGAGCCTTTACTATGGCAACCAGACAACTGATAAATATACTTACATATGTTTAAATACATACTTAATATAGATCTCTAGGCTACTATCGACTAGGGTGCTATTGCGCCCTACTAGGGTCGCAAGATTTGTTCGAAGGAGTTACCGTGGTCCTGGCATGTAGGCAACTGAAGAAACACGGGTGGATTTTAGTCAGTAAAGACTGATACGCCCTCCCGCTTCACCCAGAGGTCACCCGGAAGAGGTCATTTGATGATTTCCCACTCACAAAAAAAGAAGTCAAATTCTTAATGGAGATAAGGTTCCCGCAGACAGGCGCAACGCTATACCGCTGCGTGAATATAATAGGATAATTTATATGAAAACTTCATAGGCCTTGATCTACAAGCGTCCCGTCGCGCCGGTCTGCGAGAGTTTTTAGAGAATTTTGAGTTATGTGACTTGACATTCTCTAACAGAGATAGATATGGAGAAAACTAGTGTTATTCCTCAATAAATACTTACATATATATTCTTCCAGACTGTATTTCTGCCATGGCACCTAATCTCAACGGAGACTAGCCATCGGCGCGGGAGATATTATAGTGCACAAGTGTGTGCGCAGACACAGGGGCACTTACTGTTTCCTCACTCTCATAGTCCGATGGGACGACAATCCGCCACGACCGGAGAGAGATCAGCCGCAGGACAACGGCTTAACGTGCTTTCCGAAGCACGGCGGTATCACACCACCAACATCCAAACTCCGGGCTATTACTAAGAAATTCTTAATGGAAAAACTCATTAACACTTTGCCCGGCTTAGGAATCGAACCGTGGACCCCACATTCAGCAGTCGCGCTTGACCACGAGACCAACGAAGCAGTTAACACGGCACGGCACGAGTCTTACATATTATAACATGATACTAAATATATCGAGACCAATTTACGAAAGCAATAAACTACAAAACAATTCCTCTATCAATAATACCATCTACAAACCCACAAATCAAAACACTGTTATCCTTTATACACAATTTTCGGGAAATTCCCAACATTACCAGTAAAATAAAATGGTTTTCGCAACGAACATCGCGTTTGCTGATATAAAACTGTATGGAGCCATCAGACTACTTAATTGAGCTATATATCGTGGTACCCCGCCCACCAGTGGGGGAGCCGACAGGAACTATAGCAGCATTATTTATGTTATAATTAAATTTGTTGAGCTTTACTACTGAGATAATTGGGATGACGCAAAAAATTAAACTTGTTTCCGTGTGATCAGATTTTTTCACTGTATCTAGAGTTATATGTTTTTCTCATAATAAAATTAGCAGGGAGGTCTGTGAATGTGAAACGTAGCATAAAATAGTCAAGTTAAGACGAAAGCGTCGATATCAGGTTATAAATATTTACTTGTAGAATTATAATCATAAATATATCTCTAAGTTCTTATTACCTTATTGAATGCCTGTTTCATGAAATCATCACTTTTGAAGCCATTTCCAACCTAAGGTACAGACGCCAGCGCATAAAGCTACTACAGTCTGTCAAATTATATATTATATTTAATAGATTTTCAACTTTATCGCTTAAGCATTAGGTTCAAAATGGATTGGGAAAATTTGACAGTTTCGGATAGCGTGATGTGCGGGCGTCTATACAATCCTCTGTTAAGCCGTACTTGTTACGGTGGCGAATCATATTTTAATCAATCAAGTTAATAAATAATCTTACAGGAAGAAGTGGAGTAAGAGTAGTGGAGAAACGGAGTAGAAATGGAATAGTATTTTTTTTTAAATATATTTCTATTGGCATCCACTCATCCACTTTACTAAAGTTTTTTTTTTTTTAAATATATTACTAATCGCATCCACTTCAAATCTTAACAATTTAATAGTACCTACTTACATAATAGTTCTATACAGGAACACGTAACTTTAAACAGCGTTGAGCGTCGTCCTTTTATCTTAAATATGTATATTGTCAGACTTTCCCGACACCTATCACCGTCAGTTTCTTATTAAACATCTGCTAGGAAAGTCAACAGTTATCAAAATATTATCAAAGTGCCCGTCGCTCTACATAGAAATGTTCCACTTAATGTTATAACAGGAGAAAATATTCATATAATGATTGTTTTAGTATCTCATTGGCACCTCGATGACAGGATAAATAAAATGTGTTGATTACTCACTATCTTGTAGACCAAATGTTCTAGTAAACTAACTTAACTATTCTATATGGTAGGTATTTTGATATAATCTACTAGAAGCAAGTTTTATCCAAAAAGATACGCACGACCAATCAAATGTATGTATTATTTCTCATTAGAAAAAGCTAACAAACGAATTTTATAATGAGCGAATAATTAGTTTACCACTTGGTACCGAAAAAACGCTATTCTTTAATCGACAGCTGAACCGATGTTTCTTAAATATTTCCGAAATCGAATCTTAAATAATAAGTTTATACTGAATCCAAAATCAAAAGTCAATTATTAATTATCTGGGAAGACGAAGTGGCGCAACAAATTTCCCAACAGATTCAATATTAAATTATTATTTAGGCTGAAAATAAGTCTGGTCATTACTGAACCGTAGTTTATTGGACTGAAAAAGAAATACGTAGGTACCAAATGATTGTGTTGCCCTTCAAAACTATAAATACCTAGACTTAATAAAACAGTACTTAACACCAACAAACACCTTATAGACCACTCACATTTACCACTAAGTTCTCCCTTAATTACTCAAGTACGGGCTAAGTAAAGTGTTCTAAGAGCGTGTAATCACGGCCCGCTCTAAGGCGTCGCGTGCCGACCCACAGTCAATCAATACGGACTAGTTTATCAGCCATCTTACTATCGACATTCACACATTTAAATGAGGATCGGACATAGTTTTTAAAAGGAAATGAAGAAAGCTAAGCTTCAATTACTTATCTTCATCTAAGGGGAAATTTAATTAGAGTTAAAAATGGGAAAATTGTGTTGATTTATGTCTATAATAATTTCAATTGATTTTACTGGCAATTATGATCTGTCAAGGAGTCGGTTTTTCAGGAATATGAAGATAGTTTCTCGTGCCAAAGCTGAGTAGGTATCTATGGAACAGAACAGGCGAGAAACTACTCCACGAACACGATTTTGAGAGTAATCAGTTTTTAGACATCTTAAACACAGATGATATAATCACAGATTTAATGTAGCTACGGAAAAGCAGACCAATTTGTATCCTCTTTCACAAGTGATAAACAAATCAGTATTCCATGCAGTGTCGGACATAAAGAATAACACTAACCCATTTCTTTCTGTGGGTGACGTTTTCAGTTTCATTGCCTTCGTTGGGCAGCAGCGTTGTCTATGCATACCAGGGCCAAGTACTTCGGTAACCCAGGTACCCTACGTGAGATAGTCAGCAACATCAAGGCATTGCTGGCCTTTCTGGACGAACTGGGGTGGATCGAATAACCAATTTCCCACCTGTGCGCAAAATACGCGCTCAGACGTGGAGTTGCGGATACCAGCCCGTTCTACCTATTACCTATTACCATCATACTGCGGTCGCCAACCCGCCTGTTAAGCGTGGCGATTATTTCAAGTCCCACAAATTGGGGGTTGCCTATGTGCAACATGATGATGATGAAATAGATTACTTTGTTTCCAGCATTTTAATTTCATTAAATACACTATTGCTACAGCTTTTAAGTAGATACGTGGACGGGTTACAACGTTAAACACTTGAAATGGTTCTCACAAATATGATAAATTAATGCAAATACACTCACAAGATTATGTCTTCAAGACAGCCTACATTTTAAATTATATCAGTCAGTTTCAAATGATGCAACAATTACATACTCCACTTTACGCAATGTCTCTTACGTCCTGACTATTCAGATGGCGTCTTTGTAACAAATACATCATCTTACACAGTCTTTTAGAATTAATTAGTGTTTAGGGTTCCGGGTGACATTGTTGCCATCGTGGGCAAAAACTGGATGAGGCTGGCATAAATAAATAAAATAAATAAATATCTTAGGACAACCAACACACCGTTACCTGATCCCAAACTAGGCAGAGCCTGTACTATGGTAACCAGACAACTGATAAATATACTTATATATTTCTAAATATATACATATTATAGATAAATTACACCCAGACACAGAACAAATGATTGTGCTCATCACACAAAGATTTGTCCTGGGTGGGAATCGAACCCACGACCTCAGTCGGAGCAAGGAGCAAGAATTGGCACAAGTAGAGAGAGGGTTATGTCCAGCAGCAGGTGGAGTTGGGCTATGGATGATGATGATACGGTTTCGCAATACCTACCCTGTCTACCATCATCAGCACTAACTATTACTAAGATTCCGCTGTTCGTCCGTCTATCATAGAGCTACTCGTATTTCTTTTGAACCGAAATAGGTAGTCACTTGAAATTTTCACAGAGTGTATGTCATAAGGGTAGTAGAAACAAAAACCGACCAAGTGCGAGTCGGACTCGCGCACCGAGGGATCCGTACAAACCTGTAGTTATTCACGGTTTATGCATAAGGTAAGGTGTTTATGAAATTAAATGTTTTTTTTTAAATATTTTTATATTTGAGTTTATTGAATGAAAGGTAAATTGCGGTTTACGATTTATGACGTATTAAAAAAAACTGCTTACTACATCTCGTTCAAACCAATTTTCGGTGGAAGTTTACATGGTAATGTATATCATATTTTTTTTTTTAGTTTTATCATTCTCTTATTTTAGAAGTTACAGGGGGGGGGGGGGGGCACACACATTTTACCACTTTGGAAGTGTCTCTGGCGCAAACCATTCAGTTTAGAAAAAAATGATATTAGAAACTTCAATATCATTTTTGAAGACCTATCCATAGATACTCCACACGTATAGGTTTGACGAAAATTTTTTTTTTGAGTTGCAGTTCTAAGTATGGGGAACCCCAAAATTTATTGTTTTTTTTTTCTATTTCTGTGTAAAATTCTTAATGCAGTTCACATAATACATCTACTTACCAAGTTTCAACAGCATAGCTCTTATAGTTTCGGAAAAAGTGGCTGTGACATACGGACGGACAGACAGACATGACGAATCTATAAGGGTTCCGTTTTTTGCCATTTGGCAACGGAACCCTAAAAATCAAAAATTAAAAGTGGTTCCCATTTAACAAACGTGTTGAAGAAATATGTTATACTTAAATATTGTACCCATCAGACAGACCAGCACAAGAAAAAGAAAGGACTATGTGGATAAGGGAGAGGGAAATCTTTGCCATGCACTGGGACAATACGGGCTATTTAGATTATATTCGATTAGAAATGTTGTACGGTGATACGGAACCCTTCGTCTGCGAGTCCGATTCGCAACTTGGCCGCTTTTTAGAATGAATTAAGTTTATCCACGGCGGTAAAGATACGACATTTTACTCTGTATTCCGATCTTACCTATAATTAAGTTTGTTCGCGTAATGTTACACTGATTGAAGTAGTGAACAGATGTCTAATTAATATGCAAGGATTGTTCTCCTGTTTTCTGTAATAGGTTACATGTTTTCTTGTTTTGCGAAATTGGACGTGATTGTTTTGAGGGGCTGACGTAAGTAGAGGAAGATTGTATAAAAGATCTATAAAGTTGTTCACGCTAACCACGTTTTCTAGTTCATGTAATCTTTACAATCTTTCCAATTTATTGCCTCATCTGCAATAGATTTAATGACTTATAATAAGTAAACTTATTTAAGAGACTTTCAGTGGCCGACTTGGATATTTAAATAAATAAATAAATATCTTAGGACAACCAACACACCGTTATCTGGTCCCAAACTAGGCAAAGCCTGTACTATGGTAACCAGACAACTGATAAATATACTTATATATTTCTAACTACATGCATATTATAGATAAATTACACTCAGACTCAGAACAAATTATTGAGCTCATCACACAAATATTTGTCCTGGGTGGGAATCGAGCCTACGACCTCAGTCTTTGCAGTCAGGGTCACTAACCACTAGACTAACAAGCCAGTCGATTTCTAAAAAGACTTTGACACAAGTAATGATTTAATTATTATTTAAATTCTGTAAACACTTACGTGTTACAGTCATAAATCATATTTTTATCGACCTAAAAACCTGTCAATCACCGTCAAATCGCAGATATTTAAAAAAAAAATGCATTTCGCGGGCTACTATTAACACAATGTTGTTTCACTCTCATCATTTCAGCCGAAAGATGTCCACTGCTGGACACACGTCTCCCCCAATTTGGGGGATTTTCCATAATCGCCTTGCTTGGCAGGCGCGTTTGCGATCGCAGTATAGTAGTAAAATGCATAGAGAGCGCTGCTGGCGATGCTCTAATAAGTCCTTTAGTCGCCTCTTACGACACCTATGGGTAGAAATGGGATGGTGTCATTCTTCACTTATTTCACTCCACCGACTGTTAAAACTAATAAAAGGAAATAGGTAACAAACTGAGCCCTAACCGAGCCTAGCGCGTAGTATTCCACGCGCGCCTCAAAGAGATGTCAGCAATATTGAAAGGGTCCGCTAGAACTGACGCCTGCCAGGGTAGCGAGATATGTTTGATAGAGATACCGTGACCCTGGCACATGGGCAACTGAAGGAACACGGGTGGGTTTTAGTTAGTAAAAGTCTTTCCGCTCCACCCTAGAACGGGAGACGTCATTTGATGATTTCCCAACCACAAAAAAAAGCCCTAATTCAAAATAATGACCCATAAACTAAGACATTACTGTGTAGAAAAAGACAACTAATGACTAATTAGTTCAGAAGATAAAACAAAGCGTCCACATTCATCTTTATGACAGAGAATGTCGTCGTAAGGTAATGGGTCATTACGACCCTCTGACCCCGATGGGTAACGGGGTCAAGGCTTGAACTGACCCCTATTCAGTATTTAATGATACGGTTTTATAGAAGCTCTAGGTAACTAGGTCTATTGTTTTTCTGCTGAGCTGTTATTAATTTCTAAAACCCCAATTAATTAAGGCAGCTTTCATTGTTTATAACCGACATCAAAATTAAACCCATCATCATCATTATCATCTGCCGGCTTTTTCCCAACTATGTGAAGGTCAGCTTCCAGTCTAGCCGGATGCAACTGAATACCAAGTTTTTTTTACATTATAATTTAACCAGGTCAGTTTTAAACAGTAAAGTTATCAACATACTATCTTTTGCTCGCAACTTCGTCCGCGTCAAATCTTTGCTCCCCTGACCCTTCCCGTCGCTTCGAATTGCCTGCTAGTTTTTGACCATTTTTCGTTGCTGCTCCGCTCCTTTTAATTGTAGCGTAGCCTATAACCTTCCTCAATAAATAGGCTACTCAACACAAAAAGATTTTTTCAATTCGGACCAGTAGTTCCTGAGATTAGCGCGTTCAACCAAACAAACAAACTTTTCAGCTTTATAATATTAGTATATAGATAACTAGCTTTTGCCAGCGGCTTCGCCTGCATCGAGGTCGGAATTGTCCCGCGGGAACGTACTACCGGGATAAAAAATCCTATGTGTTAATCCACGTTATAAACTATCTGTATGCCAAATTTCATCCAAATCCGTTCAGTAGTAATTGCGTGAAAGAGTAGGTAACAAACATCCGTACATCCATACATACAAACTTTCGCGTTTATAATATTAGTAGGATAGGATAGGACTTTCAACACACATGATACAGGCCTCTTCTCAGTGAGATGCTGTGGGCCGTAATCCACCACGCGGGCCACAGGGTAGATGTCACATGTCTTCGAATTTTTTGGTTCTAAGACATGCCGGTTTCCTCACGCTGTTTTCCTTCAACGTTTTTAGAGCAGTGGTGATTAAATGAAATACACAAAGTAATATAGACCTGGGTTCGAATTCACAACCTATGTAAACTCGTAAGTCAGGGCCGAATCTAATTAAAATTTATCACTGAATGTGAAATCCGTTATCTATCTCAGTATTCAAGGTAAAGACTTTGAATAATACCTAATCTGGGTAACCATTTCATTAATAGGCACAACACGGAAACACTGATAACTTTTTGCTGTCAAAAATTTGTCCGGAAACATCTCGAAATTATAGATTTTATTCTACTTTTCCGGCTATAACGAAGCTTCCTTACGACTGAAATAATTCTTCTACAAAGGTCGTTGTTAATGAGTTCCTCCGAGTCACAATGACAACAACATTAATACTTAATGCTATGAAATCCACAGAATAGATACATATAGTAGTTTCATTATCACACAGTCTTACATCTTGCATTTAAAAAGCAAGCAAGCGCAGTTACGGCACGCAGAAAATGTCTCTACTCGTTTATTTTAGGTTCTTTTTCTTGTATGTGATACCCGAACGTACAGCATGCGTAGCATGACCACCGTAGAAAGGGGTTTTGTCGACGGAAGAAAAGACAAAATTACAGATTGTAGAAAGATTAAAGACAGAATTAAAGATTGTAGAAAGATTTGTACCGTTTTATGCTAGCGTAGCACGACAGTTCTATCTCTATTCTACCAAAAATAGACAAAGTTCTTTCTATGGTGGTCATGCTACGTGTGCAGGTTGGTGAAGTTCAGGTGTTATTAGAGTAATTTAGAGACCTTGTCCACTTACGGCTTTATAGTCCGTAATAAATAAATTTTCTTTCTTAATAAAGGGACCTAATAAATGCCTTCTGTTCAAGAACGTTTTTGTTTCCGAGTTACCCTTGAATTGTTTGACATGTTGTCATGCTGACAATTCTATCTCTATTCTACCAAGAATAGACAAAGTTCTTTCTATGGTTGTCATGCTACGCGTGCTGGAGTACAGTTCCGTGCATTGTAACCGAGTCAAACTTCTGCTCATTTAATTTTATAAGAATACGCACTGCAATAAAAACTTGTTACATTATCCACCATTTTTCTCCGACACGCAACGAGATAAGATCAATTTAATGCTCAGAGTTCGTATTGAAGTTTTATATTTATTAATGCAGTTTATAAAGTGGCTTCATTACTGAACAATTCGAAATAAAAATATAATGTTTTTTGATGTATAGTATCGAATGAATTATTTAAAGGATTGTTCGTTCCTGTTTCTCTGTTCATGAATTGTATTTTATTTTGGGATATAAAAAATGCCGTTGTTTAAAGGAATTTATTTCATTCATTCATCCGTTTCAAAATAAATGGTGAAAATATTAAATTGACCTACACAACCATTGACCCTGTTTTCATTCAACTTTGGTAAAATAAGTATGTTAATAAGATAAACAGTCAAACATAATTCAAGGATATCTCGGAAACAAAAACGTTCTTGAACAAAAGGCATTTATTAGGTCCCCTTATTAAGAAAGAAAATTTATTTATTACGGACTATAAAGCCGTAAGTGGACAAGGTCTCTAAATTACTCTAATAACACCTGAACTTCACCAACCTGCACACGTAGCATGACCACCATAGAAAGAACTTTGTCTATTTTTGGTAGAATAGAGATAGAACTGTCATGCTACGCCAGCATAGAACGGTACAAATCTTTCTACAATCTTTAATTCTGTCTTTAATCTTTCTACATTCTGTAATTTTGTCTATTCTTCCGTCGACAAAACTCCTTTCTACGGTGGTCATGCTACGCATGCTGTAGTGGGTCCGCGTGGTGGATTAAGGCTCACCCCCTTCTCACAGAGAAAAGGCCTGTGTCCCAACAATGGGAACATTATAGGCTGAATAAGCTACACTTAATTATTTGAACTTCGAATACATTTTCACCTAACAACACGCATTACATATTCGTCCACTAAAATCATACCAGCGCGCCGCACATTTAATGATGTCACAGTTTGCCCGATTGTGTGCAATTATGTAAACTGTGCAATTTATGCACAGTGTGCATTATTCGTGCGATTTTCCCGTGGTGCGTCGTGACTCAGGCTTTCTATCACAGGGCAGATTATGGTTTAAACTTTAACATTATGTAGGTAATTTTAAAGTTTCAATTTCGTTACGTAAAAATAGTGTCAGCGTGTCCGACGTAATATGTTTTTAGATTAACATTTTCGCTGTTAATTGGGATAGGTTTTCTCAGGGAAGTGTTGCGTGGAAAATGTTAGAATTAAATTACAGTTTGTGCTTAAAGTATGTATGCATACGTAATGCGGATAGTGTTAGCTTGGACGTTAATTTACTGGTGTAAAGTCACACAGTAAAACGAATGTAGGTCGTTTTGCTAGTTGAGATAACGTTGGGAAAAAGCAAGGAAGTAACATGGCAGAATGGAAAAGAATCACTTCCAACAATTGTATAAAACTGTACAGAAGCTGTCATTAGACATAGTACAAAAATAGGATACTGTACATTTAGTTCCAATTTAAACATAACTTCCTTTATATATCTCATCTAAGCACCGAGACGAGTAGGTTAGTCAAAAGTACCAGAAAAAAGAAAACTTCAAGATAACAAACGCCTAACATTGATGCCAAACTTTGATCTATCTGCCAACCCTAACCCCCTTTTACAGAAAATGGTTTCATCAGGTTTGAACCACCAAGCCAGTATTTTAATTCAGAAGCCAGTATTTTATAGAAATGTAATTCTTTTTATAAAACTGACCACTTATTCCGGTGCCGAGTTGTCATTTTTGTATTAAGAACTTTACCCAAATCGAAATAAAGTTGGGAATGTAAAAACTGGCGCAGAGCTTTGGGCTAGAAATAACGTGAAATCGCATTTTTTTATAAGACGGGTTTAGTAAGTATTTTCGAATAGCCTACACATATGTATAAAGACATTATATAGACACTATAAACATACAGTCAACCACCCATAAGTTCATATTTGAATCTCTACAGATATTTTTTCCAATCACGACTTTTAAAACAGCTCACCTACAGGTCTATAACCGATTGTACACACGGCTACATGTCAAGCTATAGATTTCCAGTATTAACTGATCTCACATTGTATGGGATTTCCGTATAAAGAGAGGTCAGATTAAACTGGCAATAGCTTGATATGTAGCCGTGTGTACACTCAATTAGATTGATCAAGCCATTCAGTTCGGCTTGTTCATGAATATCTGATGCCATTCATCAACTTCAGGCCATACTGTTGAACTGACAGGCATAGACAGGTGACGTAACTAGTTTAAAATCTCTTTTAAACGTGTGTCATGGCCAACGGTGCTTGTTGAACGTGTGCTTTAAGTGTGAAGTAAATTATTTAGATTTTTTTCTATGCATTGATACATATATCAGTTGATATTATATGGAGTAACATGGGCGTTTTGTCCCGGTAGCACGTTCACGGGGGTTTATTTCCGACGTCCACTCAACCGAAGCCGGGGGCTGCACCCTCAGCTGCCAATGGCAAGCATAGGTTGCCGACGGACGTTACCCTTCCTCCTGGTCTAAACCTGTATGCGATGGGATCGCCTTTTAGAAAGCGTATTGTGGAACTCAAACGGAGTTGGGCTGGACAAATGGCAAGGCGCAGTGATGACAGGTGAAGTAAGGCTGTGTCAGAGTCGCGTCCAAGGACTAGAATATCAAATCAAATCAAAAGTCATTTATTCAAACTAGGCTGAGAGTCAGCACTTTTTGAACGTCAAAGTTACAGAAGACAGTCCCCCCAAAACGCCCGCCCTTCGACACTTCCTAGTGCTTTAGCTGGGAAGAAGTAGCGGAACAAACTCCCCAGCAGCACAGCTGTCTGTTAAGTTAGAAGAACTTGATTCTATACAATATCGTGTAAGTTATTAATATTATAAAACAAAACATATTATTCGCCATATGTCAGCTAGCACCCGCCAATATACCAACAAAACATTGAAAACTAAACTCAAGCTGAAATAAATAATAAAACAAAATCGTAAACACAACTTAAAACCTTAATAAAGCCATCAGGGATAAAGGGCGTGCCCGCTTACATATACAACGATGCAAATAATACATATACACAATAAATGAAATTAAAAGAAAATAAAAATAAATTAACAAAAGCAGTTAAATGAAAATTAAAAAAAAAACAATTATATGAACTACCCATATAAAATATCAGATGTCGGTCGTCTGGCGGCAAGATGGGCCGGATGACACTGTTGCTATCGCGAGAAATCCTGAATGAGGCTGACCTTGTCTCAAGAAATGGTAGACCTATGATCAGCTGTGCGTAAAGTGGGGCTGTGGATGATGCAATGTGGTTGACGATGGTGCTGACTGAATGGATTTGAATGGTCAATTTTACTTTTACTGTAAACTATCTTCTCTTCTCTAATGTACCGTGTGGTGCCGGACGTAAAGAATAGCACCACCCCATTTCTTCCTGTGGGTGTCGTAAAAGGCGACTAAGGGACTTACTAGAGAATGGGCAGCTGCGTTCTCTATGCATTTTACCACCATACTGCGCTCGCCAACCCGCCTGCCAAGCATGGCGATTATGACAAAGCCCCCCAAATTGGGGGAGGCCTAAGTCCAGCAGTGGACGTCTTACGGCTGAAATGATGATGATGATGATGATCTTTTCTTAGATGTAGAGAAGTGATACTATCGTATGTGACCTCTTAAAGTTGGGCACTAACCTAACCTAACAGTAGTCGTAGATATACAGTGTACACATAAAGAATTCTTGATATATTATGTAAATGTATTACTGTAACCGGATTCACGGCCCATAACGGGCATACGTTTAGCTGTTTTTGTTATTTATTGGCTTTAGTTTTAAATCTAGGCTGCAAGAACAACACCTTCTTACTTAATTGTTTTTATTAAAATTTTGCATTTACAATGAATTAATAGTATTGAAACCGGTGATGCGTGGATCCTCTATTAAAGCGATATTTAAGGAAACTAGAATAATATTATAAGTACGGCACTTTATCAACTTAGATGAAACATCTTCACTGCTGGACAAAGGCCCCCCCTCAAGCAACACCACAGCGAGCATTCTTGTGCTTCTCACGTCTTGTCTTTTCCTACGATCTTCACAAGGAAATTAGTCTAATTTGGCGTGCCCAAGCAATGTTATCATGTCATATACCACTACTATAAAGTGCAAACAAAATTTCCGACTTCCAAAAATACAAAAACCAATAAAAATAACTTTAATTTCGGAAGCCTTTGTCTCTCGTTTTGTATTTTCCTTTTTTTTGCCACCGATTTCCGAAGTCGCAGTAATTTCTATTTATAGTGTTTTTATTGGAAGTCTCGAGTTGTTATTTTGTAACCATAGTTACGAGGGATGAGATGACCCTTAAGCATTATAATAATCCACAATTTAACTGAGGACTACTTTACATTTATATTAAAAATCCCCGTTTTATATGTAGGTGCGGTGCATTCTCCACCTGCTTACAAGTTCACCGCCCACAACACTTTTACCGAAAACTTCTGCAAAATTTTAATCGAAAATACCGCAAGACAGGTATAAAGGTGCTCTTCCACTGCTTTGTATACCGTAACGATATGTAGAAAGGCTCGTCCTTGAGTACCTGCAGCGGTAGGTCAATGACCGTGTGTGCCGGAGCAAGATGGCGAACATTATCAATTTTTGGCGAACTTCACGGGTTAATTTTTCCGGGTGAGTTACGTTAGTTAAGTGGCTGTTCTGTTATTATTTAACTGTAGTTTTGTAAGTATATGTGTATGATAGGTTAAGTGAAGTGTGGCTGACTAAGGGGAAAGTCATACAGGTAGCAGGAGTCGATTATATACTTCCGATTGCCGTATGACTTCCACAGCACTCATGTGTGAATGTAGTGTTTAAGATTTCTTTTACCTTTTTTTAAGTACGAATAACTTCCATACCTATTGCGGATTTTGCTGCATTAAAGGTAGTCAGGATTAATGTCTACAATTATCAAAACTCGAAAAACCCGAATGCGTAAAAAGTAAACTTTAAAAAAGATTCAAATTAGAAAAAATAATTTTAAGTGACCACGAAATACAGGTGTTTTTATTGTTAAATTTTAAATGATAGTGGCTGTGTTTTTAAAGGCCACTTTTCACACAGTCGAGCTTTTTGTTCTCGTTATTTCTTTTTTCGTAATTATTGTTTTTCATATTAATAAGACCTATCAATTATCATCATCATCATCATCATTTCAGCCGTAAGACGTCCACTGCTGGACTTAGGCCTCCCCCAATTTGGGGGATCTATTATACGATTATATATTTATTTATTTATTTTACCGCTATAAGTTTTGGGAATTAAGGTAAGAATGACTGCTATCCAAATTAAAATCGCTATTGATCCTAAATGGTCATACGAAATTAAAAATGAGTAGAGGAACCTACATCTCTAACCTATATCCTAAAGAAGATATCATAGATCAATGAAACAATTCTTCATCATGAAACAATTTTTAATTTATAAATGTTATTACTCCTCAGCTGAGTTTATGTAAGACACCACTGATATTTAGGATGTTACAATTATATTAATAATTTTATCTTCTTCATTGGTTTAGATGTTGTTAAAAGGTATGTTTCCTTATTTTCAATGTAGAATTACGAATATTCTAAGTTGCACTGCCTTATATTTTTGTGCTTATGTCTACATTATTATTTCGTTATACTGACATTGTTAATTGTGTAGAATTGTATATTAGTGTTAATTGTGTGTTAGGAATTGTGTGTTAGTGTATCGACACAACTAACTTTTTAGGATTATTTGTATGCTCTCGGGTAAAATGTAGCGAACTGTGCATCTTATTATAACATGCTACTGTAATTTTAACCTACATTTACGAATAAATGTGATATGATTTGATTTAAATTAAGTGATATCTCACTTGCCATAGTACGTCGACTTTATTTTATTTTTCACATATGACGTTTGATTGTCGCCATATTGAATTTTGATTACTGTCGTGTAATAACCGCACAAGAATTAGGAAGTAGGTATTACTAGCCAACTTACATAAGTTGTACTAAGAGCAAACTACTACTCAATTGTTTAGTAATAACACAATAACAAACACTTCTTATACTTAAGGCGCGGACTGACTACGATTTTAAATGCTACAACTACATGCTACAGCTCCAACAAATAAGGTTGAAAATTGAATAAATATTTGGATTGACGATGTGACTAAGCTGCGAATTGGCATTTATTTTACGGGTTTTATTTAGATTATTCGGACTACACACATTAAATTAAATAATTGTCTGGTTAAAGTTTTAAAGTAATGTTTATTCTATTGAACTCTTTAAAAAAAAAATGTTGTTATCGCTGAAAATACAGAGATGTTCGACGTCAAAGTTTTTTTTGTGAAACAATTTTTATTGGGAATATCAAACAATTTTTCACTATTCTATTCGGTTAGAATTTTTCTTTAAACCCTTCTCTGTCCATTTTATTTTTTGTGTCGTATATTTTCATTGCGTTACGTCATACTCGATTGTCAAAGACACCAGTGTTTTGTGAATATTGAGGTAACAGCGCGCCTTAATACTCTATTACACACACACGTAATATAATTAATTGCGAATAAAATACGTAATACATAGTCACTAAACGTTCTTAATACGTGTTACACCGCAGTGATTGACAGATCTAATGCAATTATAATAGGTGATATTGTAAAGTGCAGACTCATTACGACGAATAGCTAAAGATTGTTTGGATAAGGGCTTGGTAAGTAGCGGATTGATTGTATTTTGTTTTAATTGGTCTTTAGAACATGAATAAAATATTTTTTTTAGATATTAATCGGTTAGATTTGCAGTTTGTTTTTTTTTTAAACTGTTGTAGCAGATTTGTCTGTGCTATAAAAATATAGGCCACCAAAGGCAACCAAACGACTGTTATATTATGTTTTTTTGGAAATTCGTTAAAAATATCTAAGTACCAGGAAAAATTCAAAAATAGCTGACCGATCACAGCCAATATGGAGTCACCTAAAGAAGAAAACATTGTTTTTTTTTGTGTCTACAGTTTTTTTTAATGAAACCTAACACATGAGTAAAATACTGCCAGCCAGTTTTATTAAACCCTGTATAATACAAATAGAAAAATTTCAAACCAATATCCACAACATCGACAGCCAGACAAAAATAAATGTCTATTATAAATTCCAATACATAATGCATTTCTGAACAGTTCGTCTAGCTAGATCTAGAGTCTAGACATAATAATATGCCCATCGCGATCGCGTGCTGATCAAGCATGCTGTCAGCTTCCGAAGAACGAGACTAGTTTAAATAGCATATACATACTTTGATTAAAGCTCCACAGTTGCATTTTAGTGCAACGATGATAGCTGAATAGCTGATGAATAAAATTATAATGTAATGACATATTCAAATAGAAAATACTGGAGAGTGCATAAGTAAGCTTACTTAAGCATGCTTTGAATTGTTACAATCTGTTTTCAAATTAATGTAGACAATTCTTTCGTGAGAATATTTATGTAAAGGAGATACCCCACTTTGCCTTCATAATAAGTCTGATTAATGGATTTATATAAATTCAGTTTTCGATTCATGAAATTAGAACAATTAATTTAATCACTAAAACTTATAAGTACTTCTAGAATTAGATTTTCATTCCTTCATCAAAAAAGACAATCGGTTTTTCAATAAAAACCCGATATAAACTAACAAATCAAACTAGACAAGTGGACTATTGGTTTTGTAAAATTATTTAAAGCAAAAACAGTAGACTGTCTACGATTTATCGACGACGTTTCCGTTTTGTTATTATTTTATTGTGATTCGATTTCAAGATATTCTCAGGAAAACCAAAGCAACTGACATATCCCAAAGAATTGCCAAAAATATAAATGGCAGTGGCCCAGGGCACATTGCTCGAAGAACAGATTGCCTATAGGCCAAGTTTGCCGTTCTGAAGTAGCGACTGCGTACTGGAACACGTAGCATTAGAAAGTCTCCCACAAGTTAGACCTATGACCTTGAAAAACCCGCAGGAATCCGCAAATGCGGGAAGCACAGAACCGGCCGAAGTGGCGGTGCTAGGAGGCTTAGGTCCAGCAGTGGACGTCTTTCGGCTGAAATGATGATGATTCGATTTTAAACAGTAGGTAGGTACCTATCTCTTCAGAAGATGTAGAGGTCGATTCCGAACTAGTAGGTACCCACTCAGATTAGGCGTATCCACCTATCCAGTTTCAAGCCTAAAGTAAAGACAAACAGTAAATCAATAACTAAAATGTTAACCAAGATTATAATGATAAAATAAGTTGTGGAATAACCTACCGCTGCGCGCTGGTTGAATGTGCAAGGGTTTTACCGTGATACAAACCTTAATGTGAGTTTTTATGGAAAGTTTCGTTTTACTGTGGATAGCATTAATGTTTCGTATGATATTGCAAGTAATAAAGATAAAGAAGCATTTATTTGTTTAAGCATGTGTAACATGATATATAGATATGCACATATGAATGGAAATGGCTGGTGATGTGTGACTTAACTTTACAACATTGGTTAGCTAAATTTAAACACAGTGAGTAATCTCCTTTTTAAGTATGAAAATGCCTGCAATTAGTTTGGCTGAGAAATACTAACAATACGACTTGACAATCATACAAAGCTTTGTATGATTGGAAAGTAGGTACATAGCTATGTACCTACTTTTAAAAACTTCGAACACGTACAGACTTTTAAGCTATTATTTTAATGATTTTACGTTTGCTAGGTTACATATTTAGCTCACCCTAGTAAAATTAACTAAGATATAATTTCTATCTAAGCTCCTACACAAACAAGAAAACATGAAAATCTAGTTATTATAAATGCAGCCTGAAAATCTAGTTAGTATAAATACAGTATGATGAATAGCGGGTGACGGGGCAAATATTACTAATTAATATTAGTACTAACTTCTAAGTTATATCAATTGGTTCAACAGGATGTAGAAAGCAGCCGGTGGACGTCTAAAGATTAATGGCCGTTAAATAATTATTTCTTTGGTATATCGTTCAATTAACAAATGAGTTTGTCGAAGATTAATTTGTTTGTTTATTACGGAGTTTAGCAACTTAGGATATGTTGGTTTTTTGGTTACTTATTTATTGATTTACACACAACACGCAACGATGTTATGGACATTTGAGTTATTAAAAAAATGGAGAGAAAACCAACCAAAAAGTTTAATAATTTTAATATGCAATAAATAATTATTTTATGAACAAATATCTTCCTGATTATTATATTAATTTCATATATTTTGATCTATAATTTTATCAAAAAAAAGCTATCTCGGATCGAATAAAATGCTCCCGCTTTTAATGTGGATTTGATCCAAAATCATCACAGTGATATGAAAACGCACGTAAAAATTAACTACTTATCACAAAAAATCATTCACTGCAAAATAACATAAGATTTTTTTATTTAATTGGCTACTGTGATTAATTAATATCGAATTAAGTTATTAATTAGATTGTCCACATAAAAACTTAATACTTATCGCATTTTTTACAACCACGTTCATTGATATTCAATTATCTAACGGATATTTAACTAACTAATTAATTGAATACAAAAATTAGGCTGTGTACAGACTTGAGTTAAAACTATTTAGATAGATTCAACTTTTTTGACATAAGACATAAGAAAAATCAGTAGTATATGGCAGACAATCTATTGTTAAAATGGCGAAAGACATGAAAAGTCAAGCAGGGTAGTTCAAAGATTTAAATAGTTATATCTGCTCTCACCGTACTTATGTCGCGCAAAAAGAGAAATAGTACTGAGATCAGCAAGGACACAGATCTCCTACTTGGCGTTTCCATGGCAACATGCATCAAAGATGCCTAAACGAAACAGAAATGCGTCGATAATATTCGAATAAAGTCGTGGTGCTTGCATCACTGGTTGACTCTAGTGAACGCACTCTTAGTGGACATATTAATTTTAATATAGGTAACGAAAAAAAAACATAAACGCTTTTAACATGTTGACAAAATCTCATTAATGTTGTTAATTAAATAAAGAAATAGACCGACAACTTAAGTTGACTTGTAACTAAAACACCTTAGAGAGCCTCAAGCTTAATAGATAGAAATATGTAACAAAACTACGTTATCTAATTAAAAATATTATGGAAAAAGTTGTCAAAACCACAAACAATTAACAAAAAGAATAAGGAAACTGCATAACGCTACATTCAAACAGATAAGGATCGCCACAGACGTGTAAAAACAATTTCATTGTTCCGGCTGGGAATGTCTTGCCGTATGCAGACTGCCTAACCCCGTGGGAACCATTGTGTGCGTAACAGGACTATTGGACTTGCGCTTGCGTCATAAATGGCGATCTTTGTAATGTGGATAACGGTTGTTTGATATTTAAATATGTATAATAATATTTAATTCGATTTATCAACCTATTAGTTGATTTGAACGAATTTACGTAATCGAATAAGGCGAATCGACATTTTTAAATAACATTTTATTTTTTGTAACTTCTGCCCGCGACTTCGCCCGCGTCAAATTTTTGCTCCCCTGACCCTTCCCGTCGCATCGAATTGCCTGCCTGTTATCGTCCATTATTTGTTGTTACTCCGCTCCTTTTGATTATAGCTTGATGACATGTAAACTATAGCCTTCCTCAATAAATAGGCTATCCAACACAAAAATATTTTTTCAATTCGGACCAGTAGTTCCTCAGATTAGCGTGTTCAACCAAACAAACAAACTCTTCACCTTTATAATATTAGTATAGATAAGCGACTCGCACGAAGTAAATTTATCCGTGGGCTAATCGACAACTCCAGAGCTACGTATTAGGCCATTGGCAAGTTTTGAATGATATGCATTAAACTTACGAGAAAAGATCATTCCAACTAAATGCATTAAAGTACTGTTGATTCGCCCAATTCCGGTAAATTCGAGTGAATTCGCGATTCGAGAAAATTCGAGCGATTTATTTTGTAGTTCGTTTTTGCACTCTGTCAAGACCCTCAATCAAACTTACTAGTTTGATTGAGTAAGGTGACAGCTGCATCTGATTTGCACTGTGTTAAGTTTAAACACGCAAGCCGCGCTTTCAAAGTAGCCGGCTTACATGGCGATCTAAGATCAGAAACTTGTGGCTTAATTATAGAAAATATATACGAAATCCTTATTTTGTAATAGCCGTTCAATTATTTGTGACAGTTAAAAATCGCAAGGCAACAGTCAGTTTTACCCGGCCGCCATCTTTACATAGGCTAATCATAACTATAATATTTTAAAGAGAAATTCAAGAGTTCTGATATGTTTGTTTGTTACGCTTTCTAGTTAAAACGGCTGATCGTATATTGATATAATTTGGCATATGGGTAGAACATGACGTTGAATACTTTTGCCGTAATACTGATATTCTCTTGGGATCAAACTTGCGCTGGTGAAACCGTGAGGCACAGCTAGCACTGAATAAAACAGGTGAAACAAAAACTCATCTTCTCAACAATCCATATGGTAGTAAAAACTTAGGTCAGCCTAACTTCCGGGCTTAACTTAATCAAAAGAAAGTCTAAATCAAGCTTTTTGCTTCTAAAGTAAAAGTTAAATAGTCGGTTGTTCTGAAGAGACCTTACCGCCCACATGACTATTTCCTCCACGTAATACTGCAATCTACTACTCGTAGGCTCATCAATCAGACTTTCTGAATTTGCGTGCTAACTCGGCACAATCGGGTCGGTTGTATCTTTTAGTTACCAAAAAGCTTATATCAACCATTACTTCCAAGGCATTTTGAACTTTGAAGAGGCGGCATCAAGGTTAGCCTTTCTACGTCGTGGTTTTCTTATGTGACTTATGGTGTGGCAAAGCTGTGTGTAAAAATATAGCATGTACCTACTTCGTCTATGTTTTGAAAATGTATTCCAATTTGTTATCCCTTTCCGTGCATTTTTAAATGCATTTTTGTTTATACATTTTTGTACTTACGATTTACGTATTCGAATCTTGATAACGTCACTTTGTTAAACGTTTAAATTAGTACCTGCAACAAAAATAAGAAATGTTAATTAAAACGTCGTATATTCTTTTGTACCGTTTGGTGCCGGACGTAAAGAATAACACCACCCCATTTCTTCCCGTGGGTGTCGTAAAAGACGACTAAGGGACTTACTAGAGAATGGGCAGCAGCGTTCTCTATGCATTTTACCACCATACTGCGATCGCCAACCCGCCTGCCAAGCGTGGCGATTATGGCAAAGCCCCCCAAATTGGGGGAGGCCTAAGTCTTTTATGGCTGAAATTATGATGATATTCTTTTCACACAGTTAAACAACAGTCACTTTTGAAATTAAATGTGGGTTTCAATTTCACATTCTGTACCTACGTTCTATTATATGGTTCGTTAAAATTATTTCGTCAACATTCGCCCTTATCCCAATTTATTTGGTGTCGGGGCATCATGTCCTTTTCTTCAACACTTCTCTATTAGTTGTCATCTCGGTAGTCACCTCTTTTCTAACCATTTCATCATTCACACAGTCTATCCTTCGTTTCTTTTGACTTCCGTACTCTCATAGCTATCGACATTCCATATCACATGCCTGTACCGTGACAACCGATTAAAAATTAAAATGTCGTTTAATCAAATTTTTCTCACAGTTAACCAAGGTCCTTTGGAAATTTTATTTCACATCCTGTCAGTACGTTTAAATTACATAATTAAATGAAATATTATAACAATAAACTTATGTCATACGTGAATACTGATCTTCATGACTGCTCCAGTTCACAGAGGTCTGATATCGACACCGACTTATGTAATGACCTACATATTATTATCGATACAATTATGTGGATCGATATTGCATGTAAGAAACAGTACTCATACCAAGAATAAATGAGCTATAAAGTACTAAATGTCATGATTAAATGCGCAAAACGACTATCAATTTTTCTCGATATAAACGTGAGAACTAAAGATTATCGATTAAGACACGTCTCGATTTTAATTTGGAGAGGTAAATAATTTGTGCAACAGATTGGGCACATTTTGCTGGTATGTTATTCGATTCCTGTGTAAGTACTCGCTACTGCTGAGCAGAGGGGTAATTGCGGAATTTTTTATCAGCAGGAATTGGTTTAATATTCATAGTTAAACAACATTCATTGCGTTATTTACTTTGCTGAGCCGACAATTTATTCGAACAAATGACGCAATGGTTTAGAAATAATCTTCAATCCCATTCGATTCTGATAAATTGTGCGTTTCGCAATTAGGGTGCAGGACGTGATGTTCCAATTCTAACAACATTTATTTTATTTTTTTGGATGGGAAATCATCATATTACGTCTCCCGCTCTGGGCAGAGAGGCAGGACGTGTCAGACTTTTATTGACTAAAACCTACCCGTGTTCCTTCAGTTGCCTGTGCTAGGGCCACGGTAAGTCTTTCGAACAATTCCGCGGGGATGAGAGCTATAAGACGACGGGCCACCTTGAGGACAATGTACACATCCAGATGCAGGAATTTCCAAAGACATCTTGAAGACTTGAAATTACTTAACAAAATATCTTCACTTCCCGACAAACTGAAGTTACTTATTCACAGGAGAACGTTTCGCAAAGGAAGACCTCTTCCTGACAAGCCTCTTTAAACCAGTTTGAAATATACAAGCAAACAGGTCTAGTACGCACAGCGACGGGTCAAGCTATACATTTCCAGTATAACCTGACCTCTCATTGTACGAAAAGCATATACCATGCGTGGTCAGCTAAAACTGGAAATGTGTTGATTTGTCGCCGTATGAACCTACCACATAATCAGTATTTACATACTGTAATAATTATACGAGGTTATAAGTGATTTTAATTAGTATTGACGCACCTCAGGTTTCCACATTCTTGTTTTAAAGTATGCAATTGCCACTTCACTAAGGTCGTTTGTCGTGTTAATTAAAATTTAACTTAAGTCTGCTTCCCTATCTGTTTTAACCGACTTCAATAAAAGGACGGTTCTAAGTTCGTCCATAACTTTTTTTATGTTTGTTCCCCGATTATTGGAAGACTGATTGATGAGATTTGGAAAAATATTTTTTTGTTTGATGTGTTAACCGGTGTGTTAAGCCCTGGAGCTCCATTGCCATCATGTCAGGATCTGATGGTAGGATCCTAGAGAAATCGAGGGAACTGTTCAAAAATTATAGGCACACCTGTAGCACTTTGGGTAATTTTTCGTTGTTGTTTTTCGTCTATCGTTCAACCGTATAAAATTAAATGAGATGATAAAGAGCCCAATCAGTGACGTTTACTACCTTTAATCTTTAATAAGATCAGTAAAACAAATAAAAATAAACTCTATTTTGAGATGCAAGCAGGACAGATAAGTTGACAGTGCAATTTAACGCCAAGGTTTGCTATAGATATCACGATAGCTGAAGTGTTAATAAACTTTAAAAAGATATTATAGTACTAAAGAAGTTAATACAGGGTAGAATTGATCGATTGCGGACTCCCGGCCACCGTAGGCGCGAGCTTGCGGGTGGCGAGCAATGGGTAGCTCGCCGCCCGGTAAGGACCAGGCTCGGATCGACGGCGCGTAGTGTTCCACGCGCGCCTCAAAGAGATGTCAGCAGCACTGAAGGGGTCTGCTAGGACCGATGCCTGCCAGGGTCGCGGAACTGTTCGAAAGAGTTACCGTGGCCCTGGCATAGGCAACTGAAGGAACACGGGTGAGTTATAATCAGTAAAAGTCTGACACGCCGTTCCGCTCCACCTAGAGCGGGAGACGCCATTTTATGATATCCCACCCAAAAAAAGCCAATATACACATTATACACCGTGACATTTTAATCGTATTAAAACGGCAGGCCACTTCATGTGTATCCAATGACTACTACACATCTATAAGAAAAAAAAATAACATTGGAATAACTAAAAAATAAAAATATTATTCATTATGATGACGGGTGACGTACCTAGTTTGAAATTGATAATTAACGGGAGAAGTTATTTGCTGATTTCCCACTGACAAAACAAGAGTGGTATCGACGTGAGAATTGAAACCATGAATTCAGCACATCATTCTGAAGCCCATGCTTTTAAATTTTTCGTCGGTTTCTACTAGAGTTTATTTATACATATAATAATTATATAATACACTTACTATATACCTTATTTCTTAATATACTTAAGTTTCAACTGAGGAAAGTTTTAAGAATGAATTTTAATGTCTATAAGAGTAGGGGGAGACCCTGGCACATGGGCAACTGAAGGAACACGGGTGGGTTTTAGTCAGTAAAAGTCTGACATGCCCTCCCGCTCCGCCCAGAGCGGGAGAAGTCATTTGATGATTTCCCATCCAAAAAAAAAAAAAAAAAAAAAAAAAAAAAAAAAAAAAAAAAAAAAGGGGGAGACCAAAGAACAGATGAATGGACTGTGTGAATATTGATATGGATAAAAAACGTGACTACCGCTATGACAACTAATAGAGAAGTGTGGAAGAAAAAGACATGTTGCGCCGACCCCAAATAAATTGAGATTCAGGCAGGCAAATTTCGCAGGAGGAGACGCCCCGGGCGTCGGGAGTCTATAGTGGACTCCCGACCACCGTAGGCGCGAGCTTACGGGCGACGAGCAATGGGTAGCTCGCCGCCCGGTAAGGACCAGGCTCGGGTCGACGGCGCGTAGTGTTCCACGCGCGCCTCAAAGAGATGTCAGCAGCACTGAAGGGGTCTGCTAGGACCAATGCCTGCCAGGGTCGCGAGATTGTTCGAAAGAGATACCGTGAACCTAGCACATGGGCAACTGAAGGAACACGGCTGGGTTTTAGTCAGTAAAAGTCTGACACGCCCTGCCGCTCCGCCCAGAGCGGGAGAAGTCATTTGATGATTTCCCATCCAAAAAAAAAAGGCAGGCAAATGATGAAGAATTGTAACTGATTTTCAATAGAATTAGTGTCCAGCGCCTTAACTGCGTAACACACTAACAGTAGACGTGATTTTTCTTTTGACAATCCAACAACATTCGTTGCGTTATTTACATTGTTGAGCAGAGAAACTTTTCATTCATATGAAGCAATGGGTTAATAACCTTCACAATGATTCAGATTTTGATTGATAATAAGTTATGCAATTAAGGCTTAGTTTATACTAGTTTTATTGACGTATAACCTGCCGTACCTATCTATGAAGTAACGAAGTTACCTTCAAAATAATGTAATCATGTTTTGTGCAGTTCATTACATGTCAACATAAGTAGGCTAAGCTATTAATATTTGCATATTATTATATAGTACTTAAGTACTTATGCACTTAGTAAATTAAATGAGCGAATGAAATATTTAAGTGTGTGATTAAATTGAAAGAGGCATATCTATACTAATATTATAAAGCTGAAGAGTTTGTTTGGTAGAACGCGGTAATCTCAGGAACTACTGGTCCGAATTGAAAAATTCTTTGTGTTGGGTAGCCTATTTATCGAGGAAGGTCAAAATCACACTACAATCAAAAGAAGCGGAGCAGCAACGAAAAATGAACGAAAACTGGCAGGCAATTCGTTGCGACGGGAAGGGTCAGGGGAGCAAAAAGTTGACTGCGGACGAAGTCGCGGGCAGAAGCTAGTGCATAAATATCTTGAATAAGCATGTATTGGTAGACGTCCATATCACATATCTATACGCGTTGCTTACTGGAGCTCACAGTCGGAATTGGAAAAAAATCTATGCATTTGTAAGTCCAACTCTTGCTTGATAAAGGTTAAAAGCAAATTAATATCAGGCTACGCGAAAAGTAAGTAATAGCACAGGCTGGCGATGCGAATTTTCTTGATTTCTGGTAAAGTTTTAGCGTGGTACGTGGAAAAGAACACTTTGATAACTTTTCTTGGAACCCTGGTTATATAGGTAATAAGAAATAATAATGTTTCAGGTATAACGTTTTACAGCTAAAGTGTTGCTTGCGCGTTGCTTATCTCAAACAGAATCTTTAATAGTGTTTAGTGCTCACAGTTCACTCAACTTCATTTGTTTTTATTACTTTGTTATTGTAGTAACCGAATAGAACCGTTAAGTTAATTTGTTTGAAGTCGAATCGAGTACTCCAAAAATACGTACTAGGCAATTGGCATGTTTTGAATTTTATACGCTTTATTGCATTTATATAATACATTATCAAGAATTATTAAGAAGCACGAATCGGGCGAATTCTTTTAATTTAATTTTGGTCGATTCGCCCGATTCGTGCGAACCGATCAATCGGCCTTGTAAGTTTGCAGGAAACAACACTGACATTTTGGTTCTACCTATTTGTGATTACAAATAGGTAGATAAGTGTTTTTAAACTTGTCTATGAAAAAGCAAAAGATCGAAATATACAACATCAGTCAAGCCTTGGTACATATTAGTCGAATCAACTTAATTCTAAGGATCTTTAAAAATAACATAAAAAATTACAAAATTTCCAAGATGCTATTCTTATGAAATGTTTACAAGCGTCATCCCATTATATCGCTGACGCAACAATATCAACAATTTAACATTCACCAAACAATATCAATACAGTTCCGCCTCACTCTAAACTGCTCTAAACTACTCTAAATTAAGTCATTACCTCTCGAACATCTCACCGGAACATTATTGAGTGATGACCTTTCGAGGCAGCGTATGAAAGGCACAATTATGCCGTAATGTGCCGTAACTCGTAACGTGGGTAACATATGAATTATCGTAATTATCTCAAAGTCAAGTAGTTGTTATGGTGGCAACAGACGGGGAGGTGATTTACTGTTGGTATAATATGTTTGTTCAAAGTTATAACTGAATATGTTTTGGATTCTATATGTATGTTATATATATATGTTTCGGATAAATAGTTGATTTGCACAAGTTAATTCGCCCGAAGAAAACGGGCGAATCGACACTTTTAAATTATACCTATTATTTTCTTTGTCATGCATTTTATCAGTACCATACTGCGATCGCCAACCCGCCTGCCAAGCGTGGCGATTATGGGAAACCTCTCCCTTTGGGGGAGGCCTATGTCCAGCAGTGGACGTCTTTTGGCTGAAATTATGATGATGTTGATTTTTTTAGGCGATTCGCACGAAGTTAATTAATTTATTTGGGTGAATCGACACTTCTAGAAATACATACATACATACCATCACGCCTTTTTCCCATGGGGGTAGGCAGAAACCACGGAACGCCACCTGCTACGATCTCTACACACTCCTTTTGCCTCGTTTAGTTTCATACAATTGGTCATACACACACGCTGGTTGCGAGTACTACGCACCTGACCTTTCTGAAGAACATCACCAATAAGGTCACTATATGTCCTCCTAGGGCGTCCCCTCCCGGTGTTTCCACTCACATCTGCCTTGTAAATTCTAGAAATACGTATCAGCCAATTAGCACGTTATACATTTTTATGCAATATCGTTGAGTAAAAATTTGTATTTTAAGTACTAGATATAAGGATAAAATCGAACTAATGTAGTTAGTTTATTTCATAACTTCGTGCGAATATCTTTCAAAAGTAATATATTATTTCAAAATGTCGGTTCGCCTATTTCGGGCAAGTTAATTACTGAACATCGAGTAGTAGTAGGGAAGACAGAATTAGTAAATAGTTAATTAAATAGAATGTTTAATGGAAATTTTACTGATATTAGGTACATTTATGTAATACCTATATCATTTATCATGAGGCACAAATACGTAGTATATTAGGTGTTATAATTTTTACAAAGTAAATTAAAAAGTTACAGATATAAATTCCACAATGCGTTCTCACAGACAACAAGTCACCTATACCAAATTCTATTCAAATAACAACATCTATAAAATACTCGTAAATCACCCACAACCGACCCAATTTGTATTCAAATAACATAATGGAATAAAGGCCTAAATATTTGTCTCAAGCCTCACTCACCTACAAGACTGCTAAATTATGAGCACGACACTAAATAATGGACTAAACTAAACATATTTAGTGCTAAATAATATGCTAAACACGTCTAGTTTTAGTTCAATGAGAATCATATTACGATCGTGATTGTTAAGACAGGTACTTATATTAATAAGTAATGTTAATGTTACAATAATATGCATTGTTAGTCCGAACACGGACTATGAAACATGGTGTGGATACAAAAGTATGTATTAAACAGCCTGTAGACGCCAAGACGTTGACTAAAGGTGGGTCTTCCCATATTTTAATGTTTGGTATCGATATATTAAGAGTAAAGAAACAGGAGAATCTGACAAACTAAGAAGTCAAGTTAGTTATCAGGGTATTTGTCATTATCTTGGAGTTTCTAGTCGGCTCTTCTCCATAGGAATCAACTATTTGAACCGTGCACCTAGCTTCTGACGTTTCATAAGTGCCCATGTAGGTTTATGTGAAATAAAAATGTTTTGATTTTGATTGCCAATATCTCTGTGAGAGTGAGTATATTTAGGGCTATAACGCACCACGCGGGCTCAGTGCAGGTTGGTGGACATTTCATGTCTTCGAACTTTGGTTCCAGGATACGCCGGCTTCCTCACGAGGTTTTCCTTCACTGTTTTGAAAGTAGTGGTGATGAAATTAACTACACAAGGTAAAGTACCTGCTTGGGTTTAGACTCACCACTTAAAACTCGTAAGTCAGGGCCGATATCACTGTTAAAGGAATACAAAATTTTGTTCTTTTAACTTGTTCACCGTAATACTTAATTAATTTCAATACATCCACTAGTCCCATACTCAGCGACAAATATTTAAAACTTGTTATTTTTTTACACATTGAAACAAATTATAATGCGAACGTTCTTAAAAATATGGGAATTGCCTCTCTGCAATAATCGTGCGTCCACGCGACATCAGTGTGGCACACCTTTACTTTAAACATTTATGAATTGTTGTTGACTCAAAGTTAACGGTGCCTGCACATTGGAGCCGGTTCTTACAATTTTTTCTGGTTACTAACTTTAACTTACGTATACGGCCCGTTATTTTTACTTTTGCGTATATTTCAACAAACTATTGTATTGAAAATACAATTTTTGGCAGTATTTAAGTATTATTATCGATATTGCATGATAAATCGTAATTATTATTCGTCGAAACTCTACAAGTAAATAACCAGTTTTGAAAAATTTTGCTTTAACTGTTGGTTGGTCTCTGCAGTAATTTTTTCGAAGTATAAGGTTGTTTTTCAAGCCTTCGTAAGACTAGAACTTTATAATCCTGGAACAACGATATTAATAGACATTGTGTACTTTCTGGATATAGGTTTCCCCCAAATTGCATCACAGAACATGGTTCTCAAACGTTTTAAAGAAGACTACAACAAGGATTACCATCATAACTTTATATCTATTTGTTACTCCTCTTGTCTCTTTTTATTTATAAGATCTCACATTGTTAAAACCTCAACGAGAAAACTCGCTCTCCTGTTCTTTTTTGACAGTTCATTCTACCCCCTTATTGGTCCGTCTCGATGACAGCGCGCGAACTGTCAGTTCGGAAACGCTACAATACCAATAGTTTCATATAAATATAATTTCCTGGAACAACGCTATTTAATAGTCATTTCAGACTACTCACTGGACTTAGAACTTCATCAAATTGCATCAAAAAAATAATTCTCAGCCATAATAATAAAGATTACATTAAGGATGACCACCGTACCTATATATAACTTTCCAAGATTTGAGTTAAGTAACTCGTTCATCACGATCCTCTATTCAATAATATCGACCAGCTTTCTACAATCGAACTCAGACCCCTACCCTATCGCTACCAACCCCAGCCTGATTCTTAATGATTTTATCAGGATGGATGATTCTTCCCACCTCCCCTAGGAAAATGATTAATTAGGTATAGGATTACCACATTGTCACTGATACGGTAGAAAATAATTATCAGGAAGATAGATTGACATTGCTGCTCTTTAAATGCAACCATTTAAAAAGAAGTAAACCTTTAACTTATTATCATCATATCTCTTTATAAGTCAAAATGGCATTTCATTTTAGCACCTGCTTTATTATCCGTGAAAGCTTACCTCATGGTGAAAAGTTATGCTGGTCAGCACGGCCAGATCTTGTCGAATGGAACGAGGTCGTTTACTCAGGGTGTATAAGCCGAAAAGAAAATACGTCTATGTACGGTAAACATGGCGCAAAGACAAAAAAAGAACAAATTGGGGCAAAATATATGCACTCAGCATAATTCTGTGCCCTATCTGAGATAGAGCCCCGCACGTAAATATCATCAGTTGTGGAGAGTTTTCTTTGATGCTTCAGTAGGCCAATCGTCCACGACAGTATTACTTTATATCTCCACTGAGTAACCAGAAGGTACTAGTAACATGCCTCAAAGACATGTCAGCAACACTGAAGGGGTCTGCTAGGACCGATGCCTGCCGGGGTCGCGCGATTGTTCGAAAGAGGTACCGTGACCCTGGCACATGGGCAACTGAAGGAACACGGGTGGGTTTTAGTCAGTAAAAGTCTGACACGCCCTCCCGCTCTGCCCAGAGCGGGAGAAGTCATTTGATGATTTCCCATCCAAAAAAAAAAAAAAAAAAAAGGTACTAGTAACATGTCAAGGCTTCCGCAGATAGTTGCGACGCGACTGTTTAACGCTGTTCTGATATATGAATGTTTATGAAGTTTTCACAGCAAAGGAGATGTTTCATTTTTATATGGGGCTCCGGCCATAACGTGTACCGTTTAGCGAAGCTGGGTAAATTACTCATGAATAGAATAAAGTAACATTTTTTTCATAATATCAAATGGTTTTTATGTACAAAATAAAAATTAAAAATGTTTGACGTTTGTCCTAAGAGTTAGCAAGTGGTTATTTTGAATTCGTTTAGAAACACACTTCAAGAATGGAGACTAAAGATTTTTGTAACGATCAAATGGTCACACTTAATTTTGTTTACTTAAAAATATTTACAAGAGAATAATAGTAATTTATTTTTAACACTACAAGAATACACACATTTTTTAATTATTTTCTACTTAACATTGATTTGATGAGACATGATTTCAGAACGAATGAAGTCTGCAAGCAAACGAGACGCCATGTTGAATAAAAGATGGTAATAATTGAAAAACTATTATTTTTTGTACACAAAAAATCAGGCGCAAATTAACCAGAGAACATTTTTCCCTAATTTGTGGTATTTTTTCCTCTTTTTTGATAAATGTACATCTGATGGCCGAAAATGAAACATCTCCTTTGCAACAAGAGACGTGTCTCACTGAGTAAGGATCACTTTTTTTTTTTGGTGGGAAATCATTAAATTACGTCTCCCGCTCTGGGCGAAGCGGGAGGGCGTGTCAGACTTTTACTGACTAAAACCCACCCGTGTTCCTTCAGTTGTCTATTTGCCAGGGCCACGGTAAGTCTACCGAACAAATCTCGCGACCCTGGTAGTGAGTAAGAATTCCGAGTGTTTCATTTTAAGTAGCGTCATTGACGGTTGGCCTTATTGTGAGTAATTAAAAAGGTTTAGCCCGTAATCGTGAGCCCTAAAACTGCCTTTTTACGAGGGCACGATGACATCATAATTTCGCACAGTTTTGGTAACATTCAATCAGTATATTCAGTGACCTAGAAAGATGTTATTTTTCACGGTTCATCTTACATCATACATTAGCGTTAGGACGTGTGAATTAGATGCAAATGTCTTAATCAAATGTTTGTTTACAAATGTTTGATTTCCTTTGTTTGGTTTCTTCTTTGTTTATAGAAAATAAAATTCAGGTCCTGGCTTGCGCTTTTTTTTTTATTATTTTTAAAATCATTTTTGCAATTTTATTTCAAAGGTCTTTTTTGGTAAGCCTAAGTTCAGCTTATACACTTATTTCTTTGGTCTCCGTATGTGGAATTCGTGAAAAAGCCAAATAATAATAAAATTAATAGGTGCTAGCGAATCTGCACTTTTTCTCTATCGTGTGTAGGCTATGCAACAAGGCTATTAAGTAAAAACAATAAACACAGTCGGCATAATAACAAAGAAGGATGATTAAAAAGAAAAAATATAATTACGTCATCACATAATTTCTTCTACCGTTTTAGCTCCATTTCATAATTTATCATGAATATTCATAAAACAACGCAGTTTCAAATTGTAATATCAATTTATTTAACTAGTTTAATGTGAGATAAACACATTTTTATATTTAAATTAGTTACTGAATTGTTTAATATTTTATTTTATGTATTTTGTTTTCTATTCTTAGACACGTTGTCCATATGTCTTTTTCTACTCTCCTATCGCAGATATGTTGGAAGAGATTTCGCTATAAATTAGCATCACCGTTTTTTATAAATTTGTCTGTTACTTTCGTCTAGTATGTGTGTGCTTAAATGGATTATTTATTTTGTAAATTATCTTTAAACAAAGTTATTAAAACATCAATGCTGTTGAACTCAGCAAACAGTTAAATGAAGTTGTTAATTATAATAATTACGTGTAACTACCGTTAAACCAAACGAAGGAAGTATCACAGACGTATATATACTTATATTTTAATTGGACTTATGACTCATCTGAGTTTCAGTGATATTATAATTTAAATTACGGTAAAAATGTGTAGGTACTTCTCATAAGTGAGTACATTTACAGATACAATGTTTGTTATAGCTGTATACATGATTAGCCTGTAATGTCCTAAATACTGGCATTTTCTCTTGGAGACGAATTGGGGTAGACGCGGGCCCAGTGCGGACTGGCATAGCAGTATGCTCAGCGTTAATTAAAACTCATCCAAAATCCAGGCTAATTTCTGTAAATGAAAACGTTCAATATCTTCATTTTGAAATGTCACAACTTGTCAAAAATGTAGACAAATTAGAGGTATTTTTGACGGACTAAGACATTTGAGAATAGTCTTAAAAATACAGGTAATGTCCCTCTGATGACAAAGCAAGCGAGCAAGCATTAGATTGAACGAATTAATTTCAATTCTGACGGCAAATATTCCTTGAATTGCAAATTAACCAAAATTATATCGAAACGGCATCGTTTCGTGCCAAATCTTTCAAGCATAATGAATGATAAGTGGCTTTCGCATACGAATCATTCGGATCGCATGTTAGGAATCATTTATGTGACGATGACGGCATTGTTAGCTTGAATTTTGATAATCCGTGGTCGATATCATTCGAATCACATCGGAGTGGTTTTGGTGTGAATGTTTAAGTTATAATCACGATTTTCATTGATTAATCTGAAGAAGAAGAAGAAGACGAAAGACTAGTTGAATGGATTATGTGAGGGAGTATATTGAAAGAAATCCGATAAATTACTTTCCTCTAGAGAAGGAAAGGATAGAGTGCCAAAGGGAGAATGGAAGAAAAAACGCATTTATTTATATTTAAAATACAAATATCAAATGACTCAAATGTGTTTGCCTTATAGTTAAAAGCGAGCCTGCTACAAGCTCAACACTGAAGTGGGCAGCTTGCAGCAGCGATTCACATAGACGCAGTCCAGTCTGCTCGCGATACACCGCAGTATAATGTTGGGGCTGGCCCGCACCCGGCGCACCAGGGAGGCGCATCTTTTTCGCATCGTAGCGTAGAAGCAATCGACACGAGCTTCAGCAAACATCCCTGACGCGCTACAGAAGCGGAACAGCCCTATCAACACCCGGAACGCAATATTAAACTGAATGCGACCCCATATAACATGGGATAAGAAAACCGTTACGGGTCATCAGAAGCCTGAAATTCTGACTACTAGTCCAGTAACGTACAACATTAGATAAGGAAAGCCAGAAGCATCAGTAAGGTATAGGTACTAACAATACTAGCATCGTTTTACGTCCAATTTTTGTTACTAACACACTAACTTTTTTACAATTTTTATGTATGTGTACTTATATGGAGATTTCTCGGAAATTGAATTGAATTACCCAGTAACTGGGATGGGGCGGTCAGATATGTAGTCACTCCATCATGTATAATACTGGTATTCAGCTGCATCCGGTTAGACTGGAAAATACCGACCCCAACATAACAGAGAAGGGGTTAGGAAGATAAGCTAAAGTTACTTTAGTCCTTGCCAGACGGAACTGGCGCCACTATTATGCCAAAACAATAGCTAAATAAACGATGCTCCATTCAAACGTCCCACTAGACTAGCTCGGCTACTGTCCGAGTATGAGTCAGCATTCTCTGACCTCAGTCCAGTGCTCTGTGATTAATACTATATGGTAATGTATCTATTCTGTTATGTTATGACCTTCTGGGTAGAACGGAAGGAACTGTGCGTGGTATTGTGTTTTTCTATATGGCGTTATGTAATTAGCTATGTATTGTTAATTCTGCATTACATATAGAGACCAGATCGTAATGACATATTACTAGGTAAAGAAAACGATCGTCGCACATAATTACACTGTGTAACAAAAAATAATAATTCCATAACATTGATTTAAATAGCTGATTTCTGTCAATTTGGGCCTGCTGAACACGAATATATGAATGAATTTCTTGTATCACGTACCATTTCAAAGTAATGATAAATTTTACTTCCTTAAATGAAATAAGACAATGTAAAAGTTTCAAATCAAATATAAACATGTTTAGTTACCTGTATTTTGAATTTAAATACAAAAATAGTAGTACTATATACTTGATAATCGAATAAGTAATGCAATTAACGTAATAATGTTCAGCAGGCTCAAATTGACAGAAATCAGCTATTTAAATCAATGTTATTTAATTTTTTTAAATTGTCGCACATAATTATATGACTCTGTGTGTTGCCGGACGTATAGAATAGCATCATCCTATTTCTATCAGTGGGTGTTGTAGAAGACGACTAAGTATCTTTACTAGAGAATGGGCAGCAGCGTTCTCTATGCATTTTACCACCACACTGCGATCGCCAACCCGCCTGCCAAGCGTGGCGATGATGGTAAACCCCTCTTTGTAGGAGGCCTATGTTCAGCAGTAGACGTTTCATGCCAAAATGATAATGAAAAATTACATGAGTGACATGTGTTTTGGATATAATTTTGTTAAGTTGGACTTAGGTACTTATAATGTCTCAGTCATTTTCTACACTACTAATTCCAATATGAAACTTTTTGAACTTTGTAATACCTAACATACTAAAAGTTTTTATCTCTTATCAGCATCAATATGAACTAAGAAAAGCGCATTCCATTGTATAAATAAATATTAAATTAGCCAGTCAATTATTTCTTCACCAATTCCCTCAAAACAGTGAAGAACTACATCGTTAGGAAACCGGTATGTCCTAAAACCACGAATTCGAAGACATGTGACATCTACCATCCCGCACTGGGCCCGCGTGGATGATGTTCTACTCCTTCTCAAAGAGAGGGGGCAAGTGTCCCAGCAGTGGTAATATCATAGGCTGATTATGCAGTCCACAGAGTATGCCAGGTGGTAATCGGCAGACACTTCAGACATTCAACAAGAGCTGAAAATCCAGTGCATTATAAAACCCCACCACGATATTTTTACGTCGACTAATACAAGAGCAGAACACGCCATTTACAAAATTGCATAAATCGTCAGGTGCCAGTATTATCTAATTAGCATACTAACCCTTTTCAACATACCTTATTATGCATTGAAATTAAACTAGTTTCACTAACATCTTGAGCCATAGGAACCAGTCATCGTTCTTTACGGATTAACCGATAGCTCAGGTGGAAGCCAATTAGAATGTGGATATTATATGGGAGGTGGAATGTTTATTTATTTAAAGTAGGAGTCGATGGGAAAGTGGAATGAATTCAGGTGCAGATTTAGTGCTTAAATGGACGACATTTAACCTGGGAGTTAGAGCGGGAATTTTATTTTCGTTTTCAACTTTTCTAAAGACTACGAGGAGAACTAAACACACACACACCCACACACACACTCACACATACACACAGATACACACACACACACCACACTAACACACACCACACACTGATACATATGTATAATAAGAAAGGGCTACCCCAAAAGTTGACAGTTAAAGTAAAGCTGCCGATGCCTGCCGGGTTCGCGAGATTGTTCGAAAGAGATACCGTGACTCTGGCACATGGGCAACTGAAGGAACACGGGTGGGTTTTAGTCAGTAAAAGTCTGACACGCCCTCTCCCGCTCCGCCCAGAGCGGGAGAAGTCATTTGATGATTTCCCATCCAAAAAAAAAAAAAAGCTTAGTAACTAATCACATAAGAGAGTTAGAGGGAGATAAGAGTATTCTGTTCTATAGGGGCTCCCGGCTGGGTGGCCATCCATTACATACCAAGACACTTCCCTGCCACGGAAACCACGATCTTTGATAGTCGTTACTGATAGAAGCGCGAAACTCGGACAGCCAGTCTTACCAAGGGTGCGGAGGTGAGATAGGCATATTGATATTCCGATGCATCGGGTTAGAGTGGAAGCAGATCCGGATATAATTGGGCCGGGCAGATTGGATTGATTATATTCTATTATTTTTTGTTTTTTCCATTGCTGAACAAAGACCTCCCCGAATCGTTGCATGCATCCTTTTCCAGCGCCACCACGATCCAACCCGTGTAATACGCGTCTAGGTCGTCTCGACAGCTTTTGCTGGGCCAGCCTCGGACACTTCTAATCTATTCTATTCTAATCACCTCAAAACGAGGAAGTATTCACCAACTTGCAATGTCATCATTACAAGTTGGTGAACACAATCTATAATACAATTATTAAAATGAAAGTATAATTACAAGAATGCCATTCATTATCTTTTTCTTATTTATTGCAGTTCATTGAGATTACATACACATCCTATAAATGAGTAGGTGATGATTTAAATTGGTTATGTTGTAATCAAATTAATTCTAGATGCAACCAACGTAATTGGTTGTGTGTAGATCGAACATTTAGATAGCAATGATATGATTTTATTATTCCTGTTGGCTTATTTGTTGATTCGCACACATTTATTCACCCGAATCGTCACTTTTAATAATATGATATTTTATTTTATTTGTGGGAAATCGATAATTCCAGAAATACGTATTAGGCGATTGGCACGTTTTATTTTTTATGTAATAAATAAATCAAGCAATCAAATTATTTATTTGCAACGAAAGTAAGTTACCTTAAAACACAGGTGAAGTAGATAGGAGTGAGCCATGTACATGGCATTCTGCTTGAGAATAGGCACAATAAAGTGCCTGTTTCATTCAAAACGTGCTAGTTGCCTAATATTAATTTCTGAAATAGTCGATTCACCCACGATAAATTGACTTCTTTATATATAGAAAATAATATATTATTTAAAAGTGACGATTCGCACGATTCAGGCGAGTAAATTCCTGCGAATCGACTAATAACCCTTCCTGTTGTGCAGTTGTAAGAAGGTGTTAAAGTTTATATCTTTATTAAGTAATCGTTTAAGTTATTGGCTTATGTTTCTCTTGCTATAAACTGAAACCAGAACTCATTGCTCAACATATTATGGAAGTTTGACAAGGATCATTTGAATTGTAGTGATTGCAGTTTTGCGACATTGCGTAATATTATACAGGGAGGTTGGGACCTCGACTCGCAGGCTAATTCTTGACCCCAGAATTCTATAAATTTTTCGTCATTTAGCAGAAAAAAAAACAGCTGTTTCATAGAAAATTGCATGAAAAGGATTTTTTAATTACCTACGTAAAATTTCAACGCATGTGGATCAAAATCATGTTCTTATCCATGGTGACACGATCCTCGTCGATGACATATTCCCGATATAACTTAAAAAAAAACATGTCATGTGTAATTTTATGGGTCATCATAATCAGCCTGTAATGTTACCCACCGCTGGGACCACGGCGTGCTCTACGAGAGAGAGTGGGTTGTAAATTAACAAACGGGCTCAGTGCGGGTTGGTAGATGACACATATCTTCGAATTATGGCTCTAGGAAATGCCAGTTTCCTCACGATGTTTTTCTTAACGGTTTTGAGAGCAGTGGTAATGAAATGATTTACATAAAGTGAAGCGTCATTCTAAGTTCGAATTTACGACCAATACCACCGGGCCACCAGTGCTCCCATCCAATGTATGAGTCATGCTGACGAAATGGAGTAAGTTACAATACAGCTCATCACGCCCATGTGTTTCAACCAAAGAAAATGTTACATAAAAATAAAGTTACAATTGAAGATCATGTCGGAATGGTTCAACGTTTTCCTGAAAACGTTAGAACGTTTGCAATGGATCTTGGCAGTGTTCGACGTAGATTGATAGAGCTTTTGTTAAAAATGCATTCGACAGAATCGTTCCTGAAACCAGACGGACGCGTAGACGGCGTTCTGGAAAAATGTTTGTACAAATGTTAGTAAAACGTAACATGCTTGAATTCCCAAAGGGCAGAGAAAGATAAATAGATTCTTATTTCTGTTTCTCTTTCTTTCTTCTTGTTTATCTTTTTAAGTAACTGTGTGGAGTAGACAGATCTATATTTTGCCAGTAAGTTATAAGCTGATATTGACATAATTGCATTGTCACTCACACAGTTTAAAAGTAATATTTATACAAATCCTTTTTAAATATCACATAGCTTCAATTCTTATCTTCTCACATCTGGTTTACCACACGTTATTTCACAAGACTCAATATTTAATCTATGATAGACAATTTGTTTGCTTAGTTTGCTTGGACCTTGATCAAACTGTTTTTCACTGTTGATTTAATTTATGGATAACGATACTGGTTGCGTAATTACTTAAGTGTTGTGTAAATATTTGTACGTAAATATTAAGCATTTTTGCGCAATTATTACTTATCCTGAAGAAATAAAATAAAAAATAAGTCCCATAAACCTGATACCGATGACAGGCGATCCTATTGGCCTGTTAGTCTAGTGGTTAGTGACCCTGACTGCTGAGACTGAGGTCGTGGGTTCGATTCCCACCCAGGACAAATCTTTGTGTGATGAGCACGATCATTTGTTCTGTGTGTGGGTGTAATTTATCTATAATCATCATCATCATTTCAGCCGTAATACGTCCACTGCTGGACATAGGCCTCCCCCAATTTGGGGGGCTTTGCCATAATCGCCACGCTTGGCAGGCGGATTGGCGATCGCAGTATGGTGATAAAATGCATAGAGAACGCTGCTGCCCATTCTCTAGTAAGTCCCGTAGTCGCCTCTTACGACACCCACGGGAAGAAATGGGGGAATTTATCTATAATATGTATGTATTTAGAAATATATAAGTATGTTTATCAGTTATCTGGTTGCCATAGTACAGGCTCTGCCTAGTTTGGGATCAGATAACGTTGTGTTGGTTGTCCTAAGATATTTATTTATTTTATTTATTTATTAATTGCCGTTAACTACGTACCAATACGGATTCCATGATTTTACTAAGCTGACAAATTAATACCTGAATCGAACGTCTCCCCAACTAGACCACTGCAAACGCAATTTGTTGAAATGGGGGATTGGGGACCCATCCACCACACAGTGCGAATTGCGGTGCTTCTGATCAGACCATGCCACACCAATGCCACTGATTCCGCAATTAACGTGGACTACTAAGCACAAACTATTTAAAAATAAAGAAGTATAGGATTACCATCGTCCGCCCCGACCCTTGCTGGAGCCAGCCCGCGCGGATGAGCCTGAAGCTTTAAATGTTTCCCTAAATAATAATAATTTCGATCCAGCCCGTCCCCTGCTGCCCTCTAACAGCGATGCCCTAAGCCGAGGTCCGGACCTTTAGCGAGTAGTCGCTCTAGTTAAGTTTTCTAGCCCTGGTTGGAGGCCTTATTTTATTAAGGTAACCACAGGCAAGTCCGGTTAAGCAGCTGACAACCTCATAGGTAGAAGAGCGAAAGAAAAAAAAAAGCGTGTAAAAAGTACTATCGCCACGAAAAGAAAAAGACCTTAATTTCATAATGCCTGGTGCTAGGGTGTAGGGTAGAACGGGCTGGTGTCCGCAACTCCACATCTGAGCGCGTATTTTGCGTACGGTGCCTGGTGCTATATACTTACGTTATAATAAATAAATCTTACGTTGACTGGCCTGTTAGTCTAGTGGTTAGTGACCCTGACTGCTAAGACTGAGGTCGTGGGTTCGATTCGCACCCATCTTTGTGTGATGAGCACAATCATTTGTTCTGTGTCTGGGTGTAATTTATCCATAATATGTATTTATTTAGAAATATATAAGTATGTTTATCAGTTGTCTGGTAGCCATAATACAGGCTCTGCCTAGTTTGGGATCAGATAACGTTGTGTTGGTTGTCCTAAGATATTTATTTTATTTATTTGTAATAGCGTTATGATCGCACACGAACTTATGTTTCACGGGTAACTGAATTTTATTATTTCACTTAATTAGCGCATGGAACTTCATTCAATTTGGGTCACGGCGGCGTGGCTATCAAAGGGGAAGTTATTAATAATGATTAATATATGGGAAAGTGTACTAACAAGAACGATAAATAAATATTGAATATTCTGTAAGTTTCTGAAACATGAACGATTCCTAAGAAAGCCTTCTGATATTTTTACAAGAGTACAGGATGAGTAATTTCCTTGTTTCTGTTATGCTTGTTGCTTGCTTGCCATAATACTTTTTGGCAGGATTGAGGATGCTGGAAACATGCTGGTCCTCCTCCAGACAAATTTAACTGGTTGCAGTTTAATTGTACAATTTATTATTTTTATGAAATTGATTTTAAAATCTGATTTTAAAAATAGTTTCGGTGGCGTTTCTTGCTCCTTCCTCTCCTTACGTAACTTAACTACCATTTGAAATGGACTACAAGCTTATTTACATTAATAAAGACGTTTAAATGTGCCTACTTGAAACAAATGATTTGACTGTGATGTAGAATGTCACTGATTTAATATTTTTATAGGCAATATCATAACTATGTTCTCTACAATACCATAATGTGATTACATTCGCAAAATGATTGGAGATTTCCAATCATTTTGCGAAGCGATGCTTAGACAATATTTGAATTTAATACATTTCATTACCTTTTCCGGTCGATCAACGTGGAGAAGATAATAACAACATGTCAAATCGTCAACTATAACAAGTACAAACGCCAGCACTTAGAGCTACCTGAAACTGTCAAATTTTGCCAATCAATCTTGAAACTAATTCTTTAGCGATAAAGTTGAAAATCTATTAAAGAAATTTGACAGATTATAGTCGCTTTATGTCTGTACCGTCAGTTCCTCGTACATTAACAGAACTCACGGAAACTTAACGTTATTTTTTGCGCACAAGTATCAAGATTTACATGAGAATAATCAATAAGGAAGTTGTAAAGGTGGGAAATATATCGTTTGCTTCATGCACTTTGATAATGCACAATCAAATATTGTTTCACAGGGATTATTTAATAATAAAGGAATTAATGGTGGAAGAGTTGCAGCAGAGATCCGGTGATAAGACAAGGCATTGTTAAGTTAGTTTTTAGGGTTCCGCACCTCAAAAGGAAAAAGCGGAACCCTTATAGGATCACTTTGTTGTCCGTCCGTCCGTCCGTCTGTCAAGACCCTTTTTCTCAGGAACGCGTAAAGGTATCAAGCTGAAATTCATATCAAATACTCAAGTCTACTGTTTCTTGAAGCTGTGAAAAAATCAAACTTCTAAGCTAACGCAATCAAAAGATATAGCCGTTTATGCTGCAAATTTCCGCAAATTTTCGAAACTCGCAAGGGAATCAAAACCTAAAGGGTACTTCCAGTCGATCTAGAATTTTGAAATTTGGTACGAAGCAACGTCGTATAGCACAGATAAAGGAAAAATTGCGAAAACCGTAAATTTTTAGTTACATCATATAATAAAATAAAAATTTTTTTTTTTAACTTTATACCTACAGATTTGTACGGAACCCTCGGTGCGCGAGTCCGACTCGCACTTGGCCGGTTTTTTTTAAATGATGCAGTTATCATGAGCCCGCTTCCGCTTTTCCTTTTGAGGTTCCGCACCTCAAAAGGAAAAGCGGAACCCTTATAGGATCACTTTGTTGTCCGTCCGTCCGTCCGTCCGTCCGTCTGTCAAGACCCTTTTTCTCAGGAACGCATGGAGTTATCAAGCTGAAATTCATATCAAATACTCAAGTCTACTGTCTCTTGAAGCTGTGAAAAAATCAAACTTCTAAGCTAACGCAATCAAAAGATATAGCCGTTTATGCTGCAAATTTCCGCAAATTTTCGAAACTCGCAAGGGAATCAAAACCTAAAGGGTACTTCCAGTCGATCTAGAATTTTGAAATTTGGTACGAAGCAACGTCGTATAGCACAGATAAAGGAAAAATTGCGAAAACCGTAAATTTTTAGTTACATCATATAATAAAATAAAAAAATTTTTTTAAAACTTTATACCTACAGATTTGTACGGAACCCTCGGTGCGCGAGTCCGACTCGCACTTGGCCGGTTTTTTTTAAATGATGCAGTTATCATGAGCCCGCTTCCGCTTTTCCTTTTGAGGTTCCGCACCTCAAAAGGAAAAGCGGAACCCTTATAGGATCACTTTGTTGTCCGTCCGTCCGTCCGTCTGTCAAGACCCTTTTTCTCAGGAACGCATGGAGTTATCAAGCTGAAATTAATATCAAATACTCAAGTCTACTGTCCCTTGGAGCTGTGAAAAAATCAAACTTCTAAGCTGACGCAATCAAAAGATATAGCCGTTTATACCGCAAATTTCCACAAATTTTCGAAACTCGCAAGGGAATCAAAACCTAAAAGGTACTTCCAGTCGATCTAGAATTTTGAAATTTGGTACGAAGCAACGTCCTATAGCACAGATAAAGGAAAAATTGCGAAAACTGTAAATTTTTAGTTACATCATATAATAAACAGAACAAAACACAGACAGAAATAAAACCAAGCTAAGAAACAGAACAGAAGTACGACTTGATTGTCGTGATGGGTGAACTTTTACTTATATGCCTACAGGTTTGTACGGAACCCTCGGTGCGCGAGTCCGACTCGCACTTGGCCGGTTTTTTATCGTTTAAGAATAGAGGAAGGTGGCGTTCTGCAGTTTCTGCCTGCGCCCATGGAAAAAGGGCATGAGTTTATTTATGTATTAAAAAGGTACAGCTAAAAAAAAGAAGCTGAGTCCTTGAAGTGGTAATTGAAAGGTATAACCATAGAGATGCATTGTATCTCTGTTTGATTGCACTCTAATAAATAACGTACCGTACTCACGATCTAAATTATATTGAAGGAAATTCTTGAACCATTGCTGAATATGTTCGAAAAATTTGTCTGCTCAGCAACGTAAATAACGCAATGAATGTTGTTGAACTATCAAAATGAAAGCCACGTATACCGTCTTTGTGTTCCGCAATTACCATGTGGGTCAAAAACAATAAATGTTTACCAGAAATGAAATAGTTAGTACCTTTGTATTTGTAAGGCAGGAAAAAATCCAAAAGAAGAATCAGAAATTAGGTACTTTTGATTTCGAACTTATCTTTCGACCACTATAATCATCACCATCAATTCAGCCGAAAGACGTCCACTGCTGGACATAGGCCTCCCCCAAGCACCGCCACTTCGACCTGTTCCGAGTTTGTCGCATCCAGCGGATCTGGTGAAGGCCGCAGGTCACCTATAATAGGAACCAACTCTTTTGGTTAGGATAACCATATTGATATCATCCATGAAATCAATTTCCCACTTCAATATATTCCGCAGCCGAACTTAGATTACAGAAACAGGCCGAAACTTAGCCCAAATTTAGGCCAAACTTGCAAACCGCTCACTCCATTAAAGTTAACTTGGAACACTACACAATATCTAGTTTGTAACTTGTTGTAACTTACTGTCAGTTCAATTTGTCGGTTATATTGCTTTAGCTGTGTAAGCAAAAGTAACTAGCTTCAGGAATTTGGAGAAAGGGAATCTGTCGTCATATTTCGTAGAGATTCACTGATTTGATAATAAGAATTGACGAAAAATGTTTCATATTTATTTTAAGTTTCTTTTTTATATTTCAGATATAGTAGAAAACTAATAAATGAAGGAAGAATAATATTAGTTATTTATTAACAGTCAAATACTCTTACTATTTGGGCGAAAAGGTGAGATGCAGGAACTGTGGTAAAATATCAGAGTTTTATATCCAGCTATAGTCATTGAGAGATAATGGTTATTGTAGAAAATAGGGAACCTAAATTACGTTTTGAGGATGAGTTCTCAATTTGCACAGATTTTTTAAATTAAACTTACAGTTAACAATACTATACTTTAACAATATTCATGAGTACATAATTATTACATCGATATAAAATTACTAGTTGACTAAAATATTAGAATCAATTTTCAGTTCTTCATTACAAAAAGGAAGTGTAATACATCATTCAATTCACAGATCCTGTCCAAATCAATAATAGAAAATTCTTTCTTCTTAAACGATCCGCGATGGACATGACGTGCGTTTTTTTGCAACTGACCACTGACCGGGCGTGGTTCTATAGTTCATACATCTCAACACGCCATCAATCATTCATTCTTTCATTCGGTCTTCACAAAAAACCGTCCATTCCTTCCACCATTCGATATTCAATTCAAAATGATCATCACAAAACGTTTTGATTTGCGAAATGAGTCTATGGACTTAAATAAACAGAACTTTCAACAGATCTTAAATTTTTATTGGTTGATTTCATACTTAATCCTTTTTAGGTAATTATGAAACTATCAATCTGTCGCCCTTGGCAAGGAGGATTTCGTATTTTTTTTTACTTTCACTTTCACAAAGATATTATTATAAAATAGCTATCAATGGAATACTATTCATTTTTGTGGGAATTCAATTTGAGTTCAGTGTTTTTGACGTAATGATTATGTAACTATGTACATTCTCAAAAGTAACAAATTTCCTTGAAGACAAAATGCAAATTTTATGTATTTTTATTCAATAATCTTTCGACATTTTCCACAGTTTTTAAAATTGTAAAAAAAAACATGTATTTCTATTCTATATTTGAATTTCAAACACATTGTTCTTTATTCCTTTTTCCGAATGCAAAACAAAATTCCATTCTTCTTTCCAAATTCAAAAGCAAAGAACTTAAAATAGATCTCTAATAAAAATATCTTAAAGAAACTTCCTGACTCTTGTCTGGCAAGTCGCCTCAGGTGGTGGCCATCTTTAAACTATTATATTATTTATTTTTTGTAACGAAAAGTTCATAGGTCACTTTGGTTGCGGCTTTGCAGATGAACGCAGTTGTCAATTAAAAAGAATTTCTTTTTAAATATGTAACTTTGATGTAATAGTTTAAAAGTAAATGAAGTTTTGTACCTAATATAGTAAATAAGCAGTCAGTCTTGCGTTACAATTTCAGAGTAAAGTGATGACGCTCTATTACGTTTAACGTTTACTAAATGCCATTTCCTTATATTTTAATGAAACACTTAACGATTAGCCAAAGATAAATAAAGGCTGATTGTCTGGTCCAATTTTGGATTAAGGACTTACTAAGTAAGGTTACTTGTGGTGTCACACCTTTTTTATTTATTCAAGAACACTAACAACATTAACATTCAACATTGGTTTCATCATCACCATCATTTCAGCCGAAAGACGTCCACTGCTGGACATAGGCCTCCCCCAAGCTCCGCCACTTCGACCGGTTTGGTGCTTCCCGCATCCAGCGGATTCCTGCGGCCTTCACAAGGTCAACATTGGTTTACAAAATAGAAAACGAATACTGACTAAAATAAACTACAAAATCCACACTAACATTATAAATGCAAAAGTAACTCTGTCTGTCTGTCTCGGTTTCCTGCTAAAACTACTGAACCGATTTAAATGAAATTTGGTACACAGATAGTTTAGAGCCTGAGAAAGGACATAGTACTTTTTATTGTGGAAAAGGGGTTTTAAGAGGTTGAAAGGGAGGTTGTAGGGAAGTATTGTCATTTTTAAAGCTAGAATGATGAAACTTTTTTATTTGGCTTTTATTACATAATATATATTTATGAATTATATTTAAAGTTTGTTAAATTTTTACCCTTAAGGGGGTAAAATAACAATAGGGAATAGGGGATGAAAGTTTGTACGATTTTGACGGAACTTTTATTGGCAGGTAGCTGATGTAATAAGGAGTAAGTTAGGCTACTTTTATTTTAGAAAAATACCTGCGTTAATTTCCAACATCCACGCGGGCGAAGCCGCGGGCAAAAGCTAGTATACAAATAAATACAACAACTAAAGGACACTTAGGCGTCAAAGTACTCGTCCGCATCACTGTCATCCGGACACGTGCCCAGAAAACTGACAGCATTGCCACGTTAAATGGCAATGCTAATTCTTTGGCCAAAGAATGACCCAGCCCTCTGGTCAAGTGAAGTGTCGACCAGTCGATGAGATATCTCCATAAATAGGAGACGCGCACTCGGACCCCATGACCCTACCCGTCTCAACCCCAAACGGTTCAAAACAGCGGCGCCTTTAAAAAAATATTTACGAAAGACTGCTAATGTATATACAAATGAAAAGTGTACATATGTAACATTTAACGAGAAAAATCAAAAGTCATTTATTCAAACTAGGCTGAGAGTCAGCACTTTTTGAACGTTAAAGTTACATAAGACAGTCCCCCCAAAACGCCCGCCCTTCGACACTTCCTAGTGCTTTAGCTGAGAAGAAGAAGTGGCGCAACAAACTCCCCAGCAGCACAGCTGTCTGTTAAGTTAGAAGAAGTTGATTCTATACAATATTGTGTAAGTTATTAATATTATAAAACAAAACAAACAAAAGACATTATTACCATCTTAATTTGATTCTTGAGGAGGCTACCTAGTGCCTGCAGTACGCTGGATATGACTTAAATTACAGATAACATAATCTAATAAGTTGTATTGTCACATTCGTCACTTATTATTGCAATAATGTTAATTGAATAATAGACCAGCTTATTACAGCCAATTACACCATACTTAGAACATTGCAAACATTGGCTTAAACCAAGATTATCTTTAATTACCGTGGACAGTCCGTTTCGTAGTTAGCGTAACATACATAACTGAGTGTAACATGTTATGCCTAGTTCACACAATAACAATGTGTTGTATTGTCCAACGCCTTAGGTATAGTGGTTGCATGCGTTGTAAATTGCAGCAACACAATAAAATACATGTACCTATACAATTGAATTGTAATGATTGAATAAAGTACGTACCTGTGGTTTACTTTACAAAAAATGACGTTAATTTAAAAAAAAAACAGTAACACTGACGACACACAAAAATCCTGCATCGCGAGAGAACAGGTTTTCGCACGACTAGCATAATTACAAATACATATACAAGATGCAGTTTTGAACCTGCAAAACATTTCAGGAGGTTGTTATGAGACTCGTAAATAATCATATAACAATACGATACCAAGTCAAAAATCAATAATACTTTTTATTTTAGATTTTTAAATTTTATTGTTTTTCAGAATAACTCTGGATGGGGAGCGCGGCTATGGATCTATGGAAGAAATGTCAGTTGCGTTGGTTTGTGTGTGTGAAAGCGCAGTTTAAGGACACGTACAGACTGGCGGCAGTTTAAAAAAGGGAGTTCACACTTACCGATTTCCATAAATAAGAATAAAATTTAATAAAAATACCTGCCCATTTTATTGTTGATTCGGGTCGAGAATCACTAACATAATTACCTCCTGAAATGTTTTGGAAATCCAAAACTGCACCTTGTACACCCTCATGACTCTTTCTCATAAAAAGGCGGTTAAGAAAAAGCGTGAGTTTATGTAGATGGGTAGTTATAGTTACACAATTTGAAAATTTTGTGTATGACTAAAATCTGAGGTAGATTCTAGAGTTAGCTGGGATAAAGTATGTCGAACAGTAGGTTAAATCAATTGGGTCAACCTTGATCCAGTCTCACAATCTGATTTAAGTTTTTCATTACCTGCTACCGCTACATTCGTAGGTAAGAGATCAACAGTAAACTGACACATGACATTGACAACTGACATTACAATAAAGAATCCTCAAAGGAGATAAGTTCATCTCCCAGAATATCGATTGCCAACATTCATCGAATTCTGCTATCCTTTTGTATATACCGCCAAACAACCAACCAGACAGTAGACATAAAACCAAAACATATTTCAAATAACCAATAAAACAATACAAAAAGACCCAAGTAACTGACCTATGACCATAAAATTGAAAACCTCGCTATAATTACTTACAAACAAACAGCCTTGCGTAACACCTTCACGAGAAAGTGATTGCCCCCTAAACGATGTTGATTAATATCTTTGGTTCTTGCTTCTTTTTATTAGACGCTCGTGCCAATGAGCGGTGGGGGGGCAATGAATGGAAGATGACATCATGACAAGTATTAATGACGGGTTTTAGTGAAATGTTACTGGTTTTCGAGGGTTAGAGGGGGTTTTGGACTTTATAGTAGAGAGACATAATATTCCTGGACAATGTATAATGGTGTCATGTTAATTTTGAGATAGAGCCAGTGACAGATATATTAATTACATCTATCTCTTTCTCCTGGCAAGATCGAACTGCAGTTCAGATTATTATAAAAACTCTTTTAACTAAGAAAGAGACGGGTCTGCTCTCACGAAGACCAAACCTAGACATCCGTTTCGAAATTCAGTCTTATCCTTAAACTATCAAAACAATACGAGAATTTCCACAAATACCCATTTGATTGATGACGTCTGAGAAGCTGACACCGATTTGACAGCTCACTTTGACATTTGCTCTCCGGCGCCATATTGAAAATCGTTATTCAAACGGCCTAAGTAGCAAGTGACATTAATCCTCTCAAATCAAAATTAATTGATTACACACCTTGTATTACGCTACCACGTAATTATTAAACTTCTTATGTCAATTCGTTTACGGAATAACTAGGTACCTATAACATAACATAACTGCATAACGAGTGGTAATTGAGATTCGTTTCGGTTGACGTTTGGGCAAGTGAGTCAAATGTCAGATGAAGCCGATACCAATCGTACTGTGGAGTTATGTAATTTAGAGGTGGCTTGGGAATTTGATAGTAATAGGAAATAACTTGGTGAAATGGTTTGGGTGACAGTTGTCGTGAAATAAATAGCAAAGTTAGTGTCTTTAGTTGCTTGGATTACTTAACTTAATAACTTCACTTACTCACTAACTTAACTTCACTTAATTTAAGGTTATAATAAGATTATTACAACCCTTACTCCAAGGGTTGGATCGTGGTGGCCATCGAAAAGGATGGGGATTTGAGGGAGGTCTTTGCTCAACACTGGGACAGTGTGGGCTAATAAAAAAAAATACAACAAAAGTAAAATCCAGTTTTCTCCTCTCATTGAGATTTTGCTTCCAGGCAAGAACTGACTGTTTAATAGAGCCAAATAAGGGATCGATTTGAATTCGGATTTCGGGTTGATCCCCATCCGGTGTTCTTATATGTCAATTAAACAGTGAGCCAATGGCAGCCCATGGTTTCCCTTGTCGCCATATCAGATGAAACAACTCTAGCGTCCAGTACTTTTCCATTCACAGGTGAAATGTAATGAATTTTACGATGTAACTTAAAGATACGAATATCGGTAATGAGGGGCCTAATGGCGTAACGACGTTGCCTCTTGCAGAACGTGAGAAAAAAATGATAGGAGAAACATATCGTGACTAAGAACCACCCAACTATACTAAATACTTTACCGCCATAAAAAACCATAAACAAGATTAAAGCCCACACTCGATAACTAGAGTATTACTACTCGATAACGATTAGTTAGTTAATACGCTCATTTCGTGACCGGCGGGTGCTTTCTATTCAATCCACCGTAATTGACCATAACTATGGTTCAGTTATGTATTTGTTATTTAACTTTGTTAATTACGATAGTAAACGTTTGTAATTGTCTTTGGGAGATAGATAAGAAGACATTAGCGTAGGGCTGGCCGGAAAATACAGACGAAATGAGCTTTTAAGTCTATTCGCACGAAACTCTTCGCCCGAATCGGACACATCTCATTTAAATAATATATTATTTTCTGTAGGTGACTCGCACGAAATTAATTTATTTTTATGGGCGAATCGTCAACTCCAGAAATACTTACGTATAAGACGGTTAGAATATTTTGGCATACCCTAAATCAGAAAGGACTAAACGCATAATTTGTGGCTTAATTCAGAAGTCTAGGCAATGATTCCTTTTCTATTTGTTAGTGATGTATATTAGTGGTATAGTATAATTATAGGTTTATAGTTGTGTGTAAATAGAGTATAAGGTACAATGGGGTTGACGTATCCGTATGGATAAAAACCCCTTATTAATACAGAATTAAAAAAACAAAAAATAAAAGACGGTTGGCATGTTTTGATTTTTTTCTAATAGTCATGAAAATATGTCATGCAAAAAAGTGTTTGAAATTTCAAAATGAAAACCTCAAAAATAATTCTGATTATTATAGATAGTGTTTAACGCAATTAGGGTGCTAGATCTCCCTATAAATATAATCTAGACAATAATTGATCCTTTGTCTTGAATTAATAACCTAACAGGCCACGGCAGGCAACCCTACCCCCCTAATCATCAACGACTAGTCTTCCGGCTGTCGGCGCGCATTTTAATTTTACGGTTGAACAAGTCGATTGTTATTAATGTGTTAATGTAAGAAGTTAATCTTTTTGTGGAGAAATGTTACTAGGTGCAGTGGAAAGTTTGAGAGAGATTTCTAGACATTTGTCTGAACATCGGTCCTACTTATATGTACTAAATGTAACCATTCAGCACATCATTATGAATTCCGTAGCGAACAAATTTTCAAGAATTAATATCAAAATAAAAACCATGGTAACACGATGCGCCTGGATTCTCTGCCACCCTGTATTGTTTGTAACTATAACAATACATCTGCCTACCTCGTAGCGCAATACTTCTATTCATAATATTAGAAATGTACACACTTACAAAAATAGTTGTTAAACACTAATAATTTCTAAGCATTTCGGTGATATACATATTTTTTTTGTACCTACCATACATAGAGTATCTAGATCCCAAATATCAGGAGCTAATGACACGAGTACAGATGATGAGATGGGAACTGGAGATCTTCATTTAAGAGTCTAAGCCACAATTGCAGAAAACCAGGAAAAGTGGAAAGAGTCTGGCAAGCTATTTACTCTGCAGTAGAACTACACAGGCTTGTAATCTATACTATAATATCGAAAAATCGTTTTGCATTTGACACCTAGCCCAATAGGCTATTCAATATAGGTAACCCCCGAAGGAGCTGAATGAAAAGAAAAAAGTCAGAAAGAACGCTATGAGAATGAAAAAAAATATCGCGCGTGGGCGATGCGATGCTAAAGGATACTTATATTTTATTTTAAAACAAGAAGTAAATAACAAACCAAAGCGTCTATGTTATGCAGATAAATGCATACACGCATTTTTCAATCAAGAGTATAATTTACCTCTCATTAATATTTCCTCATTAACCCAATTTCTCCATCAGCGCAATATTTTACAAAAATACGTACAGGGGCGAGAAGTAGGTCATTAAGGTCGAGTACACACTTAATCTCACGCAATACGTTATCGCATACTGATTTGTATCGACCATGCCTAATGGAAACATAACACATTGTTTTGCCACCGCGCAATATGGACTCTAAGGGCAGATTAAATTATGATGGCCAAGTGCTGGAAGGCACATAAACGTAACCAAATCAGGATAGGAAGTAAATGGTTCCGCTTCTTAGATTGGTGTTGTAATGGCAATCATATTTAATTGATATGTGTGCGACTATTTAGTTGCAGAATTGCATGCTACCCATTGGTGGTTCAGTGTCCTAATGAAAAAAATATTGCATTGTCATCGGTCCTTGACAGGTGTGCAAAGTTTGAATGAAATCTGGTCGTTTAAAGTGGGTCAAAATCGCGCTATAAGGAGTCGGTTACAAACAAACATACAAACATACAAATATACAAACATACAAACAAACATACAAGTGAAGCTAATATAAAGCGTGTAAAAAACTTATGAAGTTACTAGCTTTTGCCCGAGGCTTTGACTGCATGGGCGCTGGAAATGATCCCACGGGAATGTACTACCGAGATAATAAGTACTCTATGTGTTAATCCAAGTTATAAACTATCTGTGTGACAAAGTTCATTCAAATCCGTTCAGCCGTTTTTGCGTGATTGAGTTGAAAACATACAAACTTGTACAGTTAAAATATTAGTAAGATGCTAGCTCGTTAGACGTTCGATTTGATGACGATACCATTGAAAATTTCGTAATGGTATATTTATGAATGCTAAGCTATTATAATTTATTTTTGTTGCCTATTTTACAAGAAAACTATAATGTATTTTTAGATAACCAGGTGCACTAGTTTAGACAGAAAGCCCGGATTAGAGAGTCGACGCTTTTTTGTACACGAGTAGGTAAATAAATAACAAAATCACATACACAGTTTCCTTTCGAAGCAATAATAAAAACGAGTTTAGACCAATCAACAGTCGAACAGAAGTGAAAAGTCGTATTTTCTTTAATTTACTCGAAAAGGAAGGAAAGCGCGCTCGCAGCAGATACCAACATACGCGAAGTTGCCGCCATTTTAATTGGAAATTAAACATTAAATCTTCTTCAAAGAGAGTTGCTACATTTCCCAGATATACCCAAAAAATAGCAAACGAGTTATTTATTAGAAAGGGCGGCTTATGTAATTTCCAGTTTTGTCTATTGTCTAATACACGAAATGATATTAAAAGTTAAATACGTAATTGAAAACAAATTGATTGCGATGAAAGGTTTTCACGGGATACGCTAAAATACACAAAATTCGATTAATTAAATCTCCATAAACTTTATGAAAAAGAAATAAGGTACAAATTCGAACAACAAAAACGTTTTTAATAGCAAAGAAATTTTGTAATAACCAGCGAACATCGCCGGAAGATGGGTGTAAGTAATAAATATAATAATCGATAAGATTTTATAACGAGTAATCAAATGCCCTTAACAACCCCGCTACGAGAGCTTAAGGCGAGAAATAATCGATTTTAATAGAACCGATTAAATCTATATCGATATTTATCGGAGTTGCATAATTGTAAATACGGGCTCTAAAAGATTTTATTAGTATCAATATCGAAAGTAAAATATGTAATGAAAGTAAAATCGTCTACTGCCGACTCGATAGTTGTAATCGATTATAGTGTGACCGACCATAAAGTATTCGCTGTGGCTGTATGTGGCTTATCTTTGCCTACATACCAGCCGTTTACGGCTTACGGTAAAAATGGACACCTCTTTAAATTGTCGATGGTATGACCATTAAAATTATTTTTCAATATATTGCATTACTGATACGTGTTAGTTGGGATTCTGATGTGGTACCAATGTAGGTTCACGATGTCGTACCTACCAGCTGTACAAGGGGCTTTTCCTTCGTGGAGAGTTCTTAGGATATTTTTCACATTAATAGGAATGCCGAAACTTTATCACACATGGAAATATAACATAACATTACGTCTAATTGCTCCCAACGGTTCGGCAGAGGCGTACCTACATTTCGCCAGTTATGTTTTTTAAGTCCCATGGAATAGGGGGCGAGCCTACTGCGACCCACTGGGCACAAATCGAGACTCCGGGCTGCTACTGAGAAATTCCAGATAGAAAAACCCAATAACACTTTGCCCGACCTGGGAATAGAACCCAAGACCTAGTGCGCAGAAGTAACGCTTGCGACAACTGGACCAACGAGAAGGTTTTGAGAATTGAATTTTAATATTGAGTACACATTGAAATTCATCAAAAAGGGTCAAGTAATTGAACCGTGCGAACGACAAGGCAAACTTACTTGCCGGGTACCATGTGGGTTAGCACAAAGAAGTCAGAAAAAAAATAGTATTCTTGCGTTTTGACATTTTGTACTTATATTATAAATATGCATATTTGTATGTTTGAATGTTTAAATCTTTGTTAATCAATCACACAAAAACGGCCAAACGAATCCAGATGAAATTGCACACAGGTAGTATATAACCTGCGTTAACACATAAGATACGTTGATCATCGATCGATAAGTTGTCTCATCAGTACCATCCCGTGGGATAATATTCAACCCAGGCGCGGTCCGAGAGGGGGGGTTCCAGGGGTCATGACCCCCCCCCAAAGACAGTCATGCTGTCGAAACCCTGACCGACTTGCCTGTCTTACTATCTTAAAATTGTTCTCACTTGAGCCACGGAGACTCCGATGGACATTTGCAAAAAGTTTATAAGCCGGGACATCATGCTGATCAGTAGCGCTTGCAACTACTAGACCAAAGAGGATTTACCTTCCTAAAAATATTCTTCAGTACTCATGGTGACCCCCCCCCAAAAATGTTAGGCTGCGACCGCGCCTGATTCAACCTCTACGCAGACAAAACTGCTGGACAAACCGTACCTTTACAAAAACCGGTACCAATATCAGAAATCTGACACATCACTTATCGCATAAACATGGCTGTCAAACCACACTAATAGAGTTGTCAACCTCTTCAGAAATACGCAGCAATTCTCACGCATAAAACATTGGAAAGTGCCAGTTACTTATACAGACACACGTTCACACAATACATCATTAACCACGGTTAATTTAACTGAAACTATGACAAATCGACGTTAACTCTGTAACAATAAGTTTACTTTAACCTTTGATCGAGATTGTAATCGCGTTTTTATCCTTCCTCTGTTTATAAAAGTTATAAACGATTAAAAACACTGAAAGATGGAAGTGTCGTCATCGATTAATTCATAGGCTGTTTGAGATTAGATCTTTGCTTGAATAAAAGTGAAAGAGGTTATGGTTTATTCGTAACCGATGACATAATTTTATCTATGCCTAGCCTCTGTTGACTTTTCTACACAGAGACAGCTACCTACCAACATAGTTATTTAATGGAAAGCTCCATACCAAGTTACCGACAAAATAAAGCAATTATGGGATTTATAGTGCAGGAGATTTTACGTATTACATACACAATCTGAGCACTGGCGTACAATATTAACAGATATTCACGAAAAATTACTCTTTCAAATACAATTCTGATTTCATAGAGTATTTTGCCATGATCCACCAAGTTTTTTGAGACAAGATCTCGTTTTATCGAATGAAGTCTTGCAAATATGAATCAGCGCATAAAGTCCACCATAAGGGCCGTAATCCACCATAAGGGCCCAGCACTGGTTGGCAGGTCTCACGTGTCATTGAAATTTTGGTTCGGAACGTGCCCGTTTCCTTACGGATTTATCTTTTGCCGTTTTAAGAACAGTGGTGATGAAAACATTTCCACAGAGTAAAGCACATGAACCGATTAATGATGATGATGATGAAAGCATATGTCTGGGTTCGAAACCACAACCAATTCGTATGTCGCGACCGTTTCCACTGTGCCACCACTGACTGCTCTCTTAAACTGAACTGATTTCTCTGAACTGTTATAAAAAGAAATATAATTACTAACTCTTCTCAATCCGTCCAGTGTTGTCTATAGACCGTTTGCACTATCGAAGCTCAATTAATTCCTAATTGCCTTCACAGTTATATTAAATTAAATCGATTATCAGGTAATTAATTACCATTTTCACTTCGTCTCACCAATGTCAATGCCGACTGGATATCCCACGAATAGTTACGAAATATCACTTTATAAGCGTTAACAACGTTCTGATTAACGTACAATGATTTAATTACTTTTTAATCATAAAATTGAAAATGTTCATTGACAATGGAGTCCTTGGAAGCGGTAAGCTCTCTTGAATTTGGTAAAGTTACGTGTGATCTTGGACTAAAGAGGAAAATTGGCAAGGTGGAATTTCAAAAGTTGGACCAAGTTTTGGTAATTTTTAAAGGTCACTGGCATGTGGCAACATAAGGAAAATTACAATGAAGATTGCTTTCAAAGATTAGTTTGTACATTAAAGGGAAGGAATAAAGCAAACTATCGATAAGTTACGTAAAATAACTTTGTTCTTCTCTTTAAAGTGAATAGACAAAGTTGAGTACTATAACATTACTTGTTCGACATGTTCCCGTCTCTAGCTCGTAGTTGTAGTTTGACATTATTTTGTGCTTAGCTAAAGTCCGTAAGAACGATGTACTCTCTCTGCCATGTGTAGATATATTTGCCTTAGGGCTTATTTTACCAAAGTCAGATATTTAAAAAAAACTAAAATTGTAGTCTGATACTTCTAATACCTATACAAAAACTGTGTGTTTTTTTATTATTATTACTTATTCTATGTATGAAAGTTTTGAAATTCGCCCTCAGTATTATCAAAAACGGTATTTACCCCTTTTTTAATAAACAGGATCATCATATACCTATACCAAACCAGGGTTCTCACCATCTGCCATCAATCTCCATCGGATCATATGAAACGACTTCAGCATTTTATTTGCTCCCACCCAACCGTCTGCTGCGGAAATTACCACCCTGGGCGGCGATGAGATTGTTCACAACAAAGGGGTGGTAGATTTATTTCTATTGTTTCACTGGTTAAATGAAGTTTTCCAGGAGGATTTTAGACCATTTTCTAGGTGTCAGTGATACGGGTTTGATTGGCAATTTGAATCGTTAAGATCTAGATAGAGTTATGGGGATGGAAGAAAAAAGTATTATTCTTGTTTTTTAATCGTAAAATCATCAATTTCCACGTTCGACAAAGACAGAACGAATTTTGAATCGGGCCAAAATTATGTCGGGACTTTAAAAGAGACAGTGCTTTAGAATTTATCTTTGTTCTTTCTTCTCAGTATTCTTCATCATCATAGGAAACACCAATGATGTCATCTAGTTTTAAAATATTATTGGCGTTTAGAAGTTTTTGTATAAACCGACATACAAAAACTGAGAGCAGTAGTGCCCCAGAGATGGAAAATATCGTGACGAAGCCGGCATGCCCTAGAACCAAAAATTCGAAGACATGTGACATCTACTAACCCGCAATGGTCCCGCGTGGTAGATTACAACACTTTCCCTCACGTAGAGTGGAAGCCTGTCTCCCAGCAGATGGAACACTATAGGTTGATTGTAGATTGTGGTTTTACAAAAATTTATATCACTTCGCAAATTGTGACAATCCCATTTTCTATACTACCTATTGAAGAAAATTAATCAAACTGTATTAGACATGCTTCTGCATTAGCATAAAGTAATGATACTCCACAGTATATCTGTCATTGTATCACAGGGTACCTAAGTATGAACGTTGAAATGTAAGATAGTCTAAGTATTCATTTTCCGTGGCCATTTCTTACGTAAGTAGACAGCACAGCTTCTTAGACGTGGAAAAATCTACCTAATAAATCATAATAAACAACTTTGTAATCAGACAAGAGATTACTGCAGAAGTATCACTTGTTACAGCTATTATATATACAAATAAATACAATTGAAGTGTCTGTTTGTAATTTCAAAATAACAGCTTTATACTAAATGTATATGAACTAACAAAAATATGAAAGATATTTATTTGTTGACTGTCTTTCTGTTTGCTTGTTCCGGCTAATCTACGAAATAGGTGGGCTGAATTTGACTGAACTTTCGCCAGCAGATAGTTGATGTTATAGTGAAAGAATAACATAGACTTATATTTTTTGTCCAGGTAGCGCGTTCCCGTGAGATAATTTCTGAAGTCCCCGCGGGCGAAGCCGTGGGCACAGCTAGTGAAATTATATAGAAGAATAAATTCTAGAAATATTTTGCCATGTAATGAAAAAGAGTTGGCTCAATATTGAGGCTTATGTCGGCTAACGAATTGGATTTTGGAGTTCTGGAAGAAATCCAAATAATATGTAACCGTCTATTGACGTACCTATTATGTTATTACCGTTTTCGTGCTGAACGAGGATTTTATTAATGTGGGAAATGTACTGGAAGATAAATCATTTTTAGATCAAAACAAATCTGACGTAAAACCGTTAGCTTTGATTAGTTTGGTGCCCACGGACGTTCAAGTGGACTTCTCAATGTCTACGCCAGCTAGAGATAAAAACTGTGATATTTGACATGTGAGTCATGGTCATCATCTTCCTGCCGCAGTCCCACGTTACTTGGAGTCGGAGACAATGCTATTTAATTATTTGGAAACTCAACAACTTATTATTAAATTATATGAGTTATGAATGTTCACCTCACTAACAATGAACAGCCCAAAACAGCTGCATTAAAGTTATTAGCATCTTAGAGCTAGCTAAGCTTCGCTAATTCTAACAATATATTCTCTAAATGAATGTATTCTCTTTCTTTTTCTTAAACTCTCTCTTATCAACCGCCACGGTATCATTCACTTCTTTTTCTGTCATCATTCCTTACACAATGCATTCATATTTTCTTTGGTCCTCCTCTCCCTCTTTATCCGTCACATAACAACGCAAACACACTTGACACTTCGCGCACTGCAGCACACCGGCCTTCTTACTGACCGCTTCAGTAAACGCAGTGCTCGTGAGAACCATGGCCTTATCACCACGCTTGACAGATTTCAACGGATGATCCAGTTAGCATAAGCGCACAGAAGAACACTGCTGTCCTATTGAGAAGACTAGACACATATCTTGTGTTAGTGGTCATTCTTCAAATGATACTTTCGGACGCAGTGGACAGGTGAGTGTATCTGGGGTGCTGTATCAAACTACGCATGTAGACACCTCAAAAATAATTTATATTATAAGATTAAGGACTTTTCTAGGCACTTTGAGTTGTCACAGGCGTCGGTAATTCAGAAATATGAAGCATTTAATAAATTAAACTACCCTACTCGTTATCGCCGTCACCCCATCGAAGGCTACTGCAGCAGCCTCTTCAATGACACCTATATAACTTCTAACCTTCTCATCAATCCATTTCTATTTGTCACCCACGTCAAATACCACATTTGCCCCTAAAATTTCTCATCCACCATTTATAATTTAAAATTCACAAAATTTTGCTTAATTATTGCAAAAGAATATTAAGTACTTAGCGAAACCACATACTTAAAATCTAAACTTAACTTCTTATCTTCCTTGGTATGAGCCACAAAGACACCGCCTATGACCCGTACCGTAGGTTGAACTTTCTATGAGGCAGCTACCGACGTGAGGTCATGTGTATTTGCCCATAATTTATGGGCCAAATTAAAAACTACTGCTGAGTGAGGCTTATCAGATTTATGTTTGTGTGGGTGTACGTGAAACTGTTTGTATGCGACCTACGCGTACTCGATACTTTCTTTGTGGATCTTCATGTCATATTCTCGCCAAATTTGGCCGTTGTTAGACTCTCTATAAACAATTGTGGTTTTGTTAGTTCACTCCAAAATTGACAGGTTAATTGTCAAATTTCTAGTTAATTCCAAAACCGTCTATCTGGTATTGGGAAATGTAAATCGTTTAGCTTTTGTAAATTTGGCCATAATTAGTAGTGCATCCGATATCAAAACCAATACCGACTAACTTCAGAATTATTTTTGTTCCTTAATAAAAAATTTGTTAATGTTAATAATTAAGAAAACAGTTTTTACTCTAGTAAGTTTATTAAGTATAATTTGATCATTAATTTGGTTTTTTTTAATAGTCAGTCCTTGTAACCATCTGTATCGGCATCGCTGATAAGTATTCCGTAATATCGATATTGTATCGGCTATCGATACATTCCTACATAATTAAAGCTTAGATTTACATTTCTTAGACTTAGGACTTTAAACTTAGTTTGTGAAGCCCAAGACATGCTGAAAATGTATCGAAATTTCGAAGAACCTATTTCAGGTTTTACAAAAAAGAAACAAAGGTTACGACAACGTATTACTTAAGTGCATTACAGCAAAAAACATGTTAATCTATCCTACTCACCAATAAAAAAGATGACAAAGAAATAAAACTTAAACGCAGGGTCAGTAAACTATCACTGAATGTAGGCTAGTAATCCTATCACTTGATATCACAGTCTGACTACCGTAACGCTCTGGAAACTGGACTTAACTGCCATAGTTTTATGGTATAAATTAGCACGGTAAGTGTGACTGTGTGAACTTTGTCGCGGCTGACCGGTCAGTATCGCATTACAGCTTTGCATTCGATTACATGTGTTTTAAGGCATACGCGGTAGCGAGAACGATGCGCAATTCAGAAATTATAGCTATTATATTTAACATTACTAAAATAAACGAAATACCGGAAACATTCCTCTTCAACATTTCACTCGAATCTCGAATACTTAAAACAATATATAATAATGTGACGTGTTTGGAAAACTGCGATTTGAAAGAACGAAATATAAGTGTCAGTCCTTATTATCGATTAGATACTTCAATTCCAATTTCTACCTAACTAATTCAATCCCAAACACACTCATAAATAAAGCTTTGACTCCAATATCCAAATAAGGATTAGTAATAAGACGAATCGAGCAGCGGCCATTGACCTGCATCCGCTGGCGGCCATTTTAAAATGGCGCCATAAATTGCTCATTGTTCAAGGCCCCGCCACCGCCCGTAACTTGACATCAAAGTAGAGTAGCTGAATTAGTTATTTAGTTCACTCGAACTGAATTAATGTCTGACTACTCTGCCCTAATATGGTCTGGTATTTTAGTCTATGCTTTGATCACCATAGATAAGGAAGCGATCTGACCACTATGTAATGCAATTAACCGTTGTTTATTAGTCCTTAAACTTGCCTCTGTGAATTTTATGTGTGTGGTTATAATTTTATAGTATTTTTGTTATTTTATGTGTGGTTTTTATGGTGCTTTTATTGGTGCAAGTTTCATGCTACCAGTAAACTTACTGCAACTTTATAGGTAGTATACAAAATCTATTTTACGAGACTACATTTTAGTGAAATTTTCGGGATTCCTGTCCTTTACCGCGGTAGATTGCAGAAGCTTTCGTTTATGTTTTCTTGTTTCAACACCAAAGTTTTACAGTTCAATTGTAACACCCATTATTGAATCGCTACTTACCAGAATTAATCCTTAATTCATCAATACATAGTCGGCATTTCAATTATGAACCGTCCCATTAATTTGCTCATTTACATCAAAAACCTCAATCCCGGACCATGCTTTAGGACCCAAACAAACGCCATAGCCCCATAGGCACGTACAACAGATTAAATCCGGTCGGTAAACCATGGTAGCCATTTGTAAGCCATCGATGGCGGACGGTACATGAGTTATGGCGGCTCGCGACGCATCAGCTGGGAACCGATCGAAACGTAAACATGCTTTGTTGGTGTTAGGGTGTTGTGGGCTTTGGTTCCACTATCAGCGGAAAAAATACTTTATGGAGGAAAGAATGAGAGGTGAGAAACTGGGAAGGTTCACAATAGTTCCAAAATATAGAATTAGGTTCTTTCAACACACTCTTTTGGTAACAACAGTTCTTTTTTTCATTCACTTTTTTCATACACCGTGATTTAACAGTATTCGGACATAAGATATGGTACATTGTGTTAAGAGAAAAGTTCGGCTTCGAAGACTGTCACGCATACCTGTACTGTACGACCCTCTCTTCCAAAAAGCTCGATGAACATAAGCAGCTGCATTCTGATTATAAGTCACACTCACCAACCGTTTGAAAATGGTGCTGTCAAAATTTATGTTTCAGGCCAATAACCAATATCAACAAAACTACAGAATTTTCGTAAAAAATCTCGTATAACCAATAAAACATACCTGAAAGAGCAGATATCCAGACTCATACATCCAGAAGTCATCGGGCGCGTTGCCGGGCTTGGTGAGTTGAATCGCGAGGCAACGCTGCAGTATGAGCTGGCAGCGCTGCCCCCCCGCTCCGCGACCGCTCATGCCTTACACGGGCGGCGGCATGCTCTGTGGATGAAGAGAGAAAAAAGGTTACAGCTTTTGTTTATGGTGACGGAATTATTTTTTTGACCAATGGGACCATTAAGATATTCAGAAGTCCTGTCAGCGATGATAGTTCAATTATCCTATAGTTAGTTGTATAAGAATCTATCAGCGCGGAGCCAAACATATGCCGCGCGCCGCCATTTTGTTTCCTCAATACTGTACTGTACTACAATCTGTGACAATTTCACAAATGTTTACTAAGAACGTAATTCAGGCGCCAAGATATCCTTTCAGTAATTAAGGTTGGAACACACGAGCAAATACAATTATGTCAACCATGGCGATGGCCGTTTTGCGTGGATTTGACGCATATTTTCCCCAGCTATTTTTTTTTTTAAATATTTATGTTGTATATAGTTTGTCTTTGCATCATTTTTACCGCAAATAAACGTATTTTCTTTTCTTTCTTTCTTTCTAACCATGTTATCATCATAAAACCGCTTCTGATTATGCCTAAGGGTATGCTGGATTGTGAAACATTGCTTAAGAAATAACAGTAAACCTTTACAAAAGAAAGGAGGAAAATACGCAATAATGGAACCACAAAGACATTGTATTTCTGATAATATAATAAAAGTTTACAGGTTAAAGATCAATAATTTTGTTCATTGTCATTTTACACCGGTACACAGAAATTGTTACATCATTCTTAAACAAATTGAACTAAAAATCTTCATTCAGTTCGCGGGCTATAAAAACCTGTAATTTTTTTATACTTACAGCGTAATATTAATAATGATTTTACACAACCACCAAATTACTATTAGATGTAAGTTAAATACTACAGGTATTTAACTTACATCTCAGTAAAATTTTCATATACAATGCATTTCCGCTCACAGACCCACCACACCTTTACGTCCTAAACATGTTTGTTTGTTTGTTTTAAGTTCGAACCAATCGTTTCGTTTTACTAATTTGGACATCTAAAGACACAGTCACATCCATTTTCTTTTCATACGAAACAAAAACTTCTAAGAAACTGATGTGTAACACAACGTCTTTGATATCCAAAAAAAAAGTTAAAGAAAAACATCAATTACGTATGGCGTCTAACATGTCCCACAAATAGTTTTAACTACGCAATAGATACTGTCATTGATATGTTATTGACATTGAAATCCCGGTAGTCGATCAAACTTTAGATAAAATGACACAGAATTATCTGAGGCCCCAAAAATAAATTCGGAAATATTTCATCCAATATGAAACGGATATTGATAGGACAGATAAATGTCGGAAGCTAAGTCAGACTTTATCCGTCAATGAAAATAGGATCACGAATAATTTCACTTCAAACTTAGCAAACTGTCGTTTAAATCGTTTTTTAAAACAGCTTATTTAAACGGTTTAATTAAACAATTCTATGAAAAGAATACTACTACTAATAGGACACTGGTCGCCAGTGTAAAACCCTTGACATGACAGTTTGAGAACAAGGTGACATTAGGTATTGTTTACAATGTCCTTTAAATAGCGTTTGCGGTTGCCTTAATACCGGATACGTAATAGGGTATCAGATAAACGTTGTGCTTGTGAATGACTTTTGGCGCGAAAGATCAGTGAATAAAATTAGAATAAAACCATTATGTAATTTTAGATACAAATAATAATGTGGCAACGCGCTCATGAAAATAAAATTTAGAATATTATTCAAAGTATTTTTGCTATTTATGAATATCAAACCTTGAAAAGAAAGTATCTAATTTAACGGTTTATTCAACTTTACAGTTTCTTTTTTATTTCGCGAGAATGCGTTAGTTTTAATATTATTTTAAAATGCCTTCATTATTTTTATTTGTTTTATTTTAATTCTGTTTATTCTTATAAAACATGGAACTGGCCAATTTATCTATTCAAATATTGTATGTTTGTCTTCACTCACTGTTTATTTATATTAGTCTTGTCCTCTCATTACCTGCATTGATTGTAAATGCCAAGGATATAATATCTGTTTATTTAATCATCCTGCCGCTTGCGAAATTTTATCGATATTTGTTTAAACAAATATCGATAAAATTTCGCAAGCGGAACCTTGATAAATAAGGCTCCGGAAGAACTGTTTTTAGCCCCTATTTTTAAGTTAAATAGGACACATTGCACAAAATATTGATACTAATGTGTTCCTAGCTTGTATTTAGCCTCCTTTCTAGTTAATAAAACAATCTAGTTAGCAGTTCACCAGTTCAACAAGTTGATCCTTGACCTTTAGACCAATCAGACACCTAGTTGTGTTAAGATGCTATTATTGTTTCAAAAACTACTGCAGACGTGTTTGCATCTACTTTCTAGTTTCATAAAGAAGGTTGTCAATGTAGATATGATGTCCACAGTTGGATGGTGGCTGTCCCCAAACACCGTCACTTTGGCTGCTTCTCTGCTGCTCGCATCCGGTGGATTCCTGAGGCCTTCACCAAGTCATCGATAAATGTAGGAACTGTGCCATAGTTATCTTTTAGCGCCTGAATCAAATATCATAATGGCGCCCAAAGATAGATACATACTTCTGCCTTGCAAATACCATTTGTAAGTCGCCCTTCATTTATCCTGTCTACACGAACAAACAATCTAAGCATATACTTTTCAATTGTTAATAGAAAATAATTATATTTTAATATGAAAATATAAACTATTGAGTTATGCCCTGAAATTGTCACTCTACAACAACTGGAGTAATTATATAAGCAAAGCAATTCTCAACTTCTAAACTAACAGCTTTTAGCGAAAGCATTACCATATCCATTCAGAGGCTACCAAACACACTTGCAGCCCTACAGAACCTTATTTGTACGAGTTACAGGTTATATTCGTTTGCTTCAGTACTCTGTTTATATTGGTATAAAGTTAAGTGTATGATAAACTCAGAGGCAAGTACAATACGTTTACATCATATTATGTAAATGATTTAGCACGTCGGGAAGAGATATAATTTAAGTGTTTTTAGTTGATTCACTGTAAATAACGTAGAATTATTTGTTGGGTCATAAATAATGGAAAAGTGGTTCGATTTCCTGAAAATGGGAGCTGTTTATTGGTTCCTGTGTGGGTACTTGTGTTTGATAGAAACACTTCAATCTGTTGTCGTTTTATAGTCGGATTGTAGATCGAGATAATGGTCTATCTACATGTAAACCTATGAATCGATTTTGTTGCTGGAAAAGCATTTTGTAACTTTATTATTCAGGTTCGTTCGCAGGTTATTTATGCGATTATATCATCGGACTCCATTGAAAATGTCTCAATACAGTACGACGAAGGTAGAACACTGCAGAATTGAAGAATTGCTCTCTAGTCCTCTAATATCATCTCTTACGCCCCGAAAAATATATGTAGGTAAGTCAATCTCAAACTTGATTCTGATAAGTGTCTGTCACCACGAACGAATCAACGACCGAGTTTGCCAATTTGAGTCTATGAGAGGGTGAATCACGAGCAGTCTCGAAAGTTTCCGGATCAAAATCGGGATTGAGATATATTATTCATTTCGGGCGTCAACCACCTCAGCCTTTTCCCAACTATATTGGCATGAACTTCCAGTCTAACTGGATGCAGCTGAATACCAGTATTTTACATGAAGCGACTGTCTATCTGAACTCCACAGTATTATGATACACCTTGGAATGCTGTAATTAGCAAAGCCTCACAGGACTAGCAGGTACATACTCTGTAAAATCTACCTCTATCTCTATGTACTTTAACCCCACAGCCCACAGGGTCGTATTGAATTGACTTGTGGGATCAACACTCTCTCTTCTGTCTTTCTAGCTAAAATCCCACATGGTACCCACCTATGTTCGCCATTCTCAAATACATTCAACACACAAAATATCCACTTCCTTTACAAGATCGCGTGTCGGCATCGCACCAAACGAATCGCGCTCACTCCATTTTGAATAGGTATTAAGGCCGTGCCACACTGTCCATTGGCGCCATTATAACGGCATCAGCGTCAATTTCGGCGTTGTGTAACTAACTTTTGTTACGAATGTAATTTTACGTCACCAGTTAGATCGTCTTCGTATTTTTTTGTGGAGTAAAAGAAGTAGTTTGTGTTGAATGGTTTTGAGTTTTAGCTGGTTTGTAGGTACTCTTTTGGTTGGTGTTTTGAGCTATTTTATGGTTGTATTACGTGGTATAAGATATAACACTAACACAATTGTATATTATAGTTTTTTTATTTATCTTGGTGTTTAGTTTTAACTTTTAACTATTTCTTCATTCTTAGGTACTCAGTAATTATAATTATTGCGTTCCTTCCATGGGAATTTTGCTGATAGGTATAGTTTTCGACAAACATGTAATATTTTGAATGTTTTTTCATGATTACCGATCAGCGCGTTTTTTGCCTCTCATCAAAACTACTTTGTTTCTATTTACTCTTTTATTTTTGTTTCTATTTGTATTAGTTTATTTATCTTGATTAGGCTCAATAACTTAATAGCAATCTAACCTGGGGAAGGGCGGAGTAGCCTAACACAAGCAAATTATATGCTTATAAGGAATGAATAAATTGTTAAGATTACTTGAAATTTATTTATTTTATTATGACAGATATCCTTAATATCGTATAGTCATTTGGCTATCCGCAATAAGGTTATAGAAAAACCAGAAATATGCTTAACTTAAATTGTAATTGAAACAGTGTTTTCCGCTAACGAACCACCGCCAGTCAGTGTTGCAACACCAAAATACAGGAAGTATAGAAGAAATGAGAGTACTATGAAAAATGGCACGATTTTCCTCACAGCTGGTAGTTAAATTACTTTTACCTATAAAAGGTAACGCGGTATTACGAGCCACTACATTCAGTTTACCTGTATTAAATATCTGTCAATAATAAAAAGTGAACTATCGTATCATCTCTTCTCGGAACTGCTAAGCCAAGAAACTCTTGAAATGAAATGAAATAAAATGTATATTTCTGCGTCAACATTTATTGGTCAATGTTTTATAAAACTAGATGGCGTCGGCATTTCCTAGCTGACTGTTCCCTGAGGAGAAACGCCGAAACAAACTCAGAGGTCATAGTCGCTTTTAATGTCTAAACATTATATTATTCGAATTGTATGTGAGTCTAACAATGCAGGGCAATGTCTGGAAGAGCCACTTGAAGAAAGAGCCATTGCAGCTTTGAGCTGACCTGTCCCAACAGACGGCATGTATGTATCATCATCATCATCATTTCAGCCGTAAGACGTCCACTGCTGGACTTAGACCTCCCCCAATTTGGGAGGCTTTGCCATAATCGCCACGCTTGGCAGGCGGGTTGGCGATCGCAGTATGGTGGTAAAATGCATAGAGAACGCTGCTGCCCATTCTCTAGTAATTCCCTTAGTCGCCTTTTATGACACCCACGGGAAGAAATGGGGTGGTGTTATTCTTTACGTCCGGCACCACACGGTACGCTGTATGTATCATATCATCTTGCAATAGAGATAGACATAGCATCATGCCTTATTTCCCTGGAGAGTTGGGCAGAGTCATCATCTGTCTAGCCGTTTCCCAACTATGTTGAGGTCAGCTTCCAGCCTAACCGGGTACAGCTGAATTCCAGTATTTTACATGGAGCGAATGCCTATCTGACCTCCACAACCCAGTTACTGGGTAATACGATTTAAAGGTTGGGCAGAGTTGTACCTATAATCCACACACATTTCGTCAGTTCTATTTAACTCCGATATAATACGGATTAAATAAGATTTTTTTAATTCGTTTCCCCATTTCTTCCCGTGGGTGTCGTAAAAGGCGACTAAGGGACTTCCTAGAGAATAGGCAGCAGCGTTCTCTATGCATTTTACCACCATACTGCGAACGCCAACCCGCCTGTCAAGCGTGGCGATTTTGGCAAAGCCCCCAAAATTGGGGTAGGCCTAAGTCCAGCAGTGGACGTCTTACGGCTGAAGTGATGATGATGATGATGAATTCATTTTATTAAGATTTTCTAAATTCAACCCTGCGTCCTAATTGCGTAAAACATAATCAGAATCTGAATAATTTTGAAGACTAGTGCTAAACCATTGCTTCACATGTTCGAAACATTTATCTACTCACCAATGTAAATAACGCAATGAATGTTGTTGAACTGTCAAAATGTCATTCCTACTGTCAGTGTTTTTTTTTTGTGGGTGGGATATCATCAAATTACTTCTCCCGCTCTAGGGTGGAGCAGAAGGGCGTGTCAGACTTTTACTGACTAAAACCCACTCCTGTTCCTTTATTTGCCCTGATGCCAGGGCCACGGTATCTCTTTCGAACAAATCTCGCGACCTTGGCAGACTGTTAGTGTGTTTTAACTGCGGGTTTAAGGATTTTTATACAGACAAAGTCGTCAATAAAAGCTAGTAAGTATCTGTTGCTAGGTTATATTTTTTTATTAGTACATGACACACTACATACATTTTGTTGGCACATCAAAGATAAGCTTCCGAGAACAGAAATAGAATGTAATTTCTTTGAATCTAATAAGTGTCACAATGTCAGTATGCCTGACATTGGAATAGATGTCTTAATTTATAATTTATATGAAGTTTTTATACATGACATGATGACACTTTCAAATTAAACATGAATTGCTGATTTAAATAGCAGAAGTAAGTTAGTAGCGTATCTTGGTAGAGACTTACATAATTATGGCGTACATTTTTTTATTTATTTATACATACATATAGTCTTAATACAGGTTCATTTTTGTTTTGTACCATTAGATCAGGAATATTTTGTATATTGGACAGTTTAATTTCCCGCGGACAGGCGCGACAACGCAACGTGACGTTAGTGGAAAAATTTATATGAAAACTGCATAGAAATTGTTCTACCACAATCGCGTCGCACCGTCGCGATGCGCCTGTCTGCGGCAACCTTTATACGATAAGGTAGAGTTTATTTATTTTGTTTTTAGATTAAATAAATAAACTTCAGACTGTATAGCAGCCCGTATAATTGATAATAATAGGTACCCATACTTTGAATATTTTGGTATCAGACATGATGTAAAACTTGTTTTGTTGATAATTTTTAGTTTTATAGTTCAGATACCATTTGGAAACCACCAACCAACCAAGGAGCGAACATATTCAATTTTTTTAATCGTCGAAACTTTATTCTAAAGAAAAATTAAATTTGAATACGAACACTTTTCTTTAAAAGAAAAGAGCTGACAAAAAGTTTTCCAACAATAATCCTAGTCTAAGAAACTTCCAATGCGTTTAAAATCAGTTCAGAATATTTCCACTGCTGAGAGATAGACCTCCTCATTGTGAGATTCGGGCCGCATTCCACCACGCGGGCCCAGTGCGGTTTGGTAGATGTCACATGTATTCGAATTTTTCATTCTAGAATATCGGGTTCATCACGATGTTTTCCTCCACCATTTTGAGAGCCGTGGTAATGAAATATCTTACACAAAGTAAAATGCCTGCTTAGGTTCATAGTATTACACACATATTAAGCTATTCATTTCCACTTTTAACAGACTTCGCATTAAATAGGCTTTCCGTTCAATAAGAAGTCAGCTTATACTAGAAATGTTACAGCTTAGCTGCAGCTTTTATGGGAAATAGCTTGATTTGACGCCGTTTGTACCACTCGTAATTTGTGTCGCTGCTCCGATGCATTTGCAAATAAATAAACTTGGACCAAAACTCGCCAAGATTAATTTCCCATAACATGACTTGACGTAAACCCAACTTCCGACGCAGCCCATCTACCTATGTCTCACAGTCCCACGCGATCCCAATACGTCACCCCAGTTCTAACCGCCATCAAACATCACCATCAACTCATAAATCTTCTGCTTTCATTCAGATAACTTTCACCATGAATATGTTCGATGTTATTACTCTACACCATCAAATATAATGCTCTATGCACTTTCAAATCCATATGAGCCGAAATGTATTTTGATTCTGTGTTCACTTCTATTGCATAGAGTAAGTGCTTTTATGTTTTTTTGTTTGTGACTACGTTTGTATATAAACTTTGAACCCCCCGTTAGAAATGCGGCGTAATAGCGTAACACATTGGCCCTGGCATAATTGTGGGCAACTGAAGGAACACGGGTGAGTTTTAGTCAGTAAAAGTCTGACACGCCCTTCCGCTCCACCCAGAGCGGGAGACGTAATTTGATGATTTCCTACCCACAAAAAAAAAACCGTAACACATTAACAGTAGAAATGGCTTTCATTTTGACAGTACAACAACATTCATTGCGTTGTTTACATTGTTGAGCAGAGACATTTTTCGAACATTTGAAGCACTGAATTAGTTGTATCCTTCAAAACCAAAATACCTTATTCTGCCTTGAGTATGTGGCAGTGAGTAAGTTGTATGACTGATAGACATGAAACTGAGGGGTAATTCACATAATTTTAATAACGTTCACAATCTGATCTTAGTCTCAATCTATAAAAACTACCTCGAGTTTACATCATACATTTTTGACAAGTTCTTGAGATTTGATTGTCGCCGAGATGAGACTGCGACTGAATTTTAAACTTGATTAATTATGAGAATTGACCTTCCTTTTCCTTCCTTTCTGAACTACCTTATGCTCTTACCAAAGTGCGTGGTTGGTGTATAAGTGACCATTAATTTCAGATCGAGATTCTTCCTTGTCTCTCGTCCCCACTGTCATTGGAAGATTTTCCACAGACGTTACGAGTATTCAGAGGAACAAAGTTGTTACCGGTAGTCAGTCAGTACAGTAACTAACTACTTAGGGGGCCAGTAACTGGATTGTACAGATCAGATAGGCAGTCCCTCCATAAAATACTAGTAAGTTTTTAGCTGAGACCGGAAGCCGACCCTAACATCGTTAGGGAAGAGGTTGGGCAAAAGCTAAAGGTACCTAATTCATGATTAATTTGACAGTCTGTTAGTAACAGTCATCAGAACATTTAAACAATTCCATTCATTGTTCCTCACCAAATTAATAAATCAATCCTGAAAATAGTTATAATGACTGTTTACTTAGGATCGGCAATATTGATCAAACTATTCAGCAGTAAGTGTCTACGGGTAGCAAAGCCATTGACCTACCCGTATTGATAAATTAACTAATGTTTTAAAGAACACACTTAGCTAGCGTTAAAGTTTACCTACATCAACAGATTATGTATGGAAATTATTCGCTATTTCCACCAATTCGCAAAATAACGGTGTTGTTTTATTGCTTGTATACGTGGGAATAGAACTAGAATGTTGTAGTCAGCTTGTTGTCTACCCACACAGGTTGCTGGTGTCAAGTGATAGAATCAGGTTACCTGATAACCATCGTAGGCGCCAGCGAGTTGCTACTACGTGTGCAGACAAATGTTGCTGACATATTTTATTAAATGTTGATATAAAAGAAAGAGAAAAAAACATGGCAGCAGGGCGGGACGAGTCACACATTTTTATCACAGTTTGGGAACAAAAAAATGTGTGACTCAATCATGTCACAGAGGCCGAGCTCGAGCCGCAGACGTAACTACAACATCAGGGGCAAAAAAGGAATCTGAGCTAGAGAAGTAACAGAATCGTATGTCAGAGAATGAAAGAGAAAAAGAGGAAGACCGTTTCAAAGATGTAAAGATGGCTTAAAAAGGACTACGGGAAGGATATGGTAGAGCTACGGAAAAGCCCGAAAGAAGCCTAAAGCAATTGGAGATTCCTATTCCATATAAAATACTAGTATTCAGCTGCATCCGGTTAAACTGAAAGACGACCTCAACATAGTTGGGAAAAAGGCTAGATTTTCTTAGATTATTTGTACCATATAGATTCTCAAAATAACGTGTCAAATAGAGAAAAAAAAATAAACTGAAGTGTAAGTTTCCAACTGTAACTAATAGTTCAGGAGTTATCAAAATACTCTTCAACCATCATAATTCAAGTTTCGTGTTTTAAAGAAAAACAATCCCAAATAAAAACGCTGGTACCGTTTTAAACAAAATCTTGTTTACTGTCAAATGGTTGTCTTATCAAAACGTTTGTCTGCCATCTAAATCTTTACACATGGAAGTCGTTGACCAAAGAATATTTTCCCACCGAAATACTCTGACCTTTACTTGAAAGTGGTACAATATCTCAAGTTGCGAGATGTAAATGATACTCGCGAGGATTCTGCGAAGACGTGTTACAATAACATAGATACTAGTGTAACTGGTTACCGTTCATTCTTCACTAGATCAACGGTGTCAGTATGTTTGTCATAGGCATTATAGTCAAAGAGTGATATTTTTGGAGTTGAAATATGGTATCCTTTTAGATGTATCAGATCTGAAAAAGTGTTATTTTTTTCTTTTTCCTGTCCCAAAACTAAGTGACAAATAAGTATTTCAATAAGAGTTCTAAATGAAATGGCAATCTTCATCTATGAATTAAATCAAATCAAAAGCCATTTATTTAAATTAGGTTGAGGATCAGCACTTTCTAACGTGAAAATTACATGAGACAGTCCCCCAAAAACGCCCGCCCGTCACTAGATCCTACTGCTAGTTAGCTGCTATAAGAGAAAAAAAGAGAAGATCGCGAAATAATTTCATTGAATCAGTAAGAAAAGCAGAAAATTAGAACGACTTAAATGTCTTAATAGCTAATTAGTTGACGCATTCGATTCGATTTTATAAGGATGATCAAAGAAGAAGAAAAACAAAACAAGAGTTCAAAGCAACAGTTTTTAATTAAAACATTCTACAAAGAGATAGCTTCATATGAATAAATTATAAACATAGTAGATACAGCTAGTGGGACCGGTATAGTAGAATCGTTTTTAACTAGATCATAGTCAGCAATAAATCAGAAGTATCGTGGGCGACAGATATCGTTTCGTTTATTAAGTACGATTGTGGGTTTCCATTATACTATCTTTACATTGTAAAAAATAATGATCAAATTCAGATTACTCTGTAAAAGTCATGCGTGGTCATACGTTAAAAAAAAAAAAATAACGGATTTTAGTATGGTTTTCGTCAATGGACAAAGTAATTCAATGGGAAGTGTTGGCGAAGCCACTGACAAAAACTGAGCAAACCCATAAATATAATTGCCCTGCCCTGCCCCTGCGTCGATACGCGCAAAGTGTAACCATGAATTCAGCAAATGATTTTTTTACGTAGGAGCATAGAAATTTCGTCGGTTAACAAAAAAAAAAAATATTTATACGGTATTTTTTTTAATGTACTGTCACTGCCACCCAGTAATAGTTATTACTTCATTCTATTCATCGGAAAAGTGGAATTTCGAACTGAGAATTAATAACAGGGTAATATTAAAGCCCTTACATAATTTTGCAAGCCCTGGTTATTTATTTTTGAGTATTTTCTCTACAAAGTTCCATATTTAATTACGTAAGTACTTTATCTCATGATAGATAGAAAACAGGCAACTTCAAAAATTACCTCAGCAACCTAAATTGATCGTCGAAAATCAGCTGATCACATACCAAGTGAAAGTGAAAAAACCGTAACGTACGCAACCGTGTGAACGGGCCGTAATAACCCACAAGTCCAACACACTATGCGAATGAACCTTGTGGGTGTAGCCATTCATTCATTCATAAAGAATGAATATAATCGTGTCAATTTACTGTATTCGCCATCAGTTATTTGTCTACCCAGCTTTTTCTTTTGCAGACTTAGCATTTTATTAAACCAGTTTATAAAGACCTCTTTTAAAGTATAACTTGTAAGTAAGGGAGGTTCAAATTATAATGGAAATGATGACCACGATTTTGGGTATATTGTAAAACTATTGCATTGTAATATGAAAGTCATCGTTTATTGAATATTGATGTAAAGATGTTCATGCTTGTGTAGAAATAACGGTTGTTATACTTCATTTGACACTAAGGTCATGTTCTTAATAATAATTTCATTCATTGTAAGAAGTAACACAGGTAGGCATGAGTAAGGAAAATTGCGCGACAGAGTATTAGGTAAAATAAGACTAATGGGACTTAACATAAAGGCGATTTTTAATCTTCTGAAACATTCCGATCAAGGGAGAAGCGTGAAAGTTGGCTTCGAAATTCAAATTTTCTTAAGTTTTTTGCAATTTACAGGTCAGTGTTAGTCATATAGACTAACACTGACCTGTAGAAGAAAATATGACTCGCAACCTTAACACTTAGGTATGTATCTAGGTACAGAATTATAATCATTAAAAATTCAACCCTCGAAGTTCTAAAATCAACGACTATATTTAGTCATATTTCTTACGGTCGTGAATTATTGAAATATAGAGCTATGACTCCATTTTTTAATCGTGGTTTTTTGAACTGTGGTGACGAAATAATCTACATAATTTATTTAAACATTTATCCACACATATAAACAGGTTTTCTGTGTTGCCGGACATAAAGAATTGCACCACCTTATTTCTTCCCGTGGGTGTCGCAGATGGCAACTACGGCCCGGCGGCGCCCACTATCGGTGGGCATCGGTGCGGCTCGGTACCGCTCGGGCGCCTTACGGCGGCTTCGGGCGGCTTCGGGCGCCTCAGAGCTGTGTCGGGCGACTTCGGGCTGCCTCGGCAGCCGTAAGCATGGCTAAGGACGCCGTAGCTGATTTTGGGTAGCCTCAGAATAGTTCGGGCGGCAGAAACATCGCAGAGCAGTCGTAACGTTACGTAAAAATAGTTGTGCGTGTGTATTTATAATGGTGGATTGGGACTTAGTTCTCATTGTTCATCTTGCTACCCGAAGACAGCCTCGGCGTCCTGAGCCATGCTTACGGCTGCCAAGGCAGCCCGAAGTCGCCAGACGCAGGTCTGAGGCGCCCGAAGCCGCCCAAAGTCGCCGTAAGGCGCCCGAGCTGTACCGAGCCGCACCGATGCCCACCGATAGTGGGCGCCGGGCCTAAGGGAGTTACTAGAGAATGGACAGCATCGTTTTCTGTGCACCCTACCACTACTATACTACGATCGCCAAGCCACCTGTCAAGCCGCCTGCCAAGCGTGGCAATTATGACACCCCCCCCCCCCTTTGGGGAGGCTTATGTCCAGCAGTGGCTGAAATGATGATAATGATATAAATAGTCAATTTATTTTTAATTAAAGTGCCTACCTGTGGACTTTTACTCTATAACATCATTTGTACTATCTAACAAAATAACAACTCTATACATTCGCATCACGACTCAATCATTTAAAATCTATATTAAGATTTAAGACCTAGCCATACGTATTCACCTGTGTATCTAATAAACGGATACTAAACGAGCACCAAACTAAGTTTAGAATACTAATCTGTACTTAATTCTGTATTCCGTTAGGCAATTATCATAATATATCCTAACGTTATAAAGTATATTGTGCGATTGTGTTTGTGTGTGAGTGAGAGTGAGTTTGTGTGCGAAAATTATCATTATGTATTAAGTGCAAAATTAACTTTTCCGTCATCTAAAAGCTAATGTAATGGGCTTAATTCAAGTCAAGTAACTTAGTTTGTAAGTTTCTTTTCATAGAAATGATAGATTGGTACATACTGAAATGATAAACTCAGACGTCATCTTAGCAACATTTGCAAATTTAAAATGTCATTCAATAATTTAAGGTAAGCACTGAGATTTAAACTTTACTATAAATGGACAAACAATCATTATCTGCCTAGCCTTTTCATTTCATTTAATTTCAACCCAGTTACTGGGTAATACGATACCCCTTGGTAAAACTGGTTGTCAGAGTTTCGGGCTTCTGACGACCCGTAACGACTGTCTTAGATCTACGAAAGACAGCCGGGACCGACGGCTTATAAATAGACAAACAATGCTAAACAATCATCTTCTTTCTATCGAAGCCTCTTCTTACCGCATATAAATTCGCCAAAACCATCCAATTCAGATGCCAACTTCCATCTACACACAGACAGCAAAATACTTTTCAACCATAAATTACGCTCTACCAATCACAGGACGCACACCTCTTCCTGTTCCATCACCTGCTTCTTTACCTTCCTCACACAACACTATGGCCCGAATAAGGCAAAAATACATAAAATGCACACCTTCTATATGCGTGTGTGACTTTGTGTGGTGTGTGTGTGTGTGTGTGCAACCGGACACAACACCGCTATACATCCGACCGCGGTAGCGCTCTGAATGTCAATGCCAAATGCAAGGACTTGATCTACTACGGCACACTTGTTGCGACTAGCGTGAATATTTTAATTAATTATTAGAAAAAGTTTGTAATACCTGTTTTGTAGACGAGTTTGTATCGATAGTTGAAAGTGGTGTGGTCTCTGTGTTATTAAAGTGAGATTGTGTAAACAGTGTGATTTCTTTCCAGAATTAGTTAGCTTCGGATTGCTTGTTGGTGTTATTAGGTAGGTACCAAATTACATTTTAGACGAGTCTGAATGGTTGTGAAAATTTCCCAACAGCGTTTTTCAGTCCTGACACACCACTTACGGAAAAACGGCGAGATGGATTTGGATGAAATATAGCATACTGATTGACCAAATGTTTTGCGTCTCTTTGACATGTATCTACCAAAATATTAGATTCGTGTGCACGCATCTAATATTGAAATTCTAATTACTTCATAATGCACGCGTGCTTTACATACTATTGACACTTTTTTTTTTTTTTTGGATGGGATATCATCAAATGACTTCTCCCGCTCTGGGCGGAGCGGGAGGGCGTGTCAGACTTTCACTGACTAAAACCCACCCGTGTTCCTTCAGTTGCCCATGTGCCAGGGTCACGGTATCTCTTTCGAACAATCACGCGACCCCGGCAGGCATCGGTCCTAGCAGACCCCTTCAGTACTGCTGACATCTCTTTGAGGCGCGCGTGGAACACTACGCGCCATCGACCTGAGCTTGGGGCTTACCGGGCGGCGAGCTACCCATTGCTCGCCACCCGCAAGCTCGCGCCTACGGTGGCCGGGAGTCCGCAATCGACTCCCGGCGCCCGGGGCGTCTCCTCCTGCGGCGGCTAGGGACGTGAGGGCGCAGAGACTGCCACTCCCTCACGCGCCCCGCCTCCTCCTTCGCGAGCATTACTGCTTCGCAGAAGGAGGTGACGGCTTCCCATGCCCTCTCGCTCCGTACCATGGCTCGCACCAGGGCCGGAACTATTTACACTTTACGATTCGACTAAATTGACGCACAAACTGTAATTACGCGAATTCAGCACATGAATCTAAAGGTGTAAAAACTTTTTCGTTGGTTATTAAAAACAAATATAGTCTGCTGTTTCAAAGAAAAGTCCAATATCTACGCGGTCAAAATGTATGCAACAGTAATATTTTTTTTTTTTTTACCGACGAAAACTTTCAACACATCGGGGTGATAAGTTGCGCATTTCCACAAAACTTACTTGAACATCACAGATCATGGTCACGTGCAGAAACCATAAATACTTTTTTTTATAGACTTAGTGTCAAGCCACTGTTTAAAGAAAGTAGAGACTTAAATAATCATTGTATCTTAACGCGTATCTGACATTATCAATATTATCATATCACCTAATACGACAGTGAAAGTCGAATAAAATATTCGATATCGATAAGGAATTAAGTCGCAAAAACAAGCGCGTGCGATCTCTTTGATAGACTCTGACATTGGCATCATTTTGAAATCTGTCGTTCCATTTTTAAACGATTTCAAAAAACGAAGTTCTTTTTATAAATCGAAATAAATGGAAATTATCTTTTCGCTGTAGGTTATGTACCGTGAGGCGACTAAGGGACTTACTAAACAATGGGCAGCACAGGGATGTCAGACGGCCACCCAGAAATCCTTGTACCGAGCTTGCTATAAGCTGGTATTGAAAACGAAAAACTGGTACCCCTGTGCTCCGCTGCGGCGCTGCCAATACTGTATATATAAATTGTGTCGGAGATCGCATCCTAGGGGAAAAAAAATATATTTTACATTCGTGTACCGTTAATAGAGGGCAGTAATTATTGAACACACCGAAAAAATATCACATTAAATCTTTTTTTTTATATTATCTGTTAGATATTATAAAATGTAAAATATATTGAAAGAAATAAAAAATAAATTCATAACGAAGATTTTTATCGGAAAGCAGGGTTCAAAACACATGTGTGATATTACACCTGAGACCTTCTAAGCGGGAGAGTAGCTTGTTACCACTACACCACCTTGCATCTAGATAATCATTTGATGGAAAATGGTAACCACTTATCGAGACTGCTTGCTATAGTAAACTTTTATATCATAAAGGAAATCTGATTTCTGATTGTAATTTTTTTCCGTATGTATATCTAAACTTTGTCGGTTATTCTGTATTGTCAGTGTATTTTTGTCGGTCAACGGCCAATCTTGGTATTTTTGCATACAAGGACCGAGTAGTCTTGGTACATGGTACGTGACACTGAAAACTAGTATGTGTACCAAGAAGTTGGTACGTCTGACATCCCTGGGGCAGCAGCGTTCTCTATGCATTTTACCACCATATTGCGGTCGCCAATCCGCCTGCCAAGCGTGGCGATTATCGCAAACCCCCCCAAGTTGGGGGAGGCCTATGTCCAGCAATGGACGTCTTACATCCGAAATGATGATGATAGGTAATGAGAGAGAAGTAGTAGCCCAGTAGTTACGCCCGACGGTTTGACATCTGTCCGTACGTAATTTTAGTAATTCTTATTCGTATAACTGTCTTTATCCTTCAATAGATTCTTTGGTTCCAATAACTACTGTTTATCAGTTAATTACGTAGTGTAAATCATAATTAATGTTGATTAACCAGTAAATTCCAAGATTAACATCGATTTTGTATTTAAAAAGCATATTAATTGTATCTTAATGAGATTAAATCGCGAGATGAGTCTCACGATTAGGATTATTAATCTCTTCTTACACTTCATTCGTATTCATATTATTAGTATTAACATTTTATTCATGTTATGAAGCGAATGGCAATATTATTTTGCAATAAATGAAGATGAGCTGTTGAAGATTGACTACTTTTACTTATTATAAAGTGCCTCGTTGGTGTAGTCGTCGCAAGCGGCAGCGCTTGCGATGATTACACCAGCGAGGCTGCTGAGCATGAGGTACTGGGTTCGATTCCCAGATCGGCCAAAGTAGCTGTTATAAAGTTTTTCTATCTGGATTTTTTCAATAGCAGCCTCAAATCTGAATAGGGGCATAAAAACATAACTGGCGAAATATAGATGTAGGTTTACCTCTGCCCAACCTTTCAAGGAAACAAGGTGTGATGTTATGTGTATGTACTTTTACTTATTTAACACTTGCATAGATTCGTGATTATTGCCTAATCCGTTAATAATTTCGGCCATTCTTCATCGGCTGACATCAGAATCTTTGGAATGTTTTTATTTTGTTTTTTGTCTTTAAATTCAATCAGAGGGTTTTCGTTTTGATAATAATAACATTGAGTACCTATATTGGTGTTAGTATAACGCTGGGATAAGACCTAACGAAGAAAATCTCGGTCAATACGGAAATATTTTTGGAACAAAGTTTCAAACGCAGCTTGCGGTAGAAGTAAAATGGTAGAAATCATCGCGTTGCGCTTCCTCCATGTGATTGTTTATTATATACATATACCTAATTGAAAGAGGCAGAGCAAATTTTCAAATTTTGCAGCCGCCATCTTCTATCTCATTTTGAATTCCGAACCCGACGGCGCAGCGGCGGTCCCCTGACCCCACACGTTTCTTAACACTCACTTCATTGTGTTCTGCGCCATTTTATTCAGCCCCAACTAGCAGAATAAATGGGTAAGAATTTGATTTGTACGGTCTAATCCCAGAAATGAATTAACCCTAACATACCTTATGTAGGTATATGTCTTCAGAAATCCAATCAAGCAAGATTTTCACTAACTCTATAACTTAGTTAACAACAAGTCTATTGTAGATTTTATGCTATCCAGTAACTTAATCATAAAAGTTTCATAACGCTACATACCTTACTCTCATCTCATTTTATTGCAAGATTTATTGAACGTTTACGGACGCCAAGATTTCACGAAGAAAGGACAAGATCTATGTATTTGTTTGTGCAACATTTAATGCATTTGCAACCTCAAAATGGAACACGAATTTTGCATGCCAAGTTGGGACCAAAATTAAATTAATGTCTTCAAGTGTTTGTTCATCTGCCTCGCCAGTATTTTAATAGGACGACTGCCTATCTGACCTCTACATCCCAGTTACTGGATATTACGATACGTTTTGGTAAGACTGGTTATTAGAGTTTTGGGCCTCTGACTACCCGCAATGACTGACAAAGATTTACAGACAGTTGGGACGAACAGCTTAACATAGTTTCCGAGGCATAGACAGGTATTGGTAGCAAAGATGGTCTCCCATCCACGGACCAACTACTTGACTAAATTTAAATTGACTATATTAACAAAACATTAGGCCTCTGCTTCTATATCATTAGGTATACCACCCTTATTCAAACATCAAATACTTATTGAAAAATCTAAACAATAAACAAATCCCTTATAATAAATCTTTATTTAAATTCTTTCTAATTCAGTAGACTTAAAACTTCTAGACAAACATAAGTCCTAATCCTATAATCAAAACGTCCTTTTCCATTGCTGAACCACCTTCAGTCAAATAACAAAAACGAATAATATATGATAAAAACAGTAGTTTACGAATGCAAACTATTCAGCAGAAGCTTCCCCTAGCACAGGACAGTCAGGAATTTAATAATCGGCGTACACCCTACCGCGGAAGTTTTTACTTCCACTCAACTGTTTATGGTCGAAATTTTCACGAGTTCGTTGACTTGGCTGATCGGTGGACTGTATTTTGAGTTACGTACTGCGAATTATTTTGAGGGCGAATTTTGAGAAAGGGATTATTCGTTAGCGTAATTTATGGACAAAAAAATGGATGAGTGTTTTTTTTTCTTGTTTTTATCATCCCTTAATCGCCTCGTAAGACACCCACGAGAAGAAATGGGGTGATGCTATTCTTCACGTCCTCACAGACCTCCCCCTATTATTTGCATACCAAAACGTTTATATTTTCTTCCTGGCAACAAAACATCACTTCGACTTAACCAGCAACATTGGCTCAAAAACCTCTCTCAAATACGCAATCATCATTTTACACTTAGCTCGCTTTGTTACAGAGAAACAAATGCTCGCAATACATCTCTCAACTAACCAGAACATCAAATAACATCCAATTAGTAAAAAAGAGCATTAAGTTTAAATGCACTTGCAAGTAATGGCTGCTATCTAGGATGTTCCATCGATATCCATCACTCTGTCTCGTTCAGACGACGCTACCGTCTACAATAAAAAAAAATACTGTAATAAAGTTTGAAACTGACATGGTAGCAATTTAACTTGGCAGCAGAGGACATTTCATGCAATAGTAACTTAATAAAAGGACCAAGTTTATAGCCTGACATACATCTAGACTTGGCATGTAACTTGACGGATTAAATGGACTAGTTAAGTCTTGGCAAAGATTGAGTTTTTACGATTTTTTCTTCAACAAATGCGTATTTTTATTGCGTCGTGGAGGGCAATAAATTGAGGGCATTAAAAGTTGATTGCATCTTTGTAACTAGTATTGAGACAATTGTTGTATATTCTGCAGATTATAACGAGAGATATTGTTCAAAGTTGAATGCAATGCGCCTTGTCTTTCTGACAAGAATAATTAAAAACATATTTTATTTGCAGTGATAATCTTGCAGATACTTATCGATCATTCTTTTGTTTTTTATCTACAAAAAGTATGATAAATTATATAAATTCTGACATTGTCAGTGGTGGTTAAATGTGTTTGTGAGCATGTAAAAGAGTAAATTACTAACAAGTATTAGGACTCCAAACTATTTTGAAACAGACTCAAGACTTTTAGTAAGCCTCTAATCATTTCGTTTTTATTTAACCACACGTTTCTTTGTTGTAGCTATTGCAATGGTTTGCTAAGAACTAGAACTCAACAGTGTGTTTTTCTTTTTTCAATAAATATTGTTACTAAAAAATCGTATCTTTATCATGTCGTGTTAGTTATTTATTACTTCACGACAATTAACAAACTATATAAAGTACTTTCGTGTTTAGGCTCCGACAGACAGGCGAGACGTGTTTCTGCACGCGTAGCATGACCGCCGTAGAAATGGGTTTTGTCTATTCTTGGTTGAATAGAGATAGAATTGTCATGCTACGACCGCATAAAATGGTACAAATCTTTCTACAATCTTTAATTCTGTCTTTAATCTTTCTACAATTTGTAATTTTGTCTATTCTTCCGTCGACAAAACCCATTTCTACGGTGGTCATGCTGCGCGTGCAGCTCCATAATATCGTAACACACTATCAATAACAATCTGAATCATTTTGAAGGATATTACTAATCCATTGCTTCATACATTCGAAAAAATTGTCTGCTCAACAATGTAAATAACGCAATGAATGTTGTTGAACTGTCAAAATGAAAGCCATTCCTGGTCGTAGTGCGTTACGTAACTATCCCTCTGGAAGATCTATTTCCTTGAAGTTTTCATACTAATTGTTTTCACTGTTTGCAGGGAGCCCAAAGTTACAAAACTACTTAGAATAGGCCTTATATTGAAAAGGATAATTAACGTCAAGTAACCTACGGTTTAACATTCAAAACATTTGTAAACACATAGTAACATTTATTTTTATTAGAATTTGCCAAGCTGACTGTCGAAACGGCAACAAAATATTAACAGACTATAGAATTTTGTGAAGCAATGTTAACTTAAACAATGGGCTTTAAGTAGTTATAACTAACATTATGAAAGGACATCGCCAACATATTAGTAAATAAGTCATTAGTAGTTAATTTTAAACAGTTGCGTTCAAATGTCATACTATAAGAACGCAGCTATGGAGAATGTCAATAGGCATTTTGATCTGCTGCTGTCAGGTTTTTTTTACTATCTATAAGTCAATCGCAATAATGTTAGAAAATTTAAGCAAATAAATGATTTTTTTATGTTTATGTAAATAGATCTTATAAGACACTTTTATACGTCAATTATTTTGTAGGTCCTTTTAAAAACCAGATGGTGCCGGCCTCCTAGCTGAATGACTTCCCTGAGAAGAAATGACGAAACAAACTCAGAGAGGTCTCTTTTAAAATCCAAACACTATATCGCCGGGTTAAAGGCAAAACCAACTATCTGCGATTTTTTGAGTTTTTCACTTTAATACACCATTCGATTCGCCATTTGATTCTTTACCTAATGGTAAAACAATCTAAACCGTAGGACTTACTGTTTCCGAGTTACCAAATGTAAAAACAGATTATATAATTATTAGACTGAATTAAAAAACAAATAGCAATTTTTCTAAATGCGCTCACGGAAAATGTAATTTTGTCTTTTTTGGACTAAATAATTGGTTTTGCCTTTAACCCGGCGATATTATTAGAATGTATGTGAGTCTAACAATGCAGGGCCATGCCTGGAAGGGCCTTTTGAAGAAAGAGCCATTGCAGCTTTAACCTGTCCCAACAGACGGCGTGTATGTATGAGGTTTAATGTAATATTTTCATATAAGGCCAAATTCGCATAGACGTAAGAAATATCGCAGCGGGATACTTTCGAGCAATCAATCTTCAACGATGTGCTTAGCGTCGAGAGTAAAAAAATCGAACACTATGTTTTTATACAGCGCTGGGATGCACTTTATTGGATTCCCGATCCTCGGTTCAACACCAAAAGTTGAAAGCACAGTACGCAGCGTGCTAAAATCCTTCTGCGATATTTTTACGTGGTGCGGTTATGGTCTAACTCCTGTACTAAAAGTTGACAATTACTAACGTTTCTAAATGAAGTCATATTACAAATGAAAAAGATATCTTTCAGCTTCAGTAGCATACACAAATCAGACTACATACAAAAGAATAGGCAGGTAATTAAAATGCTGCCAGACTCATTAAGGATTTGAATCAATTCGATTAAATGGCACAGACTGTCTGTAAAAGAAGATTAAATAAATCTTTGTGGAATAAAGGTCTTTAGAAGTACGCTTTGTTCAGTGTAGGTGATTACAATGTCGCCATACCTATACATTTTTTTTTTTGTGGGTGAGAAATCATCAAATGACTTCTCCTGATCTGGGTGAAGCGGGAGGGCGTGTCAGACTTTTACTGACTAAAACCCACCCGTGTTCCTTCAGATGCCCATATGCCAGGGCCACGGTATCTCTTTCGAACTAATCTCGCGATCCTGGCAGGCCATATATATATATACATAAGCCGTAATAATAGTACGGTACTAGGTATGTCTCTTTTAATAAAACCTATAGCTACCATGCAATTACGTTTGTAAAGGTCTTTGTCTACCTTATTTACAAAATACTTAAGTCACTTTTCATCTTGACGTTTCCCCGGCTCTGTGCCAAGTTAAGGTACGCTTTGCTTAAAACTATTCGTGCTTCTATTAGTAGTAACGTCAGCAAATTCAATTTAATTTTGAAAAGTCTATATAACTTAATTTTCATTGTTTTTATATTCATAATAGTCTATCATGATTTGTTTGAATAAAATTACTGTATTTTCTTAAAATCGCTATTTTTTTGTTCTGGAGTGATATCTCGCAGGTCAACCTATGAGGTTCCCGGCAGCTTAATCGGACTTGCCTGTGGATACCTTAATAAATTAAGGCCTCCAGCTAGGGCTTAAAAACTTAAAACTAGAGCGACTACTCGCTAAGGGCACCCCCTGTGGGGTACGGACCTCGGCTTAGGGCATCGCTGGTAGAGGGCAGCAAGGGACGGACTGGATCGGAATGAACATTTTCGCTCACGAAACTGAATCGATTTTATTTCTGACACTAAAAATACCATCAATCACACAATACGTACAATTTTCATTAATTCACAAAACAAGAATGGAAATACGAGTACAACTAAATAAAAAATACTTTTCGAGTAAATCGACACCAGCGTCAATTTCACGACAAAAAGTCGCGCGACACGGCGACATGACTCACTCTACGGAAACGTCGATTGCCAAGGTCGCATAATCGCATCCACCGACGCGCGACCAGCCATTGTTTTAACAGGACAATCGCTGTTTTTTACTCCATTTTTCTATTCTCTTAATACCTCAGAATGCTTAATGTTGGAGCTTGCGAAACAGCGCTATAATTAGAGGAGACACGGCGGTTTGGGAATTAATAGTCATTGACATAAAAGTTACAAGCTTTTTTGGTCTAAACGTGGGTTTCCTCTGAAACCATTAGATGATTCAGTTAACACAAACTATGGACACAAAATTCGCATTGAAAACGTTGTCTAGACAGTTAACTGATTCAATTTAATTCACGACAGCTTTTCCATAACGAAAATGCTGTGTAATCAGCCTGAACTCCACCACGCGAGCATGGTGCGTAATGGCGGATGTCACACGTCTTCGATTTTTTTGTTCATGCCGTTTTCGTCACAATATTGAGACCACCGTTTTGAGAGCAGTGATGATGAATTAGTATACACAAAGTAGAGTTCCTGCTTGGGTTCGAACCCACGATCTATAGTCGCGGCCGTTACCACTGGACTACCACTGCCCTCGGTCTACGGGCCGACCTACAAAATATGACTTTTGAACTCACTTAGGTACGCCTACGTGAGTTCAGAAGTGAGATTTTGTAGGTTCCCCGGCAGAAACATAAAATCTTCGTAGTAACTTTGCCAGTCGACTTTTCCAACTTACCTGCACTTACAATAATTTCGCCATCACTTCGGCATTAACAAAAAGAGATATCTTAACCTATTTCTTGCTTGCAAATGGCAGTAGTGTATAATTTGTACGATTTCCCATGGTAATTAGTTTTACGGTGTCCGCGATGGCACAGAGATGGTATACTAAGTGTGTCGAGCTCGAAAGTTCGCGGCAAATAAACGAAGCTGGTTTAGGAGATACGCCTTTTAACGATCTCTTGTATTTTCTTTTGGAGCTAGTTTGTTTTGCTTTATACTGTCAAGATTATGGGCTCTTGACCGATATGAGTGCAGATAGGCCACGCCTCGTCTTAAAGTTATGTGTCTGTGTGGGCGCATAACCGTGTATAGTTGCTTGTATTTTCTGTCATCATCATCATCATCATCGTCATTTCCACTGCAAGACACAGGCCTACCCAATTTGGGGGTTTTCCATAATTGCCACGCTTGGCTGGTGGGTTGGCGATCGCCGTATAGTGGTAAGATGCATAGAAAACGCTGCTGCCCATTCTTTAGTAAGTCCTTTAGTCGCCCTTTACAACACCCTTGGGAAGGAATAGGGTGATAATATTATTTACGTCCGACACCACACGTACTATATTTTCTATAGAATAGATTATAATAGAAAAAGTATCTCTTCAATATACAAAAAAGCCGCGGTACGTATGTTAGTCGGTGGTCATATTAGTTACCAAAGAAAGACTATTCTCTGCAGTACATATCCACTTTAGTTGCCGTTTTCATATTTCGCGCTACAGTCATCTGCTAAATGCCTGTGGCTATACATCACTATATACAGCGTACAAAAAAAATAATTAAATGAATATTCTCACATGGATAAAATAAACTCTAACTATGTCTTATAGCTATAAGAACGATTCCAAAAAAATCTTCCAAGCCATCTTCTTCTGCCAGGGTCGCGAGATTCGTTCGAAAGAGATACCGTGGCCCTGGCGTATGGGCAACTGAAGGAACACGTATGGGTTTTAGTCAGTAAAAGTCTGACACGCCCTTCCGCTCTACCCATAGCGGCAGACGTCATTTGGTGATTTACCACCCACAAAAAAAGCCATCTTCTTCATCTCTGCATATATTTATTTAAGGTGTTAATATTTACAGTGTAATGTAGTGTAAAACCGTTCAATGGATATAGGCAGCGGACCATAAAGAGACACTTCATCAGCATTTATCTTGCCTAGTGTTTGTGCCAAATGCGGTTACAAGCTCCGTTGTATGCTTTGTCCCAAATACACTATGTTTATGCCAACAGTGGCACAGTGGCAGAGTAACTACCTACATTTTTATTTATTTTAGTTTTTAAATACTTTTTAGCAATAACAGCTAATGTTCCTCATCATCATTTCAGCCGATATACAGCCATTGCTTGCCTGAGGGGTAATTGCGTAACTTGTTATCAGTAGGAATTGGTTTCATATTGATAGTTAAACAACATTCATTGCGTTATTTACGTTGCTGAGCCGACAATTTATTCGAACAAATGACGCAATGTTTTAGAAACAATCTTCAATCCGATTCAGATTCTGATAGATAGTACGTTTCGCAATTAGGGTGCAGGACTAAGCTGCTGATTTTTGATTCTATTCTTATTTACTTTATCTGCCTATACGTCTCGATATCCCGGGTAATTATTACTCTACAAGCTTTAATATCCTATCGATCACGCAAACATTTGGGACCTAGATAATTTATAACCATAATTATGAACACATAGGATACTTTTATCCTAGTGCACTACTAGGATAAAAGTTTCCGTGGAATAAGTTTCGACCACCACGCAGGCGAAGCCGCTAAAAATGTACTAAAAACGGTTTTTTTTTGCATATCAATGTCTACGAGGCTGGATCTCACTCAACTGAAAAGTTTCTCATAAAAGCAGTACCTACGTAATATTTCGCATCGTCAATAATTCTAATAATCACGTAAATACCTTCATTCATATTTTTTCAAACACCATCTACTTTTACTTCCGTCTTACCAAATTCAGACGTCCCGTATCTGCAGTTTACGCAAACGTGCGATAGTAAGCCGGGTGCAAGGTCAGCCCGCAGTGCGGGGGTTGCAGACGGGCGTATCGATCGCATCCCGCGCGTCTGAACGCCTCCCCGTCTGTGGCGCGCTTTATATTGTGCGATTATACGATTATGGAGCGCGCTGTGTTGGTTTAATTGAAGCTGAAAGATATATGGGCTATGTTATAGTGTGCGATTTTTGAAGAAAATATCTGTGAGTGGTTTCTGAAATAGTTTTTCTAGAGAAATTGTGTGTAATAGGCTGTTTAATAAATAATAATTAAGAACTTTATTACCTTTCTCACCCCCTTTTACACATGTCACAGAGTGTGTTTTTATGTGAAAGATTACTTTTTTGTTGATAAAGTCCACCCAAAACCAGGATTTATTTTAAAGAATATTACGCAAATAAATCGAGCAAATACCTACAAACTCTTTCAACTATCCCACTCTTGAGTCTAAATAACCAGTTCTGTCGCCCAATTTAGTTTTTACTTCGTACACCTGTCAATCAATCGGTTATTTAAGTATATTTATAGATTTTCAACGTAGAACGCTTTACTTGAATAGAAGCGCAAAACAGTCAGGTTGTCCAATACCATATTTGGAGAAAAAAACAGTCATTTGCTGAGACATGAATATGAATGACAAAATAGATTTGAGATAATATGTCAATGATTTGAGAGGAGATTATTATGGTATCTGTCAAATTTGAAAAAACATTCAATAATTCATCATCGTTTTAAAATGTCCCTTCTAATTTCGAACCACTAGATATTACATTTCAAAAAAACTTTTTACCAAAAAATTTAACCGCCGAAAAAACTGAAAAGCAAAAAATAATAAACCTTAAAATTATGAGTCGGCGCTTTGAGTGATCTTTGTTCATTGATTTTCCAGCGCCGACTCATAATTTTATAAGGTTTATTATTTTTTGCTTTTCAGTTTTTTCGGCGGTTAAATTTTTTGGTAAAAAGTTTTTATTTTATAATTTTTTGTGGCTTTAATATACTTATAATACTTGGCAAAGTATACCCTCTCCAATGAATAAAGAATTATCAAAATCGGACTACTCTGTATAAATTTATGCGTGGTTAAACATAACAATCAGTGAGTGAACAATCAATCATCCCCTGTTTTCTGACCCTTAGGGCTTGATTTTGTTTTTCAAATTGATAGGGGACCACCCTCAGAGTATATCCTTTCCAATAAAAAAAGAATTATCACAATCGGACTACTATGTAAAAAGTTATGCGTGGTCATACATAAAAAAAAAAAACAATACAAAACAAAAAATATACGCGTCGAATTGATAACCTCCTCCGTTTTTTTTCGTCGGTTAAAAAGAGAACTCATCCAAACAAAAGGCTTATTTTAATAGTCCTTGGATGTCATATGTAAAACAAAAATAGGTCGAATTTAATTTGTAGTTTACTTAACTGGTTAGGAAACCCACAATTAAGTGTAGACTGTCTAAAGAGACATGTCTTGTCTGTAAATATTAAAATAGTGTTTCAAGTCACGCACGCTTGCACGTGACGTGATGCAAGTCTGTTTATTACCTAATTCTGAAACCATTTTGTAAACTAAATGTCAATGTCACGTTATATTCCTGCTTATATACTTACTATGTACTGTAGTTTGTTGTCACTGTCAATAATATTCGTGAGACCGATATCTGAGTCATATGATATCACATGATATATGGAGTAACTGTGTATACTTTTTATGCTATTTTTTATTCTTTACATATCATAGAAACATTAATACTTAGTAACAGTAACCAATCATAGTAGGTATATGTACCTCACTGGTCTTTTTTTTTTGTGGGTAGGATATTATCAATTGACGTCTCCCGCTCTGGGTGGAGCGGAAGAGCGTGTCAGACTTTTACTGACTAAAACCCACTCGTGTTCCTTCAGTTGCTCGAGTAACCCTTTCAAACAAATCTCGCACCTTTTGCAGACTTCATTGGTCTAATGTGTGAAATATCCCTGTTATTAAGGAAAATTTAGTCTGCATAATTATGTAATAGTTTATGTTCATAATTTACTCGTAGTACTACGTAATATTGACTGTCTCAAAACGATGAAGGAAAACATCGTGAGGAAACCGGCCTGTTCAAGAACCAAAATTCGAGAACATGTGACATTTACCAACCCGCACTGGACCCGCGTGGTACAGACGCCAGCACATCAAGGTACCTGAAACTGTCAAATTCTCCCAATCAACCTTTAGCCTAATGCCTTAAACCTTTAGCAATAAAGTTGAAAATCTATTAAAGAAATTTGACAGATTGTAGTAACTCGATGTGCTGGCGTCTGTACATTACAGTCACTTCCTTGTGAAGAGAGAATGCCTCAAAGGTCTCTGCTGTGGAAATATTATATAGGCAATTTGTGGAGTTACAACACTCATCATCAGTATCATCACCTTAGCTTAGCTTATTTGAACAAATTAAAATAACGTATTATCTTCTTAAAATAACCATAAAATTCCACAAAAAATAAATGAAATCGTATCGTTTCAAAATCGTACGCTCTAAAGGAGATGGTGCAGTAATCCCACGACGCGTACTATGGGGTTGTCGACACGCCAAGGGAGTCTGCTTTCAAGGTCGGCGTACTACCGTGCTCGTAGTAAAACTCCCTTTTATAGATCTGCCCATGGCTGTAATAGGATGTTCTGGACCGCCTATGAGAAGGTAATTTATTCCCTGTACATGTTTTACTTGGGTGTTCTGAGATTTTATATTATATATTGCCCATGTAGGTATGCTAGACTAGACAATTATGTGGTTGTAAAATAGTCGTTTATTCTTGAACGTTGTTAAAGTTATTTTTAGATTAGTGACTTAATAAATGTTGAGTACCGTCATTATAAGAGGTAAGTTACTAGGGCCGTCGGATACAGTAGAAGTTTAGTAAGAAATTCGTGGATGTTTTCGACTGAAAATTTATTTGTTAAATGGACTGTTTGTTTTCTATTTATTAAATTACATTTTATTCGAAAACATTTATCGGTTTTTTACTAAACGTCAACTATATCCGACGACCCTGGTTACTTATCTCTTTTGATGACCGTACACCCCATCTATGTACGATACTAAATGCATTTATGAGTCCATAGTTACTAGATGAACGTGACTGCTTCAGCTATATTGTTTTATGGTCTTTTTGCTTATCTTATTAGGCTCTTATGTTCAAAGAACATCACGGCTTCTATGATTGATGTCAGCGAAAGAAATAGAAGCACTAAAGAAACCCGCAAAATAAAAAATTTGCCTGAAAATTGCAAAAACGTAAAAAAAAAAAAATTATTTGACGGGCTAGCCTGGTGATTCCCCTTTAAGATATTTGTGCAAACAGTTTTAAAGTTCGTTCAAAACTGACGTAAGATTTACAAAGCACCTCCTTCAGAACGAATTAAATCAACAAACATACAAAAGAAAACATGACCTTTAACAAAAACTAAATATACAAGTACACACTTAACAAGTACCGCTTAACCAATCAATTTGTCATTCATCTTCTTACAAAAACGTCAATAAAATTCATATTTCATCGCACCAAGGTTGAAATTTGAATGACAAAAACACTGACTGACATGCGTGAAGTGACTTTGTCATGACGTCACTGACAAGGTCTTGTCAAACCCTTTGGTGTCAAGTATCTAGTTTTTAAGGTCAGATTGAAGGTAATTATTTATTTATAACTTTATTTTAATATGGCTTAGTTATGTGATGATTGGTTCTGTAATTGTTTCAGCTTGTTAACTAGTTTAAAAGGTGCTAATTTGTAGGACTTATTTGTTGGCACGTAGTAATTATAGTGTGGACATGTCAAGTTTATGTATAGTTTATTATGCCTACATTAGTCTGCCTCGTTGGTCTAGTTTTCGTAAAGTCTACTGCTTAGCTAGAGGTCGTGGGTTCGATTCCCAGGTCAGCCAAACTGTTGTTGAGTTTTTCTATTGGGAATTTCTCAGCAGCAACCCGGAGTCTGCATTTGTACCCGGTTGATAGCAATAGGCTCTCCCCCTTTTACATGGGACTTCAAGAATAACGACATGCATTAAATTAATGAATAGTTGAGTTTTCGTGGGACCTAATTTCCTGAAAGAATTATGACGTAAGTACTTGTTTATTAAACTTTACACAAAACTATGACCACGTAAACAACCACAAATCTTAAACAAAAAATAAATCAGTATTTGGTGGTTTATGATAATTTCCGCATTCTAATGGTAGACATTTTGGACACTACATCCTGGTTCGAGTACTTACGCCTTCTTCAAATTGCTCAGACGACCTTTATAATGATACTCCTACAACTGTCCATCGTGGTGTAAAAACCACAATGAATGACATAATAAGATAGTAATCAGCCATAATGACGGACACATAGAATTGCAATAAAATTATCACCGTAAATGTTTCTTTAGACCTGTTAAGAAATATTTACAAAGACAATTTAATTTAAGTTAAGCATCGACCCCGGAAAGTTGCCAAACTTAAGTAGCAGTGGGCAGAGCACATCGCTCGCAGAACAGATGGCCGATGGGGCCAAAAGGTTCTGGAGTGGCAACTGCATACCGGAAGACGTAGAGTTGGAAGATCTCCCACCAAGCGGACCGATAACCTTGTGAAGACTGCAGGAATCCACTGGATGTGGGAAGCATAGAATAGATGGACGAGGCGAAGCTTGGGAGAGGCCGATTTGTGTAATTATTATGATGAAGCATAGGGCAAATCTATAAGGCCTTACAGATCGACGATCGAGACTAGTGATGAAAGCAAGTCAAGCAATTGAGATCGACATCGTATTTTTGTTAGCAAATTTGTAAGAAACTGGAAGGTCATGTCACCAAAACATAATAAATCCAGCAATAATTACTATCTTCGAAAATTGGGCATATCTGTAGGTCCCTCAAAACAATATTTCGTAAAATATAGATCGCATTTACAGCTTTTAATTTTTCGTATGTACTTTTCCTCATTTCTTCTGTGTAGGAGGGATCAGGTAATGCAGAGCAGTGACTTACATACTATTACAATATCCATGATTTATTTAATATTTCTTTTAGTGTGTAAATTTAGATCATGTTAATAAAAATAACTAAGCGTTGAGGATAAATATTTTCTATACTCTTTTCCCAACAACTAGGTAATTCATATTTTTAGATTTGCATAAAATTGTTATTGTACAAAGCAGGATTCAGTAACAAAAAAAACCGGACAAGTGCGAGTCGGACTCGCGCACCGAGGGTTCCGTACAAACCTGCAGGTATTCACGGTTTATGCATAAGGTTTATGTTCATGAAATTAAATGTTTTTTTTAAATTTTTTATATTTCAGTTGACTGAATGAAAGGTAAATTGTGGTTTACGATTTATGACGTATTAAAAAAAAACTACTTACTAGATCTCGTTCAAACCAATTTTCGGTGGAAGTTTCCCTTATTTTAGAAGTTACGGGGGGGGACACATTTTACCACTTTTTTTTTCTATTTTTGTGTGAAAATCTTAATGCGGTTCACAGAATACATCTACTTACCAAGTTTCAACAGCATAGCTTTTATAGTTTCGGAAAAAAGTGGCTGTGACATACACGGACAGACAGACAGACAGACATGACGAATCTATAAGGGTTCCGTTTTTTGCCATTTGGTAACGGAACCCTAAAAAGCCAATCAACGACAAACATTTGCTAACTATTCAACTTTATGTAAAAGAAACCTAAATAACCATATTACTTTTGATACAAAACTATAGACAATAAACTCTAAAAGCTGTAGCCTATACAATTTTCTACTTTGTTTTTCTTTTTTCACCTGTGCGCACTTAAAAAATCCATCTTCTTCCATTTTTTAATCTTTTGTTTAACGTACCTAATGCCGCATTTACACAATGCAAGTTGCTTGCCTGTGGCAAATTCAAGCAACATGTGAATTGCATCGTTTCAACACTGGTTAGACAGTGCAACTTATATTTCTGCTCAACCTAGCGTACCATCATTATCATCATCATTTCTGCCGAAAGACGTCCACTGCTGGACATAGATTTCTCCCAGTTTGGAGGGGGATAGCCATAATCACCACGCTTGGCAGGCGCGTTGGCGATCGCAGTATGGTGGTAAAATGCATAGAGAACGCTGCTGCCAGTTCTCTAGTAAGTCCCTAAGTCGCCTCTTACGACACCCACGGGAAGAAATGGGATAGCGCTATTCTTTACATCCGACATCACACGGAACCACTTTTCCTAGAGTATACCTACTACAGGTAATTAAATCGCACCATGTACATAAGACTTAATGGTTTGCGTGATCCACAACTTTCATGGTTTTTTATAATGCTTACGTCGAAACTTTAATAAAGGCCTTGTCAAATCACAGACACACATGACGGTTCCGTCAAAGACGTGATGGCCCTTGTTCCACCGTATGACGCCTCTTGACGTTCATAACGAGATATTCATCTAAACGGTGTCGACATAAGACATAATGATTTCGGCCGTCAGCGTTTTGTCGTAGAAAGATTAGAACGTTGACATTGCTAATTGGTTTTGTCAAGGTTTTAAGAAGTTTGGCGGGTTTAAATGTTTTATTAAATAAACAGGTAAAGCGGTATCTCGATGATAGTACCAGCTTATAACGTTTACATTGCTAAGACAGATGCTTCCTCTGTTGTGAGATACGCGGCCCAAGTGCGTGTTAGCAGATGTCGCAAGCCTTCGATTTTTTGCTTCTAGAACAGTCCGGTTTCTTGACGATGTTTTTCTTCACTGTTTTGAGAGCCGTGGAGATAAAATAAATTAAACACAGTAAAGTGCCTGCCTGGATTCTAACCTTTGACTTACGACAGGGCCATCACTGACATAGATACGACTATAACTGTCTGGAAAATATACATAACAAGAGGTTGTCATGTAGCCCTAGAAACTATCTTAACTTTTTTTTTGTTCGAGACTGTCCACAGCAAACACTGGTTATTAGTAAGATGTCTACGTAGAAAGACTTCACTGAATCATTACATCACTGACCGACCATCAACATCTTTTTTGCGTCCAAAAGTGTGACTTAGAACTTACACTAATGTCCTACCACAGACCTTCTACTCTCTAGATTATAATAGAGTTGACTCGAGTATCGTTTTCCATACATTTTAGACCCCACGTTGACAATAGACCTACGATATCCCATTACAGTAATGTATGGAAAGCGATACAGCAATACAAGTTCCACTCACTGTCATCAAGTCATCAGTGACTGACAGTGCGGTTGATCTGGTCACGCCCTTAGGGTACAGGTAGCAGAAAGTATGATAACAATAAAGTGAAGCTAGATTTAACATTTAAAGTTAGCCAATGTTTATGCAGAATGCAACAGAGACTGCAAAAAGGACATTTTGACATTGTTAGGCATTTCTTGTTATGACAGCTTTTGAAAAAACAAAATGGCGTCGCTAGTTCCCATTTCGTCCTCACATCAAAAGGTCTTGTACAGCTAATAGTCTCTGAGAAAAAGAAACATGACATATAAGCAGATAGAAAAAGAAATTTCGCGTAAATCACCAAGAGTTTCGTTTTGAATTAAGAACCCAAAAAAAAGAGATGGCCAAAAATTGGTATCATTAAAAAACAAAACACGACGGCCTATGTAACCTAACCTTTTTGTTTTTGCTCTAACCACAAATTACGCCTAAGCACATTACCAACTAATGAAAAGTCTGCCATCCTAGAATACCCCATTATCGTTAAACCTGAGAAAGTTAGCCGCTGAAGTATCCGGTATATTGGTTTCCCTATTAAAAGCTAATATTTGTTCCATAAACCATTGGATAGTATCGGAACAGATTAAAACACCATGTTGCTGTCCCTCCAAGGGTTATTCTAATGAGATGGCAGATTTGAGTGATACCGAGCAAGTGGTGAAAGTGAGAGGACACCACATCAACTGAGCCTAGGGCTTAGGGTATGGTCCAAATTAGAAACGGAAGAGATTTACGTAGGGAAAACTTAGGGAAGTTAGCTTTATGTTTCCTTGAAGTCCCAAAGTGAGCATTGATTGAAGATAGCAAAACAAAATAAATTAAATTCCTCCAGAATATTAAATGACCATAATAATGTAATCAATGTTTATAAGTTAGTAAGCAAAGTGGCACTTACTTTCTACATCTGTCACAAACAATTATTATGACTGTCACTTGTAAGTCCTACCACATAAAGTAATGTAATATCATCTGTTTTGATTCAATCTTGAGAACACTTAAGTGAAATATGTACATCAGATACTTAATTACGTAATAAATTATTTCATTCGCTGCACTTTTAAGTGTTATATTACATTACATAAATTAAAAATGTATCTCATTCAAACTTATTTATTGCGTAAGTTTTTATTCGCACTTGCTTATATACTTACCAGTTGTGTACATAAATTATTGTATTGAAAATTATTTATTTATAAGCAATATATCATACAAAATGCTTTGATAAATGTACCTACGTATTATTAATCAGTTCTATGCATTATTAATTGGGAACACAATTGCTAAAGATTTATGACGCGATGTGCTATTATGTTCATCACACATGTGTGTTACAAGGGCATAGTGCAGGTATTACTCATTTTAATTAGGAAAGTACTCTTAAACACATTGAAATAGGTACGTTTGTTTTTTTTTTTTTCGGAAACTTCGGTACAAGCGTTATCTACATCAAGTGACAAATTAGTTATGCAGCATGGTACTGGCCAGATCTGCCATTGCAACAGTCTCTACTGCTCTCAAAACGGTGAAGAGTAACATCCTCAAGAAACCCGAGTGTTCTAGAAGTAAAAAAAAGATTTGTGACATCTGCACTGGACCCACGTGCGGGAGAATGGTCTAGTACCCTCTCACAGAGAGAAGGCATATTTCCCAACAGTAAAATATTGCGCTGGTCCGCTAGAATCATGTCATCTAACACGCAACTTTGCACTTAACACTAAACGAAGCACGCCGTGTAACACTCCAAAGGACTTGTCTAGCCGGAAAATCATCTAAAATTTGCACTCAGCCGATGCGCTGATCTTCTTTCTACCCTTGGGGTCAGCACAACACGTTTATTTCTTCCAAGCCCTTATCAACTGTCACACCATCCCTCATACAATCCATTCATCTTTTCTTTGGTCTTCCGTCTCCATCCCTCAACACGCCACGAAATCATTGTCATGCAAATTATCTCGCTATTCGCTTATGACTTGCACCGTAGCATTCAAAGCATCGTTTCCCTAGTAAACTGCGCACCAGAGGAAAGCCATGAGGCTCATTCCAGTTAAGATATTGTGTATGTGACTGGAATTCGTAAACAGCCTTCGTTTTTCACTATCGACTACAGTAGTTATTAAGGTGAGAACTGGTATGCAAAGAGATTGAATATATTTTCTATGGTTCTATTCTATGGTTGTTGCGAGTATTTGGACAATTGGTGGTAGGAGACTTAATTTTGAGTAGAACGATGATTAGCTGAATAGCAGAAGTCAGTAACATCTAGTTTTGGTATTGTTTGTCTGTAGTATCACAAAACATATAGTGTTTTGTACAGTCAGCGTCAAAAATATCGGAACGAACAGATGGCCAAAAAGATCTCAACAACTAAAAAAATTTTGCTTTATTTCAATTGATTGTACAGTATTTAATTTTCATAGTTGATTGGATTATTGTGAACAATCTGTTCGTCCCGATATTAAAGACACTGACTGTACATATAATACATACCTTTAAGAGGTTATTTTTGTTTAATTATTGAAGGAAAATGTATAGGTACTTATGCAGATACTGAAGAAGAAAAATTATTTATATTACGCTACGCTAATTATTATTGATCTCAGTGATTGTCATTGAGTTTTTTGTTCTGTTTCGTTAGGCACTTTTAAGGTTATTTCAGCGGTCAAAACATTTAAAGTAGTTTTCTTTAGTTTTCAATGAATGCCTACTATGATTTTATTTAAATAATATTAATTACATTTGACTACGTTCGCAAAGACGTAAAAATATCGCGATGGGATTTTACCACGCACTTGATTTTTAACTCGTAATGTTGAAACGAGAATTGAGAATTCAACAGAATGCACCCCAGTGCGTCGAAAACACACTATTCGATTTTCAACCCTCTATACTAAGCAAAACGTTTAAAATTCAGTGTACGAAGAAATCCTGCCCCGATATTTTTCCGAACGTTGACTTGACAAAACAATCATAACCATTATTTATCACAGCTGATCTTCATTGTCAACCATTGTTTACTAGAACAACAACTGATATTATATACAAAACAATTATACAAGCACCATTTTGTATAAACATATTTGTAAGACAAACCTTACTACAAGAAGCCTTTGTATATTTTGTTTTTATGTTTAATATTTGCACAGTCACATTTCAAGTTGACACTTATTCACTTAGGTAGGCACTAGGTACCAAGCAATTACGTTGGCAATGTGTAATTTTACGGGGCATTGGGCAATATCGGTTCGCAAGAGGCATGACCGGGCAAGCTTGCCCAATATTGTCACTACGGTGACAACTTGTAAAATTGTTGAGTGTTGATAAAACTTGAGTTGTTGGAGACTATTCTATAGTGTTCTGTTTTGTTGATTTGCAGTTGTTTTCAATGTTGTAGTTATGAGAACCAAATTTTTAAAAATTTGACACGAGCGTATCACGGCAGTAAAGACGGTTTAAAATAGTGATGCGTTTGATGTAAGTTGAATCGAATGACTACCGAGATAAAAATTTTTTTTCAGTATCCATTAAACTTTAAATGCACGGCTCCGTAGATTAATTATAAGTACTTTAGTTGAATTATTTTTATTATTGTTACATAAATGAAATATGATAGTTTATGTCTACACTCAATGCATTTCTTTCAAATAATTATAACATGCACTTTTGAATTGTCAGTTAATCAGAAATATGAAGCTAGTGGCCCATTCCTAAGCATAGTAGGTACCTATACCTACTCGAAACTCAATCCAAACAATTTGACAAAGATATAAGGTAGGCATAATAACGATGTTATTTGCCACAAAATCTTTTAATAGAACTATAGCTAGCCAAGCCTACAAGTCAAAAAATCGTGAAAATAACGATCACATTTAAACATTTTTATCACCGTTTCTATCAGCAGCCTTGAATTAATAACATACAATTAGCCACGGATTTTATAGAACACCTTTTGTTCCGGTATTGCCTCTACACGTGCTACCATCATACAAAGATATTACATAAATTCTTGCAAATTCAATGCGCAAATGAACCACTTAGTGAAGTGAACCTCGACCAGCTACGCTACAGGTGGCTACAGGATTACGCCCACACACAAACGGAGAGCTGGTGGACCTCAGCGGGCTGAAGACAGTCCAGGGAAGCTATGCCACCCTTAGATGGCAGGCTAACAAGATATTACATGGAGGCTGAGGAAACCTCTTTGAATACACAGGCGTCACCCAGATTAGGACATAACCCCTAAGGACACCCAGACCTTACACAAATGTTCTGAACAAACTAGGAGATCTATTCAAATTCTGGAGGGAGTTAGGTTGGTTGGAATAACCACGGATGCCGCCATGGCCATGCACCATGGTAAACCTGAAGAAATGAGTGCGGAAAATAAACCTGGATTCTTAATAGTCGTTGAAGCCCGAAAGTCTGACAACAAATCTTACGGGTATTGTGTTAATCAATACCTAATAAGAATGCTGAAGAGGGATAGGCAGCCACTCCAGGTATTCAGCTGCATCCGGATTCTAGATGGTTACAAAACAAAAGTAGGCATTGCAAACGGTATCCGAAACAATACCTTAGTCTCAACAGTTCCCTAAGGACATCATCAACAAGATTCGATACAGGCGGAGCCGCGGTACCAGCCGGTCATCCATAACCGCTACATTTTATAGTGGTCGCCTGCGCGGGCACCAGCTTTCGCTCCTTGTACGCTCTTATCCGTTTGTAAGAGCGATTTGTTTCCCGATTGCCACGCAGATTAGTATCTAATTGAAGAGTTATATTACTTAACTGGCTGTGGCCCGTGGCCTGTAATGTTTACCTTTTATTACTACCAGTAATAAGCTACTAATTTGCCAAATTCCACCAAAATTAGTTCAGCAGTTTAACCGTAAGATCCTAAGTACTGTCAATTATTTGCCTAGTCATTTTTTCAAGAATGTTGGAGTCAGCTTACAGCCAATAATGTTCACACTGCTAGAACAGATACCTCTTCTTTATGAAGCATAGGAACATACATACGTCATATAATATTAAGCAACTCATCAGTTCTTCAAGTAACTCTAGTCTTCAACTAAGTATGTCTTGTCTCCATGGCGCCATTCCCAGACCACACTGGCGACAAAATTCCTGACCACCAGCAACATATCAAATAACGCTATAAATGCAACAGTAACGGTTACTATTTAGGTCTAATATCAAGTTCCTGATAACTCCTTATCGAGAGCTGTACTGAGAAAGTGTCGATACACTATCTGTCTAGTATTTATATGTGTCAGCTTAGTACTTGGTGGGTAGTCTTGACCGACTGTGCTGTTTCTATATCTGATTGGATTAAATTTGTTTCATTTTGAATTTGTTTACGATCATAATTATGTGATACGGAAATAAAGTGGAGATTACGAGCAAGTAGGATTAACGATAAATTTAAATTAATTTATTATACTTAAATGATGTGCAAATATTTAATTGTATTTATAAATGTAACCGAATTTTAAAAAAAAAACACACCGCAACGGCAAATAACAAGCACAAAAAAAAAACGATAATCGTATCGTTTTCTTAATTTTTGTTGTTTCTATTTAATTTTGGGACAATGGAAACGGCCTAAGCGAATAAGCTCAAAAATAACCTTACTGGTAGGTTATCTATGTGCTAAAATATTTGTTATTATATCTTAACCGGCGAACTTAACAAGGTAATCGCTTTGAACAAGATGCGATACAGCATCTTAGGAGAGGCTTACCATTCAGTAGGCCTACTCAACTGTTATGAACTGACCTATGTTAACAGATGTATATTAATGTAAACAGGCTTATTTCTAGCAATTCGAAGTACACAACTAATATCTACATACTTTCTTTAATAGCCACTTACAAGTTGTACAGTTCCCTATAAGTAGATATCTGACAAGGATCTAATAAGCCATGTCCGTGACTATTTATATAACGTGACACCAACCACCTTGATGAGCTCTTCAACTTTTATCAAATCATCGACATTTTTATCACTGGCCCTGTAGTATGGGTAAAACCAGAAACGAACACTAGAAAAATAGATTTTATTATAGATCTCTCTGATCTATCACTGCGTATCTTAGTATTAACACTATCTGTGGGTACCTGTCAAAATAGACACCGTGAGGCTGCACGGTGTAAGTTTCTGGTCTGTGGCATACCATAATTGTCAAATTTTCACGACAGGTGCTATTCAATAAACCAGAACTTACTGAATTGTCAGAATGTAGTCTGTCAATTGTCGGTCTTTTTAATAGGCCTCTGATCTTTGATCCAGATATCAAGAGCACAAAATGACTTGCATCATCTAAACACTAAATAATAATAATATCTTAGGACAACCAACACAACGTTATCTGATCCCAAACTAGGCAGAGCCGGTACTATGGTAACCAGAGAACTAATAAATATACTTATATATTTCTAAATACATACATATAATAGATAAATTACACCCAGGCACAGAACAAAACAAATGATTGAGCTCATCACACAAACATTTGTCCTGGGTGGGAATCGAACCCACGACCTCAGTCTTAGCAGCCAGGGTCACTAACTACTAGACTAACAAGCCAGTAAACACTGTTTATTTAGATGGTGCATTTTGTTTTGTTGTTTAACTTATGGTATACCATAAGCATTTAAATCGTACCGGCTTTAGGGCTTAAGACAAGAAGATAGTCAGCAACATTTTCCTGTGTGCTCTAAACAGTTGACGATCACCAATACCCGGCTGTCAAGTGTAATGGGAAGGGCCATGGCAGAAGACGTCTATATTCTATCAGGATCAATGAGCACAACACCTAACCAGTACTTAGCAGTAAAACATAATGTACTTCATCTAATTTCTAATTATAGTCTCATCATCAGCTGCCTGATTTTTTCCAATATATTAGGGTTGGCTTCCAATCTATTCAGATACAGCTGATTACCAGTATGTTTACAATGAACGACTGCCTATCTGATCTCCTCAACCAGTTTTGGGTAATACGATACCCCTTGGTAAGACTGATCCATCTTTCGTATTTCTGACGACCCTTAACGACTGACAGCCGGGACCAACAACTTTACGTCCTTACCATGGCACGGAGGAGTTTTGGAAAGTAAAAATGGTCACCCTTCCACGGATTAACATTGCAAGCGTAGCTTGACCAGATCGACCAACCCGTGCAGCTGTAATTACTCATTACTTACTCACAAGCCACAAAGTATATAATTACAAATATCAATGACCACAAGCCTAAAAATAAATAAACACCATGCAACAATTCAAACACAACTTTCTTCCGATTCTCCTTACTTGAACAGCAGCCAAAAAAGCGTCAGATAAACCAATTAGAGTGTTCAGTCGAGAACTGTCCGTCAATAGTTTAATTTCCGACACACAGCAAGACGAATGGGTCCGCCATTTTATGCCGAGAACACTTTCATTTTACTTCAATGAGCTGAGCTATCTTTAAGTAAGGCTTGAGATGAGGTGTCAGGTGTGTGGTTTCTCAGTAATGGGGGGTTGGGAACTAGAAAATCCATGGGAAGAATGCGATCATTGGGTAAAAATAGCGAGAATCAGCGAGAGAAGACAAGCAACAGCTCTTTTTATGTTAGCTAGGAAGCGCGGAAGTTGCAACTAGTAAGTTTATACAGCGCTATTATCATCATCATCATCATTTCAGCCGTAAGACGTCCACTGCTGGACTTAGGCCTCCCCCAATTTGGGGGGCTTTGCCATAATCGCCACGCTTGGCAGGCGGGTTGGCGATCGCAGTATGGTGGTAAAATGCATAGAGAACGCTGCTGCCCATTCTCTAGTAAGTCCGTTAGTCGCCTTTTACGACACCCACGGGAAGAAATGGGGTGGTGTTATTCTTTACGTCCGGCACCACACGGTACCGGACAGCGCTATGCAATATTAAAATAGTTTTAAAATCGGCCTTTTGATTTTGACAAGCTTTAAAGATTGCTAGTTTTGACTTTGCAAGTTATCAACACGACAATGGAACATCACGCCATGCTTGTTTCTTCGAAGGGTTGGGCCGAGGTCTATACAATAATACCCTACCCCCTACACCCACATTTCGCCAGTTATGTTTAAGTCTCGCCCCCTTTTGCATGGGGGGCGAGACTAATGCCATCAACCGGCCTAAATTTTGACTCCGGGCTGCTACTGAGAAATTCCAGATAAAAAACCCAATAACACTTTGTTCGACCTAGGAATCGAACCCACGGTTTCATGCTAAGTTGCAACCACTAGACCCACGAGGTAGTATTTGCAAGTTGATTTTAAGTTATAAAGCGTCTGGTGCCACCAAAGAGCATAAAACCACTAGAGAGCGTATAGGCCGATTTCTGCTTAGCACACGACTCACCACTGCGGGCCGGGGGACGAGGAAGAACGTGCGGCTGCAATTGGTCAATTCAAGGTCAAGTTGCGTAGGTATGCCCATCGTAGGGCTGCTCTACTTCATTATGGGAAAATAGTCGATTTCGATAAAATGGATTTTAAAATTGTGATAAATACTCAATTAAAATCAAAGAAATCATATTTAATCAAAATCAATCACTAATAAAATGAAAACTAGAGAATCCAAGAACAAAACTTTCGCCACTATCATATTCGACGAAATAGCAATCAGAAACGGTGTCGAATATCATCCCCAAGGCAGAAGGTACTATGGCCACGGTAGTTTTGGCGCCAGTTTACAAACGGATTGTCAAGACGAAGCTAAAGAAGCCCGGTATTTCAATTGAATAAAATTTTCATTCATTTTAATTTAAATTTTCGATAAAGACTTTCAGCTATTAAAGGAAACAGCACTAATTTTTACGATAAAAATACAAAGTGAAAGTAAGGGATAGATGCATTAGAATTGTCTAATGAAAGAACGAGACTGTTCTAAAAGACATCAACGCGGGACTCACACAGTGTGCTGGTTTACCCAACCACCATTTTAAATAGACCCATACGGTGGATCATAATCTGATTAAATCACAATAATTTTTCGTACTGTTTATTTACTGATGAAAAGTTATGCGATCATTTTTGTAACTAGAAGTCTTGGAATGTTTCTCACACCACTTCACCGCGCATGAAGGTATTTTGATGCGTTATAATTGCAGATTTAGTTATATTATTTGCAATAATTTAGCGTGCACAGAGGTCTAACAATTGGTCACAACTAAAATGGCTGCTTGAACCGCAGCCTATGCATAGGCGACAAAATACTAATAGTTTTCTAGCGTCGGGGCACTGTATGCGCAGTCAAGTGGTTATATAGTCTTTGGGTGCCACCCAACTTCCCTCTAAATAACTCGTAGCCAATTTTATTTCAGTGCCGTACCTAAACTAAGTAGGATAGACTGAAATAAACGTTGTCAAGCATCTTACCGTCCCAAACCGTTTGCTTGAATCAACCCTTATTAGGGATAAGAGTTCTTTTATGGTCCTCAAAGTCGAAAGGTCACCACCAATTTGGGCATTTCCAAGTGTGATCTGGGTCAGCGTATTTGTGAACTGCTTTGATGCCAAACATACTTTGAATGATAAAGAATGAATAGGTTCTATAGCTAAACCTCTTAGTCTTTAACCCTTAATACTTGAGGTACCTGGAAATGTTGATGCCTGAAGAGGTTACAAGGTCCTGTAAAGCTACTGCCTGCAAGTCTTTTCTATAAAAGCTATATATATTTCTAACATGGTAATGAGATAAAAACTAATAAAAATCATTGAAAAAAAATGCAGCATCGACTAAGAAAGCAAACACCAGCCGAGATGAAGAAATAATTGGCTTCAGTGATAGAAATGATAATTCTATAATAACATAGCTTCTGCCCGCGACTTCGTCCGCGTTAAATTTCTTGTTCCCCCGACCCTTCCCGTCGCGTCGAATCGCCTACTCGTGCGATTTTCCCAGTTTTTACAACATTTTTTATTACTGCTCCGCTCCTCTTGGTTGTAGCGTGATGTTATATAGCCTATAGCCTTCCTCGATAAATAGGTTATCCAGCACAAAAATATTTTTTCAATTCAGCCCAGTAGTTCCTGAGATTAACGCGTTCAATCAAACAAACAAACTCTTCAGATTTATAATAGTATATAGTATAGATAAAATACGCCTTTCATTGTCCCGATAGTACATAAACAAAATCAATAATTGCATCTGCGTATTTAGTAAAGTTCAACTAAATAATACACAAATTAATAGAGAGACAACGAATAAATTAGAATATACATTCAACGCATAATAAAACTAATACCCACCTGCCCATAACTTTCATAAAATATGCAACGACTTAAATATTTCCACCCTCTGTATGCAAATTGGAATTCTCAACCCTCACAGACTTGACTAAAGAGTAATTAAAAAAAAGTTCGAACAAAAGAACGCGAAAAATAATTATTCGAACAAAAGCTTTGGTTAAATTGAGCGTTGATTTTGGGACTGTTGAATCTTTTGTGTCATCATAAAGAGTTTTATATACATTTATATCTTATCGAAGCACTGGTAATCTTTATCAGTAACTACGAGTGCATACTATAACCTTGTTTAAATAGGTTGATATTTATTATGATACTTACGATAGTGAAATTATTGATAAATCACGCGTTACTTATAATAACAAACCCAAAGGATTTAATAATGAATTAGTAATAGGAAGCTAAATAGTATGTCATCATAGTTCATGGCTGATTACTTTTCAACTACGATGGATTGGTAATCACTAAAGGTGCGGTCAAAAAGAGAAACCTATTGATAAATAAAATATGCCCATCAAAAATTAATCAAATTTTGATGTCAAGCAAGATAAAGTAACATTTTATGGACGATTAGCATCGTAAAGATCAACTACTACTTGAACACATAAACCATTCACCAACGAGAATCTTAATGGAACGCAAGTAGCCACTATCAATGTCTCAATCAACATTTCTCTGAGATTCCATGATACGAAATCACAAACTTCACATAAACACCGTGATGTAACAATAGATAGAACTAACAAATGCTCATTCACAACTGGTTCTCAGATAAACAGATCGAATGCAAAAACAGTACAACTTGACAATCGAAAGTACATATTTTTCTATTACGAATCCGCAACATTCAATTACAAATACACACTGCTCTGCCCTCTAATGACAGGTCATAATGACGTACCAGGTAGTTAAGATCTAAGTAGAAATGATTGATAATTTGAAGTACATTACGACGTTGATGGAGATGTAGATACAGGAGATCGTGTAAAAGAAGCAATGGACATTAGAGAAGTGTTAACAATCGGAGAAAGGGAAAGGGCATTGGTAGTGTCTCCCGTAGCAAATCCGAGCGGAACTAATAGTTATATTTCGATACAATGCGTCGTTATTGCTCCGAGAGATTTAATCAGAACATAACTTATTGAGACAGCTATATGTTCTTGATGGTAGAGATATTGTTTTAGGACAGCAGGAACAAAATTTAATGTTCCTACCGTTGTGCGCTTAGGAAATATGCCTATCGGCTTCAGATATCTATGACTCAATGGACCATTTATTTCATTAGAAATTAATTAGCTAAGTAATTCAATTTATATCTCTTCCGTCAAGTTATGTCAGCTTCACTTTTCCTCAAAATCACGTAAAGATTTCATTGTTTCTAAATAACAAACTTTATCTACCATATTCTCATGCACCTATTTATAAACAATGAGATTAATAATCATAAGACGTAATGACACGTTTTCTCTTCTCATATTTTATGAATAGTTACGTACGAGATTGATGAGTTATTTTAACTAGAAAACAATACTAGTCAACTACACCGTAAACATTACAGAAGCAGCACATGTCAGTAATCTTGTTAAAGTTACTAATGATGAGCAAGCTTAAGGCAAATGAAACGAAGAGGTGGAAGCATGAAATGCAAATTTGCAAGCGCATGACAATGAAGATGCGAATATTAAAACAAACAATGTCTACGCAACAAACGCTGCATCTGATACAAGACCCGATGTTAACCATGCAACGACCTTGATATTGAAAACGCGACAAGCCAAAAATGAAAGTGAAGCAGATTTGTTTTCTCTTTTAACGGTTACGTGTCTGATGACTTAACTAATACCATCTAATTCCGACTGTGGCATTTTACTTCAGAGTAATCGAGTTTCGTCTAAATAAAACGATTTTCTACTTCGTAGAATTTGTATCAGACATTACGAAATAGATCCGATAGCTTATAACAATAATATTAATGATTTTATAAAATTATGAACAAAAGGCATCGTTTCAATTGTGTGTCTACGTTTCAATATCATAATCGATTTGATTCTTTGTATAGCAGTATCGGTTTAAATAATCGAAACATCGGATTAAAACAGACTTTTTGGTTCACTGTCTTAAGTGCTAGTTGTAAACAACTTCGTTTGAAACTAAGTGTGTTTGGATAACCTAAAAATAGTAAGTGCAGCTACCAACTGTGTGCACTGAGCTTAGAAAACTTCTTCCAAGTGGCGTGGTATAAATAGTCGGACTGGATGCAGACGTAGAGGTAATACATCAACACGGTGTGCTTCTAATTGAATCTATGTATAAACCACATGTCCAATTAGTAATCGAATATTTTTTCAACACTTCCGCTATGCAGTTTTAACCTCAATATAAGTAATAGTTTTTTGTTTGTTTTCATCTCCACTCTGCTGCAATGATCCGTGTTCCCATGAATATATGCAGTTTTTTATCAGACAAAAAAAAAATTAACAAATGATCTCCTTTATCAGATTCATAACTGACAAAAGAAGGGTAACAACCAAACACTTTCCCAATACAGCTTCAGAACTTGGTCACAGTCAAAGTCACGAAATATCTGTACAAAGATCAGAGATACAGTGAATAATGAATCAGAATCATATTAATTCAATGATGGCCTGACAACATCTGTTAGATGAGTGGCATTGTTAAGAGTACCTGCAAACTAGGTGAAAACAATAACCATTGTATTGAATGCACTAGCTTTCATTCTCGTGACCTCGTTAGCTCATTGACTTAGGGCCTTATTAGGTCAATTTTCAAAGCTACGTAACGATATTGTAATTTTTAATTAAAACACGCTCCTTGTACTGCTGCTGAAGGTCGGACGTGATTGGTGCTTATTTCATTTCGGCTCTTATCTTTGAATGCACTAGAGATACTTTATTTATGCCTTCACAAGCTATGGCTTTCTGTTCGATTTTCAATTAATTCATTACCTACGTCATAAATAACTTTGTCGAAGATCATATTTGTAAAAAATACAAAAAGAATAAACTCCATTCTTAGAACTCATCTCCTTTTGTATAGAACATTAAAAGTACATAAAAACTTCCATATTTGGTTTCACACAATTCTATTGCTCTACTTGCCTAGATTTTACAAATTACCCGTAACCCGTCGTCACCATAATTACAGTTGTCCAAATATAATTCCCTCTAAGACTATCATTAGCGTCCACTTTTTAAGCGAATCCATTGCTGTTTCCTTGAACTTGTAAGTCCAAAATGAAATATGGTTTTCTTTTTATTGCTTCAGGCGACTTTCAAACGAAGTGTTGGATTAAAAGCTTGTAATTATGTATCATTAGTGACAGATGATCGCCTACGCGTCATAAACATCAGCGTTTTCTTTCACTTCTCACAACTCTCACACTTGCAAGATCAGAAACATCTAATTGAAAGATAATCTTGGGACATCTTTGATGTCTTGAAAGAACTCCATCGTTAATATTCTAAATGCGTTATTGCAGCATTGTAAACAATACAAATTCACACTTCACTGCCACTTAGAGGTTTGAACCGTTGAGAAAAAGCGTGGCGTACATATTAATTTCGTTCTAACATTTCTATACCGAATTCCTTTTAAGTACAAATCAACAAAAACTTGACTAAGTGTAACATTTAGAATTAGGGCGGCCCTTACACGACCTTCTTTCCATATCTCGGTCAGGGAGGTGCTAAGGAACGGAAATCTGAATAATTGTACCTCCTCACAATTGGAACAATGGCACAGAAGTGCATTCACAATTAGCGGCTGCAGGGGCCTTTAATTAAGGCCTGCAAATGATTATCATTACCATGATCTTAATTGAATGAAAAGGTGTGAGATTCTATCGATTAACCTGCTATAGGTCAACAAGTAATTGTTAAATACCATTGACATTAATGCAACACTTCATTTGAATACAGGTTAATTAAGCGAAGATATAAATATAGTATTATGTATTTTTTACCAATAAGAAAATGGTGTAGATAATAGAGGAAATCTTTTTGAAACATATCGTTATGTCGACTTCATATTATAGGTGTAAAAGTAAAGGTAATTTTTACCAACCTATGGCTTTAAAGCATACAAGTCAAAGTATTTTAGATTAACACAGAAATAACAAACAATAAATAGAAACAACACTTAGCTCGCTACACACACAACACTCGCTCAACACTTTCACCGATTACTTATATAGAAAATAACAGAAACACACAATCAGTCAATCCAGCTACCAACAGGACCATCGATCACCTTGTACAATGCAGACCTCGACATAATTCTTCAAAATCGTAATAATACTCAATCCACTTCAATAGTCCGTAAACAGATGTCTGGCGGTCAATATTTACTAGCTATTCAAATAGGACCACAAACGATGCAGCGAAGGCCACACATGCTGAATACAATCTTAATGCTAAACTCTCTGTAATGAATGTACGCCTAATATAAACACCTATTAATCCACACGAACCTTGCAGTCAAAAGTTTTCGTTTAAACCTGCACATGATTTTAATAAAGCCAATGATTTATTACTTGTATTCAATTTCGAAATTGCCAATCTTTGTATGTTTATCAAATGCGATGAAGTTATTACACGAGATTGTACACGAACTAAATAATTGTGAGAACCCGATGAATTATCAGCTGAACCACGATTGACAGTTATTAATGATAAAGAATGATTCGTAATTTATGGCAAAGCAAACTTTAGTTCTGAAGGTTGTCAGTTACCTATGTGTCAAGGTGTTATGGACAATTTGACGACACATGATCTCTGTGACGAAGTAATAAGCTGTTATATAGTTGACAACGCATGTTTCACAACATATAGGCTGGTCTACGTCTAACCTCAAGGCCGCATGTTGTTTGATCCCGTCTTAATAAACGTTTATTAGACAAACGATTTGTCTAGTTACGACATTGATTTTGTAATATTTAAGAGCTAATATGCTGAAAATGGTTGCATCGGTAACAGAAGCATTGTTTGTTGTTCCCATGTCCATGACCTGTGCCTAACTTGTGTCTGTAATTGACGAGTACGTAACGGTGTTCAAATATAAAAGAAACGTGAATTGTATCGTGATATTTTGAGAGGTATTGATAGTGCTCGTGAGATATGGTGAGAGGTAATACTGGCCACAGGTCACGATAATGCATTGACTTAAAATGGGAATGGTCGACAGGTTGCAAACTCATGATGTTGTGACCTCCAACCACAGTTGGTTTCATATATGTCAGTTTTAGTTTTAGATCTACCTTTCTTTTGACTTTTAGAAAATTCTGTAATGTCACACTACTGACAGGCTGTCATTACAACTTCCAACAACATTAAAACCATCGGTGGTATTCAAGCTAATTGAGTCCAACTTCATCGTGTAAATATATAAAACGAGCTGTGAAATTTCACGTTCAAGTAGCAAGAGTATGAATTTATCGATAGATCTAGACACCTGTTCTGAACGCTATCGTTGCATCATTAGATAATCTTGTCAGAGTGACATACAAGACGATAGTTATCTGGAAATCAAATGTAAAGCAACTGCTGATATTAAAAATGTTGATGGAATTAAATGAAAGTATTTGAAGTTTGCAAATGTTAATTAAAATTTTCTTTAAGTGCAATATGCATTTGAGTTACTCTTGTGTGTATGTGTGTGATCAATTGAGAAATTTTAATATATGTTAGTGGTTTAATTAAATTAAAATGTGCGGCAGCAGATAAAAATGTGTCAAACTTTCCACATGTTTTTATAATATCAATGTGAGTGATTGAATCTCTGGCGTAGATATGTAACCAATGTCAGATTAATGAGAAGACAAATTCAAAGTTACAAACATTAATACAAATATTTTGCATGATTTCACTGCTGTTATTTGTGACATTCAATGATTCAAGAAAATTATAAAATATCTCACGCCATTTCTGTCAACCAGCATAGCGTCAACGCTAACGATTGAGTCCAAAATACCGTTGAGTTATGCATAATTTTTCACGTTTCGTAATGTCATTACAATGACGTGACTCTTAACACCATAGACCACCTTAAACACAGGTTATGTTCAGTAATTGCTTAGAAGATAATACACCGATGTTTTTTGTTTCATATTATTATTATGTGTTATTGTGAATTAAGGCCAGTGACCGCAGATAGTCATTCATATCTAAGTACAACAGCCAGCAAAACCAGATTAGAATCTTCAAAAAAAAATTGGCGTTGGTAATAACTTTGGAATTGATTCTCCTACTGTGTTATGATTGGGCATAACTTTGTATGTGTGTCATTTTATATGATACTTTGAATCTTTAATAAATAATTTTCGACTTAATGGCTATCTATGGATTGCATATTCAAAGTTTTCTTGTCTCAAGAATTCTTTTTAGAAACAGCCCAATTCTATAATTAGTGACAATATACTGTAAGTTTCGGTAGTTTCTATAGTAGATGATGTTAATCATTAAATTGATACAGCCTCAGTAACTTCCCAGAATACCACCACGACACGACTAGTTAGGAATATTGAAGGACGACCACACATAAACTTTACACTTGATACTTTCAAATCTCTCAAGTTAGATACAACCTCCATCAAAAATTACACTTTTTTGGTTCCTAATAACCAGTAAATGTTAAAAAACATAACGGACTAATGTTACAAAATATCTGGTTACACAGCCCAATCACGTGTAGTATAACAAGCTGACAATATGGATGGCCTTCAGTGATACTAACTAATGAATAAACATATTCATGTAAACATATCGACACTGCCCAACGAATACAATCGTCACCAGGAAGCTAAAACTTTGACAAACAAACTTGTTTTCGATGAATTTAGTGATGATCTAAGAATTGAAGGTAAGCACATAGATCATAAGGTACCATTGAATCAGTTTGATGGACTTTAAATAAGCCTAGTCTCTCTGGTCATAACTCTTATACACAATAATGTCAAATGTAATTTTTTACCAATATCAAAATCTAAATCTTAGATATTGGTTAAAAATTAAGGCCAGCTGGCAGAATATTGAAAATGAATAAGCAACAAAAAAAAAACACAATAGGAACTTGTCACATGATAAGCAAGAAATATTCAAAGTCGACTCAAGCAAATTATATCGCGGCACCATTTTTAATGCTCAGAAAAACTTGAGTTCAAAATGAATGAATATACAAAACTTATAGGTTCATAGCCTACGGCTATTGTGGTATTTTATCGGTTTTTGCCCACATAACGGAAATCGAGACTGATCCAATTCATATCAAGATTATCAATAGAAAGTTTGCAGGAACAGTTGTAGTACTAAGCGAAGATAACTAGTGGCTACATTGTATTGACAAGACCACAGAATACATTGTCAATGAACTTATGCAAACGATCTCTCTATCGACATGCCGTGAAAGTGTTTCTAAAATTGAAGTTTAAACATTTGAGGTCAATATTCAATCAACACATCATATAAAAATGCAAAATGATTGTTTACTTTTTCGTTTTGCGCCGGCAATTCATCCGAAATGTCAATATTTGCTGAACGAGCCGTGGGTTCAATGTTTTTGATGCACACGTATTTGAGAGTGTCTGGACGACTCTCGGGATTAACACCACCCAAATGTATATATAACATAATATGATATTACATATTCGTCTAATAAGCATGAATAATAATAATTAATATATTCATAAAGAACACATGAATGCAATGAAGATAGTGGAACATAAAGATCCCAGATTGTTATTTTCAACTCCAATATGACTAAAAGCCAGAAAAAAATCTATAAAGTTCGCTGTACTAAGCCTTCGGTTAGTAGAAAAATCCGCTAAGTGCGATGACTTTTAAATTCTGAAATCGATAACCAGTAACCACCTATTACATCAAGCGATTGGTTCTCTTTGATTATATTTGGTTCTATAGACCACGTAAAAGAAAAAGATTATAGAGATAAAGAAGACGAAATATCTATTGTAAGCTTTGATCGTATAGCAAAAGTAAACAAGGCGTTTATTTTTCATTTACTGTAATTCGACCACCTGGGAACCGGTAAGGAAACGCACGACTGACTTGGCCTACGGTCAACATTTTTTCAAATCACGTAACACTATGTGTTGATTGTTTGTTAATAGAACTGAATTGGATTGAGCGAAAAAAAAAATTGTTAAAAAATAGTTACATTAGGAAGTTTGGTTCCAGTAAAATAAATCAAATGATTTAGCTATAGTTCTTAATAAACCGTTTAAAATCAAAATTCGTGGTTTAAAACACATTTTAAAACGTTTTAAAACCTCGAACACGTGGACTAAACATTGATTACTTATTATTTTAAAAAATAAGTTAAAACGACCAATTAAAACCATTCACTATTTTTATAATAAAAATTAAACTAGGTTTTTAGGATTACATAGACTAAAAACTATCTTGATATGCGTATTTATTAAAAGATAAATTTTAAAACAACTTACTCAGCTATTACATATTTTTAGAATGTAGGTTTATATTATTCTGTATATTTTAATTGCCCTTGATATATCACAAATCAGGGAGCCTCATTGCATTCTATTTAAAAAAAAAATTAAGCAATAGCAAACCGCAATATCAGACCACACGGTCTTAAATAAAAACTGGCCAAGTGCGAGTCGGACTCGCGCACCGAGGGTTCCGTACAAACCTGCAGGAATTCACGGTTTATGCATAAGGTTTATGTTTATGAATTTAAATGTTTTTTTTTTTTAATTTTTATATTTGAGTTGACTGAATGAAAGTAAATTGCGGTTTACGATTTATGACGTATTAAAAAAAAACTACTTACTAGATCTCGTTCAAACCAATTTTCGGTGGAAGTTTACATGGTAATGTACATCATATATTTTTTTTAGTTTTAAAATTCCCTTATTTTAGAAGTTACGGGGGGGACACACACATTTTACCACTTTGAAAGTGTCTCTCGCGCAAACTATTCAGTTTAGAAAAAAATGATATTAAAAACCTCAATATCATTTTTGAAGACCTATCCATAAATACCCCACAAGTATGGGTTTGATGAAAAAAAAAATTTGAGTTTCAGTTCTCTGTATGGGGAACCCCAAATATTATTGTTTAAAAAAAAATGATATTAGAAACCTCAATATCATTTTTGAAGACCTATCTATAGATACCCCACACGAATGGGTTTGATGAAAAAATTTTTTTTGAGTTTCAGTTCTATGTATGGGGAACCCCAAATATTATTGGTTTTTTTCTATTTTTGTATGAAAATCTTAATGCAGTTCACAGAATACATCTACTTACCAAATTTCAACAACATAGCTCTTATAGTTTCGGAAAAAAATGGCTGTGACATACTCGGACAGACAGACAGACAGACATGACGAATCTATAAGGGTTCCGTTTTTTGCCATTTGGCAACGGAACCCTAACAAAAAAAAGACCGTTAAAACGTTTATCATCCGATTGACAACTATAGTTGTAAGTAATGAAGAGGAGTACAATGGCGGAGTTACAGCAGAGCGAAAAAATATATGTCAGTTTACATATTCACGCTAGAAACAGGTCAGCAATCTATAAGAAATCAAATAGAACAGAGAACTACGGCAGTTTATATTACTAATATTCAATTCAAATAGTATGTTTCATATTAGATTATAAAAGAGCTAACAATATGAAAGATAGTCCATTTCTTAGTCAAAGAACCCAAAAGTAATTGGATACTGTTGCAAAATTTCAATTAACAGTTAAGTACCCAACTAGCCGGCTACTGTAATAGGTGCCGCAGAATTTCTAAAGTTACTCGCAGCTAGGTTCGGCCTTGGCATTATGACCTGTGAAAATGTAACCTTGTGAAACGCTAAAATGTATTTGTATTAATATTTCTTAACTAATCTTAATTCTGACGAAATGCATTCCGCATTAGAACGGCATTTTAAACGAAAAGTCAAAGGTCTTCAAGTTCATAACTTCAGTATCTGAAGATGTCAAAAATAATTTCACTGAGATTAAAAATAGAATAAGAGCACATTACTAACGCTGTGCCGAGAGCGAATTTGGCATCGAAGTAAAAAATAATAAAGTTAACGCTGCACTGTTTTTTTTTTACTCTACAAAGCGCTCAATAGTCGTTTTTTAGTTCAGTTTTTGCACATCTGTTCGGTCTGAAATAGACTAACAGACACATGGCACTTTCGATTGATACAAAACATTCTAAGGTCGAACGACTCTTCTCAATATGCAAACATGCAAAAAAAGCTTCACAAATTGAACGAATTACAGATCCGGTAAAGGTGCACTGACTCGAAACGTTTTTCTCCTATTCCAATTATTTATAATTTAAAATCTTTATTTGTTTCCGAATAATATGGTGGCTCTATGGAACCAGCAGTGACTAACAATTCGAAAACTACTAAAAATGTATTGCAGTTTGAATGTGTTAAACACCTTTCGTAATTTCCTTTATTGTTAGCTCAAGATTAAAGCTATGTCGACAATCAATGAATTCGCTGATTACTTCAAATAGATAAAAGACTATTGTTTACTCTCTGACCGACTTATTTTTTGCTGTCTCTACGAGTCGAATTAAGTCGTCTGATGGAAATATTAGTTCACTTTTTGTTTTGACAAGGGCAAGGACGATTACGAAATTTTATTACATTATTCTAGTATAATCCAATTTACAGTTTTTTGCCCAATACGCATGTTCTGCATCGAGTTTTGTTTTTTAGTCATCAGTTTCGAGGTCTTTGAACTTCTACATAAAACAATACTTACTGAAATTTTTAACAGCACTTTTACTTGGAAGCCGACCTTAAAATGTTGGGACAACGTCCGGCCTTCCGTGTTAAGCGTAGAATCCAGTCACTCACACTGAACACACCACTATGAAAATCAAGTTAGCACTTCACGAAAGTCCTGGCACGGCGGGGTCCGAGACTAAACCCGTTCCGGAGGATACCGAATTCCGGTTTGAGAAGGTCACTTTTCGCGTTCGCCGGGTTCTAAACAGACTGTTCCAATTCAACAATGTGCGGGTTGAAAGGAAAGTCTAGGAAAGTTTCGTGTGTCGGACGAAAACTTTTTTCGCGATGTCGGAGGATCGGCGTCGTCGCACCTCACGACACAAGCGTCGCGGACGGCAGCACGGTGCAGACTGGCGCGCGATGTAAAACTACAGCGGTGTGCAGTCGAAGCCTCCTCGTCACCACGCGGACGCTTGTGTGTGCGGCAGACTTGCAGATTCCTCTACCACTGTTTTAAAGCGATGCGTTCGTTGGCTTTAAAGTTTATCCATTGCTGCTTCAGTACGCATTCGTAAACATAACTTTTGAGAATTTCTGGGGATGGTAGATGAATTTTCCGTGTGCGTTGACACAGGACATGTGAAAAGTATATCCGGGCGAGGTATCAGGTTCTGGAGGTTTGCTCATTTATTGTTATGGGCCGCAGTCGGGTGCATAGTTTTATGAAATTGGCTTTTTGTTCGTACCGTCTGGCTGGCAGGTCCCTCTGGGCTGGGTCGTAAAGACGCATTAGGCTCGCCGGCCACTGAACTTTGCTCGTGTTTTCATTAGCAGGTTTTAATTTAATGTATCGATAGCTTAATGTAAAGTTAAGTGAAAAAGTAATTTTGTTAATTAATTTATACATTAACAGTATGCGATTAAACTATAATATATTGACTACGCATATCGTCATGTTAACTAATACACTAAAACAAAGAGATGACAATGGACATCAAAAAATTTTTAATAACAGTCACGGGGATTTAAAAACGACCCAAACCTAAGATCTAAAATTTTAACCCAACCTTAGATAGTTGTAACTCGATATTGAATCTAACCCACCCTGAAATCAAACAAGGACCTTCAAGGTCGACAGTCATGTCAACACCCACAAGACCACATAAATACTGAATTTGATTATGCTAATAAATAACTAGTAAAATCGAGAGTAATAGATCACAGTCAACCCAGAATCGTTTACTATGAGATTTGGGAAATCCTATCTCCAGCAGTGGACGCTTCCCAACTGGATGTAGAATAAGATACAGGAGACCATATTTGTTAACTTTACCTAATCATTATGGCTTATAAGCCGGGTTGATACGCAAGATGACATTTTGTCCTATGCTGTTCATATAGCACTAATTACACTCATTTATGGCGATATATAATTAATAGAGTATGGATATTTGCATTTCTGGTTTATAAATGAACCTACAATTACAATAGATATGTTTGAGTTGAAATCTTTATTTTTAACTCATTGATTAAAACTGTTGGATTTTTAAATTTATTTATATCTTCTAAGTATTTTGGTCTGCATCGTCACATGGATGTTCAAGATTTTATTTGAGAGTTGCTTGTTTGGTGACGCCATTTCTTTTCAGGATCGCACAAAATGTTTAATGTTGCGTTGATTTTTGTCTGCTAATTTAATTTCTTTATTATTCATCTTCAGCTTCTGCCCGCCACTTCGTTCGTGTGGAAATTGTAACAAACACAATATACTAAAAGAACAGCTACATTTTTAACCGACGAAAAAAAACGGAGGAGGTTATCAATTCGACGCGTATATTTTTTTTTTGTTTTTTTTTTTATGTATGACCACGCATAGCTTTTTACATAGTAGTCGGATTGTGATAATTCTTTTTTTATTGGAAAGAATATACTTCGAGGGTGGTCCCATATAAATTTGAAAAACTAAATCAAACCCTTAGGGTCAGAAAACAGGGGATGATTGATTGTTCACTCACTGATTGTTATGTTTAACCACGCATAACTTTATACAGAATAGTCCGATTTTGATAATTCTTTATTCATTGGATAGGGTATATCTTGCCAAGTATTATAAGTATATTAAAGCTACAAAAAAATATAAAATAGAAACTTTTCACCAAAAAATTTAACCGCCGAAAAAACTGAAAAGCAAAAAATAATAAACCTTAAAATTATGAGTCGGCGCTGGAAAATCAATGAACAAAGATCACTCAAAGCGCCGACTCATAATTTTAAGGTTTATTATTTTTTGCTTTTCAGTTTTTTCGGCGGTTAAATTTTTTGGTAAAAAGTTTTTATAAAGTTCTCTTGTATAGGTATTACTAGTAGTTTTGGTCTCAGCAGCCAAAATAGGAAGAGACTCAGGGACCGGTGATGTTCAGTGAGCGACGTGAAGTTTTTTTTATGGGAATTAATTACAAAAATTAATAATACAAAAACAACATACAGTCTTGACTTTGCTACGATATTATTATATTTAGATTACGAATTTTTCTTCATGCTGTTCATAAAAATTTTATTTGAAGATAAAGTTGTTTCTTTGTAGTTCTCTGCAAGCCAAGATGTCGTAGCGTCCTTCACCTAGTCAATAGTGAATAGTCAAAGAGATACAATAGTGTCTAAAAGACCATTCATAAACAAATACTCAATCGAAGTAGATAACAATCTATTTGTAGACATTTAACATGTCCAACAAATGCTGTTACGCACAGGACTTTAACTAACTAGTACGCTACTGGACACCGAACACTATATTCTGCAACCAACCTACATTCAGACGTCACAAACCCATTACTTAAACATAAACCCAAAACGCCAAAACACACGTCCACCTACATAGCCAACAAACTTTCCTACTTTATTTGCGTAAGAAATTCGCACAAGGAAAACATTTAAAACATAATAGGTTCCTTACTAGGCGACAGTGAAGGCGTGACTACAAAACATCTGTTACATTACATTACCCACAAAATGTTCCAACTATCCCACGCTCCAAATTAAACCTAACCTATGAATAATAAAATAAACAGGAATTTCATATTGATATTGTGGGCTGGGCTGCAGTCTGATTTATTTTAACATTTACTGAATATTGGTTCAAGCGGACACTTTGTTGCAGTTAAGCCTTAAGGTAAACTTTATACTTAGATTATTGGTAAACTAAAGAGTCTTGTTACTTTGTTGTTTAAGTTGCAAGATCTTTGTATCAATCTTCTTAGATTTGTTTGACTAACTTAATGCTTTCTTCGTACAAAACCAGTGGTGGACCATTTGCCACGGGCGTATCTTACGAGCCTACGGTTTTGTTTTCGTATTCCACCAGGCGCTTTACTTAGTGTAAATAATTTCATCACCACCACTCTCAAAGGGCTCTCAAGGGGCTGTTGGTCCTAGAACCAACATTTGAAGACATGTGGCATCTACCAAACTGCACTGGTCCCGCGTGGTGGATTATTTATCCATATCATAAAGAGTAGGATTGTGCATGATGCTCTCGTGACTATTTGCAGGCCTTATTATCAAACCTAGTAATATTACTATTGATTTCTACATCTGTTTCTTTTTCATTGACTCTGCTAACTTGCATAACCTATGTCTAACAGTATATGTATCCACTGTTGGACATATCTTATGCAAGTTGTGCAAATAAAAATACCCAAATCTCCGCCATGTTTTCCTTGTATAGCACGTTCGAATTACGATAAAATCATGTGTGTGTGACCATGCCAATAATTATAATTATTCCAAGAAATCAACAAGATAACTTTACTAAAATCATCACATTATTAGCGATTTTAAATCATCCCTCAAACCCAACGTTCCAAGAAGAAAAAAAAATATGCTGAAAAGGACAAAAATACTGATTCGGATTAAAAACATGGTCCAACAAGTAACGTTCTTACTTATGTCTCACGTATCCTGTTCAATGCGAAACGTTGCAGTAAATTGTAGTCATTAAAACCACTGGTTAAACTTCAAAGTCTACCGCTTCTTTTCAAATGTACAAGCTCGATCAAGCACTTAATTATACCAATATTACAATTACACGTCACAAAAGCTCTACCAAGAGCTTCATACTCCATCAATCAAAACGGCGCTTGTCAGACAGGAAGCACACTTTTGTTACTATTATCGACATTAATAGAGACGACAAAATTGACCTCAAAATCACTTGACACTTAATAATTTATAAACAAAAAAAAATCCTCTTTGAAATTCAGTCGAATGAGATTTATTAACACCCGGATTCTGAATCTAAAATCTACTTGAGCAAGACTCGAGGTGAATGCCCGCTACATTCATAATTTCTTTACAAAATCTATAAAACATTTAAAATTTCGCGTGCTACATTAAAGGAATCACTGTAAATAAAGTTAAAGTAGAATTTCACAAGTTCATTATCTGATTCTCAATTGAGGAACCGGGTGTAAACCTCATCAATTTTCTTATCAATAAATGATTAAATCATTTCTATTGTGACTATATTGTGCATTATCACTCCGTTAGTCATGCATAGTGTGCCTAATTTAATGAGCAAGCAAACAAGGTAACAGTTTTTTAAACAAAAAAGTTAAAGCACAGTAAAGTGGGCCCCTTCACTTACCCACTGCGGGCCCATTCCGAGTCGCCGTGACGAAATGTCCCAGTTCAGTATTCACACGGTCCCTTCTCTGTAAATTCGCATAATTAGGGGTATATACAAAACAATATAAATTAGCAGATTACACTACAATGGTAAATTATGCGGCATTCAAGAATTGTTTGGCGGTATACTTCATGAGAGGAAACAGTAGCCTCACTATTGTTTTTAATTTAAAAACAAAAGATAGCTTTTACGTAGCTAGGTGGTTCGGGCAATAAGTGACTTACAATTCATGATGTGTTTCAATCCGATCCAGCCCGACCCTTGCAGCCCTCTAACAGCAGCGATGCACTAAGCCGAGGTCCGTACCACACAGGGGGTGCATTTCCATAACAGTTCCTGTCGATGCGATTGATGCTAGAATTAAAAAAAAAAAAACAGTCTACAATCTAGACTAGCCTCTTCGAGGTTCTTCTTTATTAGCTCTAGTTTGCATAGATGTAATTCCCACAATGAATAAATCAGTTCAACCCAAATTGAATACCAATTGAAGAAATTAGGTTATTGACGTACGCATTGAGATTGAAATCTATTGCCGCATTTGGGCTGCATACTACTTTGAATATTGCTAACTGGCATGTATTTTTTGGGTCATCGACACTATTGCCATATGACTCATGTCCCGTTGAGTCTGTATCCCTAGTACCCCTGGCATAAATGTCAAGCAAAATGGTGCAGTAACCGTTATTATAACGCTATCCACTTCTGGGGAAGTTGTGAATGCGTCATGATGGCTTGGTACTAAAAAAGTATCTTGAAAAAATATGGTTAGATGGCAAAAAAACATTATGTTTACCTGTACTCGGGGACCCGTGGTGGCTTAGTGTTATACGCACCAACTTACGAGTTGTAGGTCGTGAGTTTGTTCTTAGACAGGCACGTTAGTTTGTGCATTTAATTTCATCACCACTACTCTTTAAACGGTGAAGGAAAACCTCATGAGGAAGCCAGCATGTCTTCGAACCTAAAATTCGAAGACATGTAACATTTACCAACCGGCACTGGGTCAGCGTGGTAGATTACGGCCCGGTCTCTCTCACAGAGAGGAGGCCTATGTCCCAGCAGTGGGGAGATTCTAGGCTGATAATGCTTAAACTAGGGGATTACTGTAAAGAATATTTGCCTCTATGCTCAAAGGAATTTAACTAACATACAGGGATAAAGAAGAAAGATTTTCTTTTTGTCAAGCGCAGACACTGTGATTACCAGTGAGATCAGGTAGTTGTCTTCCTGCCAGGGTCGCGAGATTAGTTCGAAAGAGTTACCATGGCTCTGGCATATAGGCCACTGAAGGAACACGAGTGGGTTTTAGTCAGTAAAACTCTGAGACGACGCCCCCCCCCCCCCCCCATCCGCCCAGAGCGGGAGATGTCATTTGATAATTTCCCACCCACAAAAAAAGGTAGTTGTCTGATTTTGAGACAGTTAGTAGTCTGAACCCCTGAATCAATTGTCCTGCATAGCGCCATTTGACTTCAGTTAGCTCCATCCTTCTCCCAACCATCCAGCATCACACTCACACAGTTCAATACAAAATATTCCACCTGTTCACAAAACAATAGTCCAGTTGGTTGATAGGAAAGCCGGTGAGACAAGTGGGCCGCGACCGCAACAAGGTTATCTTAAGTAGCACCTACTTACTGTTGAGATTATATGGCGAGTGGCTAGTGGGTTATTACCTTCGCACTAGTTCTGTTCTTGTGTGATGGGGGGCCAATAGGATGTTGCCAGAAATTGGACATGACGGTATCAGTGGTCATGGTTGGCATTTCGCTTAGTTAATAGTGTCATTACCTCTGGTTTCAAAACGGTGAAGGAAATCATCGTGAGGAAACCGGCATGTCTTAAAACCAAAAATTCGAAGGAATGTGACATCTCCCCACCCGCACTGGGCCCGCGTGTTGGTTTATGGCCCACGTCCTTCTTCCACCAACATTATAGACTTATTATTTATATGCCGATTATTGCGTCCAAGAACCATTGCTCAAGTTTATCTGTAAAATGATGACTTTATACCTTTTTAAGATCGGCAATACATGGTGCACTCCCTCAGTGTTGCATAATGCGGGGTGCGGTAATTTTTTTATCATTACACTCGCACCTGAGGAATTAGCCCCGCACTATTTTTGAGCAAAAAATCGACTGTTTCATGGAAAAAGTGCATACGCGGTTAATATCTATAGATTTTTTTTTTCTGGTGAAGAACGAAAATTTTCTACGCTAGCGGATCTAAAATTATATTTTGAATTCATGTTTATAGTTTGAACTTTGGTAAAAATGATATCCTGCATTATCATCATCATTTCAGTATTAATACGTAAATTGCTGGACATAGGCCTACGCCAAATAAAATTAGAATGTTTGTCATAATCGCCACGCTTGCCAGGCGGGTTGACGATCACAATATGTTGGTAAAGTGAATAGAGAACGCTGGTGCCCAGTCTCTAGTAAATCCCATAGTCGCCTGTATTATGTTCATGCATAAAAAATATATTCAACCAAATAAATTTTCAGTATACACTCTTTATTTTTCTGGATGTGTCTAAGAACGTCATCCATCTCCGTCATACCAAGTTTTCCTGCAGTATGCCGCATTTTTCATCCAGTCTCATAAACCTACAAATCTAGATCTGGGTCACGTCAATAACGTTTCAAAGCTACGTAATACCTACATAACCTCTACCTACTGGCTGGTATATAAGGTCACTTTTTACCTAGAAGGCTAAAAATAAAACCTTAAGGAAAATGCAGCTCATTAGGATGACTTGAAATGGACCCGTTTAGTAAAACGACATTTGGTACGGATTTGTATGAAATTTGACACACAGATAGACCATGACCTGGCTAAAGACTTTGCTTACTTAACAGCCTAGATCGCTAACGAGATTGGGGGCAACACAACAGCTTATAATACAACAATAATACAAGACAAGCGATAATACCAAGTGACACTGGTGCCGATTCTGTTGTACAAAATTCTCTAAACTAAACTAAAAATCACTAAAATTTGGTTTATTCCTGTCAAACGACGATTTCCTATTCTGAAATAGACTAAAGTGACACAACTTAACTATATTTTAGTTTGACAGCTCTACGATTGCACTGAGTTATTCGTTTAGTGATAATGATAATTTTGCTATTCTGAGTTTGCCGGTTTTCACCAAAAATGTAGACTATAATAATTTATTTTGACTAAATCTGACTATTTTTAATCACGATTAAAAAGGTGTGGAATAAAACTAGTGGTCATGAACAACAATTCACACCAACGCCTCGCCTTTACGTGCAAAAACAGTGCTGTATTTTTTCTTTTTTCTTTTGCTTATATCTCGAAAATGGCGTGTCTTATCGCAAAAATAATGAAATTTTCGACCCCCTTTATGAAGCCCCGGAACATATAAATCTCAACACGTGGGTAATACTTTTTTTTTATTTTTCAAACAAAAAGTGAAAAATTCCATATAAAACTCGTCCAGGCTGCCCCCATGCGCGCACCTTCGTCTCTAAAAAATTCATTGCGTAGCGCACACAAGTACCACGTTGCGAAACCAAAAGAAAAGAACATGTTGATTGTCAAATTCGTTTTTAGTCGTGTCAAAATAATTTTTAAATTTAGAGATTTTTCCTTGCAGAATAGCGTTAAAATTTTCATAGCCAAAAGTAAGCAATTTTAGAGATAGTTTAGTTAGTTTAGTTCGGTGTACAACAGAATCGGCACCATTGTAAATTTTGACTTTCAGAAGTTTCTTATATGGGCCTACATATTTTAAATAAATGGTTATACTAGAAAAATCACCACAAAATTCTTACCCAACCAGTATTGTCCTCAAGTTTCTGTTAAACAACAATAACACCGAGATTTCTGTTAAACATAATCTTCGTTCCGCTAATTAGCTTACGACATACACACGGGAGCGAAGTGCGTGGAGCGTCGTGTCGAAACACACGCACAACAAAAACTACGCATCCGTAAAGTTTGGTTGCCAAACGATTGTTTGCCCGTTCCCAGACAATCGCGCCAGCACTGTGTTAATTGTTGAAAGCATTCTTTGTGACATACGGTTGTGGTGGGCGGAGAACAAGTGGTAATAACGAAGCAAGTATGATTTATACCTGTGATTCGAAACACGAATCTAACTCTTCCCAATTGCATTTAACAGGCGAAGCTGCAAAGGCTGTAAAGGACAAGATACAACCATCACATAGTTATATAAGAGCATCATGAAAATCTTCATCATCTTCATCTACAGCCAGACTGCTGGCTTAGGCCTTTCTTTTCATATGCCAATCCCCATGCTCATATGCCAGCCTCATATAGGTATTGCCTACGATGCAAACAATGTCATTCACCCAGAGTGGTCCACATATCGTCTTCCTTAAACGCCACTCTATCACAGCGGTACTCCACTTGTCATCACTGCGCCTGGCCAGGTGCGGTGGCAAGGCGCAGAAAACCAGACCATGAAAAACTTATACATATGCAATTTTGGCACAATTCAAAGTGACCTTTAAAGCTCATGTTACAAATGTTCCTTTTTTAATTTTTTCACTGGATTTGACGAACGAAATGAATGCTTACAGACGCTCCAATGATCCATTTGCAAACTTAACCCCTGTTGATTTAATTGATAGCAAAATGTATGCCAAAAAACCCTACTAATATTATAATGTAAAAGTTTGTGAGTATGGGTGTTTGTTACTCTTTAACGCAAAAACGACTGATCGGATTTGGATAAAATTTTGCACACAAATAGTTACTAACCTGGATTAACATATAGGGTAATTTTTCCCAGTATTACCTACTTCCCGCGGGATAGTTTTCGACTGCAGTCGCGGGCGGAGTCGCTGGCAAAAGCCAGTACACTATAAAAGTACCTGCTGTACGCGTAGCATGACCACCATAGAAAGAACTTTGTCTATTCTTGGTAGAATAGAGATAGAACTGTTCTGCTACACCAGCATAAAACGGTACAAATCTTTCTCCAATCTTTAATTCTGTCTTTAATCTTTCTACAATCTGTAATTTTGTCTATTGTTCCGTCGACAAAACCCTTTTCTACGGTGGTCATGCCACGCATGCTGCTTGTAACTTTATCTACCAGTGTATCACGAAATGTAAGAATGAACTAATTGCCCTGAGGTTATCCGGCGCAATTAAAAGAGGTTCCTTATTGTGTTAGCGACAGCAATAGGAAAATGTGCCGCATGATCTGCGCACGATTCGATCTGATTGAGACGATTCTGATGTCAGACGTGTCTGCTTTGTTATGTAATTGTTTTATCTTTTTGATTTATATTAAGTGTTTATGTGGGATCTTCGAATATCTTCCGGGTTTGGAGAGAGTGGGTCAGGAATGCGGGCATTATTATATTCACTCTGATATACTCGTGGACTACATACTACAAAGTACAAGTGTCTAGTAATGCCAGACATGAGCTTGATCGTAGTCCACCAAATACGATACCTCACAGCGTGATAAGAAGGAGGATCATGATAAATATTGAAATAATTAAAAAAGACAATTTATGAATAAATAACAGTAATACGAGTAAGTACGTGGGACACTCAGAAAGTTTTGCGAAAATAAAAAGAAGTGTTCAATAGGTAAATATTTTTTTATTAAATCTTTTCAAATATGCAAAGTTTCATGCGTCTGAACCAGTTTTCGAAACACTTTTTCAAGTCCGCCCCAGACACATCGTTTACAGCCTGCTCGAACGCTGACAGCGCATCTTCCGGCGACGAAAATTGTATCCCTTTGAGCTGATTTTTAATTTTTGGGAATAAAAAGAAGTCACACGGTGCTAGGTCAGGGCTGTAAGGAGAGTGACCCAGAAGTTTGACCGGCGTGCTGTCCAAGAAGTCCCTCGTTTTGAGCGCGGTGTGCGTGCGCTGTGAGGTATCATATTTGGTGGTCTACGATAAACGTAGACTACCAAATACGATACCTCACAGCGTGATAAGAGGGAGGATCATGATGCTTAAGTCAGTTTGACTGTGCTTGAGCCTTAATCTTCTCCGGAATAATACACTTAAACCCAATCCTTTATAGGTTAATCCTATCCATCTTATATCTTTAAACGAGCAATTCTTGTATATATATATATATATATATATATATAATCTGAATCTCGGAAACGGCTCCAACGATTTTCATGAAATTTAGTATACAGGGGGTTTCGGGGGCGATAAATCGATCTAGCTAGGATTTATTTTTCGAAAATGTCGTTTTGTTCGTGTTATCAATAATCAACTTTATCGATAATCGACTTAAACATAAACTTATGTTTTTCTTTATTGGAAGAAAACTAACAAAATGTAATTTGTATTTAAATATAATTTCTAAAACACACAATTTTCCAAAAAAATAATAAAAAATACCGAGCAAAGCTCGGTCATCCAGGTACTGCCTATTATAATATATGTCTAACTCTTATTTAGTATTGCTAAATCCAAAAAAGCGCGAATTTTGGAGCAAAGTCGTCTTCGCTTCTAAAAGTATAAAGGTGACCAGAAAGATGGCTGGCATATTTCTTGGCCAAAGAATCCACTTCGCTATAGAACGTGGTAGTGTTGCCAGCCTTTTAGACAATTTTCATGATAACAGTTATAGGGACGATTTTTTTGATCCACTATGATTTTTTACCTTATTTGTATAAGGTGCATGTACATATTATTAATATTACTTTAATTCTGTTAGCTTATATAATACATTATGTAAATATTCAAGTAATTAAAAAAGACAATTCATGAATAAATAATAATAATACGAGTAAGTAGGTCTCCAAACAGGTCGAAGAAATACTTCAACAACATCATTTCAGTCGAAAGTCCACTGTTGGATATGGCCGATCCCCAAGCTTTGCCACATCGCTCAGTTCTATGCTTTTCCTATCCTTCAAAATACTTCATACTATTTTGTTTTATTTGCACCAGAGCAACACAGGAAATCGGTCATCTCTATCGGTAGCAGCAACAGCATTACGCTAAACAAAACCGTAACGAAAGACAACTGACTTGCGCACGCACAGAAATATTTGGGACACAATCATTCACACATTGCACGTTTTGTCTTAAAATTCTTGTAACCGCGAAGAATTGAAATATCTCATTGTTTTTACTTCCGATAACAAAAGTTTTGTGTAAGAGGCACGTTGGGGCATGTTACTTTTTTATATCTTTTTTTTATATTTATTTATTGAAGAAAAGCCTACGCACTACTACAGTGCTATTATAACTAAATGGCTTACGCTATGCGTAATACATGAATTCCCTGATCACCAAACTAGAGGTTAGAGGCAAGCCAATATTAGTAAATATTCATAGGTAGTTTTTTGTATCGTAGCTTAGCTAAAGCTAAATAAATAAAATACTAAACTTTGGCATGAATGAGACTTTTAAGTGGCTACTCTGAACTGGTTTTTCCCAGTGACCTAAGACACTCTAAGCTATGTTGACATTTCGTTTAATTAATTTGTACTAGAGTGTAAACGCCGATTTAATCAAAAGGGTAATTAACCTATTCATTAAATGAACGTGGCAGTGCTAATTAGCGCTGTTAACAACTAAACTATAGTTCAGTACTTGACTTTGATACACTTGGCTGTTCTCATGATCTTTATGGAAAATAGAGGATAGAAGCCCACAAAACAAAGTTTTCTTAAATCACTGCATGTAGCAGTTATATAAATGAATTGGGCTAGACGAAAAATAACGTACCACAAACACAAACCGCCACACTGCCGTCCTCGACGCCGAGGCCCACTGCGACGTACCAACCCATGCCCGCCTCGACCATTGCTAGAGCCAGCATGCGCTGCTGAGCACAGCTTTAAATTCGTCCCTAAATAATTCTGATCCAGCACGTCCGTTGCTGCCTGACTCCTCAGCCACACCCTTAGCAGAGGTCCGTACCCCACAGAAGGAGTCCTTAGCGTGTAGTCGCTTAGTTTTTAAGTTTATAAGCCCTGGCTGGAGGCCTTAATTTATTGAGCCAACCACAAGCGAGTCGATTAAGCAGCCGACAATCTCTTAGTTTGAACTACAAGATGAAATAGTCAAAAAATTCCGAACTGTCCATCATCCTTCCTATACCTTCCTATTACCCAACGTTTCATGTAACTTTACTACCTCACTGCTATTACACCACAAAACCATCATTAAGCAATTTAATAAATAATATTCATTAATTTAAAAAGAGTGGTACAATCTGTCACAATAACAACGAATAAAAATCCAATTCTCATTCACCCTACAGTTGCGCTCTACATTTACGAAAGGAACTTTAGTTAACTTCTCAGTCTTAGTACCTCGGGCCCCGCAACCATACATCTCATAAAGAATGTCTCACTCCAGACCACCATGGCCGCAACACCAGGATATCAGCCACAAATAAACACATCAAACAAACAGACCGCGATACACAAACTTTCGCTAAATTTCACGTAGAACAATATCGTTGGTAGACGTCATAATTCAATACTATCTGGTACATTAGTAAGGCAGTTATCTTGAGTGGCCGGCCGGCGCAGGCGCCGCGCCCTGCTCCCTCACGCCTTACCATCGGTGCATTTTCACTGAAAGATAAAATTATATTAATGTGTAAAGAATGGGTAACAAGGACAGCTGGGTTGTAGTTTGAATCAGTGAGCTGTACTGATATATCTGGCGTAATTGTGATTTATTTTTGCTCCAATTGTGTTGTGTTTGTTTTGTAAAGCTGTGTGCAATGCAAACCATATTGGTATTAACATGTTACACGTTAAGCCGTTGGTCCTGGCTATTATTCGTGAATCCTTGACAGTCGTTACGAGTCGTCAGAAGCCCGAAAGACAGACAACCAGTCTTACCAAGGGGTATCGTATTACCCACTAACTGGGTCGTGAAGATCAGATAGGCAGTCGGTCCGTGTATTTACTGGTTTTTTTTTTTTGGATGGGAAATCATCAAATGACTTCTCCCGCTATGGGCGGAGCGGGAGGGCATGTCAGACTTTTACTGACTAAAACCCACCCGTGTTCCTTCAGTTGCCCATGTGCCGGGGCCACGGTATCTCTTTCGAACAATCACGCGACCCTGGCAGGCCCGGCATTTACTGGTATTCAGCTGCATCCGTTTAGACTAAAAGCTGACTTCAACATAGTTGGAAAAAGGCTACATAGATGATGACTTCTGAATGAACCCGACCTCCGATTAATTAAGTTTTTGGGCTGGGCAAAAACACATCGAGAGTAGGTAGAGGCAGCTGTCAAATCGTATGTCATTCATTCTAACTTCGGGCCCCGAACTAATGTGCCCGTATAAAGTTGCCCGTAACTTCAGCCGAAACTACGAATTTCGTGCTTAAGGAAAAGAATCTTTGTTTCCTTCGACTCTCTTTTGCGAAACAAAGTTGCATTAACATCTCACCTATAAAAGCTAATAATGACCAGACAAATGGTATGGTCGCCGGGGTCCTGTTCCCATACTCTGTCGACTGGGGTTCAAGTCGTGCCGATGCTGCGCTGACCTTTGTCAACCGCCACAGAGCAGCATGCAGATAGCCGACTGCTTGTAAAACAAGGAATATGTCGGACGGATTATGGCGAACGTATCGTTGGATAATGTCGCGTGTTTGTGTGGTTTGTGCTTGAGGATAATTTGAGTGAAGATATAAATTGTAATTGAAGTGGATGGTGAAATTGGATGATACTATAAAAAAAAAATAAAAAAACCAATTTCTTATGACTCATCACTATGATTGCGATCTTGACCTATTGAATCCGTGTTAGATGTTTTTATAAAAATCTAAGGATAATAGAACAAAACTGAAAATATTTGGATAATGAAATATCAACGAAAATACTTGGATAATTGATTGACGCGATATTATCTTCGGAAAAGAATGGCATCAATGAATAATAGGTACCATGAAATTCATTATTTCGAATCTTTACCAAGAAAGAAATCCGATACCACTTTTTTCCAGTCATCCATTTCAAATTAAGATTCAACTTGAAACACACGTTCGGTTCCACAAATTCATTTATTTTATTAGTAAGACGTCTAAATTCAAAACATCTTAGTATTCCGAGAGTGTCTGGTTCTGAGTCAGATCTCCATGAAGAGTGAAGTTTTTGTGATTCATTCGTGAGTTTCATGACGGGTGACTCAACGCCCAACTTAATACCTTCTAGGGCGCACAGCGCGAGATGACGTGATTTCTCCGGTTTTCCAAACTTTCGTTCTTGTTTGAGGCGATGGATTTTCTTAATGAAAATAATACCTAGGTACTTTCCTTTCTTTGCCCTTGTTAATTATACTCTTCAATATAATCTAATAATTTATCACCAAGCTTTATGCGGAATATTTTTAGAGAAGTTTTCTTGCTATTGATTTGATGCAAGTTTTGATTTTAGTAAATGAATTTAGAGAGCAATGACAGCAATAGAGCATTTAGTAGTATCGTGGGTCGCACCCAGTCAGGCGCGTTACTTTGTGTAACTTATTTCATCACCACTACTCTCAAAACGGTGAAAGAAAACATCGTGAGTAAACCGCCATGTCCTAAAAACAATAACTCGAAGACATATGACTGCTACTAACCCGCATTGGGCTTGCGTGGTCGATTATGGCCCGCTCCCTCTCAAAAGATGGAAGGCTTGTATTCCAGCAGTGACAACATTATAAGCTGAATACTGTAATCAAATTCTCGTTCTTCTAACGTGCCGACAGCACTTATTGCATTTTATCAGTACTTTGCCATTTATGTTCGGAGCTTTCTGCACTGTTCATCATAAAACTTATATGAATGAAAGTTTTTTCTCTTCCATTCACAGATATTCTTTCTTCGAATTCCTCATGAATATTCATAATCTTTGTTCAAATTATAACAAGCGATATCGCGCGGCCATGCCTTACATTTCGATATAAATCCTCAGTCCATGGCCTATTGCGAAATACTTGTAACACCGTTGTTTCTGTAATGTTTACCGCCCGGGAGTGGGTGGCAAATTCATTGTTATTGTTTTTCGCCATATTTGGAACTTCTACGGGTATTTTATTAGTAATATGGTTAGTTGATGTAAAGCCTTTATTAGTTGTTCCTGGAGTTTTATTAAATTTTGATACTTCATTTGGAATTATCGTAGTAACATTATTATCGTTTGATATTTGATGACTTTGATTAAGATATTTGCTCAAATATTTGTGTTCTCTTTTTTTAACACATTAACTGCCATGGCTAAAATCAGAAAAAGTCAAAAAATCTACTTAGTGTTATTTCACTTTAAATAGATTATTTATTCCAAAAACATGGCCGCCAGGCAGCAACGACATGTTCAGATTTTGTATGTGTTGTCGGTCATATAGTCCGACAAGGCCTGAATGGAATAAAAAGTGTCGGACACATAGTCTGACATGGCAATTAACGTATTAATGTTCACAGGCCTCCTTCGTATGAGAGAGAGCGGTCTCACAATCCATGACGCGAACCCACTACCAGCCCAGTTGATATTGGTCGTCACAATTATCATCGAATTTTTGGTTCTAAGATATAGCCTCATGATATTTACCTTCACGATGAAATTAAATACAAAAAGTAAAGTGCCTACTTGGGTTCAAACTCACGAACTATGACTCGTCAATGGGAGCCAAGACCATTTGGCTACCAGTGTTCAATGTCTGCATATGTTTTATCAAAATCTGGATTTGTAGTAACAGCTATGAATCCAGTAGTTTTAATACTCCACCTCCTCTAGATACTACTTACCTATTGACTAGTCTTACCATAAAATTTGATTGCTTTCGATACGTCCATATCAATCCATTCCTCATTTAACTTAACCTTGGCAACTACATACTTCAGATTATTTCACACGACTTCTTCTGGACTGACAAGTAGCGTATATAATTTATTACTCTAAATAAAACTTAGTACAAAATTACAGCAATCACGAACGATTTATGTAGATAGCCTAGTGTCTATCGTTTAAGATCTAAATCGTGATGTATTGGAACCTTTGACTCTTACTTACTTTCAAGGCTAAGGCGCTCATATTTTATTTATTTGTTTACCAGCAACTTTTGCATAAACATTAACATGCAAGAATTTAAAAGCTTCGTGGATAGGGTGATACAAAATATATACCGGATTTCATTTTTCTTAAATATCCCGAAAAACACTCCAAAGTAAAAAATATCTTTATTTCAGAAGTCGGTCATTGAATCCGTATTTGATTTTTTTGATCGCCGACTTCCGAAATTAATTTAATTAATAAGTTTACGTGGGTTGTTTTATTATGTCAAAAACTATTTTAACGTAATGCTAAAATTATTCATATTTAATACAATTCATATGGGACCGCCCTGAGGTATACCCTATCCATGAAAGAATTTCCGAAATCGATCTACAATTGCCGGAGATATCGCGGAACATACAGCCAAATTGAGACCTCCTTTTTGAAGTCAGTTAAAAATTATATTTTTAGTTTATTTGAATAGATATATTTTATATGAATCATTACATTTTATACTAATGTATTGCAATTCTGCCTTACTTATTTAAAAGCTGATCAGAAAAACCATAAGGAGCAGATTATACAAATTAACAACAGTTATCATAAATATAGAAATATCCAATATTGATTATGGAGAGAAATCAATATCAATCGGATATAAGTTGCAAATGTACCGGCGCGTGCGCACAGGCCGGGTGTTTATGTGCGTGAGTTTACGCATGTGTGCGTAAGCGCAGTGAAACGTCCGTGCAAGGCGAACCGCCTGCACTTGTTCCATTGTAGGGTGGATATGGATTGCGGCTGATGAGAAATTATCTTTATTTTTCTGGGTGGGAAATCATCAAATGACGTCTCCCGCTCTAGGGTGGAGCGGAAAGGCGTGTCAGACTTTTACTGACTAAACCCACCCATGTTCCTTCAGTTGCGATATGCCAGGGCCACGGTACCTCTTTCGAACAAATCTCGCGACCCTGGCGGATGACCTTCAGTTAATAATGTTATTATTGTTAATTATTATACTGAACATTAAGGTTTTCGGATGATGTGCATGTACTCTGTGGCTCTAATGAATGGAACTAGATGTGTGATCAGCTGAAAGGATAAAATCCGAACGCTTCGTTTGAATCCATAAGCAACTCCAAAAATCTAGACAAGGTGTTAGTAGTGCAATAAAAAAGAGTTAACAATGCTTTCGTCAAAAATAATGATCTATGCAGGATAAAAAAACAAGGTGTGGTTTTATTGAGTCATCGGTAAAACACTTCAAATACTCGTAGTTCATGTCTGCATCATGTGAGGTGGTCGAAGGAGGCGTTTAAATCACTTAGCAAACAGGATTGATGGCCAGCAGGACCCTATGACATCATAGTGACATCACCAATCTACCTGACAAGCGTAGCAATTATGTTATTATCCTCCCAAGTTCGTATGAACGTTAGAAGGGGACATTCATTGGAGCTTTTTTGAGCTTTTAAAGCGTATTCTTATCCTGGGTTTTCGGACATTTAAACATGGTATATAATATGTTCACGTGTTTTTTTATATTTTACAAGGTTTCGTAATATACCATTCCATTTCTTCCCATGTGTGTTGTAAAAGGCAACTAAGGGATTTAATATAGAATGGGCAGCAGCTTTCTCCATGCATTTTACCACCATATTCCAATCGCCACGCTTGTTTGAAGGCTTGTGTCCAGCAGTGGACATCATTCGACCAAAATGATGATGTATTCAGACCTTCTCCTATATGATTTATCTCATCATCTAATAAGCCTATAATGTTCCTCTTTGTGAGAAAGAATGGGCCAAATGCGTGTTGGTAGATGTCAGACTTCGTATTTTTGGTTCTATGACATACCAGATTTCTCACAATATTTTCCTTCACCGTTTTGAGAGCAGTGGTGATGAAATAATTTACACAAGTAAAGCGCTGGGTGATAACTCGTAAGTCGCGGTCGTAAGCCACCAGTGTCCTCGTTAATGATAATGTAGAGATGTGACTGATTGATGATCAAGCTAATCTACGGACTGATTGGATGTCAATTGCTTTGAAGCTTGCATTTGTTTGTTCACGAGACTGTTTATTTAATTAACTGTATCCAAAACTCCCAATATAAAGCTATATTCAGGAAATACCAACGCTGAATATTACGCCATCCTTATACAACAGCCGTAATATTAACAGTTCCTTTATAAACAAAATCGTAAACAAAGTCATAGTCACCACACGTCACATGTAGCTCAACAGGTTTAGTGGGTCGGGCCGCTCGCAAACATACTGCCCTTATGTATCGTTCCACCTCTCATGTCGTCACCAAAGCCACCGCTTATTAAACCAATACTTTCGATGCCTCATTTAGAAAACCATTTAAAAATAAACCACGCAACTGGTGCTCGATAAGGTAAGATAAAGTATTGATTATATGTGCTTTCTTTGAATGTGAGATTTATTAACTGGACCCGGTACTAGATTAGTTGAACTTGAGGGGCGAGTCAATCTGTCTTCGAGTTGCTTCGAGTTTTTTTGCTTCATGTTCAAGGTAGTGTGTTTCTATGGTGCTATAGGTGAGATGGGTGAGTGGGTCAATGTTTGTGGTCCTGTGAAAGTGGAAGTTGATTACGGCGATTGGGGTAAAGTGGGACCTGTTTGCACATCGACACATTATGTGCTCAATGGCTTGTACTTTCGGTGTGCTGATGATATTAGCATATAAATATGCGAAAGTGCATCCAAGGATCTATATAATACACAGGGTGGCAGAGACAACGATGCGCAACCTGTTATGCTGGATGCAGAACCCTCTTGTGTTGAAAATTTTAGTCGAGTTTTTTTTTTGAGTTAGCTGTTTCACACATTTTGACTGCGTAGGTATTTTCGACACTTTTCTATGAAACAGAAGATTTTGTTATGTAAAATTTCTACGCTAGGGGGTTTTGAATCATCTGCTGAATTTATGGTTTCAGATTCGTCGTCCCGGGAACTCTGTAAAAGAAGTTTCAATTTTCAATTATTCTGACTTTCTAGTTATACAGTTGATTACTTAAATTATTCAGTCAACAGCAATATTCAAACTATTTGACTTAAATATTACAAAAAACGAATGGGATCAAAGAAAAGCGTTAAAAGAATCAATTCGTGATAAATAAAACGAGGAATCAATTCAGTTAAGTTTATTCGTCCGATTAACATACTAAGCCTAAAAATTTATAAAAGGAATAATATAACAAATCTTCATCAGAAACGACTTCAATACAGTAAAATGCATGACAATGCAGCAGAATTCCCGTCTCCACACAAAACTATGTTAAGAAAACAAATGAAGTCTCCATCGTCCCAGAAATGCCTCAAATCTTGTCAGACATGTTGATAACCGTCCCATTCATGGATTCCCATTCCTCAATGACCGTTAAGGCTAAAACATAGCAAACAATACCGACCGGTTAAAAGCTTCTACGAATTTTAATGTTGTACCACGAAACCAGTAAATAAGTTATGCTCACTATGTGATGAATAATATGTAGTATGATGCCCTTCGGGGCGCAGCTCTCGTTCATAATAATTGAATTCAGTCTTTAATCGAGGTTAATAATCACCAGCATCAATAGATCAGCCCTCGGATTAAGTTCACCATGTTCGTTGTATTCATGTCATCAATAAATATAATACAATTTAGAATGCTGATCACAGGGGCAATTTCTTGGGCACGCCACAATTACGGCGGTAAGTCCCCTCTTTGAGGAGTGGATAGAGAGGCGCCACGGCATCCTCACCTTCCGCCTAACGCAGATTCTCACCGGGCATGGATGCTTTGGGGGGTTCTTCAGGATAAAGCGGGAGGAAACGCCCGGGTGTTTCCATTGCGTGGATCGTCTGGAGGACACAGTGGAGCATACGATGGAGGTGTGCCCTGCCTGGGCGGAGCATCGCCGTGTCCTCGTGGAGGCGATCGGCGGCGGCGACCTCTCGCGTCTGGCCTTGGTGCGAGCCATGGTACGGAGCGACAGGGCATGGGAAACCGTCACCTCCTTCTGCGAATAAGTAATGCTCGCGAAGGAGGAGGCGGGGTGCGTGAGGGAGTGGCAGTCACTGCGCCCTCACGTCCCTAGCCACCGCAGGAGGAGACGCCCCGGGCGTCGGGAGTCGATAGCGGACTCCCGGCCACCGCAGGCGCGAGCTTGGGGGCGGTGAGCAATGCGTAGCTCGCTGCCCAGTAAGGACCAGGCTCGGGTCGACGGCGCGTAGTGTTCCACGTGCGCCTCAAAGACATGTCAGCAGTACTGAAGGGGTCTGCAAGAAGCGATGCCTGCCAGAGTCACGAGATCTGTTCGAAAGAGTTACCGTGGCCCTGGCTTATGGGCAACTGAAGGAACACGGGTGAGTTTAGTCAGTAAAAGTCTGACACACCAAGTACGAATCTATTAAAAACGACCTCTAATTTGCCTTCAATTTTGAAAAGTTTTTCACGCTCGTTGTCGCTAAGATGAGATTTAATTTCGAATTGGGCTTTTAGAATTTATTCATCACAAACAACCGCAATATATACATTGATGGGCTGCCAAATAATTGTTTATATATAGAGAGTGGCCTTTTGCAAAAACAGCTCACTGATTTGAACCTCCTCTGACAGATTATCGTAATTTATCAAAAAATATAGTTCATTGTAGGCCCCATAAGCCTTTCTCTCAAACACCAAAAATAAACGACACTTCACACTACAAAACGACTTAACGAACTTTGTACCACATAACAATCCACGTAATGGACATTAACGTACAAAACGATTTGTCTTGTACTTAAAAATATTTGCCAAAACGTCTCAACCAATGACATAACGCCAAATGACCACCATTATTATGATGAATGACGTTGAATGCTTGAGCACGCGCAAAACTAATACGTTTCATTATATCTATCAATAACAAACTTAACTCCACGGCTGAAGAAGTCAATTTCAATTTGAATTCCATCGTATAGTGAGGTGCGAAGTCTTATTTTAAGGTTGAAGGGTGCTTTTCCGATGGTAAGTGTAACTTTGTGATAGATTTAAGAGTTGTATAAGAAAGCCGCGGGGGTGTGAATAAAGTCTTTAATCACAATATTAAAGACTTCAGTGTAGGTTAGGTGAAATGTGTTTTAGGATAGTGTAATGTTAAGTGGACAGAATTTATTTATTAGTTAGCTTGAGGTAAGGCGACGGTGTCATCAGTCACCATTAAGTGTGGGAAGACAGTAATAGAGTACTTAATAGAATAATATCTATTGAAAGTAATTTATTCGGTAATTGATGTTTTTATTTATATCCGGCTAGAATTCCTATAGAGAATTTATCGTCCTATCTAGTCATTAATTTTATTTTTTGCCAAAATATAGGTACTTAATTAGTAATTAAGCTCGTTTTGGAGAGAAATAAAATTAGTAGAAATACCTATTATAAAGGTGCCAAAACAGTTGCAGATCTGCATAAAAATAAGAATAAATTTTTTAAATTCATATTACAATAGAACTAGATTAAACAGCTTACCTACATTAATCTTCAAATTAGTCAGAATGTTTTTAATCTCTTGCTATCTTGAAAGATCCATCAGAATAGCCTGAAATCATTACTTTAATGTTAGGCAAAAACGGAATCTACTTGTAAATAGATCTAATTATAGTGCCAAGTTATACTGTAACTTTGCCCTTTGAAGCACGGGGCAAATTGCACGGGCCTCATAATTGTGATTATCCAAACGTCTCGACATCAAAACTTTTCCCTCCCCAGCAAAAATGAAACCAATAAATAAAAAGAAATTACATACAATCATCAGAAAGTTAAATTGCTGCACTAAATCGCCGGCAGCGGTAGGGAATTAAGAGTTTTATCGCGGGACATTTTTCACCAGACGGACATACACCGACGTGTCATTATATCACATAACATGGGGCAAATTGATGAGTTAACACGAGTTATCATGTTTGTAACTTTACGGCGAATCCGTTGGACAATGCTGTATAAGGCGCGCAAATTAAAGATGAGATGTTGAGAGTTGAAAACAGCGCCATCTATCGGTGTGTGAGAGAATCATAAAGCTTCTGAATTTCTTCAATACTTATCCATTTCGATTTTTGCAATTACTTCTGTGCCAAAACATATATTGGGCCAATTTCATTAGCATAGAAAAATCTCCAATATACAGTTGTAGAATTTCATTAGCATGGAAACATCTCCACTGCTGAAAATCCGCCTTTAAGTAGATCAAAAATAGCTCATAGATACGCCGCACCTAAATTTCACTATAATAACAAATGGAAAGATGTTACGGGCCAACCAGTAAACATTCTGAATTGGTATATAATTTCATTAATATTTTGTAACGAAGAGACTACCTACGATTTTCCTATAATGTATCCTGGGAAAATCAAAGTTGAGATGTTTCATTGGTCAAGAAAAATATCACCATATATACAATACATAAGGCAGGGCAATATATTACCTCACAGGAAATTCCATTAGTAGCTAATTAGTAGCCATGAATAGGTGTAATTAATTATTTCTAACTTACTGTTTCTATACAGTTCCTCGTTATTCATTTACGGTGTTTTCCCTTTTCTATAAATGCGGATATGTATTTAGACCTTTGACCTTTTTGATCTTCTCAGATTTTTAATTGAATTCTTCATGACGTGTGTGTAATTATGAATGAGAATTTCAAAGGAAGTGTGTTCTGGTCCAAGAACATGAGGGACCTATGAAGTTAAACATACAGATGAGATTGCGACCATTGTATAAGACACTTTCGAACCCAAAAAAATGCACCTGTCTTGATAATATCTCAATTTTGTAATATTTTGACATATATGTCGCATTGTCAGTTATACTAACAAACACTATACTATATCTGGGCCCTCCCAGATGTCATCACTAAGCAGTCATTTACGATCACTGGTCCAAACGAGAGGACATTTTTTAACGATCACTGGTCCAAAAGAGATTTACGATCACTGATACTATGGAAATAACTTTTCTTTTACGATCACAGGTCCTAAGGAGAGAACTTTTCTTTTACGAAAACTGGTCCAAAAGAGATTTACGATCACTGATACTATGGAAATAACTTTTCTTTTACGATCACAGGTCCTAAGGAGAGAACTTTTCTTTTACGAAAACTGGTCCAAAAGAGATTTACGATCACTGATACTATGGAAATAACTTTTCTTTTACGATCACAGGTCCTGAGAAGATAACTTTTCTTTTACGATCACTGGTCCAAAAGAGGTTTATGTTCACTGGTCCTAAGGGGAGAACTTTTCTTTTACGATCCCTGGTCCAAACGCGAGAACTTTTTTTTACGATCACTGGTCCAAAGAAGAGAACTTTTCTTTTAAGGCGACTGTCTTCATCTTTGAATCGGAACTGTTGAGTTCATCATTTTGATTATGAGAGTGAGACCCCTTTGTCATATAGCTGATGTTTCTTCATTGATCAAGAAGAATTTTGATCATGAGATTGGCATCCCAATCGGCCCGAACTGTGACCAAAACCTACTTTTATGGCGTGCGTGTGCATTAAAATGTAAACATGCAATTTTATTGCACTTTCCCAAGACGAACCACAAAATATCGATCCTTACACGATTTCGTAAAACATAAATTAAGTAAAAAGTCATATTACCGATCGTGAGCGTGCATTTCATCATAATATTAATATAACTACAAAAAAACTTACAAAATGTACGTGTGAGCACATATTGTACTTGTTGTACTTAAGTATCGTAAATATTTATTTTTATATGTACTTAAAGTATTTGTGGAAAGATTAACGACATGTCCCAATACTTATGTAAACAGATTAACATAGTTATTCCGCATACATACTTTTATACGTGTGGAAATATTTACCTACTTTTCATACAACGGTACTCATTAAACATCCAAGTGGAAAGCATCCAAAGACGAAAAATAGAGGAAGCTTACTTCTTTTTTTTTCGTCTTAAGATGTTATAAGAACTTACCTACATCTGCAGTGTATACTCTGAAACCAGTTAGGAACCAACAAATTTATCTGAGCATAAACCTAATGATATAGCATAAGGTTCAAAGCAAAGACTACTTAATATTTCGCCGTGAGCTTTTAAAGATTAGAACTTTCAGAGGTACACTCCATTTTTAGTAACTTACGAAGGCGGAGAAAAGTTTTGGGACCTCTTCTACCTTGGATGGCTCTAATACCCTTACACATCAATAGTACAAATGTGAATCGAATTCACGACCATGTTATACCGACTTCACACGGTTCGGTTAAGTTGGTCAACTTCTAAGTCGAAAGAAAAAAAGAAAATCTTTTTATTTGCGGTAAACATGACGCGGAAAAAGATTAAACACCACAAAAATATAAAAAAAGCTAGGGAAAACATGCATCATACCACGCAAAACGGTCATGGCTCAGCATAATGCTGCGTCCCTAGGCGAGACAGAGCCCCAGCGCTAGTTTTTAGCGACAGCCGGCGCTGACGTGATGACGTCGAATAGTGCAGCAAACAATGAGTAAAAATAAGTACAAATACTAAAACTTAAATGAAAAAACAGCGAAAAGACTTTCAATACAATTGATTTTCAAATTCAAAGTATTTTTTAATAAACCACAAACGTTGTTCAACTAAACCCGAACTGTGTGAACACGGTATTACCGACTAAACCATTATGCCATAATTTCTTTATATTACATAAAATAATCCCGACCGATTAACATTTAACCCATCCAATTAAGAGCGTTGCCAATCTAAAGCTCATCACAACTTGTTAAATAAAAGTCAACTAGTGTTATATTATAACTATTGTATAGGTACGATTACATACAATGTTTAGTGCAGATCACGTCTGCCAATTAGCCTCGGTAACTAACTATTAATTTCTACTTAGCCTGTTTACTTAGCTTAATTGCCTATAGTCACTAGTCAGTCATAAATTCATAACATACACATATAGGTATCATATATAAGATTTGATACTTAATAATGGCGACGGAAATGAGTATAAGTAAGAGGAGAAAGGAAATACCGACGAAAATTTTAATTGTAGGGAGCATCTCTATAAAAGTGTTATAGCTTATCGAGAAGGACATCTAAATCGCTTCCTGATTGAAAATTATTGGTTTATCAGATCAGAGAGGAGAGGGCTATGCTTGGAGATACCCTACGTGATCGAATCAACGCAGGAGAACCACGGTAGCCGACATACTAACGACAACATAAGTTTGGCAATTATTTGGCCTAAGAATTCCCTAACTTAAGTGACATAGTTCGCAGAACAGACGGCCGATAAGGCTGAAAGTTTCTGGAGTGACGACCGCATACTGGAAGACGTAGCGTTGCAGGGCGTCCCACAAGGTGAACCGATGACCTTTTGAAGGCCGCAGACAACCGCTGGATGCGGGAAGCACAGAAATGGTCGAAGTGCCGAAATTTAGAGAAGTTTATGTCCAGCAACGGACGTCTTTCGACTGAAATGATGATAATTATTATCAGATCATAATATAAAATACCGCGACTTCGTCCGCGTTAAATTTCTTGTTCCCCCGAACTTTCCCGTCACGTCAAATCGCCTGCCCGTGCGATTTTTCCCGTTTTTGCAACATTTTTCATTACTGCTCCGCTCCTTTTGGTTGTAGCGTAATGTTATATAGCCTATAGCCGTTCTCGATAAATAGGCTACCCAACACAAAAATATTTTATTAATTCGGACCAGTAGTTCCTGAGATTAGCGCGTTCAATCAAATAAACATACATACAAACAAACAAACTCTTCAGCTTTATAATATTAGTATAGATAGTATAGATTTACCAAGCCGCAAAAAACATACATATATGGCATCTTCCCATTTCTTCCCGTGGGTGACGTAGAAAGGCGACTAAGGGACTTACTAGAGAATCGGCAGCAGTGTTCTCTATGCATCTTACCACCATATTGATCGCCAAGCCGCCTGCCAACCGTGGCGATTATGGCAAACCGCCCTTTAGGGGGGGGGGGGGGGCTCATGTCCAGCAGTAGACGTCTTTTGGCTGTAATGATGATAATGAAAAGACATACAAACAAGCAAACACATAGACAAATTCGCTGGTCTATCTTGTACATTTGCAGGCAAATAAAGCACCTAACACATAAATAAATACAATTAATCATTACCTTTCATTTGAGGACCGCTCATCAATCAGTTCGCAAGATTTACTCACAACGATGTAATTGATACTTTTAACATTATGTATGCGGACTGGTGAGACGGGCTAATAAGACACTTCCTGTTATATAATATGAAGTAAGAGATACTATATTACCGATGTACGTATAAGACGTTGCTCTTAAGTGAAGAACTGTTATAGAAACGGATAGACAGTTTATTGTTATGTCACGGCAGGATGCTGTTGACCATAGGTGCTCTTGACTTCATCTTTCATCCGGTTGAAGAAGTGAAGATACCGGTGGATAGTTTTGTAGAGGTCAAAACCAGCGCTGGGGCTCTGTCTCGTCGGTTACATTATTCTCAACGTGGCTATATTACCTGGATGTGTCACATATTTTCTCCAAAGTTGTAAATTTCGATTGAATAAATGTATAGTTGAAATAGACATGTTTATAATTTTAATTTTACATAATTATCTGATAACGTGTTTGAATCGAACAAATAAAATTAAAATAAGAAAGGGATGTAGTGTATCTATTCCATAGATATATAACACTATCTCATGCCCATAAGCGCATGCAGCTCCTGTCACTAATGTCATCTGTCAATCAGTAGCAATGGCGGGAAACAGAGATTGTGGCGGGAAACAAAAATTTTCTCACTTGTTTTTGGGTTCTTTCTCTACGTAATTTTTACCGCAATTAAACGAATTTATAAAGACAGCCTCGTTGGTCTAGTGGTAGCAAGCGCTACTGCTGAGCTTGAGGTCCTGGGTTCGATTCCCAGGTCGGGCAAAGCGTCATTAGGTTTTTCCATCTGGAATTGCTCAGTAGCAGCCCGGAGTCTGGATTCGTGCCCGGTGGATAGCAATAGGCTCGCCCTCTATTACATGGGACTTAAACATAACAGGCGAAATGTGAGTGTACTATAGGTACACCTCTGCCCAACCCTTTGAGGAAACAAGGCGTGATGTTATGTTATGTTAAAGGAATCATCTATATATATAAAATTCAAAGTCCTGACTGACTGACTGATATATCAACGCACAGCCTAAACCGCTGGTCCTAGAGACATGAAATTTGGAGGGTGTGTTCTTTGTGAAGAGTAGATCCACTAAGAAAGGGTTTTTTGAAATTCCACCCCTAAGGAGGTGAAATGTGGCGTGAAATAGTGAATTTTTGGACATCCACGCGGGCGAAGCCGCGGGCAGTAGCTAGTCGCTAATATAGAGGTATGAGGAGCCGTGTGCATCAAAAGTATCATCCACGAATAAAAAGGGACGATCTTCTAACTAGACGGGTGTTGTGCCTGGTAGGCTGCTGCTCAACAGTCTATGTCAGGATTTAGTTGCTCTCCGTGCGGATAACTTTGCGTGCGCGATGCAGGATTAGTATGACGTAAGGTTTTTGATGCTTTGTTCGCATCTGGCATCGTCAGTTTGATGGCCTGTTCTATAATAAATATCTTAGGATAACCAACACAACGTTATCTGATCCCAAACTTGGCAGAGCCTGTACTATGGTAACCAGACAACTGATAAATATACTTATATATTTCTAAATACATACATATTATAGATAAATTACACCCAGACACAGAACAAATGATTGTGCTCATCACACAACAATTTGTCCTAGGTGGAAATCGAACCCACGACCTCAGTCTTTGCAGTCAGGGTCACTAACCACTAGACTAACAAGCCAGTCATATACTGGATAGACATCACATGATCTTCACAAGTAGTATGTAATCCCATTCTAGTTGTGTAGTGTATTTATACTAGTTTTTGCCAACAGCTTCGGCTGTGTTGAAGTCAAAAATTATCCCACAGAAACGTAATACCGAGATAAAAGTGTCCTTTGTGTTCATTCTGGTTCTTTAATTTATCTGTGTGTCAAATTTTATGCAAATCCATTCAGCCTTTGGTGCATGATTGGGTAACAAACATCCAAATATAAAAACTTTCACATTTATAATATTTGTAGAATAGGAATAGTAGGAAGTAGGATAGAATTCCTGTATATTTTTCTCAGTCAACGTGACTTTCGTTACTTATTTTTTGGATGAACACTCCTTTTTTTTTTTTTTTTTTTTCGGAAATCATCAAATGACTTCTCCCGCTCTGGGCGGAGCGGGAGGGCGTGTCAGACTTTTATTGACTAAAACCCACCCGTGTTCCTTCAGTTGCCCATGTGCCAGGGTCACGGTATCTCTTTCGAACAATCTCGCGACCCTGGCAGGATGCACACTCCTTGAAACGAGACCGTATCTAACTCATTATACTGACATTTCTTCTTTTTTTTGTGGTTGGGAAGTCATCTATTGACGTCTCCCGCTCTTAGGGCGGAGCGGGAGGGCGTGTCAGACTTTTACTGACTAAAACCCACCCGTGTTCCTTCAGTTGCTCATGTGCCAGGGCCACGGTGTCTCTTTCGAACAAATCTCGCGACCCTGACAGGCATTATAATGACATTGATTAGTGTTTTTACTATGAAGCTTCTATAGTGACCTAATATATGTTACCAGTTCAACTAAGTGATTGGGTTGGCAAACTACCAACTGGTAGGTTAGACAGTAAAATATCGTGTTTTGGGTTAATATAATTAAGTCACGAAGTAAATTCTGGACGATGCTGAAAGTGGCTGAATTTGTTTACCTTAAGGAGTCTTTATATATTACTCATGTCGAATCGTTTAGTGTCAAAGATAGTATCAGTTTCGAAATACAATAAAATAAATAAATATCTTAGGACAACCAACACAACGTTATCTGATCCCAAACTAGGCAGAGCCTGTACTATGGTAACCAGATAGCTGATAAATATACTTATATATTTCTAAATACATACATATTATAGATAAATTACACCCAGACACAGAACAAATGATTGTGCTCATCACACAAAGATTTGTCCTGGGTGGGAATCGAACCCACGACCTCAGTCTTCAAAGTCAGGGTAACTACTAGACCAACAGGTCAGACAATGCGGTTTGTTTGTCTTCTACGCTGGTATGACAACCAATATCAAGCAGCAAGATGGTAGAGTACCTATAATAATAGGTTGGGGAAAAAGTTTCTTCGCATTTTTTAAGAAAATTCAAAACATTTTTTAATAAAGTTTATTTACATTTAACTAAAGTATGTAGGTACCATTTTGTTCGATAACTTTTTGCCATCTTGTAGGTAGGGACATGATCCCATTGCTATAGAAATTTTGGGACTTCTGGTCAAAATACCGCGACAAGTGGTTTTGGCAGTCCTCTCGTGATGTTAACCTGACACTGCCTAAAGAATTCTGAAGAGACCGAAACAGGTGGAAATCTGAAGGTGCAAGGTCAGGACTATACGGCGGATGCATTAACACCTCCCAGCCAAACTCTCTTAATTTTTGTTGGGTGGCTAAAGATGTGTGAGGTCTAGCGTTATCATGATGAAAAACCACACCCCTTCTGTTGATTAATTCCGGCTGCTTTCTCTCAACTTCTTGCTTTAATCTCATCAGTTGTTCGCAGTAGAGTTCAGAATTGATGGTCCTGCCTGGTGGTAACAGCTCATAATGAATAATGCCCTTCCAATCCCACCACACACACAGCATCACCTTGTTGCGAGTTAACCCGGGTTTCGCCACAGTCTGTGAAGCCTGTACGAAAAACAAATGAAAATCACACATTTTCCTAATTTAAATTTGGAATTACGTTCTTTAAAATTTAAACTTTCAATGATACCAAAACCAGCCAGATACAAATAGTATAGCCAAAGAGATTTTATTACAAGTTCATACATACTATAATGCGAAAAGACTTTTTCTCCAACCTAATACTTTCTAGGGTTCGTCAGACGTAAATTCAAGTAGGTACCTACTCGTGCAGGTTACGCAATTCAGCAAATATCTTTAAAAAGTCACCAAATAACTTGTTAACCCAAAATACCTGATTGAATACTACTGATAATCGCATTAAGCTACTTAAATACTCACTTAAATTATGACATCTTATTAACACCCTATCGATAACTCGTAATCCCAACCGCCAACATCCCATGAGCTTCCTTGCCTCCCCTACTCTTTCTCATTTCCGAAGAGAAAAGGGCATCTGCACGGATCTTGATAGGTCAAAAGAAACTGGTTGTTTTTACAGCGATATGACATTTGACAAACGGTTGCGTTATGCCTTTCGCTTGACTATTGTTGTTGTGACCAGATTATTAAGAGTTAATAGGATATCTTACAAACAAGATGGATTTCTGAAGTAATGGCATCCGTTTTGTTCATTTATTGATCAGTCTGAACTTTATAGATTGGGATTTGAAAGTTTCTTCAGAAATTAATGAGATCTTAAAGTTTTCCCTCTTAGCTTTGAGAAGAAAATATTGCATAAACCATAAACATAATTTATTACAGTGCTGTTTGTTGTCCCTAAATAAATGCCGCCAATGCCGCGGATGTGTGTCTTTTAGTCTGTGCTAAATAAATGTATTTTCTGTCTTTCTTTTCTTTCAAATAAATAAATAATTATCCTATAATATTCCCACTGCTGGGACACAGGCCCCTCTAATTGAAAGGGAGTTAGTCATACTCCACCATGCAGGCCCAGTTAGGGTTCACGGATGTCACATGTCTTCGAATTTTTAGTTCTAGGTCATGACGGTTTCCTCACGATGTTTTTCTTCTTTTGAGAAAAGTGGTGATGAAAATAATTTACACATTGTACCTGTAGACTCCAAATGCCTGCTTGGGTTCGAACTCACGACCTACAACTCGTAAGTAGCCTATACCACTGGGCATCCACTGCTCCATTGAATGCTCACTTCTGAACTTGATCCTTAAGAATTCTTCTTCTAAATTACTGCTTGAAGGTGCGTCTGCATTTACTTCTAAAGAATATCTAAAGAATTCTCTTATATATTCTCGAAGAAATTAATAATTCTTCTCAATATTCTCCTCTGAAAGGCATGGTCGTATGCCACTTTGCGCTAAAGCTTATGATCGCTTACTACTGTTAGTCCGCGGCTTTCACATGACAATTTATGCTTGTTTCTATAGGGTTAGTAGCAATTTTTCTTAACTTCTAGTATTAGTAAGTTACAGACACAGATAAAATAAAATTAAAATTTAGCATGGAGCCACATCCATCTCCGCAGCATCAGGAAATCTCACTGATCTGAGAATACACTGCGAATGCTGTTGATGATGCCGCGAATACGACACAATATGGAATGTAATAAATTAATATGATAATGGTGCCGATTCCCTTGTTCACAAACTAAACTAAATTTAAGTTCAGTACATCTTCTTCTTTGTATTTCATTAAGAAGAGGACAAAAGAAAATTTTAGTTTAGTCCTGTCAAATTAATCAGCGCTCCATACAAGTTTAGACGTGATTAAAAACTTGCCTACTAAAATTACGTCAATTTACGTCAAGCGCTGATTAATTTGACAGGACTAAACTAAAATTTATCTTCTGTCCTTTCCTTAATGAAATAGAAAGAAAAAGATGCACTGAACTTAAATTTAGTTTAGTTTGTGAATAAGGGAATCGGCACCAATATCATCAAAAATATTTACTTATAACCTTACTAAGTAATCGCTAACATAAACCGACAAAACATATCCATTGAAAATCAAAATATGAAACAGCAATTCATCTTTACAAGCTAAATTGAGACGTACGTTTCTGTAATCTGCGCAGGCGACAGTTTACACACGTCTATCTCAATATTATGAGCCTACAGTCAATGTATCATGATCGTACGCATAAGGCATTAACTGACTTGCAACACACTTGTATGACACCTTTTGACTTGTGAACTTAATGATAAATATGGCTTTAAATAGACAAGCTTCGGTTTCATGTTGCATCGTTAATTTTATGCCTAATAATGTCATACGTTAGGTTAAATCATCCGTAGTATCTAATATTATTATAAATTTAAAAGGAACTCTATATGTATGTACCTAACCTTTTTACTTCTGAGCTATGAACGGATTTCGATACAATTAGCAAGGAGATAGATGACATCCTGCAGGCGTAGCATGACTAATTATATATCTATTCTACCAAGAATAGACAAAGATGTTTCTATTCAACTCGACATCTTTTAGGCCCGAGCACGGGGCGATCCACAGACTCGGGTTTCTATGAAGACAAAGGCAGTTATTCTTTCCATACCAAGAGAGCGGTAACAGTTACTAATGTAATTAAGGTGGATCCAATGAGGACTTTTTCATTGAATAGTCATACAGTGGGAATAAACGATCTTAGAGTATTGATGACTACAATTAATATAATCCTGTAAAAAAAATGACCCCCAACTGAAACTCAAACTTAAAAGTTGAGAAAAATTAGTCGCCATGCTCGACATCGTAGAATTTTGTCGACTGAAGAATACAAATATTTCCTCTCTTCAATTTTAACATCGCCGTGCTTAAAACGATAGAAATCTTTCTACATTCTGTTATTTTGTCTATTCTTCCGTCGACAAAACTCGTTTCTATGCTGTTCATGCTACGCGTGCAGGTGAAGGATATACTTTTGTCCCGGTTTTGTCCACGTTCCCGTGTCTTCAAAATAAGCGCAACAATCTACGATAACTTTACTGCTAATTGCATTGTTTGGTAAATTACTAATTATAACTAGTAAAAGTATAGGGTAGACAGGATTATGCACCTCTGTGTTCGACTTTACGGCGCGCAAGCCGAGTTCGAGCTTCCCGCAGCGGTTCTTAATCGTTTGCGAGCTCGCTTCTTCCTTCGCACCGTCACGAAACCCTCATCAGCAGGCCTATTTGGCGCTTTTTCTGCTATAGTCTTCACACTTGGAGCACGGGCACTCGCGGTGTCGGTAGCGAAATCCATTTGAATGGGCTTCGGCAGCGAGATGGGGCTCGTTGAGGCGTTGCATGGAGAAACTGCGATGACAGGGCTACATATGCTAATAAAGTAAGCAAAGCTAGAAAAAACTTCTAATATAGATCTCCCCGCCATAAATAATTAATTAAACCTTTAACAAACCTACATTCAGCATTACACTAATAAGATATGAGAAGCCTGCAGCAAGTAGGTATGTCGTTAACAACGATAGGCTTAAGATAATTGATAACCAACCCAAATTACGTAAACAAATTTTACGCAAGCCCTCCCTTCATTATGCAAACTCTAGTATGATCAATCAAATATATAATCTTATCCGTGCTATGACAAATATGGCGACGTAACCGCCATTCAGAACATATTGAAAGCATTCTCTATTAATGACGAGTGCCCGATAAATGGCCATTACTATTTATCTACATATTACCGACATAGGTGATTGATATTTGTTTTGTTTAAGGTGAAGGCTCTTCGTGGAGGGTTTTGTTTAAGTTGTATATTGTACCGCGTTTAAGTAACTATCAATATGATTTAGGTCCCTTAGTAAGAACCGAACAGTATTAACCGAAACTTCTGCCTGCTGAAAATAGAGTGACAAATGCGATCTTCCATTATTGATTACAACTGCTTCCAATCCGTAAGAAAATCGAATAGCTGTTTCTACGGATTAGAAAGAAAACGAACTCAGCCTAGAAAGGATAGAAGACCTTAAGATTTAAAAATAAACAACGTTTGGGTCGGTGGGCCCTCGTGAGGAACGAAGATTCTTACGCTATTTCTTTAACTCTAAATGTAACATCGTTTACTCTATCTTTAAAATACACAAACATTAATTTGACTACCCTATCAATATACCGCTATAGACCGCTCATCAGCTATAAACCGCTCAACAACTATGAAAACGACACCCATGAATAAAAAATTGGAAATTTTCGCTGAGCCACCTTGAATGTAAATAAAATTTGACGAAATTTTACAGTATCTCGCTCTCCCTTTCTTTCTATTATATAAAAAGTCTCACTCCCTAATTTGGAGACAGATTTGTAACCAAAACATATGGAACATAACAAATTGTGCAATGTACGTCACACATCCATTCATCCTAACTTTAACACCTGCACAAGACTAGTCATCATTTAATAGTCTATAGATTCTAAGCACTAAATTAGGAACGTAGAAGTTTACGGTAAAACCTTCCAAATATGTTCTAGTCCCGTTATTTTATATTATTTTCTATGGATTATCTAATATTAGTACGTGGCGTCACGTGCCTTCCAGCTGCCTATATAAGGCTGCTGGTAAACGGGCCACCCGCATTCAATGGTACAATGAACGGTGCGGGAAGGATATTGCTATGATCGACCGGCTATGTTGGCTAGCTATATACATAAATGGTTTTACTTACTTTGCCGACTACTATGGAAGAATTATAAGACCAGTATTTGATAAGGTCATCCGTGTGGTGCCGAACGTAAAAAATGCACCAGCCTATTTCTTCCCGTGGGTGTCGTAAAAAGTGACTAAGGGAATGGGCAGCAGCGTTCTCTATACATTTTACCACCATACTGCGATTGCCAGTCCTCCTGTCAAGCGTGGCGATTATGGCAAAACCCCCGATTTTGGGAGAGGCCTACGTCCTTCGGCTGAAAAGAAAAAGTCAATCCGTCAGGTTAAACTACGCTATCCGCGAGTGGTCCGTGGATGGGTGACCATATTTACATAACGGGACCTCTCCATGCCTGGAATGGTATCACCCCGACTTACGAAGAGCAGTGGTGGCCCAATGCTATCGGCCCCGGGCGTACGAATGATCGTGGGTTCGATCCTAAGCAGGCACTTTACAGGCACCGTTATCACTACGTCGACACTGCTCTAGTGTCGATTCTTAGCGATCACTAGCATCAGGTACAATGACATCTCATTTCGATTTTTACAGTAAAGACTGGCTGTAACAAGAAAGCCGCTTCCCCTTAAACAATCGCAGAAGTTTGTATTTGTCATAAGTAGATAAGATTATTACAGTTATTACAATCGCCCGCCCCGTGGCCCCCGTGGCCCCGTGGGTGTCAGAGTTATGTCAAAACTTCGCACAACCCATTGTGACCACACTTTCATTTTTTATCTATTTGTTTTTGCATTTTCTCACACTGTGGCCTTTGACATCCTGATATATTATGTTAGATTGTGTGATGAAGAGAGTATCTAATAATCTAAGAGATCGTTTAATATTACAATTTAACATGTTGGAAAGCAGTTTCGAATTTCACTGTTAGAAATGGCAAAAAACGGAACCCTTATAGATTCGCCATGTCTGTCTGTCTGTCTGTCTGTCCGAGTATGTCGCAGCCACTTTTCTCCGAAACTATAAGAGCTGTGCTATTGAAACTTGGTAAGTAGATGTATTCAGTGAACCGCATTAAGATTTTTACACAAAAATAGAAAAAAAAACATTGATTACAAAAAAAACAACAATATTTGGGGTTCCCCATACATAGAACTGAAACTCAAAATTTTTTTTTTTCATCAAACCCTTACGTGTGGGGTATCTATGGATAGGTCTTCAAAAATGATATTGAGGTTTCTAATATCATTTTTTTTTTAAACAATAATATTTGGGGTTCCCCATACATAGAACTGAAACACAAAAAAAAAATTTCATCAAACCCTTACGTGTGGGGTATCTATGGATAGGTCTTCAAAAATGAAATTGAGGTTTCTAATATCATTTTTTCTAAACTGAATAGTTTGCGCGAGAGACACTTCCAAAGTGGTAAAATGTGTGTCCCCCCCCCCGTAACTTCTAAAATAAGGGAATGATAAAACTAAAAAAAATATATGATGTACATTACCATGAAAACTACCAACGAAAATTGGTTTGAACGAGATCTAGTTAGTAGTTTTTTTTTAATACGTCATAAATCGTAAACCACAATTTACCTTTCATTCAGTCAACACAAATATAAAAATTTAAAAAAAAACATTTCATTTCATAAACGATGATGACGAATGATGATGATGATGACCTGCAGGTTTGTACGGAACCCTCGGTGCGCGAGTCCGACTCGCACTTGGCCGGTTTTTAAAGTAACCAATAATTACTAGCAAAGCAGAGTGGTGTTACAATATTTTTACTATTTGTAAGACCATTGCTGTGAGAAAAAAATAAGTAATAACGAATTATTTGTTCCGAACCCCCTACCAAATGGAATTAGTTACTAATTGATCCAAAGTAATATCGATTTTTTTTATCCTAGTCCAATTCACCTGTTCTACCTGACAACCCGGTCATATGCACCAGAAAAAAGTAAGCAGCCTAACTGACAAATATCCTGTATGATTTAGACTTTTGATTGGAGTCTAATTTTCAGTACCTATACAAGTAAATAAAAAAAAATACTCACAGTATTATAAATTAAATTAAGCTATGAACATGTTTAATTAAACACAATCCATTTGTAGTATATTTGTAAATATATAGGTACTATTCAACAAAAAATGATTTTCATCCAGTGAACAGATGACTGGAACTCGATCCTTCTTCGTATCTTAGACTACTTACATGTAGCATTGCATTCCAATGACACTAAGAGCTATTCAGGACTGCAAATGTTTCTCGAATGCCAGTGTATCTCATTCGGTTCCCACATTGAGGGCCGTTGCAACAAATCAGAAGAAACACAGACGGCAAGACCATACCTTTGATCATGAAGACCTTTACAAAACAAATCAGATTATAAACTGCAAATCAAACAGTACATAGGTCATCAATGATGTTCCACAAAATCAAACAATTTTTAACCCATCTCTTGTCCTTGATAAAATAAATGCCAGAAACCCAAGAATCCTCTCAAAACTTCTATTAAATAGGGCCCATTCACACTGACCACAACCACACCATATCGTAGTGATAAAATGTGGGCAGACAGTGGTTTTTTTTTTTTGTGGGTGGGAAATCATCAAATGACATCTCCCGCTCTGAGCGGAGTGGGAGGGCGTGTCAGACTTCCACTGACTAAAACCCACCCGTGTTCCTTCAATTGCCTATATGCCAGGGCCACGGCAACTCTTTCGAACAAATCTCGCGAACCTGGCAAGAAACAGTGGTTACGTATTGTATAGTGTCGCTGCAACTCATTGCAGTTGCGTTGTGGTAGCGGTGTCGCTAGTAGTTGCAATGTGGTTGCGTTGTAACTAGTGGTTGCAGACAGACAGATCGTTATGTTTGCGATGTGGCCAGTAGCCATTGCGCGGTCTCGCTGGTGGTTGCGTTGTTTTTTAAGAAGGTTTTATTAGCTTTGTATGTATATACGTATGTATCTATGTAGGCCTGGATCACGAGGATATCAAAAAAAAAAAAACGAAAACCCCGCTTTTGTAGCTAACCGAACCAAACTAAAAAGTAGAAAATAATGGAAAATAGCTGGGGTGCTTGTTTAGAAAATACCGTAAAAAACACCCCACGCTTTTTTCCATTATTTTCTATTTCATCACGTAGGTCGCTTTATGAAGTTGTCACCGGCTGATTAACCAGATTTACCTGTGTTTGCCTGCGATAACACGCTAAGGGCATCCCCTGTGGGGGACGGACATCGGCCTAAGGCGTCGCTGGGGTCTAGCAGCAAGGACCGGACTGGATCAGAATTAAGTGGTTGCGTTGTGGCTGCGATGTGGTCTTCATGTGGTTGGTATCACCCACACGTTTCTATTTAGACGGTCTGAGTGAATAAACTACTCATTGTCATACAAATTAGCGCCATTCTACGTATTACCGTTGTGGTGTGGTTATGGAACGTGTGTTCAGGCCCTTTTTTTCTTATTTTTGTGGGTGAGAAATCATCAAATGACGTCTCCCGCTCTGGGTGGAGCGGAAGGGCGTGTCAGCCTTTTACTGACTAAAACCCAGTGGCGTGCGGTCCATAAAGGCATAAAGACACTGCAGACCCTAGACCTAGTCGAACAAGATCTAGACCAGTTACTGATATTTCAAGAACAAAAAAATTACACTAAGTAATAAAATTATTCAAAAAATTCAAAATCCTAATATAAAATGATAGCAAAGTTCATACCGTAATTTACTACGGCAACGCGTTCTCAGATCACAACGCAAGGCAGCGAACGATAATGTCTTTATTTCATTCATAAATGTACGCATGTAGTAGACATTTTCGTGTCTATACATTGCACACAAAGGAGTGATAACAATGGGAGCTCCTGCGGCAGGACCCGGCAATAGCCAATCACGGGCCACACGCGCGTCATCGCGACTTTAATGGCGAGTATTATGCGACCAAATTGAATATGTACGAAAGTTAACGAAAATTCCGCTTGACAATGATGCAATTTTATTTGTCAACGTTTTACTTATCCAAAATTTAGAAATTGTTTATCTGTGAAGTTCGCTGTTTATGTTTTTCTTGTGATTAATTCATTTTGAAACGTAAATATTTAGGTCGATTTGTTGCTGTTTTTGTTTTTTGTTGTTGTTTGTTGTTGTTGTAATTTCAGTTATTATAGTTTATTGAATTGATTTTACAATTGGATTTTGTTTTATTCTTCAAAATGTTGGTCGATTGTGACGTTTGTGTTAAAAATGTGTGTGTAAGGTTATAAAATAAATGGGAACTTTTCGCATTTGCCGTTTAATGAAAAGGAGGCTAAAGGGAGATGTGTACCTCAGTTTGCAAGATTTAACCCAGCAAAGAGTTAATGCAACACGTAAGTTTCATAGTAATAATTAAGAAAAATATATACAGAACGTTCATTTTTACACGTATTTATGAAACACACAAAGTCGACAACCACTACACGTCTTCCTATGCTTTCAACCGAAGAAGAATTATTGGTCGCACCAAGTCTTTAAGGCGACGATTTAAATCATATCTAAATAAAAAAGGATAGGCGCGTAGATTTAATTTATACCTACTTGAGTTGGTTTACTTTATTACTTTTACTGTTATCAGTACCTACTTAATTTACTTATTAAATATATTTACATATGCGAATCACATGAAGGGCCTTTTTCAAGGCCACATCAAATATCTTTCAAGTGACGTGTTCTGTAACAATCGCTCACTTAGATTCGTTATTTGAGCTGACCGAAATCTTTTATTAGCATCATCAGAAAATCGTCATTTCAACCTTTTAAACCACCTTGTGAGTTTTTTCTTCACCAACTTGTGCAACTGCAAAAGATGTTTTTTTTTTAAACTGCCTACCCGGTCATAAAACCCTGTGCACGCCACTGCTAAAACCCACCCGTGTTCCTTCAGTTGCTCATATGCCAGGGCCGCGGTAACTCTCTCGAACATATCTCGAAACCCTGGCATGCTGTTCGGGCCCTTAGTTAATAAATATCAACTGTAATGGGAACGGATCTTATTCGACATTCTCTGAATCAAATGAAGTTAAATCTGATTACTAAGAAGTTTATGATAGGTTACAGTGTTTACCTAGGAAATGTCAAAGGTTTTGTGATATTAACCTGAATGACCTATCGAAAACGTTTTAATATTCTGTTGAAAGATATCTTTTCAACATGATTAGCTCTAATTTGTGGGAATTCTGGTGAAGTTTTCGTCGGCATATAATATCTTCTGGAAAAAGTTTTTTTTTTTTTTTTTAATAATTGTAATTACTTTTCTCAGAATTATCAACGATGGTTAAAATATTTCGTATATTCCTGGGATACCTGCCAAGATTTCTATGGCATTCATTTCGTCTGTGGCAATTAATTGAATCGGACCACTTTACCAAATTATACCTTCCTAATTTATTTTCCACGCTTGCCATTAGGCTAAAAGACCGAGTTCCAAACGTTGAGATAAGAAGACGTACGAAGGTCTTTGATATAGGAAAGTGTATTATGGACTTTCAATGGAGCTGAGCAGAATACATGACAAGGCGCAGTGATGACAGATGGAGTTAGGCTGGGACAGAGTGACGTCCAAGGACTACTGCGATCGCTACGCTTGGCGGATTGGCGATCGCAGTGTGGTGGTGAAATGCATAAAGCTGCTGCTCACTCTTTAGTAAGTCCCTTAGTCGCCTCTCACGATACCCACGGGAAGAAAGGGATGGTTCTATTCTTTCCGACATCCGTATTTGTAAGTGACTCGTAGCGACTCTGTAACAATAAAGTGTGCAGACGTTAAAGAAGCAATTTCACTCTTTTAACCGTACCTCAATTCTGCGCCCATGACTGTAGTTATCATGAGTGTATGTGACTCAGTATGTCTGATCAGAATCCTATGTACCTGTATTGGGAGTCGATTGCGGACTCCCGGCCACCGTAGGCGCGAGCTTGCGGGTGGCGAGCAATGCGGGTAGCTCGCCGCCCGGTAAGGACCAAGCTCGGGTCGACGGCGCGTAGTGTTCCACGCGCGCCTCAAAGAGATGTCAGCCACACTGAAGGGGTCTGCTAGGACCGATGCCTGCCGGGGTCGCGTGATTGTTCGAAAGAGATACCGTGACCCTGGCACATGGGCAACTGAAGGAACACGGGTGGGTTTTAGTCAGTAAAAGTCTGACACGCCCTCCCGCTCCGCCAGAGCGGGAGAAGTCATTTGACGATTTCCCATCCAAAAAAAAAAAAAAAAATTTACCTGTATTCGACGTACCTACCATAATGTATGGTTATGTTAATGTGCTTCCAATTGCACATTTTTCCTAACATAGATACAATACCTATTATAGGCAATAGCATCGATTACCAGTTCTTAGCCTTACAGATTTCCTTACCTACTCTAATAAACATCCATAGAATTCGATCAAATTCTTACGAAACGCAATTTCTCGACTGTAAGACGAGAAACTTGTTACATAAAACGCACTTGAAGTATTTGTCTTTCCTTATAGCATTTCAACTTGTCTTCTTAATCTAGTAATCAATTTTAATTTAATTAAAATGTTTGGGTAACATATTGGTACACGCCTTCGTACAAATTGCCTTCTATTATGTACCTTTGAGTCGCTTTTACTTACTGTGGTTAGAAGTTTAGTACCTTCTAGGCTTTTGTGAGCTTGAGTATCATTAAGACAAAGTATAAAACAAGCTTGGAAAGTTTGGTACGTAACTGTACTTCGGGATAATTGCGTAACACAATAACAGTAAGAATGGCTTTCATTTTGGCAGATCGACAACACCAAAGGCGTTATTTGTGTTGTTGAGTAGATTTTTCTAACATGTGAAACCATGGATTAGCAAATACCTTCAAAACGATACATATTCACAATATTCATGTGTTACGCAATTAGGTTGTAAACGGAAATACCTTATTCATTGTTACATAGGTACGAAAGAATTGTCTGCTCATCAACGTTAATAATGCAATGAGCTGTCAAAATTTAAGACATTGCGATCTAATGCCAATGAAATTACCGGTGCAGTAGTAGTCCAGTGGTAACGGATCTGACTTACGAATTTTAGGTCGTGGGATCGCATCCAGGCGCCGTGTTTGACTTTGTGTAAATAATTTGGCGCAAGCGCTTTACTGAGTGCAAAAAAAAATCACCACCAATGCTCTCAAAACGGTGAAAAAAACATCGTGAGGAAACCGACATATCCTAGACCCAATTCAAAAACATCTACCAATCCGCACTGATTCCACGTGGTAGACTTAAACCCACTCTCTCTCGAAGAGAGACGGCCTATGTCCCAGCAGTAAGAAAATCACAGGCTGATTATGTATACAATTACGTTGCAGGTTTACGTGTAGAAAGCAAATTGACATCTCTATCTCTTCTTTCTCTTCAACGCTTGCAACTTCATCTTGAAAGAAGGAAAATACAACACAACAGCGTTCTATATCTTATCCATACTCTTAGATACCAATATACCCAATACTAATGTATTACAAACACTAGTCAATAACCACCAGTAAACTATCAGTAAGTACTATCTCCCGCCTTTTTTGTGTACTTTAAACTAGATGACTTGTATATCTTATGTAAGGAGTTAAACAGTAGTTCATAGGAATTAATGTTTAGTCATCTTGTTAAACGGATATCAAACTGATTTGAGAATTACGTTTAGGTTTTATTAGTTCGCAGTTTGATTGTGGGTTATGTCAGTTAGATGATTAGAGATGTGACCTAAATTGTTTGTGTAGATTCTATAACGATGCTATATGTATAACTAGCTTTTGCCAGTAGCTTCACTCGCGTATAAAAAGTATAAACCTTCCACTTGAATCACTCTATCTATTAAAAAAACCGCATCAAATCCCGTTGCGTACTTTTAAAGATCCAAGCATACATAGGGAAGCGACTTTGTTTTATACTATTGTAGTGATGATCATTGAAGTCTGCTAGTGTTTTTTCCAAAGTAGTTCTGGTGGTAGCTTTTGTATTAAAGTGAATGTTGGGCAAAAGAAGCATGAAAGCAGAATTAGTGCTGTGGAAACGCGTTCCTTGCGAAGCATGTGAGGTGCGACTATGAATGATAGGCTGAGGAACAGTGTCATAAGATAAGGGTGTTGTTTAAAAGAAGATGTAGTGGTTTGGTCATGTTGAAAGGGTGAATGAAGGACGGCTTACAAAAAGTATTTATTTGGTAGATATGAGTGGAAAGATGGTGTTCTTCAGTAAGGTCAGGTGCTTATGTATTTATGAACCTAAATGAGGCAAAAGAATTATGTATGACCATAGCAGGAGGCGTTCCGTCGTTTCTGCCTACCCTCATGGGAAAAAGGCATGACTCTATACGTATGTATGTAGTTCTGAAAAATCAAGTTCAAAATTGTTTTGACATAACATTACTGCATGATTTTTTTCTATTCAATCGCACTATTAATATTCAAGAGATCCCTTGTTCCTTTACTTAGTAATGATCGAAACTGTAGTCTCGAGTGTTTCCCCTATTTCTTACGAAGTTGAAGAACTTTTCTTCTGACTGACGCAGTAAACAAAGTCCAAACATTCGTAAATATTATATTACTTTGAATCAGTATAAACGAACTTCTGCCTCGATGTCAGCCTGAGTTACCCCTCCCATTGTATAAAAAAGTTTGAAACTATGAGTAGAGCAATGTACAAACGGTTAAACATCAAGCTATACATGTCCAGTTTTAACTGAGCTCGCATTGTGTAGATTTTTCGTGCGAAGAGAAGTCAGCTTATACTGGAAATGTATAGTTTGACCTGTAGCCGTGCGTACTAACAAAAAGGATTTGTTTAATTTGTTGAACCGAAATCCAACAATGAGGTTCGAAGGGTTGGGGAGTTGGTACGCCACTTTTTCTTACCAGCACTAGGAAGAGGTGAAGGTCGTTTTAGGGGACTGCTGATTCTCAATCTAGTTTGAATAAGTGACATTTGATTATGATTTAGTAAAACAAATACTACCAAGTCTTATAAAAGGTATTGACAAGGCAGATGTGAGTGGAAACGCTGGGAGGGGACGCCCTAGGAGGTCATACAAAGACCTTATTGGTGATGTTCTCTAGAAAGGTCAGAAGCGTTGTAAGTACCCGCAACCGGCGTGCGTATGACCAAATGTATAAACCTAAACGAGGAATTTATTCAATCACTTTATAATCTTCAACAATAATTATTAACTTTTAATTTCAGCTTACTCATTACCCGATTATAAAATATTTGATTCAGGCATGTGCTATTTTGATTAACTCCGGAAATCCGTGACCTAACATGTACATACTAGTATATACAATACATGCCAGAAACCATTTAATCTAACACAACATATTGACCGTACGCTATGACATAACTAACGGAGATTATCGGCGGCTGCAATATAATTAACTTTGTGTACTGCAATGATGTATTTAATTAGTAGGACTTTATTTAAATACTGTTCATTTATTTGTTATGTTATGTAATGTAGGTTATTGTTGCTTTTTAGATGTCTTCTTGAGTGCATATCTGCTAGCCTGGTACTTCGTTGATATTGAAAAACCAATCGTTTTGATTCATAGATTCTGATAGGTCATCAATATTATTAAGTTTTGAAATGTTAATTATAATAATTAAAATATAAGTTTCTTTAAACCTAAAAATACAAAAAACTTAAGATTTAAATTAATTAAAAAACAAAATTATAACCTATTTACAAATTAAAATATAGCGTCAAAATTGTCATCCGCTAAATATCGAAAAACCGAAGATCTGTAATGATAAGTACATAGGAAAGCCGGGTTAAATCTACAAATGGGTCAATAAAACGAAGGACAGAAGATCACTTGTGGTTTAATCCTACTAATATTATAAACGTGTATGATTAGATGTTTGGATGTTTATTACTCAATCACGCAAAAACGGAAGAACGGATTTGTATGAAATTTAGCACACAGATCGTTTATAAACTAGATTAACACATGGGGAACTTAAATCCTGGTTGTATGTCCCCGTGGAATAAATTCTGACCTCCACGAGAGTAAGCTGCTGGCAATATACACAAATGTTTACAGTCATTGTTCCTACGTATTTAGTTTTTTTTTGTTCCTTTGAAGTTCGAATAGGATTGCAGTAGTAAGTACAATCAACATTAATAACCACATATTTTTGTACAAACGCACATTCCCCCATCGTTCGTCTAGCTGATGCAAGTCCCATCAAGTGGCAATTACAGAGGGATCTATAGGTAACCTGATTTAATCTGTCTATGTAATATTATTATAATTGTAAGATTAACAGGAATAGCCAATTCTGTGTCGACAGCTGGCACACTTCGCGAACAGAATAAACCTTCCTCATAACAATATCAATACGATTACTAAACTAAATCCTACGTCAGAGATGGTGAACCTGTGCCAGGACATGATATTCTGGACACTGCATGACGGAAGTTATATTTGATTAAATTCCCATTTAATCATTCACGACGTGTATGTATTTTAAAGGTAATTGAAACGAAAGTTCGTTTTAAAAAAACTAACGACCCCGACACTAATCAAACATTTGAAGTCCTTTATCTTTCCATTTTCAGTATAAGAGTTTGACATTACACCGTGTCAAATGAAAATCTGGGTTAAAAACGATCTTTAGCTGACCATACACACGTTTTCCTGTCCAAAAATTCATATAAAAATACTTTTAGTTTTACCCAATTTTCTGGGAATGTTTTCCAATGTCTCTGTCCCTATAAACCTTATTAGAACTAACGGAATCTTTTTTTTTTTAATCAGTCTATTGTTTCGCAAGTGGTTACCAACGAACGGCATTTCATTTTTATTTATCTACCCATAGACACAGTAAGTACTACTGTATATTTATTGGTTACAGGAATTGTCCTTAGTAAAGGACTATAAGAAAGTAATTTTACCTGAGAAATTACCGAACTTTGCTCACATGGAAAAACTTAGGACATAAATGTGTTTTGGTCGAAGAGCATGTTGATGTAAAAAGGTTTACCATCTCTCTAAGCCATCTAAACAGTACACATTGCTTGTAAATACGATATTAAATCGTGAGCTAGCTTCGCCCTGCGGCAGCGCTTACATAAAACAATTGTTTGATCTTATAACGTATTGTGTCAATGAAACATGGCAAATTGTAAATTGGCAACTGATTGAGTTTATTTGTTTATTCATTAATTGATTAATTAAAACGGTGCGATTTTTTTTGGTAAAGTTTAGTGCAAAGTTTATACATTACAATCACTCATCTCGATTAATTTTAAAACCAGGAGGGGACGCCCTAGGAGGACATATAGGGACCTTCTTGGTGATGTTCTTCAGAAAGGTCAGGTGCGTAGTACTCGCAACCGGCGTGTGTGTATGACCAATTGTATGAACCTAGACGAGGCAAAAGAAGTGTGTAGAGATCGTAGCAGGTGGCGTTCCGTGGTTTCTGCCTACCCCCATGGGAAAAAGGCGTGATTGTATGCATGTATGTATGTCTATAGTACCGTTATATACCAAGACCCTTCTGTGTCTCGGAAAGCACGTTAATCTGTTCGTCCTGGTTGTCAATAGTGGATCTTTGACAGGCGTTAGCAGTCGTCAGAACCACGAAAGTCTGATAACCAGTCTAGGGTAGGTAGAGGTAGGGTATCGTATTACCCAGTAACTGGGCTGTGGAGGCAAGATAGGCAGTCAATCTGAGTAAAATACTGCACCCTAATTGCGAAACGCACTATTTATCAGACTCTGAATGGAATTGAAGATTATTTCTAAACCATTGCGTCATTTGTTCGAATAAATTGTCGGCTCAGCAACGTAAATACCGCAATGAATGTTATTTAACTATCAATATGAAACCAATTCCTACTGATATCAATTTACGCAATTACCCCTCTGGCATAGAACTGCATCCGGTTTGACTGGAAGCAGACCCAACATACCTAGTTGGGAAAACTTATGCAGATTATAAAACCGCTACGTCTAATTCATTATTGGCAGTAATCTTAAAACCCATTGATCAATGATCACCCAAAGGATATACATATTATTGTGCAACCAAAGTGCTTTTTACGACGATTCAATTTTGTCCGTATAGCATAGTACCATCCCATTTCTTACCGTAGGTGTCGCAAGACTAAGGGACGTACTATAGAATGGGCAGCAGCATTCTCTATGCATTTTACCACCATAATGCGATCGCCAACCCGCCTGTCAAGCGTGGCGATTATGGCAGTGGACGTCTTTCGGTGGAAATGATGATGACCATGAAATATACTACGTATTTTCTTTAAATAGGTACCTATTTTGTGCGTTCTGTATTTCAAGTCATTAAACGCCTTATCCATCATCATTATCATAACTGAGCCAGTTTTTGGGTAAAGTTCTAAATACAAAAATGACAACTTATCACCGGACTTAGCTGTCAGTTTTGTAAAAAGAACTTCATTTTGATATTGTGTTAGGTTATACTACATACTTAGAGAAAAACCTTATTTTGTAATAAGCTCGTTTCGAATTTTCATCATATTCACATGCCTCTACAAGTGTCTCTAACATTCTACCTTATCGTACAATACTCGTTAATAAGCGGATATTCAAACGATTGAAGCCTTGAAAAGTTAAAAGGGCAAGTGGCCCACGACCGTTAAAAAGGTTTTCTTTATTTGGATTATGCTCGGTTTCACCTTCCATAACAATTTACCATAAATATTAAGATGTTGTTAACGTCAATCGTTTGAAAGATAAGAAGGGTCGGTGTCGAAACAGCAGTGTCTATGTGAATAATGCACATAGTGTAAATTCGTGCCAGATTATCTACAGTACATCACTTTGTGGGTTTCCCTTTTCTGTTCACATATATGTTTCTGCTATACTAGGTTTGATATTAAAACCTTGGACTTATGGTGAATCGGCCAAAATAATATGGCCGTGGACTGTCGTATATTCATTAGTGACAGGGCCATTTCTTTTTTTTTAAATTGTGTATTGGTTATAAAGAGTTTTCCTACTAGTATCGATCACAGACCATTTTACATTGGAATCGACCCATACTTAAATTGATACTAATCTTTGCCTTCTCCCAACTATGTTGGGTTAACTGGATGCAGCTGAATACCAGAATTTTACATGGAGGGACTGCCTATCGGACTTCCACAATCCAGTAACTGGATAAACCTTTGGCAAGACTGGTTGTCAGACTTGCGGACTTCTAACTATCTGTAACGACTGTCAAAGAGATACAGGATAATTTTTTAACCAGTCAGCAAATTTTAACAAATTAAACTTTTATATATCTTAGTACAAAAATATTAAGTTAGCGTTAACGAAAGATGTTTATTTTGAAACTGGTTTTTATAGTAAATTACGCGCGCCGCCAGCACGGCAGCGAAGGTGAACGACCGAGTGTAGCTACAAGTACCTACCAGCTGTTCGACCGGTCAAAATTCTAAGAAGTTCGACGTACCTACAGCGCGTGGTTACTGACCTATTCCTATTGTCGATATCATATTACGAAATATGTAGGGTGTCCACAGGTTACTGATTTAAGGTCAGTTAAAAATTTTAAAAATAGTATTGAAAAAATAGTTGAAATGTGTTCTATTACTGATACTGAACCACCATAAATTTGCGCAGTGGTTAAAAAAAATCCTGTATATGACAGCCAGGACCAACGGCTTAAACTGCTTTCCAAAGCACAAAGGGGTTTCAGTACGTAATGGATTATTACTCATCCACGGACCAACATCCGTAAGAGTTGCTTAACCTTGAAGAATGATCCGGTGCGCCTGTTATTATTAAGCCAGGAGTCCTATACTTAAATTAGACCATGTTGTAAAAATGTATAAACATTGAATGATTTAAAAGTCTAAAATAAGTTAATATTTAAGTAATATGCTGCCTAAGTACTTGATGATTTACAAAACTTCATAAATGAAATATTTCCAACGCGAATTTCGTTTCACTTAACAAACCACGTCATTGCAGGTCGTAGGTTCAAGTCAGTCAGGCGTTTTATGGTGTATAAATTTCATCACTACTCATAAAACGGCGGAGAAAAATATTGTGAGGAAACCGGCATGTGTTTTTTTTTGTGGGTGGGAAATCATGAAATGACGTCTTCCGCTCTGGGCGGAGCGGAAGGGCGTGTGAGAGTTTTACTCACTAAAACCCACTCGTGTTCCTTCAGTTACCTATATGCCAGGGTCACAACCGGCAGGACTTTTTTTTTTTGGATGGGAAATCATCAAATGACTTCTCCCACTCTGGGCGGAGCGGGAGGGCGTGTCAGACTTTTACTGACTAAAACCCACCCGTGTTACATCAGTTGCCCATGTGCCAGGGTCATGGTTTCTCTTTCGAACAATCTGGCGACCCTGGCAGGCATCGATCCTAGCAGACCCCTTCAGTGCTGCTGACATCTCTTTGAGGCGCGCGTGGAACACTACGCCCCGTCGACCCGTGCCTGGTCCTTACCGGGCGGCGAGCTACCCATTGCTCGCCGGCCGCAAGCTCGCGCCTACGGTGGCCGGGAGTCCGCTATAGACTCCCGACGCCCGGGGCGTCTCCTCCTGCGGCGGCTAGGGACGTGAGGGCGCAGAGACTGCCACTCCCTCACGCGCCCCGCCTCCTCCTTCGCGAGCATTACTGTTTTGCAGAAGGAGGTGACGGCTTCCCATGCCCGCTCGCTCCGTACCATGGCTCGCACCAGGGCTGGACGCGAGAGGTCGAACCGGCAGGTCTAAGAACCAAAACAATTCAGACATGTGACATATAACAACCAACACCGGGCCCGCGTAGATTACGGCCCACTCCTACTCACTGAGATGAGACCTGTGTCCCTGAAGTGAGAGCATCATAAGCTAATTATACTTATGCAACAAACCTCAAAAAAATAAAGACCCCACCACAAATTGAAATTGCAAACTGAAAGTGAAGACAAATCGTCGACAAACAAGCCCAGTGCACACTAAACTGTATGTTTTATTAGCCCGAGGACACACCGGCCAGTCTGCGGTACCACTACAGCACTTAATAACACAGCGAGCAAACTACTTAAGGCGGGACTGCCAGGGTAGCCCTCGAAATTTAAATTTTCTTAAATTTTTTGCACTTTACAGGTCAGTGTCTGTTTATATGTTGACTAATTCGCGACCCTAATATATATGGCTTAACTGAATTATACATAACATCACGCCTTATTTCCTCGAAGGGTTGGCAGAGGTGCGGCCATAGTACTTACAACCACACTTTGCGTGTCATGGTGAAGTCCCATGTCAGAGGGGGGACCCTATTGCCATCAACCGGACACAAATCGCCACGGAAAAAATCCAGATTCAAAAACTCTTTATCATTCAAATCCTGAATATAACCCTCTAAGTTAATAAAGTCCCATTGATTGACTATTTCATCAAATAGTCATTCAATGTAATTACTTGAACGTATATCTTGAGAACGATGATTGTAATTATTATAAATCTGTAAAGCCATGTTTGTTACGGATGCAAATCATATTTTAATCAACACACAAACTAAAACAGTAACCTGTAAATTGTAAAAAACATGAGAAAATATGATCGCTACGTTGTGCATTTTTTTTTTGGTGCGTGGTGGAGCGGTATAGCGTTTCAGACTTTTACTGCCTAAAACGTACCCGTGTTCCTTCAGTTGCCCATGTGCCAGGGCCACGGTAACTCTTTCGAACAAATCTCGCGACCCTGGCAGGACCGTAGTGCATACCCCTTAAGAATTAATTCTTACGGCTGTAATAATATGGTGGACATATTTCCTTGGTATAGTTAGTTTCCTTGTTGATTTGATAATGTCAGAAGAGGGCTAATAGGATAGGGCTGTTATCGATAAGGAAATTTCTTTGGAGAGGTTTGGTGATAGAATAACTGACTGAGTTTTAGGATTAACTTGAGTTCCCAAAATTTTACTTTCAGATAATATGTGTGTAGCTCCGTGCTAGATAATAGGCCTCATAAAACACACATCATCTACCTAGCGCTTTCCCAAGTGTGTTGGGGTCAGTTTCTAGTCTAACCGGATGCAGCTGAGTACCATTTTACTTGGAGCGACTGCCTATTTAACATCCACAACCCAGTTAGTAATCGGGTAATACAAAACCCCTTGGTAAGAGAGTTTCTGTCGACGTATAACGACTATGAATGATCCACAAATGACAGCTGGGACCAACGTATACGTAAAGAATGACATATACGAAGATAATTTTAATCATGATGTTTTATTTTTAGGGTTCCTAGGGACTTTAGGGACCTCAAAAGGAAAAAGCGGAACCCTTATAGGATCACTTTGTTGTCCGTCCGTCCGTCTGTCGTGCCCCTTTTTCTCAGGAACGCGTGGAGGTATCAAGCTGAAATTTATATCAAGTACTCAAGTCTACTATCTCTTGGAAGTGTTAAAAAATTTAACTTCTAAGCTAACGCAATCAAAAGATATAGCCGTTTATGCCGCAAATTTCCGCAAATTTTCGAAACTCGCAAGGGAATCAAAACCTAAAGGATACTTCCAGTCGATCTAGATTTTTGAAATTTGGTACGAAGCAACGTCTTACAGCACAGATAAAGGACAAATTGCGAAAACCGTAAATTTTTAGTTACATCATATAATTTTTTTTTTTTTACTTTTTAAACTTTATACCTACAGGTTTGTACGGAACCCTCGGTGCGCGAGTCCGACTCGCACTTGGCCGGTTTTTCTAATTGAGTCGCAAACCATACCTATAATGAAACTAGCCATGAAAGGCATGCAAGGTGTACATGTATATATCGAATAATTATGACGTAAGAAAAATCACCATATGCCTCACATGTAACACAAACTACAAACAATTATCTCCAGGAAATGTTTCAACTATTGCTCCTCAACTTTTATTGATCCAATATTAGATTAGTTATGTATCTATACTAAAAAATCAATTCGATACGTCTAACATTCTCAACTTCCTTCCTAAGAACATAAATCTTACTCAACGACTTCTTAACATACTGTAGAACCAAATGATTGATATAAAAAATACTTTTACTTTGTTTTTCTTGCCCATATGTGGGTAGTTGTGAAGTACTCGGTACTTTCGCTGAGCAATAAATTCGACAAACAATCGTCATCTGTCTTCGTTATAAGAAATCAATTCGCGCTGTGCCGTCGACAACCTTGGTGCAAAGATTAAGAAGTTGTTACAGAGCGCCACAGGAGGAAAACTCAGTGGAAATTCATTCCACTCATTCTTCTAAAAGAAGCGTGTCTTATTTTCTGTAAGAAATTCGCCTTAGTCTAGATAATTTCAGAAATCGTTATTATTGCAAACATTCAGAACTATGCGATGGAATCTCTTCCAAGAAATGTACGCAGGCTGAAAAGAAGACAACAGTAACAGTTGATGACTTGATAGAAATAGCAGGAAAAGCCTGGCAGACTATTTGTAAAGAACGAGACACCTGAAAGAACTTAACTAACCTGTACTAACATCAGAAAATAAATAAAACTACTAAGCTTAGGCTACAAGCTTTTTTGTTAATGCAAGTTAATTTGCAGAAATAATTAGTTGCACCAAGATTTCTCCCGACATTAGTGTCAATATCGTAGCGCCTCAAAAGAAAAATCACTATAGACAAAGGAATGAATGATCTTTGTCAAAAATATCATTTTCATGAAAGGAAGGTACAAATGTATGTTTTCGTGAGAAAATTTAATTAAACAGTACCATATATGTACTTGCAACAAAAATTGAAGAAAAAGCATTCAAGAAATGAACATTCACATCTGTGCGTATTTGCTCAATCTATGCCGCTTATTTTTTCTGACCGCTATTACATAGAGGACCATAATTCGATAATGGCTCAGTAATTGCTAGAAACTGGACAGCCACTGCCGGCAGCTTCATTTTGGACGTTTCTGTGAGAAGAATGTTATAGCAATATGGACGTCTCAATGAGAGGAATGTGATGGCAAAATGACCTCGTACTATATAGAACAAACAGTTGGGGAAATATCCTGCAATCGATTTTTGAAAATAAGCTATGGTAAACGTTGCTTAAGCTTAAGCTCATAATTGTATAGCAGCTATTTTTGCCAGTCCACTCGACAAGACGGTTTTTAGTAAAGATATTTATATCTGTTTCTTTGTGCTTGTCACTAACAATTAACCAATACGTTGTCTTTCAATGTTTTCCATGATTGTGAATTTGTAGCTACCGTGGAAACTGAGACAGTAAACACAACAATACCGCTGCGTATTCATTTCATATCTATCGCTAACGTCTCTACTAGGACTAAATGTAGCTACATTTCATACGCATGTATCTAGCTTTAAACTTTCTTATACTCTATCCACCAATTGCGACACTCCCAACCAAGGAGTGTTAGCAAGTCAGCAGTAGTTACAGTTTTCACTTACACAGGTACTGCCCAATTATCTATCTACATACTGAGCATCCGATCAATCTATCATTATAATTTATGCTTCTAACGATGGATCAATTTACTGTATCGAATGATGTGCGTACGCAAGTGATTCACTTTTACTTTCCAACTTTTTAACTATTTCTTTACGTAAATTGCGTTGTTATTCGTCCGAATGGGTGAAAATTTATTTTGTTTTAATTGAATTGAGGTTTTTATGGGTTTTGAAGATGTTTTCTGCCGTGATTTATTGTGTTTTGATTATGAAACGGACTTTCGTAACAGAATTTCATAGTGCAATCGGAAGTCTGCATTCCAGAGTAATTGATTTTAATAAACTGTTATAAAAAACTGTGTTAGATAAGGATGTTACCTTATTTTCGTGAACCAATCAACAGTTAATTTTAATTATGTCTTGTTCAAATACAGACCAGTCCATCTATCAGCTGCTGTAGGTATTCAATTTCCGATGTTGCTTCAACATTGGAATGATAGATTAGTCGTCGTTACGTCATAACAATGTGTGGTAGGATCAAATATTGGGCGCCATCTTGAATTATCTGTCATCTGTCATGGTAATGTCAGTGATAAATTCGATGAAGGATGTAGAAGATTGGCAATCAAGGTAATGTCGTGACTTATGCCACACCTGCATTTACGATGGTCAGCTTTCAATACTGTCTCACTGTAACATTGATGTGTGAAAGCTTGTCCAGCTCATGGGAAAACACGCCCAAACGATGTTCTAACACCTACGTTGGCTAAATCGTGAATAGCAGAAAAATGAGACCCAGCTTATTATGATTATGCAGTTAGTTTTGATTCGATAATTGTTATATAATACTTTATTTTACTTTGATAGTTGATTTTGGGGAGCGGTAAAAGCGATATCATATCAAAGCTTTGTTTGTTAGGGTTAGAATTAATATAAACATAGGAAATTAATCCTTTGTCCAAGTCAATTTGGACAGACTCGGGCATTAATCCGTTTTTTTTTTTTTTCATTTTTAAATGTTTATGTGTGTGTATCTTTTTGTTTTATGTACGTGTGTATGTGTATGTAAAATTATAATGTTTTTAATATAGACTTGTCAGAAATAAATTTTAATTATTATTAATCAGTTTCTTACTTCTTTAATAACTTCCTTTGGATATGGCAGCAAACTTCTAGTATTTACATTACTAATACAGTTGTCTGTAATTTTGTCACAGTCTGTAACCATTGTACGGTACACCACGATACCTACATTTTATCATTCGTGAGCCTTTAGCAACAGCCTGAATCTCGAGTGCGAATTGCGAATCGAAGTACCTCCGTGTATAAGGGCACAGGTTAAGAGTGGCTCTTAAACACTTCGGGCACAACTCAAAGACTTTGGCATTGCGTGGAATGTTTGTGAGTTGCGATAGAACCTACTTAGACAGTACCAAAATGTTTTTCACATTTGGTAAAAATACTAGCTGAAGGCCAAATATTTTATTTTAAAATGTTCAAAATCTAGTCGCAATCTCACCCCGGCGACAGTCAAATGTCAAAAACTTATCAAAAATGTATGGAAAGTCGAGGAGTTTTTGATAGATTGAAACAGAATAGACTGCGGACGTTCTTAAAATTAGGAGAATCGCCCCTTGGTGTGCCAATTTTTTATTTTTATTGTAAGTACCCACCTAATGTAAAGTGGCTCTCAGCACTGTAGAACCTTTTTTGACAACCATAGCTTCTGAAGATTAAAACTTATATACAAAAAAAAAAACACTTTAAATATTACTTTAATTTTAGAGGTGAGTGTGTGAGGTGTGTATTTGTATTTTAGTTTTTTTACCACCATCTTTTTTTTCTCGTTTTTGAAGTCGATTAAAAAGTCCAAGTTACTTTAGCACTACGTTTCATGGGAAAATGAATAACGTTATTTCAAATACTTAATGTACCTAATATTTTCTTTATCAATCGAATTAAACACTTATATAGGTACTTATCGTATCAAAAACTAGTTCTTCTATGTGCTAATCAGATGACAACATCACGATGAACTCTCTATTATTGCTAGTGACATGATTGATATACAATAGACTTATGAACACTCTCATTAGAATATTTGGAGCGGAATCCGAGACGATAAACTAGATGAAACTTAAGAACTCTGTACACTCAACCTATGTGTATCATACGCATTGCACAGCGTGACATGACATCTCTGAAAATTATAGTTTGTCAATAGCGAGAATGCGATCAGAAAATCGCAATCTCCTGGAGTGTATTCTAGAGACATATCGATTTGAATGAACAGTATTTCCATCAGGATCGGGAGTCATATGAGATTATTATACATGGTCTTTTCCCTACGTTTTGGACTCCACAGAACATCGAAGGCCTTAAAAGTGCTATCCAAGCATCAGAGCAACCAATGTGGGATTTTTTTCGCCCATATATTTTAGAGAACTGATACCAACGTGATTGCACAAATATGTGTGGTCTTCGTGTTACAGAATCAAAAGCAAATTCGAAAACAACCTCCTCACACTTTCTCATACGTGAGTGTAATAGGCATCTCAAAATTTAAAGCTCTATAGCAAGTACATACATATTTGCTTAATGTGGTCTAAGCTAAGTAATAACAGCCACACGTGTTGATCAATCAAGTTAAGCTATGCTTGCCGCGGTTGGTCCGTGGATGGGACACCCACCCACGGAGGGGCTTGTTATCATTACATAACAAGACCCCTCTGTGCCGTGCCTCGGAAAGCAGGTTAAGCCGTTGATCCGGGATTCCGGGCTACCGAACGTGGATCTTTGGAAGTCGTTGAGGTTCGCAAAAAGCCCGAAAGTCTGTCCACCAGTCAGGGTTTTGGATGACAGATAGGTAGTCGCTCTAAGTTATATACTAAGATTCAGCTGCATCCAGTTAGCCTAGAAGCTGCCCCAACATAGTTGGTAAAAAGCTAAGCTAATCATGTGGTCTAGGCTTGAGAAAACACACCACCACAAATTCTACAAACAATAAAAACTATTCGGAACTAAAAATAAAAGTGAAAACAACAGAGTTTTTTTTTCTTATAGAACTAACAATTAACGGTATGGGAACGGCATTGCATCAGCGGAGACTGCGGAGAGGAAATGTGAATGAAACTTAATACGAGGCTGAGATATGATCTGCGCGAGATAACGAGGTTATGTCACGATATTTGCTGGTAACACGATTAAGTAATTACGATTATCAATTATTCTTTTTCGTTTTGGTTTAATTGAAGCTTGAAATTCGACCTAAGTTAAACGATCTGTCTGAACTGCTAGGAGAAATCCAAGAAGAACAAATGTAAATAGCCAAATATAGGAGTTGTATTGTTTTAACAAAATTGCTGGTATCCATTATTTAAAAAAAAAAAAACTTTTTGATCCTGGGAATGAAGGTGAGCCCAATAAATTGATTAAACCATTTTTCCCATGATTACAATATTATACAGGCAATACCAGTACCAGACATTAATAATAAGTATCGTAGAAAATATGGCCGATAGATCCATAACGTGTTACAATTCGTCTTTTAAAAAACAATACCTATAATAATTTGATTTTTTTACATATATTACAGGATAGCCTACACCAGAAGTGATAATTGTATAAGTAGTTCAGCAGCTTCAATACCATCAGAATTGTGCAGGAATATAGCAGTTCGTGGTGGACGTGGTACGCGTGGCTTCCCTAACATCATCTCTATCACCAGAAAATATCCGCTACGCAACCATCAACGTGATGCTCTGCTAGAGTTGTGACTGTCACCAGCCAGTGTCACTCTTATCCGACCTTTTCGGTGGTTAATAGTAAATTCGTAACAACTCTAGATGGCACCACTTGCTGCGCCATTGCGTATTTTTATCGAGAATAGCTCATAACGTGGTTGTAAGATTATCTAGTCACTAATTGTTTCTGGCATAAGTAGTGCTGCTGATTCTGATTATCCAGAGAGGACCGACGGTGGATAGGTAGTACACTTGTAGCGGACATATCCGGACTTCTAGACTTTTGTCCGGACTTTGTCCGGCTCTTTCATTTATCCGGATTTTTTGGCTTAGATGGAATACGAATAATAAAACTGAAAGTAAAACCTACCATATACCATATTATGGTATATGGTAGGTTTTACTTTAAGTTCCCACCACCCACTGACCACTTGGGTCATATTTGGATTTTGTGACTAAAATGTCCGGAGTTTTATTGAAATGTAGGCTTTTTATCAGGACTTTTCAAATTTCTAAATGGTAACCCTAGTAGCAACGCACTTCTAGATGACAAGAAACAATATTTTCTTTAGCTCGCAGCATTCTCTGGCACCGATTTTCCAGTTGATTTAAGTCGGAATTTATATGAGTTGTTACACACACTTGTAAGCAAGTAAATACAATTTCTATTGAGATTACGCGTGTCACAAAAGATTTACTTTCGAACCCGATCGTTGCAGCTTGACGGAAGTATTAAATCTGGTATTTTCTTTAAAGAGAGTTCTCCATAAACGACTTGTGTGAGAGAAGTATATTTCGTTTGATTTATACAATGAAACATGACACTTCATGCCAAGAGGTCTTGTCAAACGTGAACATAGTTGACCTGTTGCGAAAAAAAAGCTCATCTATTTGCATAGGCAGGGGTTGCAAACATATGGTGGACCGGCAAATGTTTATCATATTGGTAAAATAGGCTATAAATAAATTCTTTAGCAGCAGGCCTTATTACAAACATGTCTTCCCTGTGAGTTCATAATATTTTTGCTTGGAAAAAAATTTAAACGCGCCACGTGATCTTTCCGACCATTAATACTTTCACTATTCCAACAATCCCGAAAGAAACTTTGGCGATTTTATTTTCTGACTTATGGTTTGGTGCAAAAGGAGTACTTTAGTAAAAATAGTATATTCTACCCAAAAAATAGCTACTATAAAGCACCAGGTGTTAAAATACAATGGTTCCGGGTGAACTAATTTTCTTCTAAGACAGTTGCAATTCGTACATTTTCATTTCCCAACCACTGTTACCATCCATGAGATGTGTTGCACATTACCAGTGACTCTATTAACTTTTAAAAGGAAACAAATATTATAAGACAGTTAATAGCTTAACAGTTCGTTTATAGACACTTTTAAAAGTCTTAATTACCCATACTGTCAAATCAAATAATAAATTCTAAACAACCCCAAGTTTCATATAACCTATTGTGCAAAAAAAACGTTCACGATCCCTGACAATAAGCTTCATATGTCCAACAATCATTAGCCATTTTCTCATCGGTTATGAGTCGTTATGACTGAACGTGTCATAATAGTTCGTTCCCACGAATAAATCATTCGTTCAATTTGAACGTCGCAAACGATACAGTTATTAAAATGTACCTTTAGTTGAACAAATACAGTTTGAAGTGTATTGATGACAGTGGGACCGCGATTGGATGTGTCAAGGATCGTGAGGGTATTTTCACAATGGAAAGAGGTTGGGTATACACTGAGTTCAATATTGATACTTTTATTATTGTTTGGAAGTCACACGTACAAGAATATTTTGTTAATACTTTACGTTAAAGGAGAAATTACCAAATCGCCAGGGCTGATAGACTGTTTCATGATTGCAATTTGTTTGTATCAAAATACAGCAGGATGTTGCTAAGTGCTATCTAGTGTCTATCCTCATCATTATCATCATCATCATTTCAGCCGAAAGACGTCCACTGCTGGATATAGGCCTCCCCCAATTAGTGGGGTTTGCCATAATCGCCACGCTTGGCAGGCGGGTTGGCGATCGCAGTATAGTGGTAAAATGCATAGAGAACGCTGCTGCCCATTCTCTGGTAAGTCTGGTTAGTCGCCTCTTACGACAACCACGGGAAGAAATGGGATTGTGATATTCTTTACGTCCGGCACTTAGGTACGGGTCTATCCTAGAATATTCAAATGAACTCTGCGTTGTAACAGCAAAGCAGACATTTTTTTAGAAGAACGTAAAAGTCAAAGGCGCTAAGCTACTAGGACTACATAATAACAGTTTACCAGGTCGATCAAAGGTTCAGCTATGCTTGCAGGCAGCGGTCAGTTTGTGGATTAATGATGAATGAATGATCACCCATTCATTACAACTTCATACCTCGGAAAGCACGTTAAACCGTAGGTCCCGGCCATCATTCCTAGATGACAAATCCCAAAAATTAGTCTGACTACCAGTTTTATCGAGGATTATCGTGTTACCCAGTAACTCGGTTGTGAAGATCGGATAGTTAGTTGTTCCATTTAAAATACGGTATTCAGCTCCATCCAGTGAAACTGGACGCCGCGCCGACTCCAAAATGCTTCTTTGCGAAGGCCAAAAATAATCGTCTAATCAAAAAAATCAAGGTAATCTTTTGTTTTACCGTTGCCCAGACATTCATTGTGTTCCTAGCATTTCCATTAGTACTCAAATCATAAACTATAATAATGAAAGAAACCAGGGCGGCCAATTCTATCCAATCATATTTCACATGGCTGTGCGCCCGTTAGGTGGAATGAGCATTCTCTATTTAAAATCGATGCAGTCGGCTGCTTACTGCCTTTATTAATTTATGACCAAAGGATATTGTAAACGGCTTGGTGTTCATTTAAATGACATAAATGTCAATGTGGTGTTGATACTATTGAACTTATTTCTGCTTTATTTTCTAGTCGATTGTAATTTAGAGTCATCGTAAACTTATTACGTCGATCAAAGACCTTTAGTGAAAAATGGTTTTCAGGTTATGTGAGTCTTCTGAAGATTGGTTTCTAAGGTTTAATGACTGCACTGAATGTTCATTTAGGATGCACAAACGATGTATAAACCCCCATTGTTCACAATATACACCGTGACATTTTAATAGTCTTACAACGGCGGCCCACTTCATGTGACCAATGACTACTAAACATCCATAAGAAAAAAAATGAACATTTGAATAACTAAAAATTAAAATATTATTCATTATGATGACGTGTGACGTAGTTTGAAATTGATGTTTTGTCTCATGGATAATGGAGATGGAATAATCTAGTCAACTCGTGCGCTGGGTAGGTATGTCCTCTACCGTCTGATACGTCAAATCAGCCTATCGCAGTCCACTGCTGGACATAGGCCTCTCCCATGCTGCGCCACAACACCCTATCCTCCGCCTTCCGCATCCAGTCTGTCCCAGCCACCTTTTTGAGGTCGTCGGTCCATCTAGCTGGGGGGCGTCCCACACTACGCTTGCCAATACGCGGTCTCCACTCCAGGACTCGTCTGCTCCATCGGCCATCGGTCCTTCGACAAACATGGCCAGCCCACTGCCACTTCAGCTTGCTGACCCTGCAAGCTATGTCGGTAACTCCAGTTCTTTTCCGGATAACATCGTTTCTGATCTTATCCATCAAAGAAACTCCGAGCATAGCCCGCTCCATAGCGCGCTGAGCGACCTTAAATTTGTGGATCAGCCCAACCGTCAGTGTCCACGTTTCGGCAGCGTATGTCATGACGGGCAGGACGCACTGGTTGAAGACCTTGGTCTTCAAACATTGCGGTATCGGCGACGAGAAGACTTGACGAAGTTTTCCAAACGCTGCCCAACCCAACTGGATCCTCCTGTCGGCTTCTTTCTCGAAGTTGTGTCTACCAAGCTGTATGACTTGCCCAAGGTAGACATACTCCGTCACAACCTCGAGAAGCGACCCTTCGATGCGGATTGGACTCGGCAAGACGTGCGAATTGTACATGACTTTCGTCTTGTCCAAGTTCATGCCGAGGCCTACCCGCCGTGAGGCTCCATTTAGGCTATGCAGCATCTGGTCTAACTGTTCCAGCGTCTCTGCCATTATGACGATGTCGTCGGCAAAACGAAGGTGTGAGATGTACTCGCCGTTCACACTGATTCCCTGTCCAGTCCAGTCCAGCGTCTTAAATACGTCCTCCAGCGCATTGGTGAACAGTTTCGGGGATATCACATCCCCCTGTCTCACCCCCCTGAGCAGTTGGATTGGGCTGGTTTTCGTATCCTGGATCTGGACAGTCATCGTTGCAGCGACATACAAGCACCTCATCACCTCGATGTATCTCCAGTCAATTCGACATCGTTGCAGAGAGGCCAGAACTGCCCAAATTTCGATAGAGTCGAAGGCTTTCTCGTAGTCCACAAATGCCATACACAGCGGCTGATTGTACTCCTCGGTCTTCTGTACAATTTGCCGAACAGTATGGATGTGGTCTACGGTGCTGAAGCCTTTTCGAAAACCGGCTTGTTCTGGTGGCTGGAACTCGTCAAGTCTCCTGGCGAGACGGTTCGTGACGACCCTCGAAAACAGCTTGTACACGTGGCTCAGGAGTGAGATGGGTCTATAATTCTTCAGCAAGGTTTTGTCACCTTTTTTGAAGAACAGAACCACCACACCCCTGCTCCACGCTTCAGGTGTTGTACCCTCTAGGATGACGGAAGTGAAGAGACTTGCGAGCTCTCTCAGGACTGGTGCCCCTCCGGCTTTAAGGAGCTCTGTCGTTATTCCGTCATCCCCAGGTGTCTTATTGTTCTTAAGCTGCTCGAGAGCCGCCCTAATCTCGCATTGGTCGACATCCGGGATGTCCTCCGTATAGTGGCGCGTTAATTCAGCTCGATGGTCATCTTCACTATGTCCAGCTGGTTTCACCGTCCGCGTTGAGTAAAGGTGACCGTAGAAGTTCTCAACCTCCTCGAGTATCTCGGACTTTGAAGTCACGATTCTGCCATCCGCAGTTCTTAGTTTCGTCAGATGGGACCTCCCTAATTGCCGAGCGAACACTTTCGACCCTCGGTTCTGCTCAATCGCAACCTTGATGTCACGGGTGTTGGAGCACCGAAGGTCACGTCGTGTCAGCTTTCTAATTTTTAGGTTTAAGGTCCTCTTATCTGACGAAGACGGCTGCGTGGATGGCAACTCTCGTCTTTCCCTCATAAGTCCGAGAGTTTCCGAGGAAAGTTTAGACACCTTACTTTTTCGCTGCGACGGAAAAAGTTTGCGGGATACGTCGCATAGCGCTCCGACCACCTCATCGGCCTTCTCGTCAACAGTGCCTGTGGTTTCCAGCAGTGCGAATCGATTTTGAAGTTCCAGTTGGAACTTTTCGGATCCCAAAGCGGCTTGGAGCTGCGTAGGTCGGAGGGTAGGCCTCATCATGCGGTTTCTCTCAGCACGAAAATTTATATTTAGAGTGCCTCATACAAGTCTGTGATCGCTTCCGGTATTAAACCTGCTGATCACGGAGACATCTCTAAATATATGCTTCCTATCCGTCATGATGAAGTCTATCTCGTTCTTCGTCACGTTATCAGGGCTCTGCCAGGTCCACTTCCTCTGGGGTTTCTTTTGAAAGAATGAGTTCATCATAAAGAGCCCCTGCGACTCTAGGAAGTTGACCAGCATTTGCCCCCGGTGATTTCTTCGCCCCAAACCGAATGGTCCGACTTTCGATTCACCGCGTTCTTGTACTCCCACTTTGGCATTAAAGTCCCCCATAACAACGTTGTAGTGGGCCTTTGTTGTACTGTGTATTGCCTTGGCAATATCTTCGTACATGGCCTCGGCTGTCTCGTCAGAGTATGTCGAAGTCGGCGCATATACCTGTATCACTTTCAGGTAGTACCTGTCAGTGAGTTTCAGTACAAGGTACGCTACCCGTGTCGACACACTACTGATTTCCACAACGCTGCTGGTGAGTTCCTTGTTGACTAGAAAGCCGACACCGCCTTGGGAGAGCTGATCACCTTCGCGGAAGTAGAATAGGTGGCCCGACTCCAAGGTTATCGTATCCTCCCCCTGTCTTCGGACTTCCGATAACCCCAGTATGTGCCAGTTAATGCGACCTAACTCTACCTCAAGTTCGGCAAGGTGATGGTCCAGCCTCATCGAACGTCCATTGTACGTAGCCAAATGTAGTCGTCGTTGGTAGCCTGCCGTAACCCGGGGATTCTTCGCACCCCCCGTCCCGCCGTTACCGTGATCGCTACCTTGACCAGGAATAGCGGGACCACCGGGAACTGGGGGCCGTTGTTTTGGCACTTTTAACATGTTGAGGTTTAATGCCCGTAGTCACCACGCTGGGCATGCGGGTTGGTGACCGCAGAGCCAATCCTTTCGCAGTGATGACGCTGCTGCCCGTCATCACTCTGGAGAATTTAGTTTGGCTTGCTGGATGGTTATACCGCCATCAGTCGGTCGCCAGCGCCTCGTCTGTCAGTGGCAGGGTGTACCGCGTGCAGGTGAGGTTGACATTTGGGGAGACCGGTTGTTGTGTGCTCCCCCTTACGTAAACATTATTAATAGGATGTTTCATAATCCTCATCGATTATTTATTTTTCTTAGTAGCTATTATCTTAATTAATGGTAACAATTTTTTAATCACGCCTAGGGATATATTATGTCGGATACATTGAGTGGACAAGCTTTGTAAGACGACTAAAATGTTACGGTGTCTAATGCAATGTGGATTGGTCCGTAATTCAAATAATTAATTATTTCCAAACTAGCTGACCTGATAGACATTCTCCTGTCAAAATTACAATATAGTCTTCATTTGATACAAAAAATCCATTAAAAAAGTACCCTCAGTATTTCTCGAATTTGCCAATTTTCAGGGCAACTTTCCCAATTGTTCTTTTCCTGAAAACGGAATGACTAAGAACATGTTTATACAGAAAATAGCAAAATCGCTCCAGCCGTTCTCAAGTGACGCACTAATCAAGCAACAGTTTTTTTTAGATAAATATATGACTTCAAACATATGAACAAATGTGTCCAGAGATAACTTATATGGAAGCTGATATATGAAAGGTGGTTACAGTATCCCACCACGTTTTGTATGAACAAACCTGTCCCAGTATTCTCGCCTCCATGAACCAATATTCACTCGGTGTACCATGAACTTAATTTCTACGTGTTGTAAGTTATATAACACACATTGTGTTAGTCACAATCTCGTAATTAATCTGCGCGGTCCAAAAATGGACCCGCATGCCGATGTTCTGCAATCTTTGACAATATTAAACAGTTCCGTGACTGACAATTCACAGGATAACCACTGACTAAACGTACATGCATAAAGGGTTCCTGTTGTTTCCAACCATATATGTATACCATTTTTTTGGTGGTATACCATCAAATCAAGTCTCTCGCTCTGGGCGGAGCGAGATCGCGTGTCAGACTTTTACTGATTAAAACCCACCCGTGTTACTTCAATTACCTGTGCCAGGGCGCCGGTCGCGGTAGCTCGAACAAATTCGGGACAAAATTGAGTAGGCCTAGAATGTGGCTACAAGATAAGCGCCTTCAATAGCGTCCAAAAGGTCCAGTGACTTGCAGACATCAGGATACGCTAGACACGACATTACGTATCCCACAGTTTGTGGAACAGCATCAAACTGACACTCCAGGACGGAGTCATCCATGATCATCTCCATCTGAGGTGTTTTGTCTTGCTCCAGCCAACTGGATGGCAATCCAAAGTAAATTTTGTGAGACCCCACCCCAGGCACGGTCCGAGGGGGGGTCCTAGGGGTCTTGACCCCCGCAAAGCATCCGACCTGTCGAGAGCCTGAATGATACACAACCGTTTTAAATAAATATACTTGTAACTCTACTTACTTAAGCCATAAAATATAAAACAAAACCTAGCCTGTACGAGGCGGGTTGTTAAAATTTTCGAGCTCACTTCGCCCGCTAGGTATATCTTCCTAAAATATTCCTCGGCACTCATGGTGACCCCTCCCAAAATCTTGTGCTGCGACCGCGCCTGCCCCATCCTTAGAGATTTACATATCTCAAACCCTAACATAAACTAGCGGGTATGAGTTAGTCTTATAGGTACATTAATCATATTTTTTTATTATTTTTAATATTATATTGCATAGTCCTAGATTAAGTTATATTTACACAAGCGGATTATTAATACATATTATTGTGGAAGAGAGGAGTCTCCTAACACAGGTATATCTTGCCTAAAAGGAGGCTTCAATCACATGTTGTTATTACCAAAACCTGTAAAGCAAATAAATGTTTTTTTTTTTTCATAATTTTAGTCGAAAGAAGTCCACTGCTGGACATAAGCCCCTCCCAAAGGGGGGGTTTGCCGTAATCGCCACGCTTGGCAGGCGGGTTGGCGATAGCAGTAAGGTGGTTAAGTGCATAGAGAACGCTGCTGCCCATTCTCTAATTATCCCGGTTCATTAATAGCTAGTCCTAATATAGATATTGTTTTCATAATTTTCATTCCCTTTGATCGAAAGACAGGCCGGAGGTAGCATGGAAAGATGCAAGCAAACCATCATTACTTACATATCCTAATGTATAATTAGTAGGCAAATTGAGTAGGCCAGTACTTGTAGTAATTGTATGTTTATTCGAATTATACCTGGGAAGTTATACACAGCTTGTACCGTCTCCACGTACATACACCCATCAGCTCATTTTCTTTTAAAACTTTTCAACTAACACCGACTATCTTTTACTAACGAGCCCACACCTTGACGTGAGACTCGTGAGAGTGTTTTCTCATACATATGCAAGCACAAGACCTTGGTGAAATGATTTGTAAAGTAAAAGCGATACTAAAACCTTATCTAACGGCATGGACAATAGCCGCTTTCAAATGTGAAATTTTCCAGGAAAAAGTGTTAGAAAATCTTCATCTGCCTTTTCCCAACTATGTCGGGTTCTTGGTATGTAAAGATGGTCACCCATCCATGGACCGGCCGCGGCAAGTGCAGTTTAACTTGATCAATTGACACGTGCGCCTGTAATTACGTAGCCACAAGTCGCATTAACATAAATAAGCGAAGCCAAAAGTGTTAGCAAAAGCGCATTATTTTAAGGGTACACTTTCAAGCCTAAAAAGGTGCTCACCGCTGGAATTAGAGGTTGTAACGACACGAACTCAAATCTTCTCTAACGTTCAAATTGTTTTTAAAAAGTATTTTGGAGTGTGCCGGCTAGTTCATGATTCTGCATTCTCCTGCCCTCCATCATCATCATTTCAGCCGAAAGACGTCCACTGCTGTACATAGGCCTCCCCCAAGTTCCACCAATTCGACTGGTTTTGTGCTTCCCGCATCCAGCGGATTCCTGCGGCCTTCACAAGGTCATCGGTCCCCCTTGTTGGAGGCCTTCCAACTCTACGTCTTCCGGTACGCGGTCGCCACTTGCCCTTATCCCAATGTATTTAAGGTCGGCGCTACGTGTCTTTTTTTCCATACTTGTCTTTTAGTCGTTATCTCGGAATTTAGCTAGTTGATGATTCCTGGCATTTTACTAAGCTATCTCTAGTTTTTATTACCCTATGTGTCCTGCACCCTAATTACGAAACGCACAATTTATCAGAATCTGAATGGGATTGAAGATTATTTCTAAACCATTGCGTCATTTGTTCGAATAAATTGTCGGCTCAGCAACGTAAATAACGCAATGAATGTTGTTTAACTTTGAATATTAAACCTATTCCTACCGATAAAAAGTTCCGCAATTACCCCTCTGGTTCTTGTTAAGAATCAGTGTCTTTTTTTACGATATTGTCAACATATGTATAAAACACACCAAAAGCTTTGCCGAAACACACTATATCCGTTGCACAAACAAATTATTATTATAAAATTCGTGAATCTTTGAAGTATAGGATTTATCGATAGACACACTTCATAAAACTTGCTACCTTTAAAACTATTTCTGTTGAAAATTTTTATTTACATGGCTCAAGCAATATAAGGTATGTTCATAATACTGATGTTACAAATTCTACTAAAGCATCGAAAATCAGTTTCAATCTCGTTTTTTCCAAACTATTTTTCAGCCAATCCGATGACAGATAATAGAAAACCGTTTAATCCGAACAAAATACATACAATTAATCACTAACAAAACGCTTTTCACAGTGCATAAAAGATCGATAGAAGTTAGAAACTTCCAATCAAAACGATACTGTAATCAATTTGCGTGCGAACCGTAAAATGTGTGTGATTGTCAATGGGAACCCATCTGTAGGTGGTCTAGTGTGGGACCCTCAACTTGACCTCGGAAAGGGCAACATTCCGCTGTCGAACTTCGATGCATGTCAATAGGTGTATGGTCCAAGTCATAAGTCGATGGCGACGGCCAAGGAACTGGTGGTGATGGGGTCGTTGGTATGGTTTGTTAATTATTGTTAAGCGTGTTGTACTCCATTATAACTCACTCTAAATAAATTAAATAACAAGCATACTAATTCACAGGAACTTAGCATGTACGAGTATGTTAATGAAATACTACCATTTAATATTTTACATTTAAGGTTTCCAGTATAGTCCAGCCCAGTCCCAGTAGTGGGGTGATAACTCAAGTGACCTACCTACTCAATTAATGGTGAACTCTATTGGAAATAAATACTTTAAACCTATAAATTCACAAATCTTATACAATTGAAGTAGTACTTAGTTAATGTTACTTCGATACTGCACTCACGAACGAGTTCACAAGCTTCAGTGCTATATCCGCGTTTATCTTTTATTTTAAACCCTCAGACACAAACATTGCCCGCGGTGATGAAAATCTGAAGACAAACCACCATTTAGCAAAGAGAAACGATCTTTATGTTTAAAGAGATAGCTTTCAAAATACAAAGTTCTATTAAATGGCAAATAATACGAAAACAATGAAGTCTTTTGATAAAGATTCGAAAAGAACGGTATAAGAGTTCTTTTATCTTTCACAATGTTGTGATATATAAATAATAGCGTGACCTTTAGTGGTCCTGTTATTTTGATTTAGCTATTAAAACTGATAGTCATCGTTCTATCTGTCATGAACTCATGATTAAGGTCCAGGACTGGAGTCGTTAGTTATGGTCACAAAAATTATAGCCCGCAAAATTCACATTTTCTTACGTTTTTTTCATGAAATAAACGTGATTATAAAATAGTCATTCAATAGGATTAAATGAACTTAGAGGGTTGTGTTGATCTGGCAGGGTCTGCGAGATTTGTTCGAAAGAGTTACCGTGGCCCTGGCATACAGGCAACTGAAGGAACACGGGTGGGTTTTAGTCAGTAAAAGTCTGATACGCCCTCGAGCTCCACCCACAGCGGGAGACGTCATTTGATGATATCTCACCCACAAAAAAGGGTTGTGTTGATGATTGTAATGATAAAATTTCCATAAATCTTATTTTAATCAATATACAACCTGATACTGGTCTGCAAAAAACGGAGGAAAGATCGAATTCCTTGGGCAAGCTTAGTACACCACTGAAAAGGGGGAAGTCAAACACCTCACTCTCCCCTGCTTGACCAGATGGGGCCTGCAGAGCTGCGCTGGAGAGTGCTTAAGCGTCTTCGTAGCCCCCGGTGCAAGTGTGCGAGGGAACACGGTGTGGTTTTAGTCAGTAGAAGTCTGACAGACCCCACCGTCCGCCCAGGGCGGAGGACATCCATGAAGACATCCAACCCGATACCAAAAAAAAAGTGCACCATTGAAGGACATAGAACGAGACACAATAGATGTTTTGTCGTTCTAACGTTTGGAGGCGTTTAGTGTCCCACAGTATAAATGTAGCATCACCCCTGTAGACCCCGAAAAGGACCTCGTTGGCAGAGGTGTAGCTATAGTACATCCACATTTCGCCAGTTATGTTTAAGTCTCATGAAATAGGGGGCGAGCCTATTGCCATCAACCGGGCACGAATCCAGACTTCGGACTGCTACTGAGAAATTTCAGATGGAAAAATTCAATAACACTTTGCCCGACCCAGGAAAAACAGTCGCGCTAGCGTTTGCGACCACTAGAGCAACGAGGCAGTCATCATCATCAGTTCAGCCGAAAGACGTCCACTGCTGGACGTAAGCCACCCCAAATTTGGGGGGATTTGCCAGTCGAGTTGGCGATCGGTATGATGAGAAAATGCATAGAAAAAGCTGAAGCCCATTCCCTAGCAAGCCCCTTACACCCACGGGAACAAATGAGGCAATATTTTTATGAATACATAGTAACCAAATAGGTAGTATATTTTTCACTTCAGTAGCTCAAACATGTAGGTTTTGCTGCCTGAAAGTAACTTTTTAATTTTTGTTTTCAGAAAACCGCGAATATCTTATTCAGCCTTGGGTTAATCATACAATTCGAAAAATTTACACTCTATCTCTTTCCCGCCATTAGAAAGAGAGAGAGACAAAGACCAGCCCTTTCGAAGTTCCGATTTTGAATTCGACCTCAAAGACAAACACGTTCGGAAATTTGTACTAACTAAAGAATTTTTGCAAAAAGATAATTGTCTTTTAATCTTAAATCTTTTAAGTAATTTATTGAATTTTTAACTTATTTTTGTATTTAAACGAAAATAAGTATTAACTGCAAATAAAACTGATATTTAACCTGTAAATATTTATTTCTAGTTTCAATATTGTTACGTATTTTGAATAATAAAATATCATGGGTGCTATTTCCGAACACGCCTTAATTTAAATAAAAGAGCGGGAATAAAATTTCGTAGCTGGCGTAAAGAGTTGAATAAGTTAAAAAATATTAAAATAATCGTAAAATATGAGTGAAACTAGCGACGAGAACAGTATTTTCACCAGCCAGATAATCAAACTGAACTCAATGCAACAATAACGTTGCCAAATAAATCTGTTACTTTTAATTTGCAGAATTGCAGTCATTTTACTTTTAACTTTTAAAATGTTCCATTTTATTGAATTGGTACCTATACCTACAATGTTAATTATTTTGATTCACAATAAATAGTTATTTCAATCTATTCCTGTTTATTATTTTATCTCCTAAAGTGTTCTCGCTGCTGAAGTGAAAAGTTATGTGTGTTACACAAATAACTATATCAGCTTAAATTTCATTCGAAAACATTCATCAGTTTCTTACTAAACTTCAACTATATCCGATGACCCTGGACTACTATTTTGGTTACTGTGCATGCACGATATTCAGACTGGCCATGATTCATCGGCCGTAACGTAGCATTCACACGGTCCTGTAACGAAATAAAATAAGTTCAGTAACATAACAATCCTTTTCCCATTATTGTAGACCTAATTTATTGCCAATTGTTTACTACAGTAGAACTAATACGCATACCGCACCTCTACATCGGCACCAGCCTTGTAATCGGTTACAGACTCCTACACATATATGTGTGTATTACCCTGTTATATTTAGTATTGTGTACATGTGGTGTACATTCCTCACCAGCGCAGTGCTTCGCCACTCGCCGTGTAATCACTTACAAGCGACAAAAGCATTAAAGCACGCACGAACTGTTTTTATTCAATGCGCCACTATTCTGGAGAATGTGAAATTGTGTGGAGATATTGTATGAATGGATATTATTAATTAACAAAGCAATTCAGTTGTTGAGTCGATGAATTACACAAAAGAAAAATTAAAAGATAATTCGTCTCCAAACTGTACGGAAACTTAAAGACCATTAGTTTCGACTTAAGTTAAAGCTAGCATAAACTCATTAGAGTGTTAAAGCGTCTTCAGACCGGCTCTACGCGACATTTTTAGAACAAATTCGATGAATTTTTCATAGAAGTTGTTCTACGAGAGTAGCGTCTCGCTGTCGCGTCGCGCCTGTTTGTGGGAGCATATTTTACCGTTCTCTTAAATCATTTACCACATAATTTAGAGAAATTAAACAACTCCTTTACTAACACGAAACCACCAAGACATAGATAAGATCAATGATGAGGAGATTATTCTGCTATTAGACAGGAAATTCTAAAAAGGCAAAAACTGGAAGAAAGCATAGTATTCAACACACAACATCACGCTTATAACCCTCAAAAAGTTCGGCAGAGGTGTACCTATAGAACACTCACATTTCGCCAGTAATGTTTAAGTCGCATGTAATAGGGGGCGAGCCTAGTGCTATCAACCGGGCACGAATCCAGGCTACCGACAAATGGCTGATGGAAAAACCCAATGGCAAAATATAAGGTGACTTAAAGAGAAATACGATGACAGAATGACAGTACCTAGACAGTTTTCTGGCAGACACTTTAAAGTGGACGCTGAGACAAAATGATATTTATTTAGAAAGAGCAAAACTACTAGCTATCCTTTAAAATTAACCAATATTATAAATACTATACTAACATGAACGCGCTTCAGAATAAGCCTTCAGGGTCAACAGCTGGCCCTTTCACCTCACCTTAGCACCGAGCACCTGCAGTTTGATCCTCACGAACCTATTCCAGAACATTTCCTTACTGCTTAAACAAATTAGCCGCAGTAATTGCTGACCTCGTGTTACATGGTGTTATAGGGACGGTGAGGTCGATTTGACGTTGTTAATTTAGTGTAAAAAGAAATACAATACCTACTACATTGGGTTTCTTATAGCGATTTGAAGGTGACTGAAGTTTGAGACTTGCAAATTCGAATATGTTTTAAGTAAGTAAATACTGAAGAAAAACATCGTGCGGAAACCGGCATGTCTTAGAACCAAAAATTCGAAGACATGTGACATCTACCAACCCGCACTGGGCCCGCGTGGTGGATTATGGCCCACTCCCTCTCACCGAGAGGAGGCCTGTGTCCCAGCAGTGGGAACATTATAGGCTGATGATGATGATGATGAAGTAAATACTAACGTGTTTTTTTAGTTACTTTTTTATATTCTATGCTTTGAATGCATTTTACTTCTTTATATCTCTAAACTGAGGACACTTTCTTCTACTACAGAGGGATAACTGCGTAAGGCTTTAATTTTGACGGTTCAACAACATTTATCGCGTTACTCACGATTTTGAGCAGACAAATATTTCGAAAATATTATGGATCAGCATTATGCAATTAGGGTGCTGGATATTGGAGGCATCATCATTAAATCAGGCGTAAGCACTATAAAAAAAGTAATGTCTCTTGCTTAAATTAGCATATACTGTCCCACTGCTGAGCAAAGGCCTCCCCCAATTCCCTCCAGGCCTCCTTTTTCAGGGCCACCTGGATCCAACCCTTGCACCATCTATTATAATGATATTTAGCTGGAGCTCTAGGTATCCCGCCGCAGGAGGAGACGCCCCGGGCGTCGGGAGTCGATAGCGGACTCCCGGCCACCGTAGGCGCGAGCTTGCGGGTGGCGAGCAATGGGTAGCTCGCCGCCCGGTAAGGATCAGGCTCGGGTCGACGGCGCGTAGTGTTCCACGCGCGCCTCAAAGAGATGTCAGCAGCAATGTAGGGGTCTGCTAGGACCGATGCCTGCCAGGGTCACGAGATTGTTCGAAAGAGATACCGTGACTCTGGCACATGGGCAACTGAAGGAACACGGGTGGGTTTTAGTCAGTAAAAGTCTGACACGCCCTCCCACTCCGCCCAGAGTGGGAGAAGTCATTTGATGATTTCCCATCCAAAAAAAAAAAAAAAAAAAAAAAAAAAAAAAAGCTCTAGGTATCCACTCTGCTGTATGTATCAATTTCAAACGAACCCCAGGTCCCGAAACTTCTTCAATAAAAAGTTAAAACAACAACAAACGTTTACTTTAGGAAGGCCTAAATCTGCACGATTTCAACCGTGTTCAAAGTACCTAGTTCTGATAATATATGATTAACTTTTGATTATCATTTCAATAGGCATTAACAGACCATAAACTGGAGAACCCATAAAGGACTGTTAACAGTCTATAAACTTTATCACACCTATAACACCAGCCTTATTCATACTAATAAGAACCTTTAACAGCTCCATAGAAACCAAATCGAACGCAAAGACCATAGGAAGTTGTTAAAACAATAGTAAAAGCTAGATAATAAAATAAGCGTTCCCTATTTTGCATAACAAACAAAACGTAAAGATATTTATTTATTAAATCGTTAACTTGTTCACACTTACTTATTAAAAGCTTATTGACAGTCCGACACTAGGGTTTAGGAACTTTCGTTTCTAACTTAAGCCTGACGTACACGACACTGCTGAAAATTAAAAAGTGGGAATTGCGTAACACTCATAAAATGGCAACTGATCGCAATTCCTTTTATTTTGACAGTTCACCAATCTTTGTATAGTTTATAAAAACTTTTTTACAAAAAAATAAACCGCCGAAAAAACTGAAAAGCAAAAAATAAGAAGCCTGAGTAATTTTGAGTCGGCGCCAAACAAGCAAATTAATTAATTTGATTTGGTTATTTCTATTTTAAGGTAATTTAGTGATCTTTATTTATTGATTGTTTGGCGCCACGAAAGAAGTCCACTGTTGGACTTAGGCCTCCCCCAAAATGCGGGGGGTTTGCCATAGTCACCACGCTAGGCAGGCGGGTTGGCTATCGCAGTATGGTGGTAAATTTATCGAGAACGCCGCTGCTCATTCTCTAGAAAGTCCCTTAGTCGCCTTTTACGACACCCACGGGAAGAAATGGGAAGAGATGTGACTTCCTACCACTTTTTAAAAGAGCTTGTGATGGCTTTTGTTGTTATGGACTTCTATTAGGCTACTTTTTCACTAGAGATGTGCTGTGGATGCGTTTGATATTCACCAATCATATTCATTGGTCCAAATAGCATAGCAGCAGTGACGATTTTAAAGGCTCGTGCAGCCTAGCGCGACGCGACGGTCGCGCGCGAATCAGCGATTATATCCGTAGAAAAATTTCTATGAAAACGCGCGCGACCGTTCACACAGGGGCGACCTGTCGCGCCGCGACATGGTCATAGAAATTGTTCTACGGATATAAATCGCCGAATCGCGCGCGATGTCGCGTCACGCTAGTCTTCACAAGCCTTTAAAATCGTCACTGCTGCTATGCTATTTGGACCAATGAATATGATTGGTGAATATCAAAGGCATCCACAGCACATCTCTAGTGAAAAAGTAGCCTAATAGTAGTCCATAACAACAAAAGCCATCACAAGCTCTTTTAAAAAGTTGTAGGAAGTCACATCTCTTCCCATTTCTTCCCGTGGGAATCGTAAAAGGCGACTTTCTAGAGAATGAGCAGCGGCGTTCTCTATAAATTTACCAGCATACTGCGATAGCCAACCCGCCTGCCTAGCGTGGTGACTATGGCAAACCCCCCTCATTTTGGGGGAGGCCTAAGTCCAGCAGTGGACTTCTTTCCGCTGAAATGATGAAATCGCTTCCAGTTTGGACTACAATACAATAGTATGACAATCTGGCTACCCATTCCTGATTTGAATTTTACGCGTTACTTTTGAGTTGCGTCGTGGACGATGGGCCTAAGCCAATAAAATGTGCAACGAAATAAACGCATAGATCCTAGCACCTATAGGTACATGCACTTTCTTTGTCTATTCACAATAAGATTTACTCTTGTCGTTACAAACTCCGCCTATGAAAACGCCCCTATGGCAGATACGTGAAGGAAAGATCGCTGTTCACGTGCGATTAGTCGTTGCTTCCTGCGATTCTGCATTCATTTAGTAGGTGCATTTTTTCTGACGATATAGAGTAATCTTTAACAATGCGTTGCATAGGCATAATCAGCATAAAATGCTCCCACTGTTGAGACACAGGCCGTAATTCACCACGCGGGCCCAGTACGAGTTGATGGATATCACTTGTGTTAAAATTTTTGTTTCTAAGACATGTCTCTTGATGTTTTCCTTCACCGTTTTGAAAGCACTGAACAATACGATGTTTGCATATGAATTGAAAAAGTCACTTTGATACTTGGCTAGGATAAAACAATCCATATGTATGACTGTTGAGACCACAGGGGCATCACATTGCCACGGCATTTCTTCAATAACTACCATTAAAACCTGTTCTGGTTAATCTGAGATTTATTAGCCCTATTTACTTTCAATTTACCAAAAATAATAACCAAGTGACGTAAATAAACTTTATTTTTGTGGATGCGAAATCATAAAATGACGTCTCCCGCTCTGGGTGAAGCGTAAGGGCGTGTCAGACTTTTATCAACTAAAACCCACCCGTGTTCCTTCAGTTGCCTATATGCCAGGGCCACGGTAACGTAAATACACCTAGCAATTAACGCTTCAACATTAACTTTAATCTTTGTAGGCGCTAGAACGACTGTAATCCCTCGCGACGTGCTATGCATGGCTGTCTTAAGTATTGCTTAGTTTTAATTACACAATATATAAGGCTGTTATGTGTAACAATGGCGGCAGTATCTCACTTCATCGCTTAGGTAAGAGGGCGGGAAGCTCCGTCGTAAATCGACTTTGTCGTCAAAATGTAACAATGGTCATTGGCGCCTTGGGAATGTACCGTCAGCATAAGTGACCGAGTGGCTTCTAAGAAATGGAAGACGAAGTCTTAGGCATCCTACGATGAGATGGGTGGATGACATTGTTGCAGGTAGAACTTGGATGGCACAAGAAATAGAGAAGGAAGTGGATGAAGTCGGGCTGTGGATGATGACGATGATGAAATAAAGATTTTCAATTACACATAACAAATATAACAATACCCTAAGCACAAATATTTACAATGTAAATGATTTGAGAAATAAAAGTATTTTTATAGGATAAACGACCATACGGAGGGTATTAAATATGGCGGAAGCTAGGAATCGCAAGTTTGCAAGAGAACAGAAATGAGATGTCAAGTTTTCATTAGGAAGTAATTCAAAGCTTGCATTTGTAGTAGATAGAGTAGTGCTTCTCAAATTATAAAAAACAGATATCTAAAGAAACCATTCGAAACTTAATGTAGATCTAGTAATGAAAGGTAGGACGACAACCTATCTAGAAGTTCATTAACACATATCAATAAAAACAATTCAATAAAAACTAGTTCCGATTTCCGAACGATATCAGACAAAAACAAAGCTTCAACATTAAACATATCAGACAACATTTTCTTAGTTATTATTACAAAAAATATAAGTATGAATGACTCTAGTACGAGTACTGTTTTCAAAAACAATAAGCAAACCATACATTTGAAAATGTGCAGACTCTTTAAGATAAACACAAGGTGACAGCAGTTACGGGAGCTGAACATATCCTTTCAAACTTCCAAAAACAGTTGAAGCAGGTGGATCCTTCAACGAAGACCGCAACAACCGAAATAATGGAACAATCAGAACTCAAAGCTACCACAACTATGCAAGTCTTATAAATCAAAACCCAAAGAAAACAGCAATTATAAGTATCGTCACAAAACTTCAAATCGTTAGCGTTCAAGTACTGGAATACGAGATGTCAGTCGTCTAGCAGCGAGATAGGCGAATGACATTGGTGCCGATTCTGTTGTACACCGAACTAAACTAACTAAACTATCTCTAAAATTCCTTACTTTTGGCTATGAGAATTTTAACGCTATTCTGCAAGGAAAAATCTCTAAATTTAAAAATTATTTTGACACAACTAAAAACGAATTTGGCAATCAACATGTTTTTTTTTTTTTTTTTTGGTTTCGGAACGTGGTTTTTGTGTGCGCTATGCAATGAATTTTTTAGAGACGAAGGCGCGCGCTAGGGGGCAGCCTGGACGTGTTTTATTTGGAATTTTTCACTTTTTATTTGAAAAATATAAAAAAAATATTATCCACGTGTTGAGATTTAAATGTTCCGGGGTTTCATAAAGGGGGTCGAAAATTTCATTATTTTTGCGATAGGACACGCCATTTTCGAGATATAAGCAAAAGAAAAAATAAAAAATACACCACTGTTTTTGCACGTGAAGGCGAGGCGTTGGTGTGAATTTTTGTTCATGCCACTAGTTTTATTCCACACCTTTTTAATCGCGATTAAAAATAGTCAGATTTAGTCAAAATAAATTATTATAGTCTAAATTTTTGGTGAAAACCGGCAAACTCAGAATAGCAAAATTGTCATTTTCATTAAACTAATAACTCAGTGCAATCTTAGTGCTGACAAACTAAAATATAGTTATGTTGGGTCACTTTAGTCTATTTCAGAATAGGAAATCGTCGTTTGACAGGAATAAACCAAATTTTAGTAATTTTTAGTTTAGTTTAGAGAATTTTTTACAACAGAATCGGCACCATTGTTGTCATCGCGGGCAAATTCTGGTTGACGCTGGCACAGGAACGTGGGGTATGGTACAAATAAAGAAAGGTATATACCCTGCTGTGCGTGAAGTCATGCTGTGGATGATAGTGATGATGATGACAAAATTTGAAAGAGGCAAATGACACAAGTATTTGGCTCTCAAAATAATCACAAAACAAATGTAGTCTTGATTTTCGTTGCTTCAACATTCAGATTATATTTACATTATATCACACGTCTCTTACCACCGACTACACTACGCTATTTCTGCTAACCGTAGCAGTGTCTTCCGGTGCGTTGCACAACATACCACAAACGATCTGTTTTCACTAGAAAGCTGCATCCAATATGTGTAACACTAGAAGATTGAATTATCTCTAACCCTGGATATTAATGTTTCTGTTCATGAAAGCTATGCGAATTGACATGGAACTGTAAGAAAGTGTTTGTAGGGTTCATTGTAACTTGATTCATGTTTCAATTAAAATAAAATGTATTTTCACTTGCTTTCAGCTGCAGAATTGAAACTATTTAGGCGTTTCGTCTTTCAAATATTTCTTTATTGCTGAATGGGCCTGCTTTTGACCCTGATCACGCCTGATGGAAAGCGATGGATGAGGAATATGAAGACCGCACCCAGAAGAGACCTCTTCACTCTCGCTTCGAAGGCAGTCGGGTTAAACGTGGACGAAGACGCTGGCAGACAATGCCATACATTGGCTGTCCACGTAGTGAATGTAGAGGACAAGCGATGAGTATGGATGGTCAGGATATCCACCAAGCCACCAAGTGTGGATGGTACCCTCTAGTACATGTGATAGACTTTTAGTACTCATTTTGGTTAATACTTAGTCTTAAGTTGTGGTATACAATGTTACTTTTACTTTGGATAAATAAATAAATAAATAGTCCGATAGAAAAAGGCGATGCGGATCAGAGGGGTAATTGCGGAACTTTTTATCGGTAGGAATTGGTTTAATATTCATAGTTAAACAACATTCATTGCATTTTTTACGTTGCTGAGCCGACAATTTATTCGAACAAATGACGAAATGGTTTAAAAATAATCTTCAATCCCATTCAGATTCTGATAAATTGTGCGTTTCGCAATTAGGGTGCAGGTCTTGGAGCTTCTGCGAACGTGTTTATGAATTAGCGCCGTTTTTAAATTCTAATACCTAAGTAAAACTGCATTATTTTCTTAATGTTTATTGCCTTTACTGCCTTACAAAATACACTTTGCATCCCCTTAACACTTTTGAAGTTGTTTTGAAAACAACAACATTTTTCCTCGTTGCTACTAAGAGCAACCCTGGCTGGTTTTCTTACTTATATTATGTTAAGCATATACATTTGATACTAGCTTATGCAAGCGGCTTTGCCCGTGTAGCTGTCGGAAAATATCCCCGGGGAATTCCGGGATAAAATCATCATATGTCTTAATCCAGGTTACAAACTATCTGGGTAATATTATGTTTGGTTGACATTGGTGCCGATTCCCTTGTTCACAAACTAAACTAAATTTAAGTTCAGTGCATCTTCTTCTTTGTATTTCATTAAGAAGAGGACAAAAGAAAAATTTTAGTTTAGTCCTGTCAAATTAATCAGCGCTCCATACAAGTTTAGACGTGATTAAAAACTTGCCTACTAAAATTACGTCAATTTACGTCAAGATTAATTTGACAGGACTTAACTAAAATTTATCTTCTGTCCTTTCCTTAATGAAATAGAAAGAAAAAGATGCACTGAACTTAAATTTAGTTTAGTTTGTGAATAAGGGAATCGGCACCATTATTTTGTTTGTAATAATATTTTAATTTATTTAATAATTTGCATGCCGTAAGGTAGACTGTAGCCGATCTAATTAATTTATGCATAACATCTTTTACCTGTACCTACATTCATAGCAAATAAAGTACTGATTCTGATTCTGAATAAATTTCAACGTTTCGTTTCGTTTTTACGTGATTGAGTAACAAAGTTCCAAACATACAAACTTTCACAGTTATAATATTAATAGAATAGGACAGAGGACTAACTTTCGCTAGAGGCTTCACCCGCGTGGGGGGGCTGAAATTAACCCACGGAAACGTATTGCCGGGACAAAAAGTATCCTTTGTATTAATCTAAGTTATAAATTACGTGTTTACTAAATATCGACCAAATCCGTTCAGCCGTATTTGCGTGATTGAGTAATAAACTTTTACATGTATAATATTGCTATGAGTAGAATTCTCGAAGTAGAATAGTAGTATAGGAACTTAAGATTCATTCCCACCATTACCAGCACATCATTCAAAAACACTCCTCTCGGATCCATTTTATAGCTCTTCAGCCGCTACCAATATCCTCAATTATAATCAGCACTACTTCGAACTGTCAATAGCCATCTGTTATGGCCACCAATTTGAGCGGAAGTATAATAATTGCCCCACTAATTGCGATCTAGCAGGTGATACAACCATCTGGGAGTGGATGTACTAGATTGTGACGTAATGTGTGGAAAGCATCGGACATGGGAACCAGCGATACAATGGCGGTTTCTCGGAAGCGTTTCTGCTTTGATAAGGCTGGTGGACTTAGAATTTATTAAGATGCTGCATATGAGTTGATATGTTAAATTTTATCTAATAAGGTCTTTTTTCTAATTTTAGGTGAACAGAGAAAATAGCTTTGAAAATAGTATAATTTCTGTTTAATCTTCATTTAACTACTTATCCTACCTTGTGCCAATGACGATCTCAATCAAACAAATATAAAAAGGTAAGAAAGATAACTGTTTTAAATGTGCCTATGGTGTGATACACTATTTTATAAGTCTAACCTTGATACCAATAAATAGGGCGGCAGGGATATCGACTCACAAACTGAAACCATAAAGTCATGCGTATGATTTTTTTTAGGTGGGAAATCATCAAATGACGTGTGCGGGCACACCCAGTGTCAGACTTTTACTGACTAAAACCCACGCTATGTTCCTTCAGTTGCATGTGCCAGGGCCACGGTAATTCTTTCGAACAGATCCCTAGCATTTAAATATTTTGTTAATTATAAAAAATATTCTGTTTCATAAAAAGTGCAATATCTATGCGGTCGAAATTATATGTTGCTATCATTGTATGTTGTTTTTTCTTTTTATAACTGACGAATAAATTCAACTAAAAAGTTCCAAGGGACTTCCATATTCGTGTAGCTACTGAATCCTAGATAACAAGTTGTGCGTCAATGCCATCAATGTTCTTACCACCGAGAATAGACACTCCTCGACTTGCACATCTTTAACAGAAGCCATAAAAAGAAAGAACGTATTGAGTCCTCTCATACTAAATAGGATGTTTTACTAATAGTAATCAGGTTAAACGTTACGGGTCGTTGCTCGTAGACGGTAGAATATAATCTCGACATCACATCGTATGGGTCCATTGTTCAGCTGCTGTTAATGTGCAGAGAAATTAGGACTTAACGATCATTTTATTGGTGTAAGAATTTAAGAGACAATTGCATGTACATAATCATAACTTCCGTGTTGACGCATAGAGCAACACGGACCAGAGACCAGACTCCGGTCCGCCGGTGGTCCGTGTTGCTCTATGTGTTGACGTAAAGAATAGCACAATCCCATTTCTTCCCATGTGTATCGTAAGAGACGACTAAGGGACTTACTAGAGAGTGGGCAGCAGTGTTCTCTACGCATTTTAGTTTACTTTTACGTTTTTCTTTTATTTTAAAGGCCCATGATATATCCTAAATCAGGGAGTAGGTGTGGTCTATATCACTTCGTGCGAAGCCTCCGCGACTTCTGTTAAAGAAAAAAATCATTTGAAACTAATATTAAATCGTTAAGTGTAATTTTTAATCGTTTAAAACCATAAAGACAGTGGAAAACGAGATGTTTTAAAACGGTTAAGATCTGTTTTGAATCTATAGTGAAATAGGTAACAAAAGTGCAGTGGATGGCTGAAAAATAACAATATCTCTGTTTTGGACCTATCTATGACTGGAAAGGGTGTTCACACATTGTGGAGTTAAGACTGATGGTAACTGCCTCATCAGATGTTATTTAAGACGCTATCAAACAATCTATACTTAGCAGTAATTTGAAAAAAAAAATGGCATTCCTCTTACTCTGCTTAAGGCTAAAAAGATAGCGTGGATGATATAATTAAACTCTCCAAAATACCGAACATACAGACAAATGAGTCAATAAATCAATAATCACAGTATTTACCAATCACAAATCGGTATCTTAATCTAATTACCTAAATTACAGTAATTACATTCGTAATAAAATCGGCCGAGGCACTAGACAATGAATAATTACAGATCTATTTTTTGATAATGCTAAACTATCTGCCAGCAATCGACTTCCTTACTATTTACCAACTTAATTCTGCTGGTGGCTAACATCCGAACTAAAAGTTACTTGAGCAGATTAAGAAGAGTCAGAAGCTACTAGCGCCATTGTCGACGGCAATTATAACTTTGTTGAAACATAACCTGCAATATGTTTGTTTTAAATAGGTTTTATTACAATACCGTAAATGTGATTGCTGATAATATAAATGGTCGAATTTATGTAATGGAACACACATGTTATGTAATAATAAGACAATTATATAAGCGTGTGTAGCATTCCAACATTTAGCCCTTGGACATTAAACATTAGAAACTTTGATAACACTGATTATAACACTCGATAAAACACAAATGTTGTTATTATAAAAGCTGCGATAAGAATGGGTACAAATAACTTTGATCTCCGACATAACCCGAAGAATTATCAAACTTAAGTGGCAATGGGTAGGGCATATTGCTCACAGAACAAATGGCCGATGGGGATTAATCTTGTTGAATCTATAGTTTTGCGGATAATTTGTTGTGATCCGATTGTTTTGTGTGTAAGCAACCCCTTTTGGCGATATTGAACGGGTTTTATTTTGGAATTTGATTGAAATGAGGCGATAGTGACATGGAACCGCGTGCTTGAAATCTTTAGCGTATTGAAGCGGCTTGGAATCTTGAAATACTTACAGATTCACTACACAGTACAATATACACTCATTTACATACATAAATCCAAGTAGGCTCAGTACCTGAGACCTCGAGTTTTCCTCAACCAGGTGAGTGATTGAATATTTGTTAATCAGCTCTGCGCACGGCGGACAGTTCGACCCACGCTTACCCAAGACCCGCCCAAAGTTGGCCTATTTGTTGTCTGTCTTGGAAGGTAGGTCTGGCACCGAATATTCGTAGAATTGGAAAGTCTCCCAAAAGATAGACAATCGATGACCTTTAGAAGACCGCAGGAATCCGCTGAATCCGGGAAGCATATAACTGGTTGAGGTAGCAGGGCTTGGGGGTGGCCTATGTCCAGCAATGGGCGTCTTTCGGCTGAAATGAAGAAGGTGATTCATTAAATGGTACCTTAAGTTAAAACTTAAGTGCCCAGTCTTCTTCAATCTGGGCAATGAAATGCAGGCTGAAGGCATGAGAGCTCAAGATCTGCACCCTAATTGCGAAACGCACTATTTATCATAATCTGAATGGGATTGTAGATTATTTCTAAACCATTGCGTCATTTGTTCGAATAAATTGTCCGCTCAGCAACGTAAATAACGCAATGAATGTTGTTTAACTATCAATATGAAACTAATCCGTGAACTACCGTGTGGTGCTGGACGTAAAGAATAACACCACCCCATTTCTTCCCGTGGGTGTCGTAAAAGGCGACTAAGGGACTTACTAGAGAATGGGCAGCAGCGTTCTCTGTGCATTTTGCCACCATACTGCGATCGCCAACCCGCCTGCCAAGCGTGGCGATTATGGCAAAGCCCCCCAAATTGGGGGAGGCCTAAGTCCAGCAGTGGACGTCTTACGGCTGAAATGATGATGAAACTAATTACTACTGATAGCCAGTTACGCAATTACCCCTCTGTTAAAAACGGTCACCGCGTTTTTAACAGATCTTGAGCCCTCATGCCTCGGATTTCCTTATATTACTACTCTGCCGGAGCTCAAACTTTTTTGAGTATTAAATGGCAAACAAACCGACCCAGACCTGACGCATCAGGGAACTGATGGATCGTTAACGTCAATTATGGAAACTTGTTCCCATAAAAGTATGCATATCCTATACGAGTAACGGTGGCCCAGTGGTAACAGCCGAGACTTAGGACGTAGGTTCGAGTCTAGACTTGTGTTATACTTTGTGAATTATTTGTTTTGCTTCAGGATAGTAATAAATTAATGGGCAAAATCCTGAATATAATAAATTCTAAAGACCTGTAAATACAGCCTTCCTCTTAAGCAGGGGCTTCTAAGACTGAGGTGGCCGCCACATAGTGTCCGCAACTAACCGTCAAACGACTCACTGAAACATTATTTATGAAAGTAAGTTAATGAGTTTCCTAGAGCCCACACTAGATTTTGACACCGTAAAGTCAAACTCCGTTACCATCACTTTCATAACAGCTGTCCCCTTGGCGCTTATGTGGCGGCCACCGCTATGTTGGAAAAGTGACGGATTTTTCAAATTTGCAAAATTATATAAGAATTATATGTAAAATCCCATGAATTGGTACTTCATTATTACAAATGGGTCCAAAATTACGTCCTGGAATGAATACGTCAAATTACAATTTGTAAGTATACTGTTTATCGCTATTGGTTGGGTCCACGTTTATGTTCTTTCTCAGACCAGCAACATGCTACGTTGATTGATTAGAGCTCCAACAACTAGGTTATCCAAAACATAACCCACATTATTACGTACGTCGGTACCCATGTAATATCATTGCGACTATTACAAACGGATACAAGCCGTTACAGGTACACTTCTTATTTGCATACTTCTGATTAGATCTTAAATTAGTGACAGGTAATTGAATCGAGCCGTTTTGAAATCAATTATGTCATAAATCAATGAATATTGAATGAGTTCTCACTGCTTTCAGATTCATGACTGTTTATATGAAATTATTAGCGTTCCGTGTGGTTTCGAAGGTAATAGATAGAACGGGCTGGTGTCCGCAACTCCACGTCTGAGCGCGTATTTTGCGTACGGTGGTTTCGAAGAAGAATAGCTCCATCCCATTTCTTCCCGTGGGTGTCGTAAGAGACGACTAAGGGATTTACCTACTAGAGAATGGGCAGCAGCGTCCTCTACGCATTTTACTGAATCATTTTGAAAGTTATCGCTTATTCATTACTTCACTTTTTGTTCTATTGTTTTCAATCTGTAAGTTTATCATTGATTTTTATTTATGCCCTATCCCTTCAGAATTTCTAAATAACTGATCATGTTTACATACCGTGTGGTAGGACTCTGGTCATATCGTCATCATCATCATCATTTCAGCCGTAAGACGTCCACTGCTGGACTTAGGCCTCCCCTAATTTGGGGGGCTTTGCCATAATCGCCACGCTTGGCAGGCGGGTTGGCGATCGCAGTATGGTAGTAAAATGCATAGAGAACGCTGCTGCCCATTCTCTAGTAAGTCCCTTAGTCGCCTTTTACGACACCCACGGGAAGAAATGGGGTGGTGTTATTCTTTACGTCCGGCACCACACGGTGCTCTGGTCATCTACTATACAGGTATTCCTCATACAGACACCAGTCTCTCAAACTAGTCTCACATAATTATTAAGTTTCTATGCCATTGTTTCTGAAGAGAAATAAATTATTTGAATATATTCGAAAAAAATCTGCTCAACAACGTAAATAACGCAATCAATGTTATTGAACTGTCAAAATTAAAGCTACTTTTCTATAAGTAGGAGCCTCTCTTTCCAAGGAAATGCTTTTATCCAACATCAGAAACAAGTAAAGTCCTAACAGCTGATAAACTGACGGCGATTATTTCTCCATCATTTAAGTGGTTATAATGAGCATAAGATTCGTGTAATAGTTTCTAATTGGTAGCGATACATTGCCGACGTGTCGTTACCTATTTATTTCACTCCGGTGGACATAGCGCCTTGTCAACTGTTTCGCGGTTTAACACATTAGTTCTATCGTGTGCACTTCCTCGCGTTTATTATTGATTACTATCTGAATAAGCTAGGAATTGTCTCTGGGTCCGTCCGGCGGTGTGCGTTTTCTATTTTGGATTAATTCGCATTCCGGTGATGGCGTTGAAGACGGTGCATGGCACCTACCAATTTTTTTTTTTTGAATAATGTTTTTTTTTTTTGTAAAACATGTATGTGCAAGAATAATAAAACGAGCTACTGGTTTTGCCAGTGGGCATACAAAAAAATATATCTAAAATCTATTGTTGCCACGCCTATGGCTAACTATATTATTAATATATCAGTTTAACTAACTAACATACAATAGTTTATTTACCTGTAAACTAGGAGCAATATCGCAATAATGTGCCTATATTTACTGAATTTTACTCATTTAGGAACTCTGATAAGCTGTAGTAGCATTTGACTGCCCTGATCATTCAGAGTAGCCCAAACAAGCTACCTAGCTAGTCACCGTTGGTTCCTACGTTTTATAACCTAATTCAATGATTAGGCTCTTTACAAAGCAGTAACTACGTACCTAGGTATTTATACAGTTCCTTGAGTATCTCCTCATCATCATCATGATCCTCCTGCTCTTGTCCCAATTTATTTGAGTTCGGGGCTATTGCCCCGTCTTTCTCTTAAATACTTCTTTATTAGTCGTCATCTCAGTGCTAACTTGAGTAACTATGACAGAAGATTACCAAAGAATGAGGTTATTGACGCCAAACGGCTTTTGGAATTTTGCTTAAAATGGTCATTAATCCTCTCAACCATAACCTAAAGTCAATGATTCTAGTTCCAACACTTGAATATGAAATTCTGACAATGCACAATTATGCAAGCAAATCAAATAATGAATCGAAATGTAATGATTGTAATGAACAAGCATATTAATTATACGAGAATGTCTTTGTATGCAAAGACAAACAATCAAACACAAATAATTATAAGAGACCTGTTTATCGCTCGTCAAATCAACAATATAATATAATAATAATCGAGAACTTATGATGTAATGGTTAATGAGGCAGGCCATATTAACAATGTCCATGTATCCTGGTTGGAACACGTACCAGAAATATACCAGGCCGTTCCCACGGCAATATAAACGGTTCGTTTTGAGACATTTGCTGTGTACCAGTTTAATATATCTACATAGTATTGTTTATATTGAAACTGGCTTTAAGTTGTCTGTAGATATTATACAAAATGATATAAGGCTAATTTATTGCTTCATAGAGTACCTATGTCTTCACTACTCTTTATGGAGTACTTAAAGTAGCTAACTACTTTGGATTACATTTTTGAGATATGAAGCCAAGACTGTTCTGCCCACAGAACAGATAAAATATGTGTTCAGCCAGGATTCACTACCATCCTAGGAAAAATACTAATCAATTTATGAAGTTTGACCCAGAGAATTCGTCCTAACACCTAATCCACAAGGAAGTACCTATATGTGAAAACCTTGTTAGGACACTAAAAAACTCAAAATGATGCCCAAATAGTAGTTTACCAAAAACCAATCGCTGACACATCGTGTAGGTAACGGGCAAAGATTAAAAGAGAACACCAGTATTTCTGTGATATAACTCTGACCCACAAAAACGAACCATTCCAACCAATATGTAACATTGCAAAAATAAAATCGAAATAAAGATATCGTGGGAAAAATCAGCAGCTCTCCACAAATTAAAAAGTTCGCTGTTCACCGGCCCAGAGCCGCGACGATGTACAATCGTGAAAGTTGGTATCGAATGCGTGGTATCGTGGTATCGAATATCGTCGCGACGCTCTGATTGACGCAGGAATAGGCCCCCGACTGTGTGCCCACATTGTGGTGTCTGCTTTAGCGCAAACCAACAATACCTTGTACATTTTACGATTTGTATCACTAATGTAGTTATGCAGGGATGGCGGAGATTCGCAAAGCGAGAAAGAGATTTACAACTGTTTCTGTTTGTTAAACATCAATAAGGTAATGTTTTTCTTTCTTGTGGTGCTATGTCCTGTTGGAAATTGCTCTTCATGTAAGTGTGTAGAACTCACTGCTGTACATTGCTCTTTCAATGAATGATCACAATCTTGACGAATCATCGCTCAGACGGACTGTTGATCAAATGGTTTGTTAGTGGCAGACAAAAAGTCTAAGAAAAACGCCGCTACTTTTCTCTTAAGATTCCTATCAGTCAATCAATCAATGCCTAAACATAGATGCATTTTTCGGTCACACTTGATGATCCACTAACTTCCGATATTCAAATATTTTTTATTCTCGCAGCAGCATAACAGAAGAGGAAAGTATTCTACTTTGATACTTTCTCACATGTACTGTCTATATGTGTGTCTTTCTTATGTTCTATTGTCACATTTTACAAGATGCATCTATTTAGATCTGATATAACTGATAATTGCCTATGAAATAATGACATGGATAAAAAAAAAAATCTTCTGTCTAAGGGTCAGCACACATATCAACTCGGAAAGGGATCGTCACCGTAACGCCTTTCGCCTCGCCGTCAAACAGTCGTCAACCTAACGGAAGCACGGAACCAAAGCGGACCAGCAGCTCCGATACGTCGACTCGGCTACAGCTAGGCGACGCCGCGCTTACGGCTCGCCGACCGCTGATTGACCTGGCTGGCACCAGATCAGTTTGAATCGACTTTGAAGTTGCCTTGAAAGGGGCAAGGGTGGACGAAGAGGCGCAAGCACGGTGACGGAGAGGCGTAAGCGCGGGGACGACGGCGACGATCCGTAAGCGCGGGGATCGCTGGTTGCCACGCGCCAGATCGCGGTTCGTGAGCTTATCCCAATGCGAATCGTTTACGTTACGATTCCAATTAGTGTGCTTTTCAGTAGGGAGTTTCATACAAATCATATTAAACGGCTCGAGTTGATACGGTTACGATCCGTTTCCGAGTTGATATGTGTGCCTGTGCTGTGACCCTAAATCTTTTTGGTAACATTGAGAAAGAAACACTGACACATTGACAAATGCTTCGCCAACGGGCCAACCCTACAGCAAAGCAAGTAGCTTTCAATGACAATGTAAGGCCTAGTACGATCAACAAGTGTTTCGGTTAATTTGCTTCATAATCTATGATGTTAAAGAGCCCGCTAATGGTGTTTATTGTTCGGTCTTCTAGGAAATGTTACTGAGAGCTTTTCTTCGAATGAATACTGACTTAAACGTGGTTCTGCATAATATTTCAAAGTGATACCGCTTTGCATTCACTTGTTTAACTCAGTAATAATGTATTGGTGTGTGCTAATGGTGTTTTACACACATTCACACATGCGTAATATGTGTAGTAATTGGTGTTCATTCTTTAACTGCTTCGTTGGTCTAGTGGTTGCAAGCGCTACTGCTAAGCATGAGGTCCTAGGTGCAATTCCCAGGTCGGGCAAAGTGTTATAGGGTTTTTCCATGTAGAATTTCTCAGTAGCAGCAAAGAATCTGGATTTGTGCCCAGTTAAGGATAATAGGCTCGCTGGGACTTAAAATAACTTGCAAAATGTGGATGTACTATAAGTAGGTACCTTTGCACCTCATTCTATTTACTCGGGAAATACAAATATGATTGTTATGTTATTTCTTCGCTGGCTTGAAGACCGCTCATGTGAATATCATATCTTTTATGCTCACGCCAGTTTGATCATCTGCCAAGTAAAGACGAGTTCGATGCCATGCATTTGTCATTTCTCCCCGTAATAAAAGTGCATTTTCAGCCGAACGGTGTCATCATCATCGTCATCATTTCAGTCGAAAAACGTCCACTACCGGACATAGGCCACCCCAAGCACAGTGACTTCTACTGATTCTGTGCTTCTCGTATCGAGCGGATTCCTGCGGCCTTCACCAGGTCATCGGTCAACGATGTACCTTGATGCAAATAACAAGAAAAGTAAATTATCCGTATTTTTTTTTCTATTCTGTAACCTTTTATACGTTATAGCCAAGCCAAGCCAATCAAGTTTCATATAACCCTATTGTTAAATTAGCCGACATTCCAGCTAGGTCGGGTCACCTCGGACCACTTCTAAACATAACCAAGTTACCAGCCCGAGTACTTTCCCACGACATAAATTGAAAGGGCACTTTACAGCTTACTCAAGTTACTTCGACCAACATTTCACAGCTAGGTTCCATAAACAACCACAGTGTAAACAATACTACGACAGCCTGTTACACCTTGTTGGAGAACTGGGATTGTTTGTAGGGGATTTTTGTATTCTGTGTATAATTTAAAAAGTTCGGAATGGTCAAGTGAGGGTCGTTGTGGAGTGTGTGCGTCAAAACATAACATGTAGAAGGTACAATGGGCAATTGGAGAGCAATGCAATTGTTTAATATTTCTTAGAGTAAAATGGTTCTGGAGTTCCTTTAGGAATTTGGAATTGTTGTCTAATTGAGCTTGGCTATTTTTAACAGATATATCTTTGTAGTAAATTCTGATACTTGCTACATTAATTCAGGCGATTCTAATACTTGGAAGTTCAAACTCAAGTTTTAGAATCGCCTGAATTTATTTTTGTTCTGCAACGCTGTCTTTGAAATTGTTGCTTTTGTTTTTTTAGTCGCAGCTTATACTATATTTTTTTAAGATGTTTATCAGCAGCAACGACTTGTTTTTGAAATATAAAGTACAACGTTTCTCTTTTCAGTTTTTATTTCTCACAAGTATCTTAATCATCCCAGTAATATTTAGTGCTATTTACAAGTAAACCTTCCCACACCCTTCTACCCAAATCTGGATGTATTGTTCTCAGCAGTTTGATACTTCGATCTTTTAAAGATATGTCTGTTACTGAACCTAAGCTATAAAGAACATTCTCGATCAATCTCGCCCTTTCATCGGACGTCATATCATTATACATTTCCCGTGATTGTCCAAAATTATCAGCACGTTCCTCAAATATTTCAATCAAATCAACTTTATTTTCCTCTAGATATGGAACAGGACCATTATAAGAATTGGGATAATAATTCGGTATATTTCCTTGATTATGACCAACTGGAGGTCGGCCATCGCGACTGTATGTATAGGTTTCATCAATAGGTTTATTCACATCGATGTTCTGAAAGTTTGCTCCTAAGCGATAGTACTGAGCATCTCTATACGATAGACGTCGTGCCTCAAACATTTTATCAGGCGCTCCAAGAATACCAGGCACGAGATTACCGGGGCAAAACGCTAACTGTTCTATATCAGCGAAATAGTTCATAGGGTTCTTATTCAAAACAAACCGTCCCACGGGTCTTAACGGGTATCTATCTTCAGGCAAAACCTTAGTAACATCAAAAACATCGAACCCAGCATTATTGACGTCATCAACACTCAAAACTTGGACACTGACTGTCCAACTGGGAAATTTTCCCGTTCCTATAGCATTAAACAAATCTCTGTTTGCGTAATCTGGATCTAAAGCTGCTAATTTCTGAGCCTCCAGTGATCCCAAGTTCTTTACACCTGCATCAGGTTTAAAATGAAATCTGATGAAATATTTTTCTCCCTCTTCATTAACGACTTGAAATGTATGAATTCCAAATCCAGGCATATGTCTATAGCCATCAGGAATACCAAAATCACTAAATATACGCATTTGAAAATGCATACCTTCCGGACGTAACAACAAAAAATCCCAAAACATGTTTGGGTCATATAGACAAGTTTGTGGGTTCTTTTTCCGTGAATGAACAAAAGCTGGGAAAAATAGAGGATCCTTTACCACAAACATGGGTGTATTCAATCCAACTATATCAAAGTTACCATCTTCCGTGTAGAATTTTAATGCAAATCCTCTAGCGTCCCTAGAAGTATCTATACCACCTACTTCTTGCACTATGGAAGAAAATCTTACTGCTATAGGAGTTTTCCTTCCCACTTCACTAAACAATTTAGCTTTACAAATATCTTTAACATCGTGTGTCACTACGAAGTAACCGAAAGCTCCACCGCCCTTAGCATGGACTACTCTTGGAGATAGTCTTTCTCGGTTTAAGTGTGTTATTGAATCCATGAAAAATTCATGGATTATAAGTGGCTTGTTTAAAGTGCCGCTTGCATCTTCATCGTTGATCGGTGTGCCAAGTGGTGTTGTCATGATTCCAACTGGGACCTGAGAATAATAATGGATTCGGTCATTAAAATATTAAGTAAAAACATCCGTATGCTGCCGGACTAGAAGAATAGCACCACCATGTTTCTTCCCGAGGGTATCGTAAATGGCGAATAAGGGTTACTAGAGAATGGGCAGCAGCGTTGTCTATGCACTTTTAATACTAACCGACTTCAAAAAGGAGGAGGTTCTCAATTCGGATGTTTATATATTTTTTTATTTTTTTTATGTATGTTCGGCCGTAACTCCGTCATATATAGACGGATTTGCAAAATTATTTTTTTGTTCGAAAGGGGTTTATTCCGAAATGGTCCCATATAAATTTCATATAGATCTGGTGATGAGTTCCGGAGACAGACACCGGAACTCTTTAAAAAATGACAGCAAATCAACCGCGACTTCTGCTATCGCATAAATATGCATTGTTTGTTTGGAATTAGTGCGGGGTGGATACCAAAACTAAAAATTTAAAAATAAAAACTTTTTTACAAAAAAAAAACAACCGACTTCCTTAAAAACACTACAAAGTGAAAAATAACTTTAATATCGGAAGTCGGTGGCAAAAAAAAAACATAAATACAGATCCTAAGACACCGACTTCCGAAATTAAAGTTATTTTTCACTTTGCAGTGTTTTTAAGGAAGTAGGTTGTTTTTTTTTTTTAAAACCATATTGCGTTCACCAACCCGCCTGCCAAGTGTGGGGATTATGGCAGTCTCCGCCCTTCGTTTGAGGTCTATGTCCAGTAGAAGACGTCTTTCGGCGGAAATAATAATGATGGTGATGTTAAATAAAATCATAGATACTAATGTACGAGAGGATAGAAGACGAATATTCCCTAAATAAAATCCTCCAAAGGCCTGGCCTCCATTTTACTTTGATTATTGACCTAATTAATAATGAAACGGTGAACACCAATTCGAATGCTTTGGCAAACGTACGTCAATTAACTCATAATCGTTAGAACTCTCAGTAAGGGTTATTCAACGAACCGATATGATCACTGAATTAATATAAAAAAGCCTTTAGAAAACAGGAACATGTTACTCACACTCAAAGACGCGAAAACAAAGGATCAGGCGCGAAAGACAGAACGAAATACATATAGAAAAGGTAACAAAAACTTACCGAATTTTTATCTCTAAACGACGCAATTTGATTCCCCGCTGGATCATCATGTTCTTCCGCAATCACCATTACCCCGAACAGTAACCAAAACCATTTTGTCTTCATCCCTACTTACAACAGCGAACAATCACCGACTGCACCACGGTTTTATAGCCACTGGCCAAGCATTACGCCCTTGCGGATGCCCTAGATTATTTACTATTTCCTAAACACTAGAAAAATTATATGCTCATATTTTAATAACGGTTTTTATACATCGCGTCCAGTTTATCTTGACCGACGGAGAACATGGAACTATTATTAAATTGTTCTTAATTCTTCATTCAGATGGTCTTAATCTTTGCAACCAGCGCCCTCACTAAAAGCCAGGTTAGGCTGGGCATATAGTATTCCAATAACTTATGAATATGATATATATTTTTATCGAACAGACTAATTAATTACCTCATTAGCACACACAGGCACACAGTTTTTCTTCGATTTATACCTCGGACCTTGGTTCTCTAACGGATCTCTTCATTTCTGATTCGATTGCGTAGAGAAACTCCAAGCATAGCCCTAGGGTAATGACCCTTTGGGTGACTTTCAGCCTTTGTATGAGACTATGTGAGTGAACACGTTTCAGTGCCAAAGGTCATCTCTGACAACATGTACTGGTCAAAGACTTTCGTCTTGTGACACTACTGTATGTGAGACGTGAAGCACAGAACCGGTCGAAGTGGCGGCGCTTGGGAGAGACCTAAGACCAACAGTAGACGTGTTTCAGCTAAAATGATGATCATACCTCGAATCTAATTGAAAATCTCAATTAATACAACTTTATCTTTTTCAATGTACGGAACTGGCCCATTGAAAGAATTAGGGTAATAATTCACTTGTTATCGACGAGTGCTTGACCTTCACGATTGTTTGGGAAAGCCTTTCGATTACTAGGACAGTTCACTGTTATATTGAAAAAGTTTCCGCTTAGTCGGTGATATGGAGCCTCTCTGTAAGCTAATCGTCGAGCTTCAAATACTTTATGTGGTCCTTACAGTATACCTGGCTCTAGATTCCCTGGACTACAGGCCAATCGCTCGATTTGTAAAACAATATCGAAGATTCTTGTTCAGAACCAAACGACCAAATGGTCTTCGTCGATACTTATCCAAAGGCAACGCTGTAGTTACGTCAAAGACATCGAATCCTGCATTATTGACGTCCCTCTCATTTAAGACTTGAATACTGGCCATCCGACGTGGGTTACCATTACCATTGCCTATTGCATTACACAATGCTTGGTCGCATAATCCGGTTCCAAGCCTGTTATCACTGTAGCTTCTTTGGAACGTAGATTTCTAATTCCAGCAGTTGGCGAAAAGTAGAATTTGATGAAATTTTAATATCCATATTTATTTACCACCTGGTAAGTGCGTATACTGAACCCAGGCATATGTCAGTAGCCATCGGAAATCTCTAGATCACCGAACACTAACAAAAATATGTTTAGTCCTTCTGGATGTAAAGTCAAGAAGTCCCAAAACATGTTTTTGTCAAACAAGTTTGTTGCTGGATTTCTTTTGAGTACTCGGGCGAACGAAGGGAAAAGAAGAGGATCTTTGTAGGATATGGGAAAGTTGTTACCGACTATGTGAAAGATTCCAGCTTCAGTATAGAATTTGATGGCAAAACTTCTCTAACTAGAACTAAACTTCGTAGTTTCTATACCACCTTTTTCGATAACCACAGGAGAAAACCTTGCAGCGATTGGAATCCTTTTTCCAACTTTGTTGAAGAATTTTTGTTGAGTCTTGCATAAGTCTGTTATATCGTACGTGACTTCGAAGTACCCAAACGCTCGTCCTGCCTTAGCGTGGACCACTCTTTCTGGTGTCCTTTCTCGGACCAAGTGTTTTATGCTGTACATGGAGTATGCTTGAATATGAGCCTTTTGTTTCAGATTTACCGTCGCTTTTTAGTAATCAATTAGTGCTTCAGCCCATTTGTCATTATACCGACAGGACACTGAAATTGACCGCATCCTAGATATTATTGTTTGTTTTCATCAAACTGTTGTTCAATTGTTTTGTATTGAATCAATAAAATATTCTTAGTTACCTAATCTATAAATACAAAACGACGTATTTGTAAAGCAGAGGCAATTCCCAAGTAGCACAAAAGTGCTGGTTAACAGCATTTTAACAGTGCACAGTGAATGCATTAGTTGCTGAATAATAGCGTAGACAGCGCATCCTCAGATGATATAACTCTAATTTGGGCACAAATTATTCAGCACATAGCTGAGTAAGAGTTCCAATTGATAAATAATTGCATTATAATAACATTATAGTAGCATTTATGTGTGTAACAGTCACCTCAAGAGCTGAATATTGCCTGATTAACAAGACACGTGTGACTTACTATACAGCAAGGAAGACGAATGTGTACATTGTGTGTCCTTTTAAACAGCTGAAATGACACACTGAGCGAAATTGTGGAACGCAATAACTCAATATTATTTATTTTTCTTTAATATGAACTGTCAAATTGTAAAACATGAAGTGTATCGTTGTGTGCAAGATCTCAGGAGCCATTGTGAAAATAAACATAAAATTTAAGGTAATTTAAACTTCGATTTTTTGCTATTATATTTCAAATCTTATTGGGAAGGTAACTTTACTGTCAAATACCATACATATTTAGTTCAAAATTTTCACGCGCCTTCGGAATACCACTAAATACTAAAAGAAAAGTAACAAAAATTGAATGAATATAAAATAAATTTGTTTGTTTTAGTACAAAGAAAACAAAAAAAAACTGTTTCCGTGTAATTAATTTGTAATCCAAATTAGTTACGATTGATACCCTATAAAAGAAACAAAAATTTAAAGATAAAAATTTTTTTTTTTTTTTTTTTTTTCCTCTCGAATGTCTTATGTTACACAGTGCGACATAAGCAATTGTCTTTCTATTGTGTCTCTAATTAAGACATTCGACGAGATAATACACAGTAACGCAGTGAATATGGCGGATGGCAAGTGAACAGTTTTAATGTTAATATAATGCTAAGGTCTGTACGGGTGTTCACATGTGGCCTTTAATTCAGCAAAGAGTAAAATAGTTTGGCACTTGTGGAATACAAATCAGACATGGATCGATTAGGAGAGTTATATTGGTTCACATTTGCATCAGTTACCTTGATAACTACCTTTATGGATCCAAGCTTTTAGGATTCCGCCGTGGTTCGTTTAAAGCCATTTTGTTCCTTTTTTAAGTTGTTATTCGACGATAAGTATTTAATTAAAATTGTAGTTTAAGTAGCTGATATTATAATTTAGTTATGGGTTTGTATAATACATAAGTTATTGATTTATTCAATATGCGACGAAATACCTATAACTTAGTAGATACCTATCTAAAAATAACGTATTCTTCTGGCCTAATAATAATTAATTACTTCCATATGAAATTGAACATGCCATACGCACTGTTTATGCGTCGCGAAAAGTTTTTTTATGAAACATTTCGCTTGATCTGCAACATGGTGCATGCAACGCTATCGTTCACACGCCCGCGCCCGGCGCGCGGCGCGGTGACGACGTCATGTCGCATTATTTGTTTACATAGATCATCAGTTTATCGCTAAATCGCAACTGGGTTGGTCGTTCGTATTCTACGATAGATGAACAATATCATTTCAATTTAGGGTTGCGAATAAAAGTAAATAAGTTGCGATCGACTTAATTCCTGCTATTTTGGTAGGTAGTAAAGACAGTGGGTCCTCTGTGTTTGTGTCTGTAGATGTTTTGTATATAATTATTATGTTACGTTATGTTTAGGTATTTAATATGTTATTATATCTTGTGGTTTTTTTTCCTCAAAAACTGTATAGGTAGTGTTGTCATTTTAAGGAACTGATACTTCTATTATAATAAATATACTTCTCTTGTTTTTTACAGAACAAGCTTTTCAAAATAGTTCAGACTATAGAGAGCGATGTTGTCGATCTAACAGTCGTTCCTGCATCGTGGAAAACTAAGGAAATTCTATGGTGGCCACCGAGAAGTACTTTTATACTCCTTGAAATTATAAAAAGATGAAAATTCAAGGCGTGGACCAGAGTGGTACACCGTAAATTGTTCTTTAAAAAGGGAAAATTAAATAAACATAAAGAAAATTACGTTGTTTTTTTAGATGCTAGCTGTACTGGTATTTCCTAACTGACTACCTCTGACAATAATTGGCGAAATCTGGAATCTTAAAAACTCTCGAAATTAATTTATGTATTATAATTTAAAAAATCTTGGATTCATCTTAATAAATCTTCTTCATTTTTAAGAAAGTACCAGAAACATACCAATATTAATTTTGTGGCAACCATATTAGTACCGAAAATGTGTAGGTTATAAGAAGATTTTTGTAGCAGAGAGTACCTACTCAGCCTAATGTCACCAAACACACTGATCTCTATTTATAAAGGCTTTTTTGTATTGTTTTGTCAATATGTGCAATTATTATTTATTGTTACTTTAATTTAAATCCGACGTAAATTTGACATTTGCTTTTATTTCAACTAAGTGACATATATTTTTAGTTTGTTAATAACATTTTATTGTTTTCTGCTGCAGCATTGTTACTTTTATCTTAATTTTTGTAATATGTGTTATGTCTGAAATAAATTGATTTCATTTTATTTATTTTTTTATAAATATAACATACGGAACCCGTCGCGTCCAATGTTCCATTCGCGCATGCCGACACTTCGATGCATGCTGTTATTCGAGTGTATGGTAACAACTGACTAATAGGGGAAAAGTGAACCTGTATGCAGCATAAAGCATTAAATTTTTGTTAAATAAGTTCACAAAGTAACTGATTACATTATAGTGGGTTACATGTTCTCTCTTAAAATGCAACGGTTGTATAGTACACGTGTGGGCTATTATTCAGAAAACTTACAGCTGATAGGGTACTGCACCACTAAGCGCTGAATAACAGTGACTTTGTGGCGTGTTTGTGGTGCTTAATAGAATTACTGTACAGCAGATAGCATTATAGTTGGCCACGTTTTTTTCTAAACAGCTGTTACACCCCGGGTGAATACTAATAACTCTATATAAATGCTCAGAGTACCGCTGTGGGCCTTAACTTTACATATTTATTCGAGGAAATGATTTAACTAACAAACTAAGATAATCATCAATGCACTCAACTATAACGCATAATTAAGTTAATTATAGAAATAACACCTAAAACTAACTAAAGTTTTTAACCGACTTCAAAAAGGAGGAGGTTCTCAATTCGGATGTTTATATTTTTTTTTATGTATGTTCGGTCATAACTCCGTCATACATAGACGGATTTGCAAAATTCTTTTTTGTTTTTTTCTTTTTTGTTTGAAAGGAGTTTATTCCGAAATGGTGCCATATAAATTTCATATAGATCTGATGATGAGTTACAAAGATAGACACCCGCGATTTCTGCTATCGCATAAATATGCATTGTTTGTTTGGAATTAGTGCCTGGTGGATACCACAACTAAAAATTTAAAAATAAAAACTTTTTACAAAAAAAAAAAAAACAACCGACTTCCTTAAAAACACTACAAAGTGAAAAATTACTTTAATTTCGGAAGTCGGTGGCAAAAAAGCCATAAATAAAGATCCTAAGACACCGACTGCCGAAATTAAAGTTATTTTTCACTTTGTAGTGTTTTTAAGGAAGTCGGTTGTTTTTTTTTTTTTTGTAAAAAAGTTTTTATTATCTTGTTGATTGAACTGCTGCCAGTTCACGTTGCATCTTTACAGTGCCTCCTGCCATCATTGCCAAACACAGCATTTCTAATATTTTTAAAAACATCTTTTTTTATTTAAAAGTAAGTAAGTACTGCCTTCAATTAATAATATAATAATAGACCCGCAGAAACAAAAGATTGAGGACTGGAAGAAAAAGGTACTTCATGGCCGACATCCCCATGACCTAGAACAACCCCATGTAAATCAAGTAGCCTCAAATAAATTTCTTAAAATAGGCAATCTATTCCCCGAAACTGAAGGATTTATAATTGCGATACAAGACCAGATTATTAATACAAAAAATTATAGAAAATTCATCGTCAAAGATCCGTCAATAATAAATGATAAATGTCGCAAATGTCACATTCAACCAGAAACAATTCAGCACATAACAGGAGCTTGCACAACTCTCACACAGACAGACTACACACATAGACACAATCAGGTAGCAAATGTAATTCATCAAAAATTAGCACTTAAGTACAAACTTATTCAAGACACAAACACTCCTTACTACAATTACACACCACAAACTATCTTAGAAAATAACACACATAAACTTTATTACGACCGCGCCATTCTCACCGACAAGACAATTCACTACAATAGACCGGATATAACCCTACAAGATAAAATAAATAAAGTTACTTACCTAATAGATATTGCCGTTCCTAATACACATAATATTCAGAAGACAATATCTGAAAAAATTAGTAAATATGCAGAACTCAAAGAAGAAGAAACTAGAATATGGCGTCAACAAAAAGTTTATGTGGTTCCTATAGTCCTCTCCGCAACAGGCGTCATCCCAAATCACCTTCTCCATAGCCTTAAATTAATAAACCTAAAAGAAACCCTCTATATCACCCTACAAAAAGCTGCAATTTTAAACACATGTCGCATTGTCAGAAAGTTCATGCAAATTGATGAAAACGAAGTAGGTTCTCACCACAACACATCATAAACACAACACAACAAACGCTGCATTTACTTGGCTTCGGTCCGTAAATGTTGCAAAAACCAGCCAAAGAGCTGAGAAGAAAGAACACTCGACAAATAATAATAATAATAATAATATTTAGTGCCTCACGTCATCTAAATTTTCAAAGGGGCCTCTGCGAGTTGGCTTCGGCCCCTCGTACGCCTTCCAAAAGACCGGGATCCTAGAATCCCGAGATATATTAACAGATAATAATAATAATTCGACAACTATCACACAACGCCATCTAGTCCCAAGCTAAGCAGAGCTTGTGTTATGGGTACTAGACAACTGATAAACATACTTATATATTTCTAAATACATACATATTATAGATAAATTACACCCAGAAGCAGAACAAATGATCGTGCTCATCACACAAACATTTGTCCTGGGTGGGAATCGAACCCACGATCTCCAGCATAGCAGTCAGGGTCGCTAACCACTAGACCAACAGGCCTGTCAATTGTTTGCTGTTCATCTAAAACTCTTGGCAAAACAAGGTGTAAGTATTTCTTCTCCGTAGTAACAACTGTCTCACTTACATTTGTTTTTTTTTTTGCGGTCTATTGAAGTATTGTAAAGTGGTTTTAATATCTAGTGATCCATAATTTGGAGCTCTCAAATGGTCGTGTCACGAAAGGCGTGCAATTTAACATATTACATAAAGTCACGCCTCTATCCATGGGGTTAGGCAGAAACTACGGAACGCCACCTACTACGATCCTGACATATTTATGTACTCCTTTTACCTCGTATATGTTCATAGTCATACACACACGCTGCCGCCGGTTGCGAGTACTACGCACCTGACCTTGTTCAAGAACATCACCAATAAGGTCATATTATGTTCTCCTAGGGCCCCCCCTCCCTGCCTTATAAATACCTTTTGTAACATATAATTACGTAATAAATACTGTACTGTTGTTACTATTTTAACAAAAATCTATTACTTAACCGAGTTTGCAATTAAATTAGGCAACAGACTTGTGCATAGCGGGTACTGATGTCCTTGTAGATAGTAGGATAAAAACTAGATAGGATGGTAATTTAAACACATACACTTTTATTTTTCAATTTATATAAATTAAAACACAGCACAACCTATTTAATTGAGAACAAAGAACTGTACTAGACATACAACATAACAAAAAAAAAAAACAAAATAACACTTTTCATTATACTTAGTCATAAGTAAATTGGCACTATTATGAAAACACTAAGAAGGTATGTTTTTCTCTTATACTTTAATCGTCCCATTCAAAGCCGTAAGGAGTGCTAGTTCTGTTCACCTGCAATCCCTGCCATATTCTCTCACTAAGATCTGAATGTATCCGCCCAAACATTTTCACAGCCCGATCTTGTAAAAACTTCGTCGCAGGTCCCAAACTAAACAAAATGTTCTCCACTAATCTCTTTCTTTCTTCCGGAGTCATTTCATTCTCGTATAGTTCACGAGCTTGTTCATAATTATCTGGTTGATCTTGGTATACCTCAATTAGTTCAACTTTATCTTTTTCTTTGTAAGGAACAGGCCCATTGAATGAGTTAGGATAGTAATTAGGAATGTCTCTTTGATTATCTTTAACAGGAGCCCGGCCATCACGGTTGTATGCAAATGCATTGTTTTGAATAGGACAATTTACAGGTATGTTGATAAAGTTTGCCCCCAAACGATAATATTGAGCATCTCTGTAGGCTAATCTTCTAGCTTCAAACACTTTATCTGGTCCTCCAAGAATACCAGGCACTAAACTCGCTGGATTGTAAGCCAACTGCTCAATTTCAGCGAAATAGTTAACAGGATTCTTATTTAATACGAACCGACCCAACGGTCTTAGTGGGTACTTGTCCAAAGGCAAAACTTTTGTTACATCAAAGACATCAAATCCTGCATTTTTGACGTCATCCTCACTTAAGACCTGAATACTGGCGGTCCAGCTTGGAAAATCTCCATTACCAATAGCTCTGTATAAATCCCTAGTTGCGTAATCGGGATCAAAGGCTGCAATTTTCATAGCTTCTTTAGAGCGAAGATTTTTTATTCCTGCATCTGGCCTGAAATGGAATCGAATGAAGTTACTCTCTCCATGCTTGTTGACCACTTGGTAAGTGTGGATGCCGAAGCCAGGCATGTGTCGGTAGCCATCGGGAATTCCTCGATCGCCGAACACCAGCAAAAACATATGTAAACTTTCTGAATTTAGCGTTAGGAAGTCCCAAAGCATGTTTGGATCCAGGACATTCGTTGCTGGGTTCCTTTTCTGTGCTCTAACGAAAGTTGGAAATAAGAGAGGGTCCTTATAGACGTACATAGGGGTGTTGAAGCCAACCAAATCGAAGTTCCCGTCTTCAGTGTAGAATTTGAGTGCAAATCCTCGGGCGTCTCTCGATGTGTCAATACCTCCTCGGTCAACGACTACTGGAGAGAATCTTGCTGCTATGGGAGTCTTTTTGCCAACTTTGTTGAATAGTTTTGCTTTACAAATATCAGATATATCGTGAGTGAGTTCAAAGTAACCGAATGCTCCACCAGCCTTTGCGTGGACCAATCGTTCAGGTATTCTCTCTCTCACCAAGTGGGTCATGCTGTCCATGAAATATTCGTTGAATATCAGCCTCTCATTTAATGTTACTGTTGCTTCTTTCTGTTCAATGGGTGCGCCTGCAGAGGTAGTCATTATAGCTATGGGGCCCTGGAATATATGAGAAAAGAATCATGAAAATCTTTAAGCACAATTTTTATAGCACTATGAAATGCAAAGCAGATTTCTCGTAAAGTAAGATTGAACCTAAGTATCTAGGAACAAGCTTTTCATTATAACAGAGGTTTATAATAATTACGTTTTAATGCGCTTTATATTATAACGTTTTAAAACGCTATATATTTCTTTCGATTATTTACTTATCAAACATGTAATTCAGGTCGTTAGGTTTTCCTTAATTTCAGTCATTGTCACATGTAAGTGCAATTAAAAACAAAATAAGTTTGTTATATTTTTATACCCATTATCGGTGCATGAAATTACAATTTTATGCCGGTTTCCATTAATTAGCAGACACCAAGAATTTAATTAACTAATTGATAAAAATAATTTGAACAAGACATAATTATAAAGTACTCTGCCAACTGAAATAATTATTACCGACATCGCCTCTACAAATATACAACCACCCCTGGTAGACTAAAAAGCCCGAAGAGTTTTCTTCATTGCTCTCAGACCATTCGGGTCCAACCGCAAAAATTGAAAAAAGATTTGCGGGAACAACTATACCCGCCGCCACCCAACTTCATGTAGCCCAAAGAGTACCTGCTACCCAGACTGAATGAACTGCAATGGCCTATTTGGAAATCAGTCAATCAACTGTGATACCTAGTAGGCTGCTGCAAGCAGAATCTTGTGAAATAAGGGATTATTGACCTAACCGACAGCCAGAGCGAATGTGGTACTCCTGATCGACCAAATCATGTCCCATATGTTGGAGTGTCTAAAGAGTCCATACGCCTGCACTTCTGAGGATCTAAACACAGCCACTGATGTCGTGATTGACATGGCCACCTACTGGGCTCAAATGATCTAAAATATTTCTACTTTTCTCATCGACTTGAAAAGATTAAAATTAAACTATTTAAGAAAAATAAATAGCTCACCTTCGTTTTTTCTTTGAATAGAAGTATTTGGTTGCCCGCTGGATCATCTTGTACCTTCGCAGTCACTACCGCCAAAACTACCAGAGACAATATCCGTAACATTTTAAAACCCATCTTGGTTTTTTTTAAGAGATGCGTTCAATTATTCATTTGTTTTTTTAATCAAAGATTGACATTGCAGTCTGTTGTATTTCTGCTTGTAGGCTGCCAGCAATGCGAGTTTGTGGAAGTCTGAAAAACACAAAAAGAAATCTTATGTAACTGACAAAGACAATAAAATAAAACTTAATTTGCCCGAGTGTACGCAGTGTAAATGATAATGATAAATGATTTTATTTCTGTACGTAGGTTTGTACAAAAACTTTTACAAGTCAATAATATTTGTGTAAATTAGTGTCAACAGTAGCTAGGTTCCTTCTGAATTAGAAGTTATCATTTCTACGCGCATGTTTTTTAATTACAGAAAAAGTAGGTGTTTATCGGGAAGTAGGTATGATAGGCGAAATCGATATTCACACGGATGTAATGAAAAAGCGGCGGGATTTTTTCGCGCTCTGGTTTTCAAAGTTTCGGTGTTAAGAACCTAACAAACTGCTGGGTTAAAAATCGAACAGTATGTTTTACTGTTCAATTGTCAACTCTCGGCGCTGAGCAGAGTGTTAAAGATCGAGTGCGCGAAAAATTTTGCCGCGATTTTACTGTATTATATGGTACGTGGACTTATATTTAAATATTTTGACACTATTTTTTGGGACAACTAGTATATTTATTTATTTAACACTTTAAGCACATAAATGTACAGATGCGGACTTAATGCCATAGGCATTTTCTACCAGTCAACCTTTGGGTGATTCGCTGAGACTCGCGCTGCATTCGGTTGGATTCTCAATGCTCGGTTCAACGCCGAGAGTACAAAATCTAATGAAATTAAATTAAATGTTAATTTCCGTAAGTAGATCTTATAAGACACTTTAACACGTCAAAATTTTTGGTCCAACATCCGCGTCCGTGTGCATGTCGACTTATACGAGGATAATAATTAATTACTTAGTGCGTTACGATAAAAACCAGTAAAGTCAGTTTTTCAGTTTCGAAATTCGAACTTTTTACGGAAATGAATAGAGCATGTTCACTTCAGTCGTAATTACTCAATCGGATGAAGATCCGACTTTTTTGAACAACCAACCTTAACTAAAGGGATAATTGCGAAATATACTATCAGTAGGAATCGAATTCAAATTTCGAATCAAAATTTTTCGAATATGTTATGAGAGTGTTACGCAATTAGATTGCAGGACACCCAAGAATAAGACTTGATTTTAGGACGGCCTGGAAACAATTTCAAAATGTTCTGAAGCACATCAACATTTTACTCTTGCTTAAACCAAGAAACAAGACGGACGGACACTTAACGTTATGCCTTTTTGATATCCCCAAGGGCTTGGCAGAAGTATTTAACACCCACTTCTTCCAATACCATCCACTTTCAATGGCAAGCATACGGCACCAATGTAGACTATGATCTACAGAGAGCCTGTGCCTAATGGAAAAACCTCAATAATACTTTCCCCGACCCGTGGACTACCTAGATCCCAAGATCCCTAGCCCCAAAATCACTTTTACTCAGAGAAAGTCACTAAGATAACAGAATAAAAAATACGTGATATATTAGCTGAATCTATACAACGTTGTCCGAGATAAAAATTTATCAAGAAGTACGAGTACCTAGGTTAGTTAGTTAGTCTAGTGCCCGCAAGCGCTACTACTAAGCGTAAGGTTCTGGGTTCGATTCTCAGCTCGGGCAAAGTGTGCCTATTAGGCTTTTCTACCATGAATTTCTCTGTACCAAGCATGAGTTTGGATTTGTGCTTGGTTGATGGCAAAAGGCTCGCCCCTTATGCGACTTAAATATAAATGACGAAGTGTGAGTATAGGTACTTAAGGTAACACCTCTGCCTAACCCTTTGGGGATTACAGGCGCGATGTTATAATATTTAATCGAACAAAACAAAACAGGAAATTGTTCACTATGTTTCGGAAATTAAAACTGTTAAAGTTGAAAACTTTGTGGGACTTACATGTACCTAACTTATAACTTCACATAAATGGATATATGGACATGCAAAAAATCAGTTTATAAATGTTCCCACTGCTGGGATAGAGGCCTCATCTCTTTGGGAGGGAAGTAGGCTTGACGTAACACAGCGATCCTCCGCGACTCTCAGTCGCGATGTCTTTTTGTTGTTAAAATTGTAATTGTAATGTCCAGTGTATTTTGTACAGCCACATTTGTTGTAAAAGAAAAATTAAATGATTATACTTTAAAGCAGTGACTTTAAACTTGTACCACGCGGTCTCAACACAGGTTGGTAGACATCGTAAATCTTCGAATTGTTGGTCCTAGGAACAACAACTTAAAATTTACCTGCAGTAGATTGACCTAACTTGACCTGGGACAAAACACCACACCACAAACACTTTATACATCCAACACTTCAAAACTGAATGAAACAAAAAAAAAAGAAACAACAAACACTAACCTTTAATAAAAGTTACACCTTTATGAAATAAAATATTTAAAAAATATTCTTATTGTTCGAAATTCAAAAAGTGGTTGACGTCTTCCAACTGATACAGTTACCTACCATATTGAAGCTGTTGACGGCAAACCGCGAACTTTTCTTGCGACCTCCGTCACAGTCTAGTGATTATGAAATAAACGGTGGTGCAATCGGCGGTTTTCTTATATTATCTACCGTACAAATCAATTATTCAATATTCTGGTCTAAATATAACAGGTATAACATAATTGGTCCAACACACAGTTGTTAAAATAGTGCATTTTTTATTTCCATTGCTCTGCAAAAAAGAGAGTTGTTGATCGAATTGTTTACAAAACCGTCAATGGATGCTAGAATATTTCTAATTCTAACAAAGGTATTGCGAGATCAACCAGCGAGCAGTGCTTTTTTTTCTCTTGTTAGATGTATTCGAATTCGAGCGCCTTCAATTTTTTTTTTACTTATTTGTTTTTGTTTTATTAATAGGCCGATGCTGATTACTTAGGTCGCCAATCGATGGACCTCAATAATTTTTTTCTCGAAGCCTTGACATCATCTAAACTCGTGGTAAAATGACATAAGATTACAAGGTCACTGAAATAATAAAATGCAGCCTAAACATGCAACATTGGAACATGCAATTTCCTTTCTAACACAAAGTTGAGAAACACCAATGACAATCGATATCACTTTCATTTGGCTGTTGAGGACAGATAAAAAATGCAATCAAATATGTTCAGCCTACTGATTTTGGTGTCTCTGCCAAATGTAAGGTTAAGTTCGGTTTTTTTACGCAGTTTAGATAAACTATTGACTTAGATTGTGTAGTATAAAGTCACCAGTTGAATTAGGAGCACAATATTTATTGGTTGGGTATCTGGTAATGGGGACATCGCGATGTCCTACCAATAAATATTTGGATACCTACCGTTGCGGATGATACTGGGCTGTCCACAAACAGCTGCAAGCTACTACAAAAGCTCGCAAAGAACTATATATCTATTTATCTACCTAGTCTTTTCTCTTTTTTTACAATGTTTACATCTTATTTTGTACCCACATTCATGGCAAATAAATTATTTCTTTCTTTCTCAACTACTTTGAGGTCGGCTTCCATTCTAACCGGATGCAGCTGATTACTCGTATTTACATGGAGTGACTGCATTTCTGACTGACAAAAATATGCAAGTAACAGCCGGGACCAACAACTTAACGTGCTCCCCCGTTATGAATGGTCACCCATCCACTAACCAACCACAGAAGGCCTAGTTTAACCTGCGGTAAACCCGTGTGGCCATGAGCACCACTCGCGCGAGAAAAGTATCCAAAACTAAAAGCACTAAAATTAAAAAAAAGAAACTCACATATACGTACTTGGACTTAATCAACTGCGAAATCAATTAGGTATAAATATTGCTTTCAAGGTTTAACAAAAGTAAGTAATTTAAGAAAAAGTGGACCACATCGACACGGCCGACAAATATCTACCTAAATTATCGGTAATAGACCACAACGAGGTCTACAGGCCATGGGACATGCTGAACCATCACCTTGCCATGGCTAGGTTAGTTATGAGTAACGTGACCAGACTTCCCGTTTTGAACGGGACTGTCCCTTTTTATAAATACGAGTCCCGGTGTCCCCGAAATGAACTCCGGGACGCAAAATTGTCCCGTTTTCCGAAAACTTGAGTAGTCGAGCCAGCCAGACGGCCGCCGCATCAGCTGTATTAAAGCAAATTTGTTACTCTGTTAGATATAACTAAACGTTTCGGGTATACCATATATTTTTCAATTTGTAACTTTTAAGCTAACTGGCTTTTTCTGAATAACTAACTTTAAAAGTGTTTTTTTTTATATGACTACCTATTAATTGACCTAAATAAACCAATGTCCCGTTTCAAGTCAAGTCAAGTTAAAGAATAAATGGTCACGTTAGTTATGAGTAGTAAGTATAATAGGTAAGTACTTAGTAGTAAATTACCGAGACAAAAAAGCTATTCCCTAAGACCAGTATCACTTCTAATTGCTGCGTGTGCGAAAGAAGGAAGAGCATAGGATAGCTTCATTAAAAAAAAACGCTTTGCATCTAGTCGACTGCAATGGCCTGAAGTTAAAGGATAATAAAAATACAAATCAAATCCCAAAGCAATCAATAAGACGTTGATTGAAGATGAGACAGAGCCAGGGTGTTGTTTGAAAATAAATTACTGTTTTGATTTTATGGAATTTTACGCACTTAAACTGCTGATTGCTCGTATTATTATCATAGGAGGCAGAGGCGTAGCGTGCCCTGGCGGGGCCCCGTATAAAAATTTGTTTGGGGGCCCTTATGAAGGGTAACGATTTCTCACAATAGGAAAAAAAAAATGTTTGCATAAAATTAAAAGAAATATTTATTCATCATAATTGTCTATCTGTCACTTTTTCCAAAACTTTTATAAACAATTCAAATTAAATAACTCTCCTTGCCTTTTTTTCGGCAAACTGGAGATAATACATAATTCTACTGTTATCCAATTTTAATAAGTTATTTTACCAAGTGTGTATATTTTTAAAAACGAGAAAACAAAAAAATAAGCGTTTGATAAATGAAATGAGCCGCCCAGTAATAGAGATTAGAGCACCATAATCGATAAAAAAGATCGGCTATTTTATGAGTGCGTCTGCTTCGAATGTTTTCCGTGTGTTTCTTATTGTGAAAAATTGTCAAGTTTTGTTATCTGTGCAGGACGACTTTACTAGAGCGGAGATGAGTTTGATATTGACTTAGGTGATTCGGATGACTGTTCGTCTTTGCCAATGCAATCTGACAACGAATTAGACTAAAATGATTTTTATGAATTGTTGTGTTTTTCTTTTTACATCCATAATCTTTATTAGAAATTATTTATAATTAAACATGATCTATTTAAAAAAATCGATTAATGTTCCATTGCAAAACTTCTCGATTTTTGCTAATAGTCGCAAGGAGACCTCACTATTTAAGTCATTTGACCAAGTTTCACTGTACCTATCCTATGTGAAAAAGACCATAAACGGGGAAATCCCGCAGCCCGCGATATCCAAAGTAGGGTGTTGCCAACTTTGGAACGCACGCTTTACGCGGGAAAAAGAAATTGATTTTGTGACTTTTGTCATTTCTGAAATAAATAAAAGGGAAATTTTTATGAATTTTTGCTTACGCACGTTGGGGGCCCCCGTAGCCCAGGGGCCCCGTATAATTGATACGGCAGATACGGCGGTAGCTACGCCCCTGATAGGAGGTATTCGATCGTTATAAAAATGATCTTGACACACACTCAACGTTTTCAGTCATAGCATCAGAACTAACTTTGTCTATCTGTTGTCTTTTAAATGAGAAGTAAACGTTGCGTCTGTGCGATATTATAGCTTGGCTACACGTAGTGACTTGCATGCGCTAATAGTTAGTGCAAACAACAAACAATTTGCTATGGTATGGCATCTTCACTATAGTAAACCATTTGCATCTCCCTAGAGTATATATGTTTTGTGATTTGCATGGTATTGCGTTTTTTCGTCTACTCGCAGTAGATGGGGATAAAACCTATCACTTGCTTATGTAGATGTCACTGCTATCAAACTCCATGAATTTGACAGTGCTCTGCGAAAAAACATTGGAACCCCAATGTTTATTCGAGACTTTGTCCTATGCTTCGAATCAGGTTATTCGTGTCGCACTCCTCCAGGCTTCACAAAAAAAAAATGTCAAGTTAACAAATAAAAGACAACCTATAAATTAAAAAACGTTCATAATTTATTGTCTTTTCCCCTAAAGCTGCTTTCTAGATGCTGTAGTGCCACACGCATTCCTTTTCCTTAGCTCATTTTTTAATTCCGGTACTCTCACAAGTCTCATACATATTGTTTTCGTTTAATTTGTGATCAACACAAAACCGAAACAATGGTGATTTGTAGACTTTCAACTGTGCTGTCACTTATAACGAGCTTTTAGTTTCTAACCTAATTGCATGCACAAACCCTGTTTGCCAAATTGTTCGCAGATGTAAGCTACTTCATGTAGAACCTTAGACGCAAATAGTTATGCCTCTCAACAACTGATAACCCTCTTTACAATTGCCGTCAACCGCACATCAGTGGTCAACTGGTAAGTGATAACACAAAATACTTATAGTCCCTGAAACTAAGGGCAAAAAGGAGCCATAAGTCAGATAGCGAGAATGTACGCCCATCTCAAATGTCAAATTAAAAATGTATAGTCTGTGCATAAAAATGCGAAAAGCGTCAAATCGTCAATAAAATTAAAATCCACGTTTTAACAACATATTCTCCGATTTTATCTATAAAATATTAAAATGTTAAATCCTTGAGTTATATACCGCAGTTTTAAGTGCGCTGATATAGTATTCATGTGAATTGTGTTCATTGAAAAGTAACCAAAAATGGCAAGGTCGCCAAAGGATGATCCGATATACAACGATATGAAGCACAATACATGGAACTATCACGCGGAAACTGCTGAAAACTGTGCACCTGGTGCTTTGAATGAGAGGAAACCACCACAGATCTCGCCTAACCCGACTGTCATGAACGATAATAGTATTTACGTCAACCCGAGTTTCGGCAACGATGTTTATTTGAACAAACACGCTTACAACGTGCAGACAGGCGATACCGCCGCCAATAATGAGGAGAAAATACCTTTCAACAACATGCCTAACGTTCCTCGCGCCAATCAGAACTACGGTAATGCTATGTTGAAGTTGAGCAACGGCCAGTTAGTGCGTGTGTTCTACGACGAGAACAATCAACAGCTTATCTTCCCAATGTCCGGTCAGTATGAGCTATTTAATCACAACCAGGGAGTGCGCGATATTCCCCTGCAGATGCCCCAGCCGTCACACTTATTCACACTCAACCAGGACTTTGCTATGAACAATAATAATGCTCACATGCCACCAACAACTGTCAATCAGACAACTTATCCCGAAAATGTGAACAATCAGTCACCTACATCTAATTTCCTTAAAGATTTGCTAGGGAATCTGGAGCCTAATTCTACTGGCACTTACTCTCCATTTGGACAGAACTATCCTCTGAATCATCCAGATGCTTCTAATATGAATCTTCTTACCAATAACCCTGTCATTGAACCTCCAAAGAACCAGCCTATAAAAGTTGAAAACTCACCAAAAAGGAATGAAAACAGTCCCCTTGCTGATACAAGCAACAAGAAGCGTATAGTGGCTGAAGTGAAACCAATGCGTCCCTCATACTCAGATGTGCTGGCCAAGAATACTAAAAATACTCCCACATCAGAAAATACACGTAAAGTGAGACCGCAGAACATTGACACTAAACCAATGAATAACAAAACAAATTCAAAACCAGAGAAACCAACCAACATTAAACAAGATGATAATAAACACAAGAATGAGAAGAAACAGAACACTAGTACAATATCTTCAGGTAGTGAGTCTGGAGACATCAATACTGATGACAATGAAAAACGCCAGAAACCTAACAAAAAGTCTAAGAACAAACGCAATAACATCTCTCGTAAATGGTCATCTCTAGATGACATTACCAATGAAGAAGAACTAAGCTACACACATGACAGTGAAAGTCAATTTGTATTCATTGAGAACCCAGAGAAACCATCCAAAAAGGAGAAGAAGTCGGACAATAAATCAAAGATTTCTGACAAGAGCGCAGCTACAGAAGATGAGTTTAAATTGGATGAAGAAGATGATCAGTCACAGTTTCTGATTCAGGAAGGACAAAATGAGATAAAAGCTAAAAAGAAGAAAGATGGCCGTAGTTATCATAAAGTGCCAAAGCCTGTTCAGGATAAGAAGAAGAATCTATCAAAGCTGAGGAGGAACAAACCAGGATACCTGGGTGTGGCTCAGAACTATTTAGAGCACTGGGGCGGAGCAACGTGGAAGGCACTTGTGTGGTTCATGTATCTACTCTCAGATATATGCCGAATGAGCTTCCATTTGTCGTTTGACTTGTAAGTTTATTTTTGAACCTTTAATTATTTATAAATAGCAGTAACCAAGAGAAACCTCTATTAGATAAAGATAAGAGATATGATCTCAATGCCTGTAGTTTGTTTTTTATCATAATATTGATTTAATTGATATTTTTTCATTTATGTTTGATCCAAAAGTACTTAAAGCATTTTCAAATTGCATAATAATTAGTAATTCTATGAGAATCATTCATTGGAGCTACTCACAATAGTGAGATCAAGAGAGGAAAACTGACAACAATATACTTAATTGCCTTAATGTGTCATTAAATTGGTAATAAAATTGTAATATTTCATTAATATGCATGAGAAACACATCATTCCCATAATCCAATTTATTTGGAGTCCGTGCCACATGTATTTTTCATCCATACTTCGCTATTAGTCATAATCTCAGTAGTCACCCTGTTTCTCTTCTTCTTCTAACAATTTTATCAATAAGAAACATTTGTAAAAAATTGGTATAAAAGGATACTCTAGTTATCCAAATAGTTTTTATTGGAAACTGGTTGCCATTAATGCACAAACCAGCAGAGTTATATACTATCCTGTTTAAATCTGCGATTTCCCTTACTGTGTACAATTTTGTAATGTGATAATAACACCTCAAGTCTGACGAAGACGCAAGCCTACCTCATAATAACGTTGTGTTGGTTGTCCTAAGATAATATTATTATTATAATAATCAATAATTACATACTGGATATTATAATACTGGCAGTCGCATAGTTCCACTTGAGTCAGGGCAACTATTTGAACTATTTCATGTGCCCAGACAGATGAAAGAACTATGTAAATAGATGGATTTTATTGAAATGTCTTCAGAAATTTGGTCAACAACCTTATTTCATGTTCACTACGGGTTAAATGTTCTGCGATATGTTGCTAGAGATGTCAAGGGACATTTTGTCAAACAACCTTTTTCAGATTTGTGCAAGACATTTTGTCTCCTAGTAAATCATAATCTCAGCTGTATGACATAGGCCTGCCCCAATTTGGACGTTACCATAATCGCCACGCTTTACATGCGGGTTGGTGGTAAAATGCATAGAGAATGCTGCTGCCCTTTCTCTAGTAAAGCCCTTAATAGCTTTTTACAACACCCACGGGAAGAAATGCTATGCTGCTACCCAGTCCTAGTAAATACGACGTTCTATTTACAAATAAACAAAAATTCTCCCACAGATGCACATCAGTGTTCACACAAACATACGTGAGCTCCCAGGCAGTATGGCGCAGTACCAAGGACTGGCTGACAAAACTCAGCGACAACAAATACTTTCTATACATTGATAGGAAGTTTGGACACACTAAACTTGGATTCTGGAGGAGACTCAAGTGGTTTAAGAAAGGTAAATTGTGTTCGACCGTAAATATTACTATTGGGCTTTAGAAAAAAACTGTCACATAGGAATGAATTACAGAGAAGAGAGTCTACAGGGTTTTTTTTTTTGTTGGTGGGAAATCGTCGAATAACGTCTCCCGCTCTTGGGCGGAGCGGGAGGGCGTGTCAGACTTTTACTGACTAAATCCCACCAGTGTTCCTTCAGTTGCCCATGTGCCAGGTAGACGGTATGAGTCCACTGAGGAGTTTTGATAGCAAATTTTATGAGTCTACGGGGTTAAATAAAATTTGCTATCAAAAATTCCTCAGTTTTAATCGAAATCAAATTAAATATTGTAACCTCTTCAATTCAAATAACCGTAAGTAATACAGTCGACTACGAGGTCAACAGCCACTGGTGTCTAGTGTAGTTAGTTGAAATCATGAGTTATTATTATTTATTTTTTTATATAAACATCATATTTTATGAATTATATTATAGTCTTATATTAATACCACATCTAATTTAATTTGACCCTATAGGAAGATGTTTTTTTTCTCTTAAACTCGAATGTGCTATATTTATGTGCTGTATTCTGTGATCACCAATAAAATCATTTAGAAAGGCGATTGTCGCAGTCATCGAGAGTGTAACTAACTGCCAATCATTAATTTGTTTGCCAACTAATTATAATAATGTCTATCAACTAGTTAGTGTGATGCTCATAATGATGTGTTCCCTAACAAATGTCCTCAGCGTAGATGTACGCACGGCTACATTTCCAGTATAAACTGATCTCTCATTATACGAAAAATCTATACATTGCGAGCTCAGTTAAAACTGGAAATGTTTAGCTTGTTATGTAGCCGTGTGTACATTTAGATGATTCCTCTTTGGAGCCCATTTGCCCATTCCCATATTTCATACCTTGACATAATTCATCACAGAGTCAGTACAAGCAATACCAAAGAATATAGTATTATTTTTTATTATTATCAAGTGAATACTGTTATTCGAGTATAATAGTAGTCATGCACTAGATAAACCGTTTTACTTACTAATTACTTAGCTGGAATTAGCATACATACACAATTAATATTATCATAACTTTCTAGGCTTGGCATAGAAAGTTTTATTATCTGTAGCTGTATATTATCTTTTTTTACTGTATAGTAAGATTTTCTTAATCTACCTATCCTTTTTCTAACTAATTTGGGGTCGGCTTCCAGTCTAACCGGACGTAGCTGGGTACTAGTATTTTACATGGAGCGACTGCCTGTCTGACCTCTACAACCCAGTTACTGGGTAATACAATCCCTTGGAGTAAGATTGGTTGTCAGACTTTCGGGCTTCCGACGACCCGTAACGAATGTCAAAGATGTATGAACGACAGCCGGGACCAACGGCTTATTGTCCTTTCCGATGCATGTCAGCGGTTCGTCGTTTCTTATAGGGTCGTAATATTTGACTGACCTGTTAGTCTAGTGGTTAGTGACCCTGACTGCTAAGACTGAATTCGTGGGTTCGATTCCCACCCAGGACAAATGTTGTGTGATGAGGACAATCATTTGTTCTGTGTCTGGGTGAATGTATTTAGAAATATATAAATGTATTTATTAGTTGTCTGGTTACCATAGTACAGGCTTTGCCTAGTTTGGGATCAGATAACGGTGTGTTGGTTGTCCTAACATAATATAACATATTATTATGCTGAGCGATGACCGATTGGCGTAGATATAACGCATATTTTCCCTTGACTTGTTAATTTTTGAGTTTGTGTTCTTTCTGTGCGGCATGTTTTCCGCAAATAAACATAATTATTTTCCTTTATATTTTTATATCTACATATCTAATATTATTCAATTTTGCCGTCTGGTTGTGCCGAATTATGCCGACTCGAACAAGCGTGTAACAATCCCTTAAGTTTATTCTAACCACACAATTTCCAAATCTAACTAAAGTAATTCGATTGCAGCGGAAATAGAAACGGACAATGGGAATGATTCGACGAAGCTGAACGCGAACATACCTTTGCCAGCAACTGGAGAGGAAGCCATGAAGAGACTACTAGCATGCAAAGGGAAAGATCCTTACAGGTGAGTCAATTTAATTATGAAGATCTTATATGGGTCGACATTCAAACGAATATTGTAAAATCGCGGCAGGAATATTTCGCGAAATGGATCTTTAACTAGTGTTGCAAAGGACTCGAGTCCTCGAGTCGTAATTTTAAAGACTCGACTCAATTATGCAAGACTCAGTGTGCTCAAAAGGCTCGGAGAGAGTCAAACTGAGCCCGAGTCATTTAACAGCCACTCGAGCCTGAAAAAGGACTCTAGTATTAAAATTAATTCGAGTCTATGAATAACTCGTCAGATTTTTCCGTACGCATAATAACATCATAACCACTAATTTGAACTTATCACCTTCTATTCGAGTCTTTTCGAATGATGAGCTACAAGTCTCATCTTCATGCTCCGAGTTTTTCTATAAGACTTGAGTGCTTTTTAAGAATCGAGTCCTCTTTAAGACTCGAGTCCTTTTTAAGATTCGAGTGCTTGACTCTAGACTTCGAGAGTTTTGAGCACCCTGAGTCTTGTATAATTGAGTCGAGTCTTTAAACTTACGACTCGAGGACTCGAGTCCTTTGCAACACTATCATTAACTCACTCTCTTTTGCTTAGCGCTGAGAAAAAGAAACAGTGTGTTTTTTCTATTTTGAACTCTCGACGCTACGCAATGAACTGAAAATCCAATGCTTTAAAAATTCCTGCCGCGATTTTACTACGTTCGTGTGGACGTCGCCTAATAAAAAATATAGTTATATAAAACTTAGAAACACGCTTTCATAGAAAACCAAACTAAAAAGTAGAAAATAATTTAAAAAAGCGTGGGAGCTTATCGAATTTTGTGACGTATATCTGCGTAGTTTTCGAAGACAGTTTTTTTTCTATCCTGGTAACCCTGGCAAGGGTAATGGCACAAATTTATGAAATTATTGTATTGTCATCGGTTCTCGATAAGTCTACAAAGTTTAAATGAAATCTGACCGTTTGAAGTGGGTCAAAATCAAGTCCAAAGTAAGTAGAAAAAGTAAGCAAGTGTAGTAAAGTAAGCAAGTAGTAAAGTAAGCAAGTAGTAAAGTAAGCAAGTGTAACCGACTCACAAACATACAGATGAAGCTAAATAAAAGCGTGTTAAATCCGGCAAAGTGCGTGTCCGAGTGCGTTCGGACCACGTACAATGAAGGGTTCCATATTTCGGATGAACTTATCCCATGAACAAACTTACATTTGTAGTTCAATAAATTTTCTCCCATACATCAATATGCGTCATGGTCAATTCTCCAACTGCAAATGTAAGTTTGTAATCGCGAAAAACTATTTAGGTGATAAAACTAGATATTAACGTTTTTCGGATGGTTTCCTTTACTTGTGCTGTGAGACTATAACATAACATAATTACTATTGTACATGTGTGACCTCGCTTCTTGCCAAGTTTCATGATTCTAGGTCAGCAGGAAGTAGCCTATTTCCTGGTTTTGATCTTTTTGCGAGTATCAAAATATATTGCTTTTTTATGGCGTTGAGGTTCAAGTTTTTTTTTATTAGATTTCCAATGAACCGTACACCTAGTTGATATTAATTTCAACTTAATACCTCCACGCTTCTTTAGAAAGAAGGGTCTTGACCACGGAATAAAGAAAACTAGAGGAAGTGCCCCTCAGATATCGCGCGCGTGTCAACATTAAGCGCAGATGCGCAGCATTTAGCTTATTAGCCGTCAGATACTTGTCGCGATTGGTTATCGCAGAAATACGCGAAATATTACAAATTATGCCTTGTTGTGCGGTTTTGACCTGCAAAAACGAAAGCAGAAAAAAAAATGTATCTTGTGGAGGTGTATCCTATCATCAGTAACTACTAAACTTTGTTAATTTTTAATATAATTGATTTTAATTGCAATACCACATGTTATGACTTCAATGCAAACTATAAACAACCTTATTTTCATTGACACAAAGTCTTAATGCACTTAGTCGTCATCTGGAAAATCATAACCAAAATTCTAGTAACTTCGACGCTACTCGATTAGGGATGGGACACATCCGTAACGTAGGTCGGTATCGATAATTTTGTCTGATTTTAGTAAGGATTCAATAGCTCACATAGCTGGTTATATAATAAGACAGTTGATTAAAAAAATTAAGTGTGATATTTGCGTTAGTGCTTTAGTAACAGAAAAAAAAACAATCATTACATAGATTTATTATAGCTAAAGATAGAGGGGGATTATTATACCCATCAGAATCTATGATTAAGATATGTCAGATGTCCGAAATATTTTTAAAAGACGGTTTCATATTTAATAAAGATTATATCATGGCTAAAATAATGCGCCAGTTCATTGGGTCATCGATATTCCAAAACATAAGCTATCATCAATTAGGGGAATTTCTTACGTCTAATCATATTACTGACTTAATGAAAGCTATCACAGCAAAATATATTAATATACGATTTCATCACCTATTAAAATTAAACATAAAATTATAAAAACGGCAAGTAATTAAATAAATATGTGTTATTTCAAGGTTAGTAAATATTTTTAGTACTATCTGTTATCGTTTCATTTATCGTTAGCTTCTATCAGCGGTTTCGCCCGCGTACCTGATTTTATGAAAATAACATTACCCCCCTACATACAAACATACAAATACCTCTTTAACATTGATATTTTAACGATAATCAACCTTTTCCGTTATTAAGCATTTGTATGATGTTAACAAATTATTACATTGCTCACTCGAATAAATTACGTAACTTCAATATTAAAATATCGATATATTTCCTCATCTCTTACTTTTGTTTTGCTACTCACCAACAGAGTTTACAAGTGCATGTGAATATGACATCTATTTCAAAGGAGCTAGCGTTCTGAATAGAATGAATTGGTTACAGCGCCATCTAGCATTGAGTTGCTGAACTCGTTGTAAATTTGTCTATCTAAAGTTTCTAAACGAAAAACGTCTTTATTGTGTGTGTCATGTCAAATAATAACAACTTTCATGCCTTGTAATACGACTTAATTTTTGAAAGCAATACGAAGATGATTTGTAAAACTTGCGCGTGTAATTTGTAGCCAATCATATCACTGTTTTTTATGTGTGTAATCGACAATTTGCTATGCAAATGTGTGAGTTTGGCGACACTGGTTCCCGTGCTTAACCAGTGTAAGGGCACTTCTCTGTATTCTTTGTTCTGTGGTCTTGACAGACAGACGGACGGACGGACGAACAACAAAGTGGTCGTATAAGGGTTCCGTTTTTACGAACCCAAAAAACTTTTATTTTCTTAATAACTTATTTATAATCGTAAAACACATTAATACAACCTTCTCATTTCTTTAATCCCATTGAATGAATATTTCATGAATAAGTCATTCAATAAGGTTAAATAAGTTTCATACGTGATGCGGTTGCGAATCATATTTTAATCAATATACAACCTGACACTGATCTAAACGTAAAAAACTTTGAATTTCGCGCTTTCACCTTAAGGCTTCTTCAGACAGGCTCGACGTGACTCTTGTAGAACAATCTCCGTGAAATGTATATAGAAATTGATCTACGAGAGTCGCGTCGCGCTTGTATGTGGGAGCCTTTAATCAGAGGCAGTAAAGTGTTCATTTACCTTGCTCATTGACATAACAACACAATTATTATTAAACGTATCATTGTTATCATTGAGCTGTAATCTATCTGTGTCATAACTTGTATAATGGCAATAACACTTCTTTACAATCAACATGGCACTAAACAGTAAAGGTGCAGAAGACACACTTTGTACAATACTCTACAGAAAGTCAAGAATCTAGAAGCCATTTTTGCTTAGTGTCTCACCCCTGCAAAGGCAAGCAAAGACTTTTTCCAGCAGTGAAAAAATAAGCAGGAGTCACAACTCTTATTGGTAAAACCTTCTCGATCTTACAACAAAACAATGTATGATATGGTTGAAATCATCGAGCCTGTTTTTGAAATAAGAACCTAACAGAAATCGAAATGCAGTTATTTTTACAAAACTGAAAGAGCTGTACCAATTTCCATTAGGTTCTTATTTCAAAAACAGGCTCTTGCGAAATCAAGTTTTAATCTTATAAACTTATAACGAAGTTATGTAACTTTAAATACGCCGACAACCCCTGTAGTGCTATTCTGTAAAAATCTTACTGTGATAACTTATAATAATCGTTTATTTATATAAAAGGGGCAATTTACAAAGTAACTGTTTCAATCATAAAATAGAGCACAATTACTAGCATTTGCCTGAACTAGGTTGAACCTGTGCTTCAGGCTAGTAAGTGCATAAATACTTAATGTAATAAATTAACAATGAATATAAAGTAACAACTAAATTAAAATTAGGAAAGTAAAAGTAAAATAGCATATTATATTAGTCGTTCTATTTGCAAACAAGTAGATCTTCTGTTTGTGCATAATCGATGGTTCGTAAATATTTAAGTATAATTTGTTTACATCTAAAGTAATTTAATTTAAAGATACTTAGTTTTCTATTTACATACAGTGCACGCGTAAGCGGCGATTTTTTCACACCAAAATTATAAGGCGAAATGAAATGACACACCTATTTTTTTGCTCTGTGTTACGTAGTTCTATCAGAATGCGTAGGCAACGTGTGATGGGTTTATTTCACACCGTGCATAGCTTGATATTATATAATCTTGCGTACATGGGCGTGAACACAATATTGCTATTGTACTTTATCAGCTATTTACGATGGGTAATGACGTTGTATTCTATAGATAGACAAGTTACTATTGTACTTGGTGATCTTTGTTTTCTACCTCTTAGATATGTTTTCCAAAGCCTCATTGTAAAGAATAGTTGAAAAACTTGCGTATGTATATCTCTGTTTATTGTTGTTTATTTTTATATGTTTAAAGGAAAATATGTCAATATAATATTATTACAAAAAATATTGGAAAAAAGGAGCTACATCTGCCAACAAACTGCCTTGCTGTTTGTTGGCAGATGTAATATATTGTGTATAAAAAGGCAAAACATTGTGAATAAACACATTTCATTTATTTTTATTTTTTAATGGTATTGCGAATATCCATTACGTATCAATAATTCCAAGGCCTTTGAAAATAGATAGAAAGTTTTATCCACAAGATCTTTTTCACAATAAGTTGACAAAAATGTAAGACTTGCTCACATTCAACCGCTGAATGTGAGCTAGCGTTACGCGGTCTCCTGGTTGTTCATAATCATTACGACGAAACTCCATAACCAGTACACGTTCATACTGCGTCTCACAGTGAGCCTGCTCACAGTTAGCATTAGTGTCATTATCATCACCATTTCAGCCGAAAGACTGCCACTGCTGGACCTAGGCCTCCCCCAAACTCCACCACTTCAAAATCAAAATCAAAAGTCATTTATTCAAACTAGGCTGAGAGTCAGCACTTTTTGAACGTCAAAGTTACATGAGACAGTCCCCCCAAAACGCCCGCCCTTCGACACTTCCTAGTGCTTTAGCTGGGAAGAAGAAGTGGCGGAACAAACTCCCCAGCAGCACAGCTGTCTGTTAAGTTAGAAGAACTTGATTCTATACAGTATTGTGTAAGTTATTAATATTATAAAACAAAACATACATTATTCGCCATATGTCAGCTAGCACACGCCAATATACCAACAAAACATTGAAAACTAAACTCAAGCTGAAATAATAATAAAACAAAATCGTAAACAGAACTTAAAACCTTAATAAAGCCTCTAGGCATAAAGGGCGTGCCCGCTTACATATACGATGCAAATGATACATATACACAATAAATGAAATGAAAAGAAAATAAAAATAAACTAACAAAAGCAGTTAAATAAAAAAATAAAAATAAAATTATATGAACTACCCATATAAACCGTCGGTGGGAAGACTAATTCTGGATTGAAAGAACACAAATATTGTCTTGAGTTGATCACAGCGACCAACTATTCTTATCGTTTAAGTAGTCGTTGATCGAATAGTATGCCTTTGAACAAAGGTTGGATTTTACTTTAGCTTTAAACTCATTAAACTGCAAATCTAGCAAAGCAGAGGGAAGCTTGTTATAAAAGGTAATACCAAGACCAACAAAAGAATTATGAACCTTATGAAGCCGGTGAAACGGAGCACGTAGTTTATCCCTACTTCTAGTGTTAATATTATGAATATCACTATTTTTAGAGTACAAGTGTATATTTTGCCTGATATATAAGATGTTGGCGAAGATGAATTGTGATGCCACCGTAAGAATACCAATATCTTTAAACAAATCTCTCAGAGAAACTCTAGCACCTAGTTGGTAAATCGCTCGAACAGCTCGTTTTTGAAGAACAAAAATATTCTGAATGTCCGCGGCTTTGCCCCACAGCAGAATGCCGTAAGACATTATGCTATGAAAATAACTAAAATAGACTAATCGAGCTGTATCAACGTCCGTGTACTGTCTAACTTTCCTTACGGCGTAGGCGGCCGAACTGAGCCTTCCCGCTAGGCTTGATATATGTGATCCCCACTGAAGTTTGGCGTCTACTGTTATGCCCAGAAAAACTGCCGAGTGTACAGTTTCAAGCACCTCATTATCTAAAACGACATTGGGTCCCAGATTCCTAACATTCGGTAAGGCGAACTTTATACATTTCGTTTTCTTAGCACTAAGAACTAGGTTATTTGTGGTAAACCAATCCGTAACCATTGAGAGCGCACTATTCACGTCATCAAAATCTTTTCTATTCCTGTCTACTTTAAAGATAAGTGAGGTATCATCAGCAAATAGTACAATGTCACAGATATTCTTTAAATAGAATGGTAAGTCGTTAATATACACTAAGAATAAGAATGGACCCAGTATTGAGCCTTGAGGTACACCTAACTGAACTAGTAGCCCGGAAGATTTTACTCCATTTACATCTACACATTGGTGCCTATTTTGCAAATAAGAACTTATGACATTGAGAGCTTCGTTTTGAACACCGTAATGACGTAGTTTACGCAAAAGTGTGTCATGGTGAACGCAATCAAAAGCTTTGGAGAGATCACAGAAAACCCCGATAGCATTTTGCGAGTTCTCCCATGCGTTGAAAATGTGTTTCAGCAAAGCAACACCCGCATCTGTTGTCGAACGACCTTTTGTAAAGCCATATTGCTCATTATGAAGGAGGCTATTTAAATTAAAATGTCTTAGCAACTGCTTGAGTATTAATTTTTCAAATATTTTACTAAATGCAGGTAAGATAGAAATGGGCCTAAAATTGCCAACGTTATTTTTATTACCTGTTTTAAATAATGGTATGACTTTACTACTCTTCATGAGGTCAGGAAAAGATCCTGAATCAACACATTTATTAAAAGTTACAGCTAGATAGGGGGCTACGATGTCTATTATATTACTTAACAGTTTAACGGAGATACCCCAGTAATCTCCAGTGTTTTTTGACTTAAGTGTGTTAAAGACCTTCGACCCGCATCCAGCAGATTCCTGCGGCCTTCACAAGACACGGGCCACCTTGAGGCCTTCCAACTCTACGTCTTCCGGTACGCGGTCGCCACTTCAGAACCCTTCGACCCCATCAGCCATCTGTTCTGCGAGCAATGTTCCCTGCCTATAGCCCTCTCCATCGCCCTTTGGGTGACTTTCAGCCTTCTTTCAAGGCCCATTGTGGTGCTTGTGTTAACAGTCCTTTACGTCATATTGCAAAATTGTTACTGCCAAACTAACTTCAGTTAAATGAAGGCAGTCCTATTCTAATTTTTACCACACATTGGTTGCGATTCTTTTATTCACCACCTATAATAAGAACACATACTGCTATCTCTTACTAACAGACCGTGAAAGAAAAAGAAGTGACGCTTTACAACGGTCAAACTAAACGTTATTTTTGAGCATGATTAGTTCGTCCTAATTACGTCGAAGAAAAACTTAGTTGAACTAAATTTGACAGCTCTGTTATTTATTTCCGACTCTTTCTAGTTTCATTAGAATGAAAAAGATAGCAATAGTCTAAATTAAGTTCAGTTGGTGCACAACACAATAATCACCATTATCTCACAATATCTAAATAAATAAGAGTAAACATCGAGAAATATTCCTTTTACTTTGTAGACCCGTTTTTGTAGAGAAAAGGCGCCTTGTGAGCCATTCTATAACATTTTAAGACGCATTTGTGGTCAACCGCAAACTTTATCAAAATTGATGAGAAAGCCATTACTCGTAATTAAAAATGTTCAAAATCTAGTTGCAGTCTCATTTCGGCTACAGTAAAATGTTAACAACTTGCCAAGAATGTATGGAAACCCAAGGTATTTTTGACTGATCGAGACTGAGATCAGACTGAACCTTTTTAAAGTTACGAGAATTGGAGGTTCACTTTAGTTTCTGCCTACACTCATGGGAAGAAGATGTGAGAACTTTACGTATGCCATCATCTGCCTAGCCTTTACCCAACTATGTTGGGTAGGTTTCCAGTCTAACCAGATTTTGCTGAATAACAGTATCTTACATGGAGCGACTGCCATCTGACCACGGCATCTGACCGTCACAACCCAGTTACTAGGTAATACGATACCCCTTGGTAAGACTGAGTTTACGTATATTCTTCATTTCAATCAAAAAACGGCCACTGCGTGTTATAGGCCTCGCCCGATTATTGAGGGGTTTGTCATAACGTATGTTACAACTAAATAAAACAGCGTTAAGGCCCTCTTGTAGTTGAAGACGTTTCGGCGAACACTGGCTGGTCGTTGCGAGCGCTTGAGCTGCTAGATTTTGTGTATAATTGTTTCGTGGAGACAAAATGATAAGGAAATTATAAAATATTTTCTCAGCATGCCCTAAAAACCAATAAAACCTATCTTTTGGTTTTGGTATAAGTTTTACATGGTTTAATGATGGAATCTCTTCAAGGTACACGTTTTAAATGGCGATTTAGTGTCATCTTAATGATTATTTTTTATCGAGCCAATTGTTTTAATTCACGTTTCTATCTTCACACAGCGCTTAACAGTATGTTCAATTTTCCTAAATATTTTTTTTTTACGGAAACTAGCCATTTTGCTAGATTTACAGAGGTTTAAAAAAGTTAAAAAGTACTGCAACCTCGCCTTAAGGGATTTTAAACTTTCGGCTGTGTGCAAAGAATTGAAAATCGAACAAACGCTTTGTTTGTAAAGACGTTAAAAAGACAATACAATAGTTAGCGCTATTTAATTACCTCTCAAGTAAACTGAACGGTGATAAGTGACGTTAACCTCTTTATTCATAAATTCTTGTCATTTGTAAATACTACATGTCGTTATCGTTTATATTCCAATGAAGTGACAGGGCCGTAGCCTTTAGCACTATTTCGTTCAGACGACGTAAATAAAGAAACATGTTTACATTTTGTTAAGATCAGCGTAGCTACTCACAACCATTCGATACGATTCCGTACCGAATCGAACATCAATAAATGTTATCATAGGAGGCCTATAACGCTATACACAAGTCCAAAACCCGGAAATTTTGGTCAGTTTAAATCAAATACACTAGTGCTAAACTTAACAGACAGCAGTGCTGCTGGGGAGTTTGTTGTGCCACTCCTTCTTTACAGCTAAAGTACTAAGACGGGCGGGCTTCGTATGTAATTTTGATGATCACAAAGTGCTGACTCTCAGCCTAGTTTGAATAAAAGACTTTTGATTTTGCTATTCTTCCGACAGCTGTTGGCAGTCGACGGCAAATCAAGCTATCCAAATGTATCGTTTTTGTTACGATAGTCTGCCGAATGGTTGTAAATACCTATGCTGAAGTTTCGTATTCCGTATTCAAAAACGTTCAAAATCTAGTCGCGATCTCGTCTCAGCGACAATCAATGTCAAGAACTTGTAAAAAAAAACAGTTTTGACGGTAAGATGTTGAATGCGACCGTACCTCTGAGATCATTCAAATTATTTCGTTTATTAATTTCTTTACATATTAAGAACATTTTAAAATATTTTGACAAAATTCATATAAAAAATAGTAGCCCATTGGCATCAGCAGCAGGGTCCAAGCTGCCGGTGGTCAGGGCTCTGGAGAGAGGAACCTCTTGACTATGCGTGCCGTGTCCAGGCGTAGCAGGGTGCTTTCTGAATCAAGCCCTTGACCCAGCCGCGCAATGGGAGCCTTCTGAGGTGTTGGTCGAGGGTCGTTGCCATTAGGCCATTTACTGTAATGCTTATCGATAAAACGATTGCAGAGTCCACGTCCCACTACCTCGTGGGCGAAGGCAAGATACTTGGTTATTTTATCTTGCTCAGATTTCACGAGATTCTCGCCATAGGGCAGCTATATTAACAAATTATTATTAATGTTTTATATGGAACGTGTAGCAGTTAAGGCCCATTGGTATCGGCCCCAACTTACGAGATATAAGTCGTAGGTTCGACCCCAGGCTAACATGCACTTAGTACGATTTATTTCATTAGGTACTGCTCTTAAATTCTTAAACAGCCTCTAAGAAAACATTTATATTCCTATGGGAACCTGGGTGCTTACTCTCGAATATAATTCCAATAGATCGACATTGGAATTGTCAGTCAAACGTCAGTGATTGACTGGACTCACTGAGTCTAGCCAATCCCTGACGTTTAACTCAACCAACTGACGTTTGACCAATGTCGATCTATTGGAATTATATTCGAGAGTAAGCACCCTGAGCTGGCGAAACTTTATACAGGTTGCTATGTAACCTAGCTAGGACGCCATATTCAAACTTTGGTACTTTCTTTCGATTTGATTTAATCCTACACTGTAAAATTATATTTCATTGTAACAGACCGTACTACACTTTTTTAAATAAATTGAAAATGGTTCGAAGGAAAGGAAGGAACCAACCCGCACTGCGCCTGCTATTTCCCTTCACCGTTTTAAGAGTAATGTTAACCTGTTATTGTTTTAAAATGTATAATAACATAGATAACTGCATTCTTTCACAGTATACTGGGTGTAAGCGTATCATGTACAGACGAAGAAATAAAGCGATACTACAGACGGCAAGCGTTCCTTGTTCACCCTGACAAGAATCAACAGCCGGGCGCCGAAGAGGCCTTCAAGATACTCCAGCATGCTTTCGACCTTATTGGAGAGCCGGTAAGTTCATACTACTATAGCTAAAGTTGCTTAGTTTTAAGTAGATAAAACTCTACAGGATGGTGTTAATAGGCTTTTAAGATACTACACTGAAGGTTCATTATTGCTTTAGCTAGGGTTTCTTAATAAAGTGTACAGCTTGATGCGATCCATGCTTTAAAGATACTGCAGCTATTATTAGTGTATGTTGAAGAAACAGTAGCAATGCATAAATAAATAAACAGACTTTCGACCTTACTGCGTAGCGTTAGTTCCAATTAAAGAAATAATGCAGATTAAATATTCAAGGAACCAAAGCTGGCTTTCGACTTTATCGTATTATCATAAGATTCATATTGCTTTCGCAAAATTTACAATGTGCTAATTTGACAGGAGCGTCGAGAGGCGTACGAGCGTCGCGCCTTAGAGTCGCGCCACGTGGAGGCGGCGTGGAGCGAGCTGAGCCAACTGCTCGCTCAGCTGCACGACAAGATGGAGTTCGCGGCCAACACCATCAGGTAACGAAGACCGTGTACACGACAGGTTAATTTTTATTTTGAATAGGCAGGACGTAGTAAACGTTAAAGGTTCCATAAAGACGAAAGTCGTATCGACTTCAACAATGTGGACACTTTCTTTCTAATGGGTGATTCATTTCGAGGTACATTTTTCAAAAGTAAAAAAAAATATCCAAATATTGTATTTTCTGGTTATCTTTATTATTTTACCAAAGAACCATTCCTTACATTTATTATTTTAAAATGATTTATTTCAAATGTTTGCCGTAACTGTGGTTCCAATCCGGTATCGCGACATAGAAACGGACTATATGCCGCATGAAATTTAAGCCCGTAATCTTCAGGACATTTGGTACCAACAAGGCGGCACTACGTGTCATACAAATACAACACTACGTAGATTAGATAATATATATTTTTATACGAACTTCTAAGGATTGTCGCTTTATCTACCATAGATCATTTAATTTTTTCAATGGCAACATTGAATTCTACTTGTTATTTCAGCTTGCAATTTTGAATTGATTGCTTCTTATGGGAGGGTAAACCGTTTCCTTATGTATCTCGTTACGGCGCCAGTCTGTCTGGTTTCCCTTTCTCTCACGTATACGGCGGCGGCAGGCAGGCTACTCCTCTCTCACTTTAACCCACAGTGTTAGCCGTATTTCGGACAGACGCTTTCCCCTATCTCTACTCAGTGTTTAGTGTGCGATAGACATATACTGTTGACAGTGAGCATATAACCTAAAACTATCATCGTTTCAATATTAAATATTTCAACAATTTCTGTCGGGCGTCCCGAGACGCACACGTTTGTTTTTTTTTTTCAGTTAAGTTAACTTAGGTTAACATTCAAAGTCTAATACTTCCCCAAGCCTTTAAAGAAGTCCTAGTTGGTCTAGTATCCAATCTACTAATGGTTGGCGACCTTCCCGCAGGTTCCTAAGCGTACCCAAACCTTAGCGTGTGATTGTATCAGATGCACGAACTGCGGCCGGCGCCACAAGCGCGTGCTGACGGACCGGCCGTGCTACGCGGCGCGCTACTGCGTGCAGTGCAAGATACGACACTCCGCTAAAGAGGTACCCCACATCGCTTTCAGATGGTTTGCTAAGATGATGGACATTTACAAACTGTAACCTTGGATTTGCCCCATGACTTGCCCAAGAAGTTATTATTTATAATTTTTCGTTAAACTTGTGTTAAATATGCTTGCCTTGTAGATTCAATCTCAGATCAGCAGATTAAAAATCAAATAGATTTTTCTAATCAGTGGTCAATCATTAGGTCTGTCACTTTGGGCTAGGATCAATAGTAAAATAGTTAACCGTTTTACCCACATTAAAAGTATGTCATAAATATTTTATATTATAATATGACGCTGCTATACAGGGTGGCAGGAACATCGACAACGTACAACCTTATACAATTATTCCCGACTTTGAAAAATACTAGAAACATGTCTAAAAGTTTAAGAACTCAATACGTAGACAAGTTATGCTTATGTAGATATAAAACTCATTATTTAGAAAGAGTTTTATGTGTATGGCTCTTCTTATTTATAACCATATACCAAACATGATTAAAGAAGACTACCTTTAAAAAGTATTAGTTAAAAAATGCAATTATCGACATAACTATTTCATTTATGTATAATGTTCCTATAACAAGTAATTAAATAGTTTTAAGTACATAGAATAAAAAAGTCTATGACCAGTGAGTGTTGCCAGTGATAACCTATGGATCTAAAACGTGGTTGCTCACAATGGGCCTTATTAGAAGGCTGAAAGTTACCTAAAGGGCGATTGAGAGGGCTATGCTTGGAGTTTCCCTACGCGATCTAATCAGAAATAAAGAGATCTGTAGGAGAACCAAGGTAACCGACATAGCCCGAAGAATTGCTAAACTATAGTGGCAGTGAGCAGGGCAAATTGCTTGCAGAACAGATGGCTGATGGAGCCGAAAGGTTCTGAAGTGGTGACCGCGTACCGGAAGACGTAGCGTTGGAAGACCTCCCACAAGGTGGACCAATGACCTTGTGAAGGCCGCAGGAATTCGCTGGATGCGGGAAGCACTAAATCGGTCGAAGTGGCGGAGATTGGGGGAGGCCTATGTCCACCAGTGGACGTCTTTCGGCTGAAATGATGATAAAATAGAATAATTGTAATATAAATTAATAAAATTTTGCATGCCATGAGGCAAAATGTACGTGGGACACTCAGAAAGTTTTGCGAAAATAAAAAGAAGTGTTCTATAGGTTAATCTGTTTATATATGTGTGTACATAAATAGTTAAATAAATAAAATAAAAATTATTTAATCTTTTCAAAATACTCTCCACTAGCCTCTATGCAAAGTTTCATGCGTCTGAACCAGTTTTCGAAACACTTTTTCCAGTCCGCCGCAGACACATCGTTTACAGCCGGCTCGAACGCTGACAGCGCATCTTCCGGCGACGAAAATTGTATCCCTTTGAGCAGATTTTTAATTTTTGGGAATAAAAAGAAGTCACACGGTGCTAGTTCAGGGCTGAAAGGAGGGTGACCCAGAAGTTTGACCGGCGTGCTGTCCAAGAAGTCCCTCGTTTTGAGCGCGGTGTGCGTGGGGGCGTTGTCGTGGTGGAGCAGTAGCCCGCGGAGCCCTATGTTTGGTCCCTTGTTGCTCATAACAGAGAAAACTTCTGCCAAGCATTTGGTAGTATACCATTCGGCGTTGATGCTTCTTTGGTTCCGTAAAGGGATTGACACCAAGTATCCAGTCAAATTGAAAAAGCTCGCGATCAAAATCTTCCCCCCGCTTCTAGATCGCTTCACTTTGGTAGGCGTTGATTCGTTTTGAAACACCCAAACCGTCGACTGGCGCTTCGTTTCTGGATCGTATTAATAAATCCAGGAGTCATCACCTTTAATAATGTCGTAAACACGCCGAGTTGAGCCGAAATTTGTTTATCATATCACGGCCCTATTCCACCCGGGCCTGAGTCTGAGCATCGGTGAGGCTGTGCGGCACCCAGCGGAAACTATCCTCCTCACGCGAATATGTGCATCTTCGCGTGAGGAAGAGAATCGCGTGTAGAATCTCGTGAAGGCTTCCCGATCCAATCTGCAGTATGTGTTGAATCTCCTGATACGTAATTCGCTTATTGTCTTGGATTAAATTTTTCACTGCTAGCACGTTTTTCTCCGTAACAGCCCTCAAAGAGCGATCACTTCTTTCTTCATCCCCCAAAGTTAGTCTACCACGTTTGAATTTGTTATACCAACGATACACAGTTCCCTTGGAAAGGCCTTTTTTTCTGGATGGGAAATCCTCAAATGACTTCTCCCGCTCTGGGCGGAGCGGGAGGGTGTGTCAGACTTTTAGTGACTAAAACCCACCCGTGTTCCTTCAGTTGCCCATATGCCAGGGTCACGGTATCTCTTTCGAACAATCTCGCGACCCTGGCAGTGGAAGGGCCTTCATCCATGAATGCAATTTGAAGTCTAGCGTATGATTCGTCCGGTTTCAGGCGACACTTAAAATCGTAAAAAATCATAGCGCGAAAATGTTTCCGGCGCAAATCCATTTTCTAATGTGACACGATAATTAATTAGCTCGCAAAAAAATGTGGAGGGAAATTTTGAAATTGGAACGTACCCATTTTTACTTATAAATAATCATTATTTTTATAATAGTTTATAACTGGCCAGTCTCTCATACAAAAAACTTTTTTTCGCAATACTTTCTGAGTGACCTGGTATATAAGGATCCAACATATTGTGACACCTATTGAATTAATTACTTATATTATATGCAAATAAATGAAACTATCCATACAATAGATTCAGTACATGACTCTGAACCCAACCTGTGTTGAAATTTTTCGTCGGTTATTAAGAAAATAATTTGCTGTTCGGTAAGTACATTTTCACCGCATAAGTGACCCTTTGTACACTAGGAGTGTTCTAGAATCTTGTGCTGAATTCATGGTTACAGTTTGCGTGTCCACGTCCGTCCCACCCTGTATTTTGGAATGATTTGACAACCAGAAAGCGTTAATCCATTCGCGACCCATTAAATTATTCTTCACTAATTAGGAGTGTTTCATAATATATTTGATTGTGTTCAGGGCGACATATGGGCAGAGTCGAGTATGATGGGTCTGCTCGTGATGTACTACGCGTGTATGGATGGCGCCGTGTACCAAATCACACAGTGGGCCAGTTGCCAGGTAACATTCAGATATCCCAACAAAAGTATGCACTTCAGGAGTCATCGTCTGTCTTCGGACATACCTACGAACGAGCGATGATGAGATGTTTTTTATTTTTATTAGCCTTTGCTGTCCCATTGCTGGGCAAAGGCCTCCATACACTCTCCACGTCTCACACGTGTACAGAGCTGCCAAGAATCAATCTTTAATTATCTCTCAAAAGTTTTTTATTATCATATTATTAGGTATTTACCTATGAAATTGCCGTTCTGCAGTACTGGCCATTTCAAATCAAAATAATTTTTGTTTGTCTAAGAATTCTAATTTCAAATTTATTTTATTTTAAAAATTTGGAATTCTTTTTCCAAAAGTAGTCATTTGTTTATTGATTAGTGTTACATTTTCATCGCATTTCAATCTTTTTCGTCATCATGGATACGTTAAAAATTCGAGTAATTATGGAATATGAGTACCGTCGTGGCAGCAACGCGGCACAAGCGGCACGCAACATCAACGACGTTTACGGAGCTAACACTACAAACCAACGCACCACCTGTTATTGGTTTGCTCGCTTCCGTTCTGGAAATTTCGACCTGAAAAATGAACCTCGCGGTCGTCCGAAGACTTTGGTCGACAATGACGAATTAAAGGCGATTGTGGAAGCTGATGATACACAATCTACGGCTGAATTAGCAGCAGCTCTCGACGTTAGCGTCAAAACAATATTGGTTCATTTGCGTCAAATTGGCAAGGTAAAAAAGCTCTACAAATGGGTGCCCCACGAACTCAATGATCACCAGCGCGAAGTACGCGTCGAGACGTGCCTTGCACTGCTCAACAGACACACAAATGAAGGAATTTTGAACCGCATTGTTACCTGCGATGATAAATGGATTCTGTTTGATAACCGCAAGCGCTCAGCAAGTTGGTTGGATCCTGGTTCAGCACCTAAACAATGCCCTAAACGAAAACTTACCCCTAGAAAAGTGATGGTCACTGTTTGGTGGTCTAGCGCCGGTGTGATTCATCACAGCTTCTTACCAAACGGGGTGAGCATTACTGCAGATGTGTACTGTGAAGAACTGAACTCAATGATGGAGAAGCTGGCACATCTCCAACCAGCATTGGTCAATCGCTCGTCACCGCTGCTCCTGCACGACAACGCGCGGCCTCATACTGCACAGCAGACGGTCTCCAAGTTGCAAGAACTGGGGTTGGAAGCTCTCCGTCATCCGCCCTACTCACCAGACCTTGCGCCTACAGACTACTACTTTTTCCAGAATTTGGATAACTTCTTGGCGGGAAAAAATTTAATACCCGAGAGGCAGTACAAAGTGCCTTTGAAGAATTTGTTGCCTCCCGTCCAGCTGATTTTTTTAAGAAGGGCATCAATAAACTGCCACTGCGTTGGCAAAGATGCATTGATTGCATGGGTGATTATTTCGATTAATACAAATAAAAAATACATGAAAAAAATTCGTTTAATTTTTTTCATACAATACGGCATTTTCATAGGTAAAGACTTATTATTAATACAAATATGGGCAAGTGCCATGGTTTTAATAGCTCTATATTAAATCTGTCAAAACCATGGCACTTGCTCTTTTTGTATTAATATGATAACAAAAAACTTTTTAGAGACAAATAAGGTAACATGGAGAAAACTTCATACAAAAGAGTACTACTATATAGATAACAATGATAGGTGGACTACTACGGCAGTACAAAACTGAATAAGGCTTTGCCTTTGTTGCCTAATCTGTGGCACGACGTTCGTACGGAAACACGATGATTACCGAAGCGCATACCTTTTCTGGATTCACTTATAATTTACATAATAGACCCCTTTTTTTGTGGTCATCAAATGACGTCTCCCGCTCTGGGTGGAGCGGAAGGTCGTGTCAGACTTTTACTTACTAAAACCCACCCGTGTTCCTTCAGTTTCCTATGCCAAGGTCACGGTAAATCTTTCAAACAATTCTGCGACCCTGGTAGGCATCGGTCCTAGCGGACTGGACCCCTTCAGTTGCCCGGGGCATAATAGATTCTTCCTTTTTCCTATAGGTGGAAGGATCGCAAAACTCTGTGTAACTTAGACAGCCAATGTGGCATTTAAACATTTTTATTTTATCAGAAAAAGAACCTAAAGCAACTAAGGCCGGACTGCCACGTGGTACAGTACCGGATTGTGCTCGGCAACAAAGCGGCCGCAGCCTCCGATCTCAACCAGAGACCATCCACTGGGTAAGTCAAGAATTTACTGTCTGTTCCAAAAGTATCCGACGAAAGTGTTGACAAAATTATTGCGCTATTACTCACTAAATTATGTAGTTTTAACTTTATATCTCACCACTTTTTCCAACATCATCATAATCTGCCGAGCCTTTTTTCAATTATTTTGGGGTATGGTTCTCGTCTAACCGGCCGCAGATGAATACCAGTATTTGACATGGAGAGACTGCCTATCTGACCTCCACAACGCAGTTACTGGATAATATGGAACCCCCTTGATAACACTGCTTGTGAGATTGTGGGGGTAAAGTTTTTTTTGGATGGGAAATCATCAAATGACTTCTCCCGCTCTGGGCGGACCGGGAGGGCATGTCAGAGTTTTACTGACTAAAACCCACCCGTGTTCCTTCAGTTGCCCATGTGCCGGGGCCACGGTATCTCTTTCGAACAATCACGCGACCCCGGCAGACATTGGTCCTAGCAGACCCCTTCAGTGCTGCTGACATCTCTTTGAGGCGCGCGTGGAACACTACGCGCCATATAAATATAACCTCAAACGTTAAATGAAAAACGCCTATAAGGTGATTCAAAATTAGAATTACGGGTTATACTATTCATAAAATCATATCAAGTGCTCAAGTGTCACTCCAAATTCGCATCCACAAATATGTTTTCTGACACATTTTCGTCAAATGCTTTTGGAACAGATCATACATACATGTTTATATTTCGGACTCTTTAAAAGTTGACTATTTTATTAAATGTAATGTAACATTTGCAACGTTGCAGTCACGATCCCAACCTCGAGGAGTTCCTCAACAACCTCTACAGCAAGTCAGGTGTGTCCGCCAACACGACCAGCGCCAAGCAATCGCCTCCCGACGCCACAGACCCCAAGAAGCGACGCAATAAAAAACCTAAAGCATAAACACAACAAACCTCTTTGAAAAAAAAATCAAAAATACCGAACTGTCAAAATAGATGACGTGAATTTTCGCGCGCAATTCAAATATCGAACTCATTTGACATGAGCTGGTCACGCCTGCCGTACCCAACTGTGAAACACTTGCCTTTTAAAATAGAGAATTATAAATTAAACCGAAATTAAACCTTAAATACTGATCTATATAATAATTTCTAAATAAAATATTGTGTGGCTAAGACGGCGCTTGAAGGATAGATTGTGTAAGCGTTAAATAACTATGTGTATGATGTCGCTGACGTACCTACTTAGGTTAGATAATTAACAATTTCGATGAGAAAGTTTAAAATCTTTGCTAGTTTACATTAGTTTCTATCATTCTTAATTTGCTTGATTATGTGATACATGAGATTTTGAAGTTACGATTACTTATATAGATTTCCTAGTTCTAATGTCAGTCGGCAAGTTGAAAATTCTCCTTGATTGTTGCTAACTCGTGATTGTGAAACATTTCACTTGCCGATTTCCATTAAACCTATGTCAATTGAAACCGTTCGAGTCATTAGAAATATATGTTTTCGTGTCTTCTTTCATGGCATAACCATTTTTTAAATAAATTGACGTTTGACGATTAGATGACTATCTTTGAGATTTACAATGCATTCAGATATTGCTTACTCTTTAGTTGACCACAGATTAAATATACTAGCTATGAAAAACTCAATAGGACTCAGCTGTTAAAAGCAACAGCCAAGACAATGCAGTTTTCGACAGTAAATTTCAGCCGATCAAAACAATATTAATCTTGTTAATATATCAATATCTGAACGCTTTATTTTCACTAGTTTCCATTACAACATCTTTCTACATTACGTGTTTTAGTGCTATGCATATAAGGTTAAATTTGACAAAGCAGCAGGAACTGCGAGAAAATACTCTTTAACAAAAATTTAATGTACGTTATTTAAGTAATCTTTTTTTCCACTTATCACTAATCACACCGAATAGTACAATTTGTTTGCATTCATACATTATTAATAGTTGGTATTATTAATATTTGTATTATAATAATTCGCTCGTGTTAATGTGCGCACGATTGCAGAGAATGCAGTTAACTCAGTTTTTCTTTGTCGTAATAACACACTAATTTGTGTACTATTAAAATAATATTATTTGTGATGTTCTCTGCAGATTTTTCTTAGATTATAAGTTATAGTAAGTCGACAAGATAATATAAAAATATTACACGGCTATTCTTTAAATTTCAAAATAAGTGTTCCTCAGTGATGTTTTTTTTTTTAATTATAACTATTTTATATAAGTTTTCTACGAGGCAAACTTGTAATAGACGAAGTAAGCCTACGCGTTAAGTTGGGGACGAGAGGAGTGTGACCACAATTCTCTGAAATTATGAGACGCATGCTAGCATGGCTAAGCTCATCTGCTCCCATCCTAAAACATACATTAAAAGAAAAATACTACAAAAGTCGATTCTAATTCTTGTTTCCACTTAACACTTTCAGTGCCAGGTCGAAAAAAGAATTATTCAAAAGTAGACTCTATTCACACCTAGCTTATTTTTGTTATTTGCACCCGGTAGGCGGGTGCACGGCATGGTCGCAAGGTACATAACTACTTATACGTAGGACTCGGATGCGTGTCGTGGGCATGCGAACGAATTACCGTTGGACCCGGATCCGGGTTCTTGGCACAGAAAAGTAACTTTATGAAAATGCGAATTAAGTTTATTTGACAATTTCTACTACAGTCAACCTAGGCTATACAATGACAAGAATTCATTTGGTTGTCTGCTGTTTGAGGACGATTATTTTTTTCTTTTTACAAAAGATAATTGAAAAAGTAAAAAAAAAAACTGAAGTTGTAGTACAAACTTAATGTATGAGAATTAAAGTTATTTTTCCCAAAAACATATTTTTGTTAGTAGAAGTAGAAGAAAAAACAGCGCATCGTACGCACTAAAACTATACGCTAATGGCGTTGTTTTGAAAGTCATAAATCGGTAGTTTCACTTGTGTACGAAGTATTATTTCTTTTCCTATGCCTACCTTTAAAATCTGTTTTAACTTGTCGACTTACGATAACTTGGATCGCAGTATTTCACTTATTTCACTGCCTCATATGAGATTACGGTTAATGTTAGGCTAGTGGCAAAGAGATTGCTACCCCGATGTCCACTGAGTAGGCCTTCGCGCTTCATGTGTCAATAAAGATGTGGAAACGTAACGTGGATTTTATTTTTGATCTTTTCCTTGTAAAACATACGAACAGTATCATTGTAATATAATGATGTCCTGACAGGAAGCGTCCTTTAGTTTTGGATGCCCCTACCCTCGCCCCTGTCCTACCCTCACAGGAAAAAAGTAGTTTACGTGCCTTGAAAATATCTCACATACCTCGCTGAGATAGGCCTCTTGGAGAATGCTTTAAGAGACTGTGACACTGGCATGGCCACCATCAGAAATTTATTTTGATAACACAATGAATTATGCGGAATCTTTCGGCCACTGGTTCAAGAGTTATAAGCGTTTCTAGGTGGCCGACCTGGAGAGAATGTCCCCAGCTTGGCCACATTTATATATCAAAAAAAACTGGGGCACCTTGTGCTCAGATTCAAATGGGCCAATTTGGGATAAGTGCTCAGCAGTTCGGCCAATTTTTAAACCCATATAACTTTGGAACCAGTGGACCAGAGACCGACTAATTCTGTTAATTGGCGACAAAATTGTATGTTACCAAAATTAAAATGGTAATGATAATGGCTATACCAGTGTCACTCCCACAGCGTCCTGTACTTTTTGCCTGCCCTCATAGGTAAAAGGACATTTCCATGAGCCTTGAACAAAACTCGCACACACCTCGCAGAGATAGGCCTCTTGGAGAATGCTGTAAGAAACAGGTTTGGAAATGTGCTAGCGAAGAGACTCAGCAGTTTAGTATCGTCTCTTTTCTCTCCTTTGAAAATATCCGTAACATAATAATGATACTCTGATGTTGAGTGACAAACCCAGACAGGAAAATGAATTAATCACATTGATCATGGCCTACCACATCCTTGGGCAAACTCCATCTATATACAAATAAATAAAATTGAAGTGTCTGTAACGTCAAAATAACTTTTTTACTAAATGCATAATAAACTCTATAAGTAAGATAACACAAAAACAGTTTTCAAAATTTTATGTCTGTCTTTTCTGGCTAATATCCAAAACGGCTGGACTAATTTTGACGGGACTTTATCTGGCAGATAACTAACTTTCTAACCAAAAGCTCTGTACCAGTTTTTGTATTTCCAACTTTATTTCTATTTGGGTAAAGTTCTTAATACATAACCAAATAAAAAATAAAATAACCAAATGTAAAGGGCTCGGTCATCCAGGTACATAAGTACCTGGATGACCGAGCATTGCTCGGTATTTTTTTTTTTTGTTGGTAATTTGTGTTTTTTAGAAATTATATTTAAATACAAATTACATTTGGTTATTTTTATTCCAATAAAAAAAAACACAACTTTATGTTTAAGTTGATTATCGATAAAGTTGTTTATTGAAAACACGAATTAAACGATTTTTTCTAAAAATGAATCCTAGCTAGATCGAGTTATCGCCCCCGAAACCCCCTGTACACTAAATTTCATAAAAATCGTTGAAGCCGTTTCCGAGATTCAGATTATATATCGTCGTTGCAAATTTAAAATCTCCTATGTAACAATTTTCACAAATACGAGCTATGCATATATTTTAAAAACGATTTGGTATATATCTACTTATTGCAAAAACTCATATGTGAATCATAATGTATCGTTAAAGTATTCGCTAATTTAAAAAAATATCATGTCTATTGCCCATCGAAAACTCCTATGTGCCTGATGTAATAAACTGTAAATCCACTTATGTGACAAAAAGTTGAAACTTAAATCTCCTATGTGCAGAAAAATAATTAAATTTATATAAATATACGCTGAACGACACATTGATATAAGACAAATTCTATCTCAATACATTATAATTCCTTTACACTTTACATCTAAAAAAAAATAAGAATGTTTCCTCAGTTCCTTTTTTAGGAAACTGTTTTTTTTTTTTCGTTTTTCTCGAAAAGTTACTTTTTACACATAGGAGATTTTAAATTTGCAACGACGATATACAGGATAAGTTTTTATCCAGTGCGCAAACTGTAACCATGAATTCAGCATATCATTCTAGACCCCCCAGTGTAGAAAATTTTCGTCGGTTAAACAAAAAAAAAAACAGCTGTTCCATACATTTTGACCCTGTAGGTATTGCATTTTTCTATGAAACAGCTGATTTTTTTTTGTAAAACCGACGAAAAATTTCTGCGCAAGGGGTTCTAGAATGATATGCTGAATTCATGGTTACAATTTGCGCACTGGATAAAAACTTACCTTGTATATACATATATACAAGAATTGCTCGTTTAAAGATATAAGATTTGACAACAGCACTGGAACAAGTTGTCAGTTTTATAAAATGCATTTCTATACATATTGGGTTTCCAAACATTGGTTTCGTGGTTCGAACCTGTTCGAAATAAAAACACTGTTTCCTAATAAAGGGGAATGACTTCATGCAGCCAAACTGTTTAACTAATTAGAGCCACTATGACTCCGTTTAGTAGTCAGTAATCAAAGTATTAAAAAAACTAACAATGTTTGTAATATCATTTATTTATTTATACTTAACTACATAAATATATTCAATCCATCATATCAGTGTCCTTAGTATCTCTATCAGTAACGATACAGTTTTCGTATGTCCACTTCGGGAACATTCGTTTATACATGTGCAGAAGTATCGTGTCTTGAGATTTCAGCTGACCGTCGAATACGCACTTCATATGGCCGTGAGTACCTGCATAGAAAATATATTGATTAAAGAAAATCTTTCAGGTCCAGCCTGAACAATAATTCGACAAACTTCGATCCTGGTTTATAATCTTAAGGCCAACTGGGGTTTCTGTAACTGTTTTATACTTTTTAGAGCACGATTTTTCAGTATCTAGATCTCTAATGACGACAGGCAATTAAATCATCAGTCACAAGTTTTTTTTGGGTAGACAACATATACTATAGAAACAATACACATACCTAAAGCTTCTTTGATGTGTCCAGTGCGGCCATACTTCGTTCTGAGTTTGCAAGGTTTGAAATATAGAACATCATCTCTATTGAAGAACATGAATCTTATTACTGCCGATTTTTTATTAACCTGAAAATCAAACAACATCAATAATACCACAGCACATTTTTAAGATTTGAATGCTAAAAAATATCTTGCAATAATAGCAGTGGTGGCCCAGTGGTAATGGCCGCGACTTACGAGTAGTAGGTCGTGAGTTCAATTCCAAGCAGGCGCTTTACTTTGTGTAAATTATTTCATCACCACTACTCTCAAAACGGTGAAGGAAAACATCGTGAGGAAACCGGCATGTCTTAGAACCAAAAATTCGAAGACACGTGACATCTACCAACCCGCACTGGGTTGACCTGTGTCCCAGCAGTGGGAACGTTATAGCCTGCTGATGATGATGAAAAAATATCAATGACTGAGATAAACAAACATAATTTATGCCCAAGCATATTGCAAAAGCTCACTCAGGACATAAACATTACTATTAAAACTAGTTTAGAGCTATTTGATCAGTCGAAACTAGTTTTAAGTAATGCGTAAATAAAACGTGCGTTGGCTAAGATATATTCCTGTCTCAATCTTGCAGTTTCTGTTCGAGTGCCACATTTACGCAACAGCATCTTGCACCAGGAATACTGTTGAGCCAAATCACGTGTTAAAACCTTAATATTATTTATATAGAATATCATACCTTGTATGGATGACCAGACAGCACAATCCTCTTGATAATCAACCTGTCTGGGTTGCATGACAATAATACTCCTGTTGCCAGCAATTGTAGCTTTGTGTTTTTCTTCTCCTATAACATAAAAATGTTTTAGATTATGATATGATCAAAGACAAACAAAGTTTATTATACAGTTTTCAGTGGATTAGGAGGAGCAGGAGCACTGGTGGCCCATTGGTATAGGCCCCGACTTTGGGTTCGAACCCAGGCAGTACTTTGTGTAAATAATTTCATCACCACTAGTCTCAAAACGGTGGAGGAAAACATCATGAGGAAACAGGCATGTTCTAGAACCAAAACTTGGAAGACATGTGAGATCTACCATCTCGCACTGAGCTCGCGTGGTAGATTATGGCCCACTCCCTCTCACCGAGAGGATTGCCAGCAGTGAGAACATTATAGGCTGATACGATGGAGATAAATATTAAGCAAAATAAAAATCTTACCTTAAAACATAGTACTGAAGACGGACTGAACTGTATCGGCGCAAAGAAAGAAGCAACGCACGTCGATCCGGGTTGGAAAAATCTCTCATACTGAAATCAACATGGAGTAGCATTAGAACATCATCCAATGCGAATGTGATGCTTCTGATCAGACCATATCTCACTAGCTGGGGTGTCTCAAGTGCCCTTTCACTTGCATCTTTAATAACAAAAAATTTGACACTGATGCCGCAATTAACGTGGCTACCAAACAATATAAAAATAAGTGTATGCTAGGCCAAAAAGGAACAGTTTTGATGTCACTGAATAATAAACTTTAATTTCAATGTAGTGCATACAACCGCGCCTGTGCCAATTCATTAAAATTCTTACTTTATGAATAAACTGAAGATAAAGTGTATTTTCCACTGCATCAGATTTTTCTTGCGACTAACCTTATGTTTACCGCCATTAGTATGCTGACTGAAGATAGGATTGACAATAAACCGTCTATACCCAACTTGGAAGATCAGCCTTTCCTTACTCTGTATTGGCTCGTCGCTAGCGCCCGTACGTTTGAGTGCTACGTTCATGACTGACATCTTCTGTTCGTGAGGGAGAAGGCCGAAGATAGAAAGGGGAGCATTCGCGTTGGCTGAAGTGAACGCCTTCCATAAATCTTGGCGAACGTCCTTAACGTGGATTGTGATGTAGAAACCGTACTGTAAAGAATAATTTGGAGTCGGTTACAAGTTATAAAAACAGTGGGGCAACCATTGAACCCTGGGGTACCCCATAGTTTCAAAGTAATAACTTTGATTGCTCTTTGATATTTTTTTGATTTTCTTATATTGAATTATATTAGGCAAGAAAGACATCAACACAACCGGTATTCATACTAATTTTGAATGAACATTTCCCCAATCTAAGTCATATGAAAACAACAATCAAATGCTTTTAGCAAATCACGGATTTTTTTCTCTTAGTCTAAGTTTTTCGAAATTGTATTCATGTTAATTTAAAACATTACAATCACTCACCATATTGATTAAGCTATCCTCCAACTCCTTGAAAACCCTCCTCCTTGTCCTATCATAATTCTCAAACTGGAATATCCTGGCATAATCTTCTGGCAGGTTCTCCTTAGGATCCCATGCAGATGTTCTGAAGGACTCTAAGCCCCTGTAACGCATAAACCTTTCCCTGGCTGGCACATCCTGGGGAGTATCAACCTCATCTGGGAACTGGCGATCTTCCTTCGCAGCTGCTAACTTTTGCAGCATTTCATGTTCTTCAGCTGCATCAATGGTAGCATCATACTTCTCATCTGTAGGTCCTACTTCAGACTCAGTTACTGACTCAAAGTCGTTGTCCTCTCCATTCTCTTCCTGGTCAGACTGATCTTCCTCACAGGACATAAATTCGTCGGCATCGTCAGCATCGTCGTCGCTTTCGCTGCCGTCGTCAGAGCCTTCGCCTTCTGCGTCAGATTCGACGATCCAAGCTGCTTGATAGTCTGACCAGCCTTTTGGCACCTTCTTCACTTTTTTCGTTTTAGTCTACATGATATGGGAATTGAAATTAGTATGGACAATCAAACAATCAACAACCAAATGCGCAACAAAAACCATAATATATCTGAGTGATGGGCATTTGGGCAAAGAATAAACTAAAGGTTTTATTGCTTTGGTTATCTTATTATTACTAATATGAAGCTTATTGACTTCATTAAATGTACGCAGTACACATTTTTACTTACCTCTAAATTAGCTTGTTCTATTTCTTCCTCCGTGGGCCAAGTCTGCTCAGCTTCCATAGGATCAGGAACATTCTCCGACACAAGACTCTCCTGCTTGGCTGGGTCTGCAACTTGCAGTACTGATACCTTTGTTACTTCAGCATCCATAGTATCATCTGGTTTAGCATTCTCTTTTCCCAAGTTCAATGGATGTGGGTCTTCCAATCCATCAATCCTTGACATTTGGAAGTCACCAAGCCCAGTAATATGCACTAGACCATTTACATTCAATGGCATACCACGTAAATACCCACTGATTTTAAGAGTACCACTATCTCCTTCACTGTCTGCCACATATTCAACCTCTTCAGCCAACATATATGGCCTCTTTTCTCTATGATGGATGATGTTACGTTTCTGGTTACCTATTCTACGTAGCAGGTTCAGTCCATCTGAACTTTTGTCTAGCTGCACAACCTTTTCTTCAGGGAGCCATTTTGATATAAGCTTTTGTACATTTTGTTTTTCAGTTGTACGCTTTTTAGGATGTACCCCTTCTATATCCATTGTAGCTACTGTTGGTGTTGGCATGCCTTGGGCCATGCATAACGCAAGAACTTTCTCTCCCCATTCGTCCACTGGTTCATCAAGTGCCGAAGTAATGAAGAGAGCTGTGTCTGCCACTTTAAGTGCATCCAATAAGGCAAAGTCATTACCTACTTCTGGGCATATGAAGGAGAATCTCTGCTTGAAGTTTGGTAAGCTGTAATATTTTATATTAAATTAGAAAATCTTTTTTGGATCAAGTTATTGTAAAATGTTTTGATAGGACTGAAACATACCCAAGATGTAGGATTCCATTAGAAGACTGAGTAACAACAGCTCCTTCAGAACATGTCTTCAGGATAACAAGGGCGGACTGCACGTCAAGCTGTGCGTTTAACGGTACCACACAGACCAAGAACGGAGGGTTGCGAGTACCGCCTAGCGCACGCTTCTTTGATAATACTTCCTCGCGTTTGTTCTTTCGAATTTGGAGCGCTTGATGACGACGCTCATCTTTTTTCAATATATGGCGATTGCGACGAACAAACTCCTTCACATTTACTTTGCCTGTAAGATATTACTAATTTAAGATACTTGCCAAAAGGAAAGAGGCATGATCCATAAGAACGATTTTTACTAACCTTTTACAGCTGCTGAAATACCTCGTTTAGAGCGGTGGCGCGACTTGTGCGCTTTATTGCTTTGCTTAAGGTTACCGGCACGATGTGCTTGCTGCATTTTTATTGATTAGAAATGCATAAAACTGCAATTATTTACTAATACAAGCACATGGTGCTGTGGTTTCAATTCAAACGAAAAATTGACGTTAGTTTAGGCAGTGACACTGACACTGACATTGGCAAGACAAAACTGACGGAAGGAAAACGAAAAAAAGGTATATTTTTGTCTGATATTCTCGAAAGGTATACCGACTGATTAATAATAACCAGCCCTACGGGTCGATCAATCCGATTAAACTACGCTTGCCGCGGTTGGTTCGGTCGAATGCACCAAGTGACTTTTGTCCCGTTTCCGTATTGAGCGTTTTAAAACTCAATAATGTTAAAGAATCGAACCCAGTGGCGTAAGTCGATCAGCGCAAGATAAGAACAAGCGTAACGTTCAGCGTTCCCGTTGTTACATTTTTGATTTTTAAAACGCTCAATACGAAAAAGGAACACAAGTCACTTGGTGGTGTATTCGACCGGGTCAGATGCATCCGGTTAGAGTAGAAGCAAACCTCAACATAGTTGGTAAAATGCTAGGCAGATAATAATAATTCTCGATACCGATAATCTTGTAACTTTTAACTACTGGGAGAATAAGGTAGTTTCCGCAGTCAAAAAGAACACAAACTCAGAAGAAAACTACAAAATTGCCAGTAAGCAAAAATTACAAAATCTAGCTTTGCGATAAATGCTACTAAAATAAAAATAACGGAACAGTGATTTGCATTAAAACTGAAAAATCTTAAAGGTTTCATAGTTTCTGAAGTGAATGTTAAATAAAACAAAAAACTTATGAAATCCTATCCACAAATGAAAAGGATTATGTGAGTAAAAATTTGTGGACCCAGTTTTATTAGCTGAAAATTATAATATTTATCTCAGGATATTTAACGAGAATTGTTAGTTGTGGTTAAAATTATCAGAATTACAAAAAAATTATTCATTCGTCTTGGAGATTGTTGAGAGCAACATTATACACGCCAACATCACAGGTCACGTGACGTGACGTTGTGGACGTGTCATTCGCGGACAGCTCGTTGGCGGCGTTGCGCAGGCTCTTTCTCGCGAAAAGTCCTATTGGAGTGTTACTAATGAACAAAAGTTGAATGGTTTTAGCCGGATTGATCAGTTAATAATTTAGTTAGGGTAGTTAATTCGCAATAAATCAAAATGGGAAGTGAGTATCGTTCATATTTATAACTAAAAATAGTGATAAACCTCGGACACGTATTTCCACATTTTTCTAAGATTTTATCCTAAACTCGTGTGTTGTGTGTTAAAGGTGTGATTTATTAATGTAATTGTTCTGCTTGCAGTCAAATTCCTCGAAGTTATAAAGCCGTTTTGCAGTATATTGCCAGAAATAGCAAAACCTGAAAGAAAGGTAAGCCATGGTTATATTTTACATGATTGTGTATTCTTTTGATGTTATTTGTGTATAAAATAGCATCTATTTGTGATTGTAGACTTGTTAGACTGATTTAGGGCTTACATACGTGTTAAAACGTAAGTGAAAGTGCATACCTAACCCTATTGTTGGTGTATGTAGGATAGCTAACTGTACTTCATGTTGAATATTTTGGAGTGTATAATCTGGTAGGTTTCTAACTGAATGCTTTGTATTTCAGATCCAATTCCGTGAGAAAGTATTATGGACTGCAATCACTCTATTTATTTTCTTAGTATGTTGTCAGGTGAGTGTTACATTTTTGATATTTTATTATGATGTGGCCATATGCTACTTGAGATAAAGATGAATTCTGTCGAAATTATAAGTGAAATGATCCAAGTTTAGTAATAATACAATCATCTTCTAAGTAATTGCATAGTTTATGTCAAGATTTCATTTATAAAGTTTGCCACTACCCACAAAAGTGTAATGGGAAACACCCTTCAAATAGTACAAGACTGCAATATCATAATTGAACATAAACATGTTTTATTCCTTCAAAATACTTAAATTTTTGTTAAAATTCTAGCATATGGTTATAAATTCCAATATCTCCTTCTCTTTCATAGTAAATATCACTATTCTAACCTTAAAATTACTTTTCAGATCCCCTTATTCGGTATAATGTCATCAGACAGCGCAGATCCCTTCTATTGGATCCGTGTAATTCTTGCGTCAAATAGAGGAACTCTTATGGAACTCGGTATCTCCCCCATCGTCACATCTGGCCTTATCATGCAGCTGTTAGCTGGTGCAAAAATCATCGAAGTCGGTGACACACCAAAAGACAGAGCTTTGTTCAACGGTGCACAGAAATGTAAGTGGATATTGAAATTGCCTTTCTCTTTTAGGTTATCTTCAAATCAGACAGCAGACATTACCCTTGCATACATAAGTCTTATTTCTAGACTTGAAACTAAAATTCTATGTAATAATTTCTCAAAAATTTTGAAAATACAAATGAAAAAAAAAAAAAATATAGAATTGGAACACATTAAACAGCAAAGACAAAGATCAGCATACAAGAATTTTATTCAAAATAAAAATATTTTCAGTGTTTATATTTACTAGATGTCTTCTAAACCTTGTATATGGGGGCAAAATGCCAATTTTAACATAGGTAAAGTGCCAGGCAAATTGCCAATTTTATATTTAACAAAAGGAAGGAACTGCTTTCTAATTTCAAATATTTATTTGTGAACCTTATTAGTGTTAATTTGTAACATTTAGTTTCATTACAAATAATGATTTAGATAAAGATATCGACAGATAACTACAAATATCTTTTGGTTAAGCTTATAGTTCATGTTTGTATTCTTGATTATGATTGGTAATTCCCACATTTTGTAGATTATAAATAATATTCAGCCTTGATTTTATCAATAAGAGTTACATACCTTATATTATATTAACAAATAGAACACACCCTTTTCCACATTACCAATAATTTACTTCAAAAGTAAAACTACTAATAAAATTATATCATTTGATAAAAAAGAGAGAGAGAAAAATACAAGTTGATAGGAACATTGACACACAACCTGTTACCATGGATTCAGCACATGATTCTGGACTAGAAATTTTTAATGCACAGAATCCATAGTAACAAATTGCTTGTCGGTGGCCCTGCCAGCCTGAATAGGAGTTCCTATGAAACTCCAACAATAAGGAGTTACTCTATCAATATTCTACACTACAATGCAATTTGATTAAACTTTCATCAACATATGATTTTTTCAAATACTTATAAATGGTTCTGTCTTTTACGAGTACCTTCATATAAAATTAAAGTACCCCATTTAACCCATACTCTTGTCTGCAGTATTCGGCATGGTGATAACAGTGGGTCAAGCCATTGTCTACGTCATGACAGGCATGTACGGCGAACCGAGTGAAATCGGCGCGGGAGTCTGTCTGCTCATCATCATCCAACTGTTTGTCGCTGGTCTGATCGTCTTGCTGCTCGATGAGCTGCTACAAAAAGGTCAGTTACTGTAGGTTTGATACTGAGGTCGCCATTTTAAATTTGTGGCTAAATCTTCTAAAACATGAGAGGTATCGAAATGTAATCGCGATAAATAAAGGATTTCGGTACTCATCGTTTTAAGTAACTGCGATTGCGGGGTCAATGACCGAATGTCGCACGTACTGTCGCTTTATAACTTTAATTTAAACATTAATTTTCATCAATAAAACTTCTGAAATACTTAAATAAATTTTACTACAATATTCTACTACCCATAATGGGTATCCATTGGTTCTTAAAATTGTCACAAACTATTATTTAAATATTTTTTTACAGGATATGGTCTGGGCTCCGGTATCTCACTTTTCATTGCCACAAACATCTGTGAGACTATCGTCTGGAAGGCATTCTCCCCTGCTACCGTCAACACTGGTAAGTACACTAGACATAGGGCAGCCATAAATCTAAAAAAATATCAGTTCCAATGTCATGTTTTCCTTCTCAATAGGTTTAAGTTCGTATGTGTGTATACATATAGAAAACAGCTGAATAGGTTTTTTTTTTCCATAGAAATATTTTTTCTAAAACTAAACTAATATACTTACCTAACGCACTTATGATACAAAACTCACTGGTACAGATAGTTAATTTATGTGTTACTTGTGATATTATTTTGCACTCTGAAACCAGTATGCAAATGTAATAATAATAATTGCACATAGTGACTGACTGTATTTAAATGATAATTAATACAATTAAAATATATTCTTTTCGGATTATTTTCTAATAATTAGGACACTCCCATTTATATAGGTGTGGGGTATACCTTACTTGCAGAAGATCAAACTAGCTAGAATTTGATTTTCCCTCCGAAAAATAATTACTACAGAATCTCTTACGACACACTTACGAACCGCCCTTTTGCACAGAAGTTTAATAATTGCGGTTTGAATTACCTGGGCATAATATTTTAATATTTTCTTCCAAGAACTTGTTCACTTGACAAAAAATTGAATCACAATTATTTTGTACAATTATCTTTCCTAAACTATTATCCAAATTACGAAAAATTGTCACCGTTAGTGCTCATTAAAACTTTTGTTTGTGTACTTAATATTTTTATGAATAAGGGCAAATTTTACAATTGTTAGATTACTTAAGTAGAAAGGAAACATTTGGATTAACGTATTTTCAGTTGCGTAAACGCGCTGATAAAAGCCATCAGAAGATTGAAAAATCGACCTTGAGTGATTTGACTCCAAAATATAAAATACCTTAACTGAACTCCTTAAAAAAATCTTGTATATGGCACCAAGAGCCCTACATTATCCATTACCCCCCTTAGACAGTTACTCAGCATCACAATTTCCCTCTAGGTCGCGGTACAGAGTTCGAAGGTGCAGTGATTGCCCTGTTCCACCTGCTGGCGACCCGACCCGACAAGGTGCGCGCCCTCCGAGAGGCCTTCTACCGCCAGAACCTGCCCAACCTCATGAACCTCCTCGCCACTGTCCTCGTGTTTGCTATCGTCATATACTTCCAGGTAAGAGGATGAATAAGTTACAACTGTTTTTAGTGTCTTTACGTAATTCACAGGATTGTCATATTTTCTGTATGAATTCACTTTATAAGTATACTAGCTTCTGACCCCGGCTTCGCCCGCGTGGATGACGAAAATTATCTCACGGGGACGCGCTACCGGGGCAAAAGATAGCCTATGTCCTTTCCCAAAGTTTTGTCTATATCTGTACCTAATTTCATCAAAATCGGTTTAGTGGTTTAGGCGTGTAAGCGTAACAGACAGACAGAGTTACTTTCGAATTTATAATATTAATAGGGATTCTCAATGCAAACAATGATTGTGACTTGTATGTATGACCTTATTGCACTTGTAGGGCTACGTATTTATAATTATGACCTTTGTAGATCTCCGACATGATACATGTAATTTACTCGCGGATAATACGTTAACTGCCCTTATATGGTAGCAAGAAGAACAATGTCGCTCTATTTTTGTTTAATTTTAGCCATGTGGGTTTGATTACCTTGCAGCAGGCTTATCAATAAGCTGCTGCACGTAATCTTCTTGCTGCACTATACGTCATGATATCCTTTGGCAGCCGTTTACAGTTTCCACCCACGAATTTGGTAGTGCAATGGCGTGTTTCTATTGCTACAAATAGTCGTCGTGTGTCCGCCCTACCATTTTTTAGGAAACTTTCTTATTGTTTTTTTTTTTTTTCTACAATATGTGTGTTCTTCCACAGGGCTTCCGCGTGGACCTACCGATCAAGTCGGCGCGCTACCGCGGACAGTACTCTTCGTACCCAATCAAACTCTTCTACACTTCAAACATACCTATCATTCTGCAATCTGCACTCGTTTCTAATCTCTACGTCATCTCACAGGTTTGTAAACGTTACTTTTGATATGTTTATCAACATTTAATGTGTAGATTATTACAATTTTCATTTTACTGAAGCTAAATCTCAGTATTATCTCAATATTTTCTATCGTCTTAGTAATTTGGTGCTAAAAGCACCCGACTATTAATTAGTGGTTGAAATTAGACCAGGATTTTTATTAATTGCGTTCTTTGCGTTATCCCGGTTGCATCCTTTCGGAGCCCAGAGTCCGCTTATATTTTAGAATTTGTAATTAATTATCATATACAAATGTTAGCTATCTGCAGTGTTCCTTCATATAAACTTGAACTGTGCCAATTTTCATACTTTGTCGTCTGCGTAATTTTCTGAAAAGATGAGTACAAAGTTTTTGTTATTTGTAATAATGTATAGATTACAATTGCATATTACTTTTAACGCACTATTAGGAAACGGCTTAAAACAAAACATAGTAAAACATAAAAAAACCGCAGGAATCGAAGGCCTAATAATAAAAATACCTATTAGAACCGACGGAGCTCATTGATGAACACCCCTACACTCACAAACCATATAACCAAGCCGTCACCCCACAGATGTTAGCGGTGAAGTTCAGCGGCAACTTCCTGGTGAACCTACTGGGCGTGTGGGCCGACGTGGGCGGCGGCGGGCCGGCGCGCGCCTACCCGGTGGGCGGGCTGTGCTACTACTTCAGCCCGCCCGAGTCGCTCTCGCACATCGCGCAGGACCCCGTGCATGCGCTGCTCTACATGGTCTTCATGCTCGGCTCCTGCGCCTTCTTCTCCAAGACCTGGATCGACGTCTCCGGATCTTCTGCTAAGGATGTAAGTTTGCTTTATGACAACTTTTATGGAGATAGAACATTGGTTTGTTGACATAAGTTGAGTAGCTTAAAACTTACCTACAGAGTTAAGAATAAGATTAGGACCATAAGTATCGGCTGAAGTAAAATAAGAGTGATTGAGAATAGTAGGGAATTGATAAAAGGAAAAATACAAGAAAAAAAAACCATGACCATGTCATGCATTATAAGTGTGCATTGTCATCGAAACAGAATCAAATTGTGAAATTTCAGGTTAGTAGGATAACAGGAAGTGGTTTTAATTAAGCTTGCAATAATATTTGATCCAAACACATACAACAAACAAACATTGCAAGTCAAATAAAAGCTTGTAAAAATTGCATTGCTGTTTGAAGAAAAATTACAAATTAAAGAATGCATCTTTAATTTTAGGACAGAAAATGACATGCATAACTGATTTAAAAAAAAAACGCTTGGACAGCGTAGTTTCTGATGCATTTTCATTAAAAACTAGCATGTCAGGTGTTCTAATAAAATGTTCGGTATTTCAAAGTTACTTGACCTAGAAATTACTAATTCATTTGCTTACGATTACACCACGGTACGTCATCACAATACGCAAAAACTAGTTTCAGCATTTAGAGAAAAATATTCAAACTGTATTGTGTCGTAAAACTCCATTTATCTTCGTAAACCGGTAGAGGTGAACGAACTTTAGAACTTCTTAATCAATGCCTTTAACATTATGATACGGCTGTAGTGACGGCCGCCACTTAACTTTCCAATTAGTGAAAGTGTATTACTAAACTGTGCCTTAGAAATAGCGCAATCGTTTAGGCCATTTTATTTCAGTAATTCAATACTTAATCGAGTCGAGATCGATAGTCTACGCGACTCGCTTTGTGTAACACGCCCCATTTACTGCAGCTGAATAAATTATCACATGAAAATGCCTATTGATTTGTTGCTAAGTACATAAACTAACCTACTTTCGCAGGTCGCCAAGCAACTGAAGGAACAACAGATGGTGATGCGTGGCCACCGAGACAACTCGATGATCCACGAGCTCAACCGATACATCCCGACTGCGGCCGCCTTCGGAGGCCTGTGTATCGGAGCCCTGTCGGTGCTCGCCGACTTCCTCGGCGCCATCGGCTCCGGCACGGGTATCCTGCTCGCCGTCACCATTATCTACCAGTACTTCGAGATCTTCGTCAAGGAGCAAGCCGAGATGGGCGGCATGAGTACATTGCTCTTCTAAAATCATAATAGTCGTCGCCGCAGACAGCGCTGTGGTCACAGTTTTGATTTCGCGGTCCGTAGCGCTCTCTACGACGCCGTTGTAGTGTGCGTGGCAACGCGTGTGTGGGTTATGTGCTAATTTATATAAATGAACTTTATAATAAAATAATTTACAAGTACAGACTTTGTTTTTGTAGACCCTAAGCAGGATACATGTTTTGTTTTCGTTCATTGCCGGTTAACACGAAGTAGCCTACCAATTGTATTAGTTTACTGTTGACATTGTACACGATAGCTTTAGAGCCCCACGAGAAGTAGGTACTCGGTTCAAGTTGATGACAACTGCATGTTATTCACTCTCTTCTGCAACATTGTCTAGATATAAAGACTGAACAAAGGATGTGAAATTAGACATTGTCTCAGTTTAACTCAACTTAGTATTGTTAATTATCAGTGTCTTAAAAATATAAGTGAAATGACAGTAATTGTAATTTATAATATAAATGATTAGTATCCAACTTTGTTAAGAATAACTTACAAAACTTATGTTTATTAAGTTTGTGTTGGATTGTTTGTAATGCATTATGTATATTTTGTTATACTGTTCGATCGCGAATATTAGATTCACGTATTGATTCTGTCGTCCAATTTATCAGAAATAATATGTGATTAAGTTACTATTACCATAGGTTCCTCATTATAACACCGCAGAATCAGTAGTTATTATTCGAATAAATTCATTTATATTGTTTTGGATCAAATTATCTTTTATTTACACACTCACTTAATCAGAGGCAATATTTTTGTATGAGGATTATGAAACAACAAAATACTTTTGTTATGTAACTTTATTCTCCTCACTAGACATGCAAATACAAGGACAAAAAAAAAAACAATTTACGCTTTTCCCTCAAAACCTTATAACAAAAACTCATCACGACTAAATTATACGGTAACAAAATGTATTTACAAAAACAATAGACCGAATAAGTTTGCCGCCAAAATATTACAAGTTGTCGGAAAAATTGAGATCTTAGGAACATGATTGGTAAGAGATCGAACAGAACATTCGAACTTGGAATAGTGCCATAAACATTTAAATTATGGAACTTAAATAGTATACATGTATGGCACAACACTAAATAGGTACAGTGTACCTTACAGTTAGAGGCACTTTGGAAATAAAGATTTTGTCACGACTGAAGAGCGAATCTACCCACTAACGACTGAGGCAGCTAGCCTTAGTACAGCTAAATCGCCTTTACCTTTTTGACATTCCCCATAAGTGGAAAACTCGAAAACAAACGTTTCCAGCAACAAGTCTCAACGTCATCACAGTAATACTAGGTTCATAATCTAACACACTATGAGGTACAGTGCAAAGAGTTCAATGGAATAGAGGTGTACCCGAATCCTTAGCTGAATAAATAAAAATATATGTGTAGGGATTTTGGACAATCTAAGAAACACATCACACTTTCTTTGCAATCCCCTCTAACACTTCGGTCACACAGAAGTCGCTGTTCAGTCATGACCACAACCTGGCCTGGGTAAGATAGTACCGACGGCATGTTAGGAATTCAATTATTGCTTTCGTTCATTTGAAGACACTGTAATAATGGCGTGGTTTGGTGGTGCGTTGCCATCAATGGGTTGAGGAAAAGTTATAATTTCATTCTGAACTTCTTTTGGAAGACAGGTCAGTATCACTTCCCAATATAACTTATATTCTTGATGTCGTTTTGCGAGCCGTGAGACAGGTGGAGTGAAATTGACAGCTTCGTTTTCCTTGGGTATCAACTTGGTCTCAGTTTACACATACAAGAACAAAGTGAATTGGGCAATCTTCAATGTTATCTTAATTAAATAGCATTATATGTTGATCTTCATTCTTCAAATACGTACTAAGAATTTCCGTCCTGCCGTTGTTTAGATTAGTGGGTCACTAGTTATACGTACTAATTAGTATTCACAGAGATATTTCACAATAAACCCCTAAATTATGTCTAGGCAATTTAACGATAAAAAGTTTTTTTTATAGATCAATGAATTATACTCAACAAGCACTTTACTGCTACTCAAAGTTTTTCATAATATGTATATACAAAGCTAGCTCTAGTGTCTCTATGATCGATATCTCGCGATCGTTCATAATATTGCTTTTACATGGATTGGAATCCTTCACATAATAAAGAAAATAGTTACGTGTAAACCAAAAATGAGATAAAAAAAAAATACAACAAAACTAAACGAAACAGGTGTAATCCAGAAAACATTTTTATTACTTTTAACAACATATCCGTGAAAGGAGAAAAGGAAAACAAAGAAAAATAACTATAAGAATAACAGTGCCAATTATTAACTAAAAAAGTGGGATATAAGATCACTTGTCCTAAATTTAGCAATTTTCTTAGAGGATGAATTAATAAAATGCGTTAGTTACTAATAAACCCCGTAATGTCGAATATCAATCAATAGTGATTTTCAAAAAATTAAACTAGGTACACAAGTGTCTAAAACTTCGAACCGATAAAATATAATCTAAAATATAACAACAAAAATCAATTTGAAGCCGCTCCAGGCAAGTGTGTTGTGGACCTAAACTGGATACTTTAGCTACGAACTAGTGATTTTGCTAATCAATCTTTATCATTTGTACATGCGTATAATAGCACTTAAAGTTATTGGGTATACTATTATCCAAACTTAGTTAAAATGGTAATTTAGAATAATATATCCGCACTCGCCTCATGCTTTTGCGTCGGCGTACATACTCAAGCTTTGTTAATTTGTGAAATTTAAAAATTGCGACCAGAACATAGTTGCGAGTGTAAAGAATGAATATTTCGCAACCCATTCGAGAGTCACCCGTAAGACAATATACTATTATCATAAACTCGCATATGTATATTTTGAAAATGTTCGTCTACATTTGAAATCCACGCGTGTTACACAAATCTGGTAACACTATTGTCAACACGCATTAACAAAGCTTTAGGTGTGCACGGTCAACAGTGACTACTTAAAGATACCACAGTGTAACAATTTGTTAGTTATCAAGTCGCCAATGTCGGCAGTTGGAATACATCCTGTGCATAAATTAAATTGTATGATACCTTTAAAGAGACAACTGAAATAATTAGTAATTTCCATACAAAAGCAAGACAAGATGGCGGAGTACCGTTACAAATCTATAAGCGCGAGTTAATAATTTACGCGGGATGTAACTGAGTGTTAGGCAAGTGTTTCTATTTCTTCCGGTAAGCCGGTGGCCTGCTCGGGCGACGATATCACCTTCGAAGGCGAGTTGGTGTAAGGCAAAGTCTTTAGTTTCCGCGCTTCACGCCTCTGTTTCTTCTGTTGCATAACAAGCCTCAGTTGCTCGAGTTTGCATTTAGTTTTCGAGTTCTCCAGGGCTAAAGTCTTAGCTGTATCACATTTCTTGCAGATCCCACTTCCTGCGGCGTTGTTGACGCACGCGGTGCAAGGCTTGGGCTCGAGGCGGCGGCACTGGCAGTCTTTTGGTTCGCAGGTGCAGCGCTTACTGGGCGCCGCCGACGTGGACGGCACGTGGCCGTCGCACAGTCCGTACGTGCACGGCCGGTTGCAGCCCGAGCACTCGCACTCCGTGCTTGTCGAGCAGGAGTGACCCACCTCCTTCTGTAACGTTCAACCGTGATTTAGAATGCGTAGAAAGCATGGCAGCAATAACTCTAGTATAGACAAGATAAAAACGTAAAAGATAAGTACGAAATAACAATGGGTTTTCTATAAGTTTCACTCAGTTATCTACGACCCTAAAAAATGACCAGTTTTATGCAAATAAACATACCTGTGCAATGGCCATTGGCGGTGCAGCACATAACAAATCATTCAATATATGAATGATCGTGGATATATCTCGCTTTGGTCGGCCATATCTGAAACAAATATAAATAACAGTAAGTAATGGGACATACAGATAACATAACAGTAAACGCAGAGTTTTCACATAAGTACACATTACACAACTAATATTTTTTTTAAATCATAACTAACTTATTTGTAATCTCCATGAGGAGAAATCTTAAGTTTATGAAACATGCATCAAATAAAGTTACTATATATATTTCTACTTTCAAATTACCATGAAAAATCGCCGCCATCTTTGATTTAAAAAAATGTGTCGGCACATGTGCAAATAATAAATATGTACTTACTGACACACATGCTATAGGCTTATATTATCTTTCTGAACATCTTTGTTTGAAATTACAAAAAGAAAGTATTAATAAAAGAGATAAACTCACCTGTCTTGTAGGGCAGGGTTCAATGTGCCTGAAAATGTCCCAGAATAAATTCCTTTGCCATGATGCTTCATGGACTCTATCACAGCTCCAGGACCTATCTTCCGGCACAGCGTCATCTCCTCAGCCCCTCTAAAGTCAATCTTATTAGTCAGAACCTCTTTAGACAACTTCTTTAGTTTCTGTGTTAAATTCTTTGAGGCTTCAATGAGAGCTTTGGTGTCCACGGGAGGAGGAGGTGATGATCTTTGAGGCTTCTTTGGAGCATCGGGAGCTTTAAATATAACCTGTTTAGATGTGGATGGTGTAGCAGTGTCTTCAGCCTGTCCATTGCTAGTGCTGGGCTGCAGAATGAGTTTTCTAGAATTTGTTATATAAGGCTCAGTTCTAGAAGTGGAGGGCTGTGCTAAGTTAGTGTCTTGTCGATTCTGCATCCTTTTCTTATGTTTGTTCACAACAGATTGCATAAATGCCTTCTGCTTATTCTGACCAATAGGATGTTTAAATTTGGAGGTCTTGTGCAATAAATATTGGAATCGCTTGTTTTTCAAAGGCTCATTTATACTTTGGAAAGAAGGTAGTGTGCCCGAGTTAGCTTCCTGACTGCCATGACTAGTTGTAGCCAAATTTGATATTTCTCTATCCATCATAGATTCATCTTGGTCTTCAAACAATCCTTTGTCAACTGCACTGTTAAAGAGATTTTCCATGGGGTATTCATCTATAGTACTTTCAGCTAGGAATGAACTCTGGTCTGTAAAGTTTTCACCATCATCGCTAAGTGAGCTGTCTGTGGTGTGCGAGGATGTCGATGGGCACTGCTTGTCGCAGCTGGCAACTCGCTCAGGAATTATGACCTCACCTTCACCTATATTATTTTGTGCTAAAAAATCTTTTAAGTTGTTTTTTACAGTGTTGATGAGATCAGCTTTCTCTCTCGCTCTAATAACTGCAATAATATCATCATCTATTGGACTAGACACTAAATTGGACAAGGATTTTATAGGGGACTGTTCATTTTCTGTAGATGTTTCAGAGAGATCTGATACTGTACAATTAGTTGTGTCCATTGTCTCCTCTTTGTCATCACAAATATCTTTTTCGGCATATTTCTCTTCAGCTATTGACCGGTACAAATCAAAACAGTTCTGTAGCATTTCAAAATCTTGCTTTTGTAGAGCTTGCGGTGCTGAGGTTTCTGGTTTAGGAGGTTCACTACTGATGTAGGAGTGGTCCATGGGCACGGGTGTACAGGTAGGCGGAGTTGATGTCTGAGGGCTGGGTGAATCCCTGGCGTCACTTTTAGTAGTCCGTATTGATGTTGAAGAGCTTTTGCTTGGTGTGGATGTTCTTAAGGACCTGCAGCTACTGGAACTTGAGTTAAGGGTGGACAACTGCAGTTGGATCAGCATCATATGGTCACCTAACCTCATTGTCAAATTCAGTGGAGATTTACCACTTAAAAAGTCATTAACTTGAGTGTCATTTAGGGATTCTAATGCTTGCATCACAGAATTTTCGGGCCTATGGCTCTGCAAAGGACAGAATGATAATATTAATGAAATAATTAATTAGTCAATAGACAACAATGGTATTAGAGATAAATGTATATTGATTAGTTTGTCATAGTTGTGAAACACGTGATAATCAGGAGGTACTTGGGGGGTTTCGACACAGCTCACCGTGACGCACGACACTCACCAGCAAACCAGTCTCCACGCTCGGCAGGAGGATCACCCGCGATCCGTCCAGCAGACCGTTCTCTTCCAGCGTGCCGTCCCTCAGTTGTCTGCGAACACAAAACTCAACTTCAATACGCGAGTCAAGTAACACTGATGCGTCATCGTATCGACATATTTCCGTGATATGTTTGACAATAGAAGCTTGGCGTCTCGACATAAAACGCTCACCTTTCGCGATGCAGCAAGCATATTCTATCTTTAGACACCTTAAGTTTCTTCGAAACCAACTTCTTGAGGTGCTCCACTGTATTTTTCGGGTTCAAACTGATGGTGAAATTACCACCCGTAGTAGTTTGTATATTCAGCGTTATGTCCGAGGTTTGGGGCGAGCCACACCCGTATACCTCTGTTCCCGTCGCGCGTTCCATATTTTCTTCATAAATTACACTAGAATTTGCTATATAACACTGTTCGAAGCACACACGAACTATCTTAAATTACACAGCTATTTTATTGCAGGATAGAAATAACAGGGTCACGCCAGACCCCCAGTTTTTTGATGTGGCCGTCGGTGTGACCAGTTTTCATTCGCGATATCCCGTTAATTTTTTTTTACAACAGCTGATGCGAAGCGCTTATTATAATGCGTTTTGTTCCACGCCTTTGTTCATACAAAGTCTATTAATTTTACACTATAAAATGTTACTTTAACTGATACGACAAACGGGTAGAGATAAGTAAGCCTAAAATCATCATATTACTTTACGAAATGAGAAATTTCTATTCACTGATGAGATTTGACGTTATCAGGATGTAATGACGCATTGTGCTCGTCGCTAAACAATACGAACCTCTAAAAGGGAAACGTCACATGACGTCATTCAACGCTTGCTCATGCTGATTATTATTTGAGCGGTAAATTTAAATTGGCATCGTAACCTAATTATTCTTAGGTACGTATTCTGTCACTGTGGCGAAGTTGTCACCAGTCTAGGACACCACGGCCTGTCTTGCAGCAGAAGTGCGGGTCGATTAGCACGGCACGCAAACATTAATGACATAATCCGACGAGCTCTTGTCACCGTCGGCGTCCCAGCTGTATTAGAACCCAATGGCTTGGCACGCGACGATGGCAAGAGACCGGACGGTATGTCTTTATTTCCATGGAAGCTGGGTAGGCCTTTAGTGTGGGATGCGACGTGCGTCGATACTCTTGCGCCATCCCATCTTCCTGGCACGGCGTGCTGTGCTGGGGCCGCTGCTGCGGCTGCAGAAAACCTCAAGCGGCGTAAGTATAGTAACCTTATTGGTCATTATATTTTTGAGCCGTTTGGGGTTGAAACGCTCGGGCCGTGGGGTCCGAGTGCTCTTATCCTATTTAAGGAAATTTCTAAACGGCTGGTGGACACTTCCCGTGACCCAAGAGCTGGTTTTTACCTTGGCCAGAGGCTAAGCATTGCCATACAACGTGGTAATGCCGCCAGTCTCTTGGGTACACTACCAGTCGACAGCGATGCGGATGATTTTTAGACGCTATGTTTTTAATTTGTAAATAGTTTTAGTTAATTTAGGTTATAATTTTTTTTTTCTTTATTAATTTAAATCTGTAATCCAAATAAAAGTCATCCCTAACATTCTTACGTAGTATTTTTATGATGCACATCCAAGTAATAATCAAGACATCATTTTTTAATGTCACTGAGTCACTGTATTTTTTAAACCAAGTAAATGACTGTTTTTGATAAAAAATACTGTATAGACCTACACATTTTGAACTTTAGATTTTTGTAGATTTGTGCAAAGTAGTTGCAACTTGTGGTTCCAGTTTGCTGCCGCCATCGAAATCATTGAGAGGAAAAACTACAAGGACAACTGAATTTTTATCAAGATCACTTGTTCACTTATCCAATAGAGTCTAAGACAGTAAAATATAAAGCCTGTGCGAAAGTATATCTTTGATTTTTCCGACGGTGGAGTCGAACCTTGCCTAATTATAGTCAGTTTGTTATAATTAACTAAGTCCAACAAAGCTGCTAAGACGGACGTAAGATTTTTTTTTATTTTTGTTGTCCAGTCCAGATTGACCCAAGCAAGCGTGGCTAGGCTACAGGCGTTATGCTAACGACAAAAGCGCGCAATTCTACCAAAGCATTTTTCTGGACTGGGCAAGTTCGTGTCTGGCGCGGCGACGTCGCGTTTGTTCGAGTGTTCAGGAGATGGCAAAACAAATAATAAAACCAAAAGAATATATTTCCTGAACCCACTTTATTGACCCAGCACCTACCAACACGATAAGAACAACAAAACTTAACATCTATCACAGCAATGTCACATAAAAGAACATTTTCACAGTAAATTACACAAGTAATGGGCCATGGCCTCAAGTCAAACGAAGTCGCAATGAGATGGCCTTGCTAATTTTATGCAATATTCGTTGATTACGTGTTGATAAAAGACAAATAACTATTGTTAGTTTCAAGGCCATTTCAGTGTCAATTTTGTTCTGAGTATATGTGGCCAGTTAGGCCTTTCTCACACTGGCGTTTTGCGGGCGTGTCTAGTGCGTGAGGGCCGCGTTTCGGTGCTACAATCATGCGTCAATTGTTCTAGCATTCTGGAGCGGCCGTATAAAAAGCTGCATATGCTTGCAAAACGCAAGAATGATACTAGGACAATCAATAATATACTCAAAATTTTACAAATTCCTGATCATTTTACATTTCATTTATTATAGATTTATTACAGATTATATAGCTTTATTCCCTAAAAACTTAAAAAAGAAACAATTTGTTCGTGTAAAATTACAAAGATAATTGTATCATCTTTTTTTACTTTTTGTGTTATCGTGTTTTGTATACTATCACAAAATAATTAATAAATAAGAGTGTGTCTACTTTTATTACATAGAATTATCTATAAATAGAATATTTTTCTTAATCTTTATAACATTCCTGAGAATGGTAACTTGTTTTTCTATGTCTAGAAATTAAATTGTATATTAAACCATAAATGGATTTATTGACCGTGGATGTCGATCAAAAGTACAAAAGATAAATATAATTATTTGTCATAAAAATATTGTCATTTATGGCGAATAAAATAGTGGTCCTAAAATGTTAAACAAAATATTATTCTGATTTGTTATTAAAATTGGTCTGGTATTAAAATTATGCTATTACCTTTTGGTTTAAGACTTATTTATTATAGCGTTAACGCAAATTAAAAATATTTAAACATCAAATAATAATTAATTATTTAGCCACAATTATTTAGATAAGTATAATATTTTTAACACATAAATATCGAGCCACATGTTTAAACATTATAAATAATCTAATTTCTCTATTTTATTTTTAAACAATAAATTAAAATATATGCACAAACATTAATTACATAGTTGATTTCCTTAAAATTTTACAGATTGAGAAATGTCACTAAATTATATTCGTGTAAAAAAAGTCTAAAAAGACATATTTTAAACTGTGAAAATTTATTTTACACACACGATGCGATCAAAATAAGAATAAGCTGCGACATTTTTAAGAGTGGTAATTTACCATAACAACTGACACATGAATAAGTAAGTCAGCACAAGCCCCTAACCTTAAAACTGGACCACTTTAACAATGTTTGTTACTAAATCACGCATCCAGAGCTGAAAGGATTTCCTGCCAGGATCGCAGAATTGTTCGAAAGAATTACCGTGGCCCTGGCATAGGCAACTGAAGCAACACGGGTGGGTTTTAGTCAAGTCTTAACACGCCCTTCCGCTCCGCCCAGAGCGGGAGCAGTCATTTGATGATTTCCCATCCAGAAAAAAAAGAGGGGTCTGATTGGATAAAATTTGACACACAGATCTGAAAGGATGGTAAAGGGCAGGTGTTTTGCAGGACTGTCTAAAGTAATTATAACGTTCATTAAGTGCTGACTCTCAGCCTAGTTTGAATAAATGACTTTTATTTTGATCGTTTTTATCCAAGTACATGAAATGATTTTGCTGGGAAGGGTGCGAAAACACAGGAAGTTATTTTTATATTTTTATTGCGTGTGATGTTTGTGTCTTGAATTACAGTATTTTTAAACAAAAACACATTCCATTACTTAATTTGATCGCATATTGCATCCATAATTTTTATCTGTCGCATATATGCGCTGGACTTTGAGCCAAATTGTATAAATATGAAGTTATAGCTAAATACTATAGACTATACCTTATTATTTAGGATATAGTTACCTCACAACAACCACAGCTTTTTAAAACTGATCAACAAGATATATTCTTCCTAACGTAAATGCTATTATCTATGAAGACTAATGCACACAAAGCGTTGTATTGCATACCTGCTTTCGAAAAGGAAAGGTTCTTTCTGAGGTCCATAGATAAAGTCTTAATAGCTGTCGATTCAACAACGTTATCGATTGAAGCAAAATTCTTTTATAACTGAGTGTTCACAGACTATCAAACCTATAGAAATTTATTTAAAATCCACTTAAAGGATCCCGCAGACAAGAACGATGCGACAGCGCACTTGTCTGTGAAAGGCTTAACAATACGTCACAAACAAGTCATAAAAGAACAGACGAGAAAATTAGCCGAGAGCTGTAGAATATGTAAATATGTCATATATGGTGTCGTAACTGCCCTGTCAGAGCAACCAAAAAATCTATCGATATTTTGTGTTATTTGATGGAACGATATTACGTACAATGTCTACCAAAGCTCTCCTGTTAACGTCAAAAGTACCTTGTTGCAGTGTACCTTGTTTCTTTGCCAACGTTCTGTATGCATTAGCTCCTCGAAGGCGTTAAGTTGGAAGCGCTAGGGCAAACCGCGATATTTACAATTTTCTTAAGTATTTTGCAATGCAATATATCCAACGGAACATGGAATATATATGAACTTACGGAGTTGTATTGATGATGTAATGATTGTTTTCTGTAAAGCTATATTTGTTAAGATAGCGAATCATATTTGAATCAACATATAACCTGGAAATTGCTGCAAACTAAGGATAAAAACTTTTTAACAAAAAATTAAACCACCGAAAAAACTGAAAAGCAAAAAAACTAAATAAACTTTTCAGTCATTTTGAGTCGGCGCTTTGAGTGATCTTTGTTCTTTGTTCATTGATTGTTTTTCCTACCCTTAGGGTTGGAATTTTCTTTCCAAATTGACATGGGACCACCTTCGAAATATACCCTTTCTAATAACAAAAGAATTATCGAAATTTGTCCATTCTGTAAAAAGTTACGCGTGGTCATACATAAAAAAAAAAAATATATACTATACGCGTCGACTTGAGAACCTCCTTCGTTTTTTTCGTCGGTTAATAATTTTAATTTCGCGAGCTACCTTAGTTTTTCCATCTTAAACGCTAGCTGTCCTATTTAAGTTTAGTACACAATTTTTTTGATCACGATCCGAACTCCTGTGTTTCATTGTCGATCTCTCCGAACACGAAGCCACCTCTGCCGTCCATTTGTAGGTAGTGGTCGTGATGCTTCCATAGCGACTTGCGGTGAGACACCGTGAATAAGGATATACCGACCTGTAGGAAAAGGGTGGTTAGTTATTGCTTATATTGTTTTCTGTGTGGGTTGAAACTAGATATGGCTAGATAAGGGTAGAAGATGACATTATACATCAATCCCTAATAAATTAAGATAAGGGAAAGACAATTTCACAATCATACCCCGTTGTTTCAACCTAGACAACTCAAAATGAGGTGTCATGTCGCTCGAAATAGGTAGAATTATCAAATCTCCCCTTTTCTATAAAATTGAAATGAAAGTGCGGTCAATAATCACTATAGTTTTGTTAACACGTTAACTGCCATGTCGGACTATGTGTCCGAGACTTTTAATCAATAATCGACTTAAAATCAAATCACACTAAGTACATTTTTGACTTTTTCTGATTTTACCCATGGCAGTTAACGTGTTAAGAAACGTAGACCGAACAGCAAACATTAGACGGTCTTTACACTGAAATATTCACGTTAAGATCGACAGGAAAGCGAAAGACCATCACCTAACTTGTCAATTCACAGCTTACAAGGCTCCCTCCCTAATTTCACTCCTCTATCATTTTTCAAATAAAGCTGCAACTCCATAATAACAGTGGTGCTTAGAGGAGGCATGTTTCCCAGAAGTGGAGTGTGAAGTGGTGCATTACATAATAACAGTGGTGCTTAGAGGAGGCATGTTTCCCAGAAGTGGAGTGTGAAGTGGTGCATTACATAATAACAGTGGTGCTTAGAGGAGGCCTGTATCCCAGAAGTGGAGTGTGCGGTGATGCATTACATAATAACAGTGGTGCTTAGAGGAGGCCTGTATCCCAGAAGTGGAGTGTGCGGTGATGCATTACATAATAACAGTGGTGCTTAGAGGAGGCCTGTATCCCAGAAGTGGAGTGTGCGGTGATGCATTACATAATAACAGTGGTGCTTAGAGGAGGCCTGTATCCCAGAAGTGGAGTGTGCGGTGATGCATTACATAATAACAGTGGTGCTTAGAGGAGGCCTGTATCCCAGAAGTGGAGTGTGCGGTGATGCATTACATAATAACAGTGGTGCTTAGAGGAGGCCTGTATCCCAGAAGTGGAGTGTGCGGTGATGCATTACATAATAACAGTGGTGCTTAGAGGAGGCCTGTATCCCAGAAGTGGAGTGTGCGGTGATGCATTACATAATAACAGTGGTGCTTAGAGAAGGCCTGTATCCCAGAAGTGGAGTGTGCGGTGATGCATTACATAATAACAGTGGTGCTTAGAGGAGGCCTGTATCCCAGAAGTGGAGTGTGCGGTGATGCATTACATAATAACAGTGGTGCTTAGAGGAGGCCTGTATCCCAGAAGTGGAGTGTGCGGTGATGCATTACATAATAACAGTGGTGCTTAGAGGAGGCCTGTATCCCAGAAGTGGAGTGTGCGGTGATGCATTACATAATAACAGTGGTGCTTAGAGGAGGCCTGTATCCCAGAAGTGGAGTGTGCGGTGATGCATTACATAATAACAGTGGTGCTTAGAGGAGGCCTGTATCCCAGAAGTGGAGTGTGCGGTGGTGCATTACAAGCTGATAAATTTGGACTTTAAAAGCGACTTTGACCCCCTGAATTTCCCATTACTTCTCAAGAGTATTCAGATAGAAAATGTTGACTCCGCCTAGAATTTTTTTTTACGTGCCAAGTAATAGTGATTCCTAAATCTTATTTACAGAATGAACAATTTAATTTAATTTCGTATAAATGCTTACCTCTCTGCAGTACTGGTACATCTGTCCCTCTACGTCTACGGACACAGCGCTGGTGCACTCGTCCAGGATTGCGAACTGAGGCTCGTGGTAGAACAGACGCGCCATCTACGTTGTTACATCATTGAGTTTTAATTTAATATTGTAAACAAAACACGAAGATTTTAGTAAGAGGTGTAAAGACATTATCATCATGGATCAGTAAGATTTTGCTGAACATATATTGTGTTGTATTGATAGGTAGTGACCCAAGCTATCACCCCCTGCAGTATTTCGTGCTATTTACTGGACACCCTGTATAGTATAATTCAAAGTCTTGAGTGACTAACAGGCTGATATACCAACGCACAGCCTAAACGCTGATCCTAGAGACATGAAATTTGGAGGATGTGTTGTTTGTGAGGAGTAGGTCTCCACTAGGAAGGGTTTTTTAAAATTCCACTTCTAAGAGGTTGAAATGGTGAATTTTTCAACATCCACGGGGGCGCAGCCGCGGGCAGAAGCTAGTCTAAATATAGTGAGCCCAGCATTAAGCCTGTAGCTTGCAGAAAACAGGACACGCTGGACAAGATAATAAGTGCCGCATTGTTTGTGGGACAGCACTGCATTTACACTTTAAGACTCGCTAGTTGTCAGGTACAACAGTTGCGCTATCTCGAGGTAGCACAATGTTATAACTTAGATAACTTACAGCTATCCTCTGCTTCTCTCCGCCCGACAGGACGTCCATCCAGTCTTCCACTGCGTCCAATGCGCCCTCACGGTTGGTGAGGTACGACAGTTGTACTATCTCGAGGAAGCGATGCAGTTGGTCGTCTTTGCGACCGCGACGGTTCATCTCGTCGCGTGTTTGTGGGTAGATTATCTGAGAAAAAAATAAAATTTCATTAAACTCAAAACTTCAGGAAAGTTTAGCAAATGATTATGCCTATCGTTTGCCTGATTCTCATTTTCTCTCCAATAAATTTGATGTCTTGGCTGTTCAGGCATGTAATGAAAATGAACTCGTTACTTGAAAGATGCATTCAGAAACAGCGTTATCTGTTTAGTCATTAAAGCCTACAAATCATCAGGCCATAAGGTAGATTTCTATTTGGAATTTGTCAGTAACAGTTCGAAACAGGATTGTAGACGGTTGATAACGGAGAACATAGATTCGCCCTTTAATAGGGTATTTTCCACTTTTTTTAAAACTATTTAATTTTGAAGACTGTGAAGGAATATTGTACAGAAAAATATTTTTTTTGTAATTAATCTCCATTTTCTGCATTAGAAGTGATTAAAATCTAATTTATTTTCAATGGTTTTAAATTTACCGCCAAAACGCTCCGTACGATGACGTTTACCACGGTGACGTCATCTTTGTGTAAACAAGTTGTAAACAGTATTTCGATCAAGTAATTTCGTATCTCAAATGGATAGAAAATGTTATTACTGGTGTGTGGTGCCTCTGTGTACAAATACTTCTAAAACTGCGCCACATAAACTATTTATACTCCGTAGCACAAAAATCGGGGTTGTTTGCAAAGAAATTTCCAACTATAAAAACATCTACTGTGGGCAGATTTGCACTATCGGCTTTTATAAAACCAGCTTCCATTGTATTTCCATTAATCCATTCCAAAAATCCTAAATATATCCTAAATCCACTCCGAGATTTACAGATCGAGCATAGATCACATACCTAAGTCAAAATTCAATATACACAAAAATGACGTCACACGGTAAACGTAAGCGCACCGAGCGTTTTGGCGGTAAATTCAAAACCATTAAAAATAAATTGGATTTTTTTCACTTCTAACGCGTAAAATGGACATTGATTAGATAAATTTTATTTTTCTGTTGAATATTTCTTCCCAGTCTTCAAAAAGAAACTGTTTTAAAAAAAACGGAAAATACCCTATACATACTAAAACATAAGGGGCTTGTGTCTAACAATAAGTAATAACTACTACTCGGATCGATCGAACAGTTTGAGCTACGTTTGCCAGAGTTGGTCCGTGGATGGGACCATCTTTACACACCAAGACCGACATAACTGACCTCTCCACCTCTCGGAAAGCACTATAAGCCTTTGCTCTACCGGGGTCGCGTGATTGTTCGAAAGAGATACCGTGACCCTGGCACATGGGCAACTGAAGGAACACGGGTGGGTTTTAGTCAGTAAAAGTCTGACACGCCCTCCCGCTCCGCCCAGAGCGGGAGAAGAAATTTGATGATTTCCCATCCAAAAAAAAAAGCCTTTGCTCCCAACCGTCACTCCTGGATCTTTGACAGTTGTTACAGGTTATCAGAAGTCCAATTATGCTGGTATTTAGCCGCATACAGATTGACTGGAAGCCGAACCTAACATAGTTGGGAAAAAGCTAGACAGATGATGACTAGAACTGTGACAAAAGACTAAATAACTGGCAAAATGTACCTACTCCATCTGGCAATACAGTCGTGGTGATGTTTTCGTTACTAACCTGATCTCTTAACGTTCCCAGCGTCATGTAAGGTCTCTGTGGCACATAGAACAGTTTCCCTTTAGGCGGCTTGGTGAGGGTGCCTCCGAAGATGGGCCACAGCTCGCCCAGCTGTCGGAACATGGACGACTTGCCGCAGCCGTTAGGACCACATACTAGCACGTTTATTCCGGAGCTAGAAGGAAATATACGAACGATTAGTAATCTTGGCATAGTCAAATCAAATCAAAACATTTTTATTTCACATAAACCTACATGGGCACTTATGAAACGTCAGGAGCTAGGTACACGATTCCAATTTGTTGATTCTTATGAAGAAGGCAAGAAACTCCATGGTTACTCTTTTAAAAATAAATGGCCTTTACAATTGTTTCAAATTACAGTGTTAATAGGTATGGGAGGACAGTGTAGGCTTGTCAACAAGTACCAGGCACTTAGGTAGTATAAAACAAAGTAACTTCCCGCGTATAGACGCGCGTGTAGTTTAAATGATTAAGCATAGGCTTAATCATTTAACACGTTGAGTGCCGATCACGCGATATCGCGTGAATAGTCGGCTCTGCATTATGGCCGATCACGCGGTATCGCGTGCTTGCTACTTACAATTTTGTATGCACTCTAAATCTGTGGCCATATGGGATTTACCATCAATCTATGTTCGGCACTCAACGTGTTAAACTATAGACAGAGTCATTCAAAAAGTAGGTTCGTATGTATAATGCGCGGGCTAAGCCGCTGGCAAAAGCTTGTAAATAACAAAGAGCACAAAACAAACATTTTACACTCTAGAATAAAAAAAAACCTAAATTCTGGTAGCTACATCCTGGACTGGACGGCCACCCTAACATAGTAGAGAAAAGCCTAAGCAGGCATACTAAAATAACAGCTAAAGGCTAAAAGAATTTAACTTACGAATATTTAATATCCACAATAAATGTCTTTTTTTTCATTAAAGTCATTGTAGCGTGTTTAAAACTTATGCAATATCACTGATTTAAGTCTGTATTGGTATTTTGAGGAAAATTTTGGTCCTATTAGTAGTAATGAGAACAAAATTAGGTAGGGGATAGCCCTCAAGTTATGTGGAATACTAACCGCACTTCAAACGTGAGCTCCTTGATGAGCACGTCCCCGTTGGGAGTGACGAGCGGCACCTTGTCGAAGCGGATGAGCTTGTCCTGGTAGATGATGTTGTATGTAATACTAACCGCACTTCAAACGTGAGCTCCTTGATGAGCACGTCCCCGTTGGGAGTGACGAGCGGCACCTTGTCGAAGCGGATGAGCTTGTCCTGGTAGATGATGTTGTATGTAATACTAACCGCACTTCAAACGTGAGCTCCTTGATGAGCACGTCCCCGTTGGGAGTGACGAGCGGCACCTTGTCGAAGCGGATGAGCTTGTCCTGGTAGATGATGTTGTATGTAATACTAACCGCACTTCAAACGTGAGCTCCTTGATGAGCACGTCCCCGTTGGGAGTGACGAGCGGCACCTTGTCGAAGCGGATGAGCTTGTCCTGGTAGATGATGTTGTATGTAATACTAACCGCACTTCAAACGTGAGCTCCTTGATGAGCACGTCCCCGTTGGGAGTGACGAGCGGCACCTTGTCGAAGCGGATGAGCTTGTCCTGGTAGATGATGTTGTATGTAATACTAACCGCACTTCAAACGTGAGCTCCTTGATGAGCACGTCCCCGTTGGGAGTGACGAGCGGCACCTTGTCGAAGCGGATGAGCTTGTCCTGGTAGATGATGTTGTATGTAATACTAACCGCACTTCAAACGTGAGCTCCTTGATGAGCACGTCCCCGTTGGGAGTGACGAGCGGCACCTTGTCGAAGCGGATGAGCTTGTCCTGGTAGATGATGTTGTATGTAATACTAACCGCACTTCAAACGTGAGCTCCTTGATGAGCACGTCCCCGTTGGGAGTGACGAGCGGCACCTTGTCGAAGCGGATGAGCTTGTCCTGGTAGATGATGGTGCCGGCGCCTGGCGCCAGCAGGGCTGGCAGCTCCGCTGAATGGGGAAGGATAAATTTACCAACAACGGTACAAAATCACATGGTTCAGGTGTCAAAATTTCAGGAGAAACGTTATAAATCCCCCAGTTCGGGTGTTACACCATTATGTTTCGTAATATCAACAATAAATTGAAGTCACTATTTTTAATTAATGCTATCATAGGACAATTTTAATGATCTACTTTAGTACTGGACTATTACCATTATTATTTATTTAATTTTAATCTTTACAAAGAACAAGCGTCCGAAGTCCAAAGCCGGATGAACCTAAAAACGAGACCCTCCCGTGTCTCGGAAAGATCTTTCGGATTCAATTTTGGTTGTCATTCGTAGATCTTTGACAGTCCTTACGGGAAATCAGAGGCCCAAATTTTTACAAACAAGTCTTTCCAAAAAATATCGTATTACCCAGTGACTGGGTTGTGGGGTTCAGATAGGCAGTCACTCGATAAATACTGGTATTCAGCTGCATCTGGTTAGACTGAGAGCCAAACCCAAGATAGTTGAGAAAAAACTAGGCAAATGATGCCCAGCATATCTAGCTATTTACAAGCATTCGACAGGCATGACAGCCTGCAGGCAGCATATCGAAAATGACATAATTCGATAGCCTTTTTAGGGTTCCGTTGCCAAATGGCAAAAAACGGAACCCTTATAGATTCGTCATGTCTGTCTGTCTGTCCGTGTATGTCACAGCCACTTTTTTTCCGAAACTATTAGAGCTATGCTGTTGAAACTTGGTAAGTAGATGTACTCTGTGAACCGCAATAAGATTTTCACACAAAAATAGAAAAAAAGCAATAAATTTTGGGGTTCCCCATACTTAGAACTGAAACTCAAAATTTTATTTTTCATTAAACCTTTATGTCTGGGGTATCTATGGATAGGTCTTCAAAAATGATATTGAGGTTTCTAATATAACTTTTTTCTAAACTGAATGGTTTGCGCGAGAGACACTTCCAAAGTGGTAAAATGTCCCCCCCCCCCCCCCCCCCTGTAACTTCTAAAATAAGAGAATGATAAAACTAAAAAAAATATATGATGTACATTACCATGTAAACTTCCACCGAAAATTGGTTTGAACGAGATCTAGTAAGTAGTTTTTTTTAATACGTCATAAATCGTAAACCGCAATTTACCTTTTATTCAATCAAATATAAAAATTTAAAAAAAAAAAATTCTTAAACATAAACCTTATGCATAAGCCGTGAAAACCTACAGGTTTGTACGGAACCTTCGGTGCGCGAGTCCGACTCGCACTTGGCCGGTTTTTTTGTCTTTCCCCCGGTAACAAATACCAGTCGGAAGAATAGCAGTCATCTATTTGATTTAAACTGGCAAAGTTTTGTATTTCTGTTGTGGATTGTGAACAGTTTTATGGGACTCCTATAATAACATTGACTGATCTTCGATTCAGAACGGAAGAGTATCGAAAGACTGTGTCTACCTATACAGGTGAGACAGTGGTCAAAATTCAAATTCCTCAACAAAAAATCGCGTGCCTAAAAACTGTTAAAAAATTACTCACCGCCTCCATTCAGCGTGTTCCTGTCGACCATGGTGCGTGTGTAGTTGCCCTTGTTGATGTCATCCAGCACGGTGCGCAGCTGCGTCACGCGTGACGTCAGGCCGGCCAGCTTGCTCAGCTCGCGGCCTGACAACACCAGGCGGCCGATACCTTCCGCCATCTTCACTAACATACGCCCGTATGTGTAGTAGTGCTGTTGGAAATATTCAATTCGATTTCAGTTTATTTCAAAAAAGTGTGCTACAGTCTGTAACAATAAATATAATATCACAGTGTAGGGTTACATCGAATAGAAAGAAACATAATTTGAATCTGGCGTCCTAGGTAGGTTACTTAGTAATCTGTATTCAGGATCTAGGATATGTGGTGTAGGTATGGTGTGTGTGTATATTGTGATGTAAGGATGTGTGTAAGTGTCATGTGAAGTAGGTGCCTCAAACTCTTTCATTTCCGTTTACATACACTTCAGTGTGTGTAAACGGAAATGAAAGAGTTTGAGTTAAGATACAGAGCTTAAGTATAACGATGTCTCATCTGCCTGTAGTTGAACTGACATCTATGTTCTCAATTGAACAACATGGTTATGTCTCACAAGTTCCGAGTTAAGCTACAGGATTACTGACAAATTCTTAAGCTGACTGGACTGGTCTATTCAAATCTGAGTGATTCTTTCCTCAAAACATCATTTCAGGAACTAATCTACATGATCTGACCAAGATTATCTTGCTTGTCTTGTCGAGGGTATGACTTGACCCTTGAGTTTGTTTCGCCATTTTTTTCTTAGGGAGTAGTAAGATAGGAAATGTCGAGTCCATCTAGCTTATTTTTTTTATTATATGACGTATAAAAGGGATTCCGATATCCTATTTACAGAATGAACGATGTAACATTGCAACATGCAACATTTCTGACAAATCGTAAATAATAAACTGTAACATGCAGTGCCCATTACTTGAAGAGGAGATATTGAATTAAACTATTATTTTATTGAGGACTAATATACGGTCAAATCTCAAGTTAATAATAAAATTTAGACTAATCTTTCTTAAAAGGTTGATCAAAAATTATTATAATATTGGTATTGTACCTTAAATCTATCATTTTCTGTTCCCCCGGTGAGCAGGTTGTGGTCCACTGCGAAGAAGGGTCTGGATACCGAGTAGAAGCCGACTGTGATGGCGATGTCTGTAAGATAATGATATTTTAATGAGCAACTACAGCATAGAATACATTGCGACTACCTTTAGAAGACGGCTGCGGAAGGCGGAAACCCAAAACTTACGGAGCAGTTTGACAAGAAGAAATTCCACGCGGCAGAAGCTATTATTATTATGATATGTAATGGATCTATGTTTTTGTCTCTTTTATATTTATTTGCAAGTGCTCCATGACGATATTCCTAGAATTTTCGAGTAAAAGGCTGCGCTACAGGTGTTTGACTTGGACTCTCGTTAAGTCATACTTACATTTAGCAATAATGTTGTCAATGAAACCCATGCCCACTCTGAAGTTGAGGAAGTTCCGCAGATGCCTCGTCAGTTTGTAGAAGCTGGCCAGCAGCGTCAGTTGTTCACGATGGTTACCCTGGAAACAAAAACAAACAACACTTCATATTTACAGTTGAATAAAATAAACTATACTAGGTATTGTAGTTTTCTATCTTTTTTTATTTTTGATAACCGATGAAAAATGTCTACGCTAGGGGTCAAGAATGTGCTGCATCCATGGTTACCGTTTGTGCGTCGATGACCCTGCCACCCTGTGTGTTTATTTATCTGAATCAGTAAGTCAGATCTCAATTTATGGCCCTACAATTTGCAATCTGCAATTTTCAGAGGCTACCATGACGGTTACGCCACAATGAATGAATGAAATGCACTGACTCCAGCATGGTTTGACCAGACTCGATTAATCGAATGAACCCCAAGATTTGCACTAGCCCTTCAATTCTCATGTTTCATGGTGCTACAGAGACCATTGCATATCAAGGTATAGACCAGGGACCCCATAATGGTAGGGAAGTCGTGCCTTTAGGATAAGAAAGGATCTGTGAGCCGTACCGGATATGCATCCTAGAGTAGGCAATGGACTAGTAGAGAGAGGGCTGATATTTATGCTATATTATTAAAGGTTGTTATTTGGGTCACTATCAAAATAATAAAGATGCAGTCTTCTGAAGGGAATGTTCTACATTGGATTTAGTTTTGCTTTTGTACATATTCATTTGAAGCCTAGAATGCACTTCAGCAGTTCAGGTGATAAACTGAGAACCTGCCATAGCACTATGGTTTCCATAGTATCAAGTATGCATTTAAAACAGTAGTAATTAACCTAAGGAGTTCAAACGCGTGACTATAGAATGTAATTAATAATAAACACGTGCACGATAAGAGCGATAAGCTTGATAAGGTTTTACCAGGGAAATAGAATTTATTTAACCACTGTCTATAGATACAAAACGGATTTTAACGCTTTAAAACGACACATTGCGGTTTAATATTGGTTTAAAATGTGTATTTTATTTTTAAATGCACTAAGACTTCATACTCTCTGATATCGGATTATAGATTAAAAGAAAAAAAAAATATGCAGTGGCTGAGTAAAAACCTAATCAGTTTATTTTTTATTTTTATTGATACTTAGCTACCAAGTATCAAGATGGTTTTTCTAAAAAAGTAGTGTTGTCGTAATGTTATATGACTTAACGTATTAATAAAAACCGGCCAAGTGCGAGTCGGACTCGCGCACCGAGGGTTCCGTACAAACCTGCAGGTCATCATCATCATCATTCGTCATCATCGTTTATGAAATGAAATGTTTTTTTTTTTTAATTTTTATATTTGTGTTGACTGAATGAAAGGTAAATTGTGGTTTACGATTTATGACGTATTAAAAAAAAACTACTAACTAGATCTCGTTCAAACCAATTTTCGTTGGTAGTTTTCATGGTAATGTACATCATATATTTTTTTTAGTTTTATCATTCCCTTATTTTAGAAGTTACGGGGGGGGGGGACACACATTTTACCACTTTGGAAGTGTCTCTCGCGCAAACTATTCAGTTTAGAAAAAAATGATATTAGAAACCTCAATATCATTTTTGAAGACCTATCCATAGATACCCCACAAGTAAGGGTTTGATGAAAAAAAAAATTTTGAGTTTCAGTTCTATGTATGGGGAACCCCAAATATTATTGTTTTTTTTTTCTATTTTTGTGTGAAAATCTTAATGCGGTTCACTGAATACATCTACTTACCAAGTTTCAATAGCACAGCTCTTATAGTTTCGGAGAAAAGTGGCTGCGACATACTCGGACAGACAGACAGACAGACAGACAGACATGGCGAATCTATAAGGGTTCCGTTTTTTGCCATTTGGCAACGGAACCCTAAAAATGGCGAATGAATTAAATTAGCCATTTTAACTAAATTTTTTAGTAACGCACCTGATAGAAAGCAATTTCTTCCGAGTATGTGATCAGCCTGGAATTCACGTATCTGAATTCACCTTCCAGTTTTTGTTCTTGAACCGTCATCTTAGCTGCAATAAAACGAAAATGATGGTTAAAGTAATTCAGTCCATTCAGTAAAAACACAAGGAAAAAGTGCTAATCAATTGATTTTTTATCACTCCTAAACAGCTGAACAGATTTGGATGAGTTTATCCTGATTAGGTTATTTTTTATGATAGCTTTTAGGCGGGACCAGAACATAACATTTATTTGAATAATTTTAACAATTTACAATTAATACAATTTTAGTATCTGTTAGCGATATCACAAAGTCTATGGAATTTATGTCCCTGAAATATGATGAAGTTTTGGCTAAATTGGAATACAGTGAGAATGAAAGGAAAAAACACATGGAATATATTAACGTATTGGAGAACAGGGTTGAAAATCTGGAACGTGTCGCTCGAAAGTCTTGTGTTGAAATACGGAATGTTCCAAAGCGCGATCAAGAAAAAAAGGAAGATTTAATCAAAATAATGAAATGTATTGGAACGTCTATCAACGTTGACATTCAAGATACTGATGTTAAGGACGTATTTCGCTATAACTCGAAGTCATCGTCCAAAATGCCCATAGTCGTCGAGTTTTCCACGGTGATAAAAAAGGAAGCTTTGTTAGACACCGTGAAAAAATTAAAACAGGAGTCAAAAACTTATCTGTCAACTATACACGCCAAAATTGACGGTCCTAGTGAACCCATCTACATATCGGAAAGCCTAACCGCGGAAATTAAGAGAATTTTTGCAAGGGCTCGCACGTACTCCACCGATAACAACTATAAGTACTGTTGGAGCGCTCATGGCTTCGTATACTTGCGCAAGGAAGAAGGTGCCAAAGCAATCAGATTATCTAATGAAGAGGATCTAAATAAACTGATGTCAACTAAATGACTTAATGGCCTGCAGGTTTACACGTACTGCTTCAGGTTATTTTGCTCAGTCTTTTTTTCTATATTTTTTTGTTTACTACTTAGTTTTATATTCTTAACTTACTTATACCGCACATACTTAACACAATTGTACACATTTCACACATCCAATCTCGCTCACACACACAATTCTAACAATATTACTCACCTTTGTTCTGCATACAGTAGACTGCTCACACAATACAAATACTATAACCTAAGTAACCGTAACAAATATCATATGCACATAACTATACATACACAGGTAATGTATACTAGATTTTATCGAAGGAATTTCTGCAGGGTTGTATTGTCAATATGTAATTTTATTTATCTAACTAGATATTGTACCCAATCGTTTCACTCAGATATACCACTAGGTACAGGCCATCACATTCACAACGGATAACAACAACAGTATCTCTAAAATACAAAATGATTTAGACAGTACAACCGTTTCAGAATCAGCAATAGTAGAGCCTAATGACTGTACTCACCTACTAAACACCTCGGGCAGTAACCTAAAATTAATAACACACAATATCAGAAGTATCTATCGGAACTTAGATCACTTTCTTGTATTTCTAAAACGCATAGACACCCACTGTGACATTTTGGTGTTTACGGAATGCTGGATATCGGAACATAGGCCTCTACCACAAATAGATAATTACAGACTTTACTATTCCACTACTAACCATAATAGAAGTGATGGCGTCGTTATATACATTCACATGGATTTATGCCATACTGTGGAGGAACCAGTACTCGTTGACGCTAGCTGTCTACTAATAAAAAGTAAAGATATGGCATTTCTCTGTGTGTATAGGTCGCCATCTAACCATGCTATAGACTCCTTTCTTACATCTCTTGAAACAAACTTACGATCAATCCGAGAGTCTCATACAGTTGCTGTTCTTGGTGATATCAACATTGACATCAAACCCCTCAACGACGATCGGAAAAGTGAACAGTACCTCAATCTTTTAGCTGAAAACGGCCTTCTGCCTGCTCACCTTTTTCCTACACGAGAGTCTAACTGCTTAGATCACATTATTCTTAAAACAAATCGTAAAGCTCAAACATTTGTAATTAAAACTAACATCACTGATCATTTACCCGTCTTACTTAATCTAACCCAACCAAAACAAGACAAAGGCCCAAAATACAGACAAATTATTAACTACGATAACGCGGTCAATACACTTGTGAATACTGATTTATCAAGTATTCTTGATATAGATGATCCAAATAATGGAATTGACATTTTGATAAAGTACATCAAAGACGCTTTAGATATAAACACTACAGTTCGTAAAGTTCCTAATAGGAAGAAAATACTTAAGCCATGGATTACCACCGGTTTACTCAGATGCATCACCCACCGCGACGCCCTACACAAAAAACTGAAGGCTTCTCCCTCAGATGAAGTTCTAAAGATCTCCTATTATAGGTACAGGAACTTTTGTAATGATGTTCTAAATAAGGTTAGAGAGAAATATGAAACCTCGACGATTGAAAATTGTAGGAATCCAAAACAAACTTGGGAAATGATACGAAAAATCACCAACACTACTAAAAACAAAAATCCGGCGGAAGAATTATTATTAAGTACTAAACCACACGAAGCCCAGCAATCCGTAGATAAGATAAATCAGTACTTTGTAAGTACTGGTCAAACACTTGTAGACACTATCACTAAATCCTTCGATATATCTAAAATAAAATGTAATATTAAAACAGATCGTAACTTAAAATCAATCGTACTGCTGGAAACAGATAATACCGAAGTCGAGTCATTAATTCAAAATCTTAAAAATGACTCCGCTACTGGATATGATGGAATACCTACCACATTCCTAAAACGCATAAAAAATGTAATAAGCCCCTCACTGACTCATATTTTCAACCTATGTATAAACAAAGGTATTTTTCCAAACTGCTTCAAGCATTCACTAGTTCATCCTATTCATAAAAGTGGGTCTAGGAGCATGGTCGAGAACTATCGTCCGATTTCGGTCTTGCCTGCAATGTCCAAAATATTTGAAAAGCTTATCAACAAACGCCTAATGAGTTTTCTAAAACAAGAACATATTATATCAGACTCTCAATATGGTTTCCAACCTAACAAATCAGCAGAAGATGCGGCGATACAGCTTACAAGTTATGTAGCAAGTAACTTGGATCAGGGTCGGAAATGTGTCGGAGTTTTTATGGATCTAGCCAAGGCCTTCGATACTATTTCAATTAACCTACTTCTGACAAAGCTTGAAGCGATCGGCATACGCGGCCTACCTCTGCATCTCGTGAAAGATTTTCTCACCAACAGGTACCAATCTGTGAAAATAGGCGACTACATTAGCTGCCCCCTCCCCATCACCTGTGGAGTTCCCCAGGGAAGCGTTCTTGGCCCAGGGCTCTTCCTGATATATATCAACGAACTTTGTCAATATGACCCGCCAAAGGGAAAAATATTCGCATACGCGGATGACACTGCGCTCATATTTCAGGGAGATTCCTGGGCTGAGGCACGGTACCTTGCCGAAAAAGGACTTCATCAGGCATCCCTGTGGTTAAATAAAAATCTACTAACATTAAATGTCAATAAAACAAAATATATAACATTTTCGATGAATAAAACAACACAACCAAATAACTTCACTTTAAAAGCACATATTTGTAATAATACCCAGTCATTAACATGTTCCTGCGCACCAATAGTAAAAACCACCAATATTAGATATCTCGGCACTCAAATAGATGATACCCTTTCATGGCATGCACAACTAGATATTCTGTCTGCACGTACGCGTAAAATGATATGGATTTTTAGAAAGCTCAGAAACGTACTCAAATTGGAAATGTTAAAAACGGTTTACTTTGCCTTGGTTCAATCAATCTTGGGTTATTGTATTCCGGTATGGGGTGGGACCTGCAAGACAAAAATCATAAAAGTTGAACGCGCACAAAGATCATTACTCAAAGTAATGCTCAGAAAACCCTTTCGTTATCCCACGATGAGCCTATATAACGACTGCAATGTCTTGACAGTGCGGCAACTATTCATCCTTCACACCACACTACGCAAGCATAAAGAACTAACTTACGATGCTAAGTCAACATATCCTGCACGAAGAAATAACAGAATATGCAAGGCAACTAAACACAACACGGCTTTCTTTACTAGACACTCATGCTTCCTTGCTCCTTATTTATATAATAAACTCAACTCTCTTTTAAATATATTCCCAAAACTCACGCATGAATGTAAATCTATTATAAAAAAATATCTTCTGAATTTAAATTACAATGATACGGAATCCTTACTCATTATTACTAAATAACATCTCTGCTCTGTCTGCAGTAAATCAAGAGCAATCATACATAACTCACTTATCCATAACCACGCATACATTTATATACATACTCCCACAAACACAGATGCGCGCAACAGTACTCTCACTCATCACTCATCACACACACAACACACACACACACAACACACACACGCATGAACACACTCACAACACACATACTCACTCACCCAAACACAAACAATGTAATTATTTATTAACTACACCTCTAGTTGTAATATGTAATTTCGTACCAACTTACTCGCCGCGGGAGGAAGACCTGGAGTCCTGAAATACAGGGCTGCCCTAGTTTAGGCTCCAGTCCACTCCATTTATTTTATGTACCTATACTGTGTTTAGATTAGTGTGGAAAATAAATGAATTTTTACTTTTACTTTTACTTTAATGTCAAAATAACAAATTTTTACTAAACTAAAATGCATATGAAAGTATATACGGCACTTAATGATTATAGAGTAACATTTTTAATGTTTTTCTGTCTGTCTGTTTGTTCCGGCTAATCTCCAAAACGGCTGGACCGATTTTGACTGGACTTTCATTTGCAGCAACAGCTATCCGCTCTAGTAAGAAGTAACATAGGCTACTTTTTGTCCCGGTACCACGTTCCCGTGGAATAGTTCCGCTAGTAACATAACACATAACATCACGCCTTGTTTCCCCGAAGGGTTAGGCAGAGGTGTACCTATAGTACACTCACATTTCGCCTGTTATGTTTAAGTCCCATTTAATAGGGGGCGAGCCTATTGCCAGCAACCAGGCACGAATCCAGACTCCGGGCTGCTACTGAGAAATTCCAAATAGAAAAACCCAATAATTGCCCGACCTGGGAATTGAACCCAGGACCTCATGCTCAGCAGTAGCGCTTGCTACCACTAGACCAACGAGGCAGTCACTTCCGCTAGTAATACAATAAAAATAGTTTTACCTGTCGGTCTTCTGAGGTATGTTAGCAGCACTCCGGATAAAAGTAAATATGCCATCATTATACCAGGAGTCTGGAATAGAAAAAAAATAAAAAAATAGTATCAGCTTTGATTTAATACTTAGTATTTCACAAACATGTAAAAAACTAGCTCAGTCAGTTATTTTAATGATCTTTTTGAATTATTAGCAAAATCGTTTTACAATGACTAATAAATGGTACTTAAATATAAAGCTCGAAAGAACTAACATCATTAAAGCGTGAGGTCTAGAAAATTTAAATAACTTCTATATTTAGAACTGTAGAACCCGTGTTTCTGGCAATAAAAATATTGATAGGAAATGGGAAAATTAGTCACAAAATACGATTTAAAATCCACTTACCGATGCCCCAAGATTGACAGTAAGTCTGTACAAGTATATGCTAATATCTAGCATAGGTTTACTGATATTACTATACAAATCAACAACGGTGTCGCAGAACTTCTCTATGTCTGTTGTCAGCAGCTGGTCAGCGTTTGATATCCGATTGTCTAAGTTCGATACTTGGTAGTATGTGAAGCCCCTGTAACAATAAGTTTTGTTTATTTATGGTAATTTGGACCTTAGTCTAGCGGGAAATAGAGTTATTTTTGAACTGCTTGCTTATTTTTTCGACTTTAGTCTGTAACGATCAGGCTGACTGACGTGAGTCTCAGTCAGCCTGATCATTAAACATTAAAGTTGAAAAGTCATTAGAACTAAAATAGTAATGCTAAAGTTACCTCGGCTTCCAAGGACCAAGGAAAGGAAATTAAAGTAATTTTTCACTTTTTGAAGCCATCTCTAGATTTTAAAACTTTTTTACCATAATTTCAGTACATGATTGTAACGACCAACATTTTCGTCGATTATAAAAAAGAAACTGCTGTTTCGTACAAAACGGCAATAGTTACGCGGTCAAGTTGTATGGAACAGCAATTTTTTTTTAAATACCCGCCAGTAAATTTCCAGGCAGTGGGCTCCAGAATCTTGTATTGAATCTATAGTAGCAGGTTGCGTCCCTGCGACCCTGTATTACAAAACTATTAATAATTAATAACTAGCTGTGCCAGCGGCTTCACCCGCCTGAGGTTCGGAAATTATCACACGAAGACGTGCTACCCAGACAAAATATATATTACTATAGCCTATGTTACTCCTTATAATATCAGCTATCTGCCAGTGCATTTCCCGTCGAAATCGGTCCAGCCGTTTCGAAGATTAGCCGGAACAAACAGACAGACAGACAAAAAAATGTTTTTTGATGTAAGTACCGTATATACTTTCATATGCATTTATTAAAAAGCTGTTAATTTGAAATTACAAACAGACACTACAATTTTATTTATTTGTATGTATAGATAGATAACACCAACAAGGTAAAATTCTATCATGTTTTGCTTTATGTTGTTGTGTATTAAAGTAAATTATTTTGTCTAGTATTTTCCTTAAATTGGCAGCGTACTCCACCAAAGACATACACTTTGAAAACATCTAATGTAGTACTAAACTGAAAAAAATACCATTTATTATTATTTTTTGCTTGCAGTCATTGTATACTTTGGTAGCAAAAATATTAGGATGTGGTATAATGGAAAAAAATCCGTAAAATTCAAAATATCTTCGAAGCGGTCTAGTGTCTGTGCGACACGGTTAAGCTTTTTAAGTTTTTCTGTAGTTTTTTGGTTGGGACTTGTAATTATTAGGCTTTACATTGCTGGTGGACATTATAAATAATATAAATCATCCATAATTTTATGAATAAATTACATAATCGTAATTTTATGACTTCGAAACTTTGTGTGTACTCCGTGAATACCGTTGTCAAGTACGTAGTATAGAACACAAAATATGCTTCGGTATACACGAAGTACATTACCAAGTACACAAACAAAAAGGAAACAGGCTTTTTTGCTTATTTTGATATAAAATAGCATCGGTTGAGGTGTGGATTGTGTGTCGTACAGCATGTTTATGTTTCTTCTTTAAAGTGCTTGTACCTGACACAATCCCTTTATATTTTAGCTTGGATCACGAAAGAAAATGCAAGTTCCGATGAAAATTCTCGTTCAGATGACGAATCACACTTCCTTCCAGCATCTTCACATAAGCTCAGCTCTGATTTACCTTCATTAGCCTCATGAGGAGTCTAATAAAGGTGGGTCAAAGCTGAACTTAAACACTAAAAGACTGAACACTCTAGAAGACGACCACAACGACTCTGATAACGTATTTGACGTTAACATTGATGATGTACCACTAACATCCACACTAAGAGGTTTTTCCGTCTCCGTCAATTAATAATTACAATGCCATACTAACGTTGAATTCAATTCGATCATTACCCACTCCACCTATAGAACTTCTGCAGTCATCAGTTCCTAGCACGTCTAATGATTCCCTGTGCCCTGTGTTGACTATATCTAAACTCAACTAGCCTACAGCAGTAGTTAACAGCTGGTAAAAGACGTATTTCCGCCACGTTGATAAAGAATTACACGAGCTTCATAAGACACAAAATGCAACGGTTTTGGAATACTTTCACAGGTTCAATACATGGTGGAGGCAGTACATAAAGAACAGGCCGAAAGACTGTGGTTTCAAAAACTTTGTACACGCCGCGCGCCGTTTCTGTTTCAGGCATTATAATATGATTTCATCATGTACGGTAGAGATGACATGTTTCTTGAACACACTTTTACAGCCAGAGAGAAATTCACTTGGGGTTGTGGTACATATATTTTCGCAACTGCTGGATATATGCATTAACAAAAACTAGATTCTTTATAGGCGAGATGGGAGACTTTAGTCTCGAAATGAGTTTAGACTTGATTTATTTGAAGGGTTACGTTGGAGTAGTATGGAAGGGAGAATAATTCAGAAACCTACAGCTGATCGGCTGATGGACAGGGTTAGTTACGATGCCGTCAGGAAATAAGCAGTGGCACTGTAGATTTTGCGAAGAGGGAAGAACCAAAGTATTTTGCGTGAAGTTTTGCAACAAGAGAAATTGCCTCCGCCAATGTCGCACCTAATAAAAATTATTTAATAAGAATTATGACAAATGAAGTCAAGATTTAACTGAAATTTGGTTAATTGATATCGTGGCAACGTGCTCCACGTAGTACAAACATAAGAAGACATACTTTACACTAAAGTTGGCAATGTACTCCGTGGAGTACATACATTTTCGCGAAAACTGTAATAAGTAGATTTTTTTCACAATTTTTTTCAGTTCTCTGGTAACATAATAAACCAGAAAATAACAAAAAATGATTAAATATTAGAAATAAATTCATTTGCCAATTTAAGGGTTAAGCATTAATTTGGGTTTTCAATCCTGTGGCTAATATGGTCCGGAAAACTGTCACGTTATTTGATAACGCAGTGCCTTAATCATCATCATCATTTCAGCCATAAGACGTCCACTGCTGGACTTAGGCCTCCCCCAATTTGCGGGGCTTTGCCATAATCGCCACGCTTGGCAGGCGGATTGGCGATCGCAGTATGGTGGTAAAATGCATAGAGAACGCTGCTGCCCATTCTCTAGTAAGTCCCATAGTCGCCTTTTACGACACCCACGGGAAGAAATGGGGTGGTGTTATTCTTTACGTCCGGCACCACACGGTACAGTGCCTTAATGCTAAAATCATAAATCCGTCTGACACAGACTGTTGTCACCGTATCAGACATATTAGGTATTTTGTACAATAGTCATAATAACAATAAATACATGAACATTGATAGTTGGTAATCCAGCGCTTATCTTAAAAGATTATATAAGGTAATATTTTCGGACTTTGGATGTGTATTTAAATATTTATTGCACTTTAAGCGCTTGACATTGTTAAAAATAGTCCTGAATAGCAATAAGGCAGTTCTTTCTGCACGATAGGGATGCATTGCATCATTAGCCTATATTCTTCCCACTGTTGGGACGCAGGGGTTGATTAAGGCCCACTCTTCTCAGTTAGAATGGGCTATGATCTACCACGCGGGCCCAGTGCGGATTGGCGGATGTCCCATGTATTCGAATTTTTGGGTTCTAGGTCATGCCGATTTCTCCAAGATTTTCCGTTTTAATAGCAGTAGTGATTAATTAATTTACACAAAGTAACGTGCTTGGGTTCGATCCCACGACATATAACTCGACTTACGAGTTGTGCAAAGAAGAGCAGTGTTGGCCCAAGCCCCTGTGGCGAACACTGCTCTACTTTTCGCGCACTGACAGACGTTAAAACCCCTCAGGTAACGTGTCAGTTAAACGGTAGGCCTATAACTCAAGATATCATATTTGTACTTCCCCTTCAGAACTTCGTCCAGAGTAGCTAAAAACGGGGTGGCCAGCGACAGCCCTAGTCAGCAATTATTTTTTTATTTTCTTGTCAATACAACAATTCTTCTTCTTAGCGTGTCCATAGCTATCTAAATAGAGTTAGGCCAGAAAATACAACAATGATTCATATTATATTCGACCAAAAAAAAATAATTGTTCGTTATTATAACTAAGAAAACGTTTTAACTTTTAGTCAGCAACAATTTGTACTAATTAGTACAAATTGTTGGTGACTAAAAGTTCAAAGGTTCAATTAACCGACTTCAAAAAAAGGAGGAGGTTATCAATTCGACTGTATTTTGTTTTTTTTAATGTTTGTTACCTCATAACTTTTGACTGGGTGAACCGATTTTGATGATTCTTTTTTTTTATTTGAAAGCTGGTGCTTCCCGAATGGTCCCATTTTAATTTGGTTCCATTCGGACAATGGGATCCATGTGAAAACCATATAAGTCTTAAATTTGCATTAAGTATTTGCGCGACAAATTAACGAATAACGCGATTAGACTAGTGCGGGGTATCTACCATAACTGAAAAGTTAAAAATAAAAACTTTTTACAAAGAAATAACAACCGACTTCCTTAAAAAAACACTGCAAAGTCAAAAATAACTTTAATTTCGGAAGTCGGTGGCAAGAAAACCTTAAATACAGATCCTAAGACACCGAATTCCGAAATTAAAGTTGTTTTTGACTTTGTAGTATTTTTTTTTTAAAGAAGTCGGTTGTTATTTTTTTTTTTTACGAAATTAAATTAGTATTGATGTCCGTATTACGCCGACAACGTGGTACATATTTCCTAAACATTGTTTTAAATAAGTATTGTAATTTATTTTGTCTCTGCTAATAGGTACTCAAAATAAGTACTTTAAATAGAACAATAAAATACACTAACTACACAATTACATTGATGTATATTTTGTGTAACGTTAATTGCTGAGCAAATAATAATATGATGAAGGTCTGTGTAGACAATGACCCAGCGTTATCTTCGTACCGTATAGATCAACCGATAGCTACATATAACATCACGCCTTGTTGCCTCGTAGGCTTGGGCAGAGGTGTACCTATAGTACACCCACATTTCGCCAGTTATGTTTAAGTCCCATGTAATAGGGGGCGAGCCTATTGACATTGACCGGGCACGAATCCAGACTCCGGGCTGCCACTGAGAAATTCCATGCATAAAAACGCAATAACACTTTGCCCGTCATTGGAATCGAACCTAGGACCTTATGCTCCGCAGTAGCTAAATATGTAATATTTGTTTTTATACAGGGTAGCGAGGACATCGACGCGGAAACCGTAACCATGAATTCAGCACAAGATTGTAAACCTCTAGGGTAGAAAATTTTCGTCGGTTATCAAAAAACAAAAATACTGTTGTTTCATACCAAAGTGCAAAACCTTCCTAAAATGTATAGAACATCATTCTCTTTTTATCTTACGAAACAGTTTAGCACAGGGGGGTTCCTGTGGGGGCACCCTGTATAAACTGGACAATCCTAGGTTCTAGGTAGAGCCTTGATGTCCTCATATAATCAAAAGGTGCATAAGGCGATAGATGTCACAGTAGTTTAGTTAAGTACTAGGTAGGTTGTCTAGTAATCATTTGAATAGTTTAACTGTAGGTTTAATTTGGTACCTAATTGGTAGTTTTACATGTATTATTATACTAGCTTTTGCCAGCGACTTCGGCCGCGTATTATACAGATAAACCTTCCTCTTAAATTTCATTCTGTCTATTGATAAAACCGCATTAAAATCCGTTGCGTAGTTTAAAAGATCTAAGCGTACAGACGCGGAAAGCGACTTTGTTTAATAGTATGTATAAACATAATATTGTTTTTCTAGACACAATTTACCGAAGTATTTACTTTAGCATCCTTTTTTAGATATTCTTGTTGCTACTTGATAGCAAAAATATTTAAATAGCTATGCAATTAAGCACCTACAACCAAATAATTGACAGTCATTGACCACAATGTTGGATATTTCTAAAATATGTATACTGCTTTCATTGGGTTAGCGGCGATGTCAGCAGAGGTCACTATCGTTGCGTATACATACTTATTTATGAATGCAATACGTTGGTAAACGTGTTCTCCAATCGTCGACGTTCAATTATTTTGAAGCTTGATTTTAAGTATTTTGATTCATATTTAATTTTTCATTATTTTTTTTTTTTGAAATAAATGAAAAATCACCATCACAAACCAACTCATTTACATTTTATGTTATGTATTTGAGCTGGTAAATAAATATTATTGAAACCTATTAATCTGTCCAGTCCAGGCTTTTTTAACCGGAAGCACCTGTATATAATTAGTACTTTCCATGGAGTAACTGCTTTTCTGACCTTCACAATCGAGTAACTGGGTAAAACGACACCCTTTGTAAGAGTGGTTGTTAGACTTTAGGTCTGTCATAGATTTGATTTGACTGGCCTGTTAGTCTAGTGGTTAGTGACCCTGACTGCAAAGACTGAGGTGGTGGGTTCGATTCACACCCAGGACAAATCTTTGTGTGATGAGCACAATCATTTGTTCTGTGTCTTGGTGTAATTTATCTATAATAAGTATGTATTTAGAAATATATAAGTATGTTTATCAGTTGTCTGGTTGCCATAGTACAGGCTCTGCCTAGTTTGGGATCAGACAACGTTGTGTTGGTTGTCCTAAGATATTATTATTATTATAGATATATTATAGATCTACGAATGACAGCCAGTAGCAACGACTTAACGTGCTTTGCGATAAACGGAGGGGTCTTGATGTAATGGATGGTCACCCATCCACAAACCGACAGCGGTAAGGGTATATCGACCCATTTTATTTTTTTTGTGGTTGGGAAATTATCAAATGACGTCTCCCGCTCTGGGCACCCGTGTTCCTTCAATTGCCTATATGCCAGGTCCACAGTAACTCTTTTGAACTGATTTCGCGACCCTGGTAGGGTTATCAACCTATTCGGTTGCTATCATTTTAATTATCTACGATCTAAAGGTGAAAAGCTTCGGTATGAAAGATATACCTATAAAATATCTCTTAAAAACCGACTTATTTGTCCTAGTTTTATATTCACTATAGATGAAAGAACATAGGTATATAACATTGATCTTAATTGTATTCAATCGATAAGACCTACTGCGATAAAATCGGTGCAGTAAATAGTAAGTACATTTTATAGTTCTCAATTTTATTATAAGTACGCAAAGACCATAATAAAATTAATTGGTGCATATCTTATACTAGGTAAAGTAAATATAGTTATTTCGTACTATAAACATAAACGGATATATAATAAAACCAGTTATTTTTGTCTCTCTGCAGGGAACAGGTCTATTCTCATTCAGAAAAGGCACGAGCGTTGCTCAAAACGGTAATTATTAAATTAAATACAAGTTCCATGTTTGACATCAGGCTAATAGATGGAGTTCCAAACTCCGTCGAGATACGAAGACGTACGAAGGTCTTCGATAACTGAAAGCACATTATGGAGCTCAAATGGAATTGTGTAGGACAGGTGGAGTAAGGCTGCGACGGAGTGGCGTCCAAGGACTGGAAAACGAGATGGGCGGGTAACATTGTTGCCGTCGCGGGCAAAACCTCAATAAGGCTGGCACAGGAGCGTGGGGATTGGCACAAGAAAAGAGACGCCTATGCCCGGCAGGCGGTGAAGTTACGCTGTAAATCATGATGATGAACTAAAAGTCCAGTTGTCCTGCACCAAAGTCAGTAATCTCCAAGATAACCTCCGTAAACTTGATCAAAATTATACGGTCATGCGGGCAGTGACTTGCGTGAATTTAAGGTTCAAAGTTTGGGTGCAAAGTCTGTCGGCTGATAGGCGGGTGTTACCGGAATATATGAGTAATAGAGATAGGTACTTGTTTTATAAGTGCTGTAGCTAAGGCCCGAATACATGGTATAAATTACTAAACAAGTCTACGTTCGCACAGTCTTAAAAATCAGAGCGGGATTTTTAGCGCACTAGTTTTTCAACGCACTAGAGTTCAAAATCCAATACTGTGTTTTTTCATCACACTGAAATTCACTATGTTGGACTCGGTTGAACACCGAGAGTCGGAAAACCAGTGCGCGATAAAATTCAGCCAAGATATTTTTACGGCCATGCAAATGTGGTCTTTATTCTATAATACCTACACTTAAGGTTGCCACATGGCCGGGAAATCCGGGACTGTCCCGGAATTTTGCGTCTTGTCCAGTAATTATTTGTGGTGGAACAGCATAACATTCAACTAGGGGGCGTCATTAATTACGTGGTATTTTTTTGAGGAAGCGACTCGAGTCGATTCTCACGTGTGAGAGGGAGGAAATATCACGTCGCGAGATCTGTTCGAAAGTGTTACCGTGGCGCTGGCATATGGACAACTGAAGGAACACGGGTGGGTTTTAGTGAACACGGATGATTTCTCACCCACAAAAAAAAAGCCACCACCGGACAGCCAAGCAAACGCAAATAAAAACAAGCATTTTTGAAAAATCTCACGTGAGTTTATGGGGGAGGGCTAAGGTTGAGCCAAATCTCACAAGGAGAGGAGGGGAAGGCGGAAAATCGCCAACATTGCCTAATGTACTTAATGGACGCCCCCTTATGTAGAGAGATGACGTACATATATCTATATGTACGTAAGTAGTGATAATTATGGCAGCTAACACTAACATTTAGGACTTTTAAATGGCATTAGTGACATTTAAGGTTCAGCTGTCAAAATAAATCCAAGTGGAAATTACCCAACGGCAGATGCAAACTGTTGAGCATAATATTATAATTATGATGTAGAACAAGCACAAGCATATTTAGCTTAGTTTAAAAGTCATAAATGGCTGATTGCCATATTTCTCAGACGAGATCTACAGAGCGAACTCATGCTTCATTCAAGCTAAGTACGGTAAGCGTGCCATACGAAAATGAACCATATGTTTAACAATTAATGTTAATATTTGTATGAAATGCTTGATCAGTGATCACAATCACTTATAGGTAAACAAATTAACTTCATGCAAGTGAGGTTCATAAAAAAAAGGAACTTGGTCTGACAACAAACTGCTTTGTATTTTGGCAGATGTAATAAATTTTGTAAAAAAAAGAAATCAGGGAATAAACTTTTTAATTACTATTTTTTTAAGTAGCATGAAACATGTACTGTAGTTATCTTAAGTAAAGTCTAAGTTAGCTTTATAAATCTCAGCCTAAGTTTAGTAAAGTACTGTAGGTAATAATTTGACTTCTACAAGTGTGCTGACTCATCAAAGCTTTAGTGCAACCGCGGTCAAGGCTACTATCATTATTTAAATTGTATGTTACTAGTTAGACTCTTTTTACAATTTATTAGTATTCTAGTTGTTAAAATGTATATTACAATACAGGGTGGCAGGGACATCGACGTGTTGTTACCACGAATTCAGGAATCTAAATTTCGTCAGCTATAAAAAAGAAATGCTGTTACACACATTATGCCGGCGTAGGGATTGTATTTCCCCATTTCTTCCCGTGGATGTCGTAAGAGGCGACTAAGGGACTTACTAGAGAATGGGCAGCAGCGTTCTCTATGGATTTTACTACCATACTGCGATCGCCAACCCGCCTGGCAGAGGTTTACGTACAGCAGTGAACGTCTTTTGGCTGAAATGATGGTGATGATGATGAGTTTACACTTTTCTACGAACCAGCTGATTTTCTTTTTGATAGCCGACGAAAAATTTCTACGCTAGTCGGTTTAGAATCATGAGCTGAATTCATGGTTACAATATGCTCGCCAATGTCCCTGCTACTCTGTGTGGTCAATGATTTGTGGTTGGGCTATTGGTGTTTAGGAATTTATATTCCATGCAAATGTGGATGATAATCGAAACTATCTAGTTGTTTTATTAATTTGTTTTATCAGCCGAAAATATCCAATAAGCGAGAGAAATATCACATGTTATTTATATGATAACTACTACAAGGTCATGTGCGATGGCTTACAGACAACTTTTATATCTAGGTAAAGCATTCTTCAGGTTGATTTTTAAAATAAAACTACGTCTCAATAACGGCGTGGGTAATATAAGGGAAGGTAGGTCTTTCAAGATCAAGGCGCATCACCCTGCCAGAGTCGCGAGATTTGTTCAAAAGAGATACCGTGACCTTGGCATATAGGCAACTGAAGGAACACGGGTGGATTTTTTGTCAGTAAAAGTCTGACACGCCCTCTCGCTCCCCCCAGAGCGGGAGACATCATTTAATGATTTCCAACCCAAAAAAAGGCGTGTCACACTTCAGCTGTGTAATTACAAAACCTACCAACTGACATTTCTCAAAAAAATGTGTTGACAAGCACAATACAGGATAAGTTTTTATCCAGTACGTAAATTATAACCATGAATTCAGCATATCATTCTAGACCCACCCACTTGCGCCGAAATTTTTCGTAGTTTTACCAAGGAAAAACAGCTGTTTCATAAAAAAAATGCAATACCTACGGGGTCAAAATGTATGGAACAGCAGATTTTTTTTTTTGTATAACTGACGAAAATTTTCTTCGCTGGGAGGTCTAGAATGATATGCTGAATTCATGGGTACAGTTTGCGCACTGGAAAAAAACTGATCCTGTATATCGGAAAATATCTAGCAAGTCAAATATGCAAAAACACTTTTTTTGTGAAATGTCAGTTGCTATGCTAGGTTTTAAAATTGCATAGCCGACTTCTCCACGCGCTTCTTTCGGGTAAACTTTGCGCACTAGATTTTCGACGCAGTGCTCAGCGCCGAGAGTTGAAAATTCAACAGTAAAACACACTGTTCCATTTTCGACGCTTTGAGACGCGCGCTGTTGAATTCTCAATGCTCGGTTTAACACCTAGAGTTGAACATCCAGTCCATCCAATATTCGACGTCACAAATCATTTTTTTTTTAAATAAAAAAAAGTGAAAAATTATATGCCAGTTAATTATTTGACATGGCCTCATTAATCCCTAGAGTTACGGAATACCAAAAGCAACACCTTGTATTTACAACTTCCTTTGGCTTGTCACTGTCAGTCAATCTCACGCGTTCTGTTTTTTTTTGCTATTCTATTTTTAAATAAGTTCGAACGTCATTTAAGTTAATTCTTACCAGCCTGTATGACGAAGGATCGTCTTTTGGACACAACCTCTATAGTACTCTTTGCCCAAAAAAAAAACAGAATCTAGAGGAGATTCTAAATGAGAAATATAGAGAGATTCTAAGGAGATTCTATGCTTATAAACCTGATAATGGTGTATGAAATTAATACTTACTTGAGGTACTCTTGATATAAGTGCAGCGTAACATTTGTCCTAAGTTTCAGCTTCAGCTCTCCTATACTCCATTTCAGGACATTATTTACTAACGATATCTGAAATAAAAAGATAATGATATTTATCGTCGCGTCAGAGTCATTGTACTTAATAATGAGGTGTATCTATTAATAGCTAGATAATGATAAAGTTTTATTACGACTAAAAATAATGACTGGCTTGTAAATCATAATTTTATTATTCATTAGACCATGGACCATAGACTTGCCTTCAGCAAAAAAAAAAAAAAAAACCTGGAAGGGTGACCAAGAATAAGTAAATTATTTGTTTATATTAAATAAAATCTTGTCCTCTTGTATAAATATTCTTTTTCATGGTTTCACCTTCCAACCCTTAAAATGAAAATGACAAACTAATTTAAACTTAAGGCTTCCGCAGATAGACGCGACGCGACGACGATTTTCTTGTACATCAATTTTCTTGAAGTTTACATTAAAAAAAATCAACTAGAGACGCGCCGGTCTGCAGTAGCCTTTAATTTGCAAAAAGGTTTTAAATTTGGTTTTACGGTAAATTGATGATGGTGCCAGAAAAATCATAAAATATGCATATTACAGAGATTGAAAATCTTAGATTTCAAGGGGGCGTTTTTCGCTTTTTATAAAAAAGTTTTCAAAAATGTATGTCATGAATGTATGTATAATGTAAGAAATCATAAAATAATACTAACAACAGGCATGGCAATGAAGAATTGTGTTAATAACCTTCTAAACTCCTTGTGGTTCATTGTGATTATGGATCTGGAACAAAAAATATACAGTTATAATCACATAATAATAAAAATATCCTGGCTCTAGCTGTAAAGGAATTTACAATAGTATTTTATTTTCTGATAAAAGTTAAGGCTGTGAATTGCATATTATATTGGAAGAAAAAAGTATAAAATTTGAAAATATATTACACAAATTTCCTGGAACAAATTCTATCATGAATTATGTGGCATGGTTGTGACCGTTAGAAGAAAAGGACCAGAAACTAGACATTATGACATTATGTAATATCGTTATTGTCAAGATACATCTATAAATAGGTATATAAGGGCGACATAAAAAGGCTAATTTATCGTAATTAAAAACGTTCCAAATCTAGTCGTAGTCTCACAAGCAAATGTCAAAAACTTGTCCAAAATGTATGGAGAGAGAGGTTTGTTCACGGATTGAGGCTGAGATCACAATGTGAACGTTCTAAAAATCAAGGGAATTGTCCCTCGTCTTTTGGTTTAAAGATTTTTGTTTTTTTTTCCTTTGTTTATAATTCAATATTAATTTATTAAGTATTGTTCTTTGTTTAATTTCTGTGCGCATCCCAATAAATACTTTTTCTTTCTTTCTAAAGTCATTCGGCCAGCTTTGAATTGCACACAGTGCACTCTCAATGGCTACGGATTGGTTTACCACTAATAACCTAGTTCTTAATGCTAAGAAAACAAAATGTATAAAATTCGCTTTACCGAATGTCATCTGGGACCCAACGTCGTCTTAGATAATGAGGTGCTTGAAACTGTAGACTCGGCAGTTTTTCTAGGCATAACAGTAGACGCGAAACTACAGTGGGGCCCACATATTTCAAGCCTAGCCGGGAGGCTCAGTTCGGCTGCCTACGCCGTCAGGAAAGTTAGACAATACACGGACGTTGATACAGCTCGATTAGTCTATTTTAGTTATTTTCATAGCGTTATGTCCTACGGCATTCTGCTGTGGGGCAAAGCCGCGGACATTCAAAATATTTTTGTTCTTCAAAAACGAGCTGTTCGAGCTATATACGAACTAGGTACTAGAGTTTCTCTGAGAGAGTTGTTTAAAGATATTGGTATTCTTACGGTGGCATCACAATTCATCTTCGCCAACATCTTATATATTAAGCAAAATATACATCTGTACACTAAGAACAGTGATATTCATAATATTAATACTAGAAATAAGGACAAGCTACGTGCTCCCTTTCACCGGCTTCATAAGGTTCATAATTCATTTGTTGGTCTTGGTATTACCTTTTTCAACAAGCTTCCCTCTGCTTTCCTAGATTTGCAGTTTAATGAGTTTAAAGCTAAAGTAAAATCCAACCTTTGTTCAAAGGCATACTATTCTATCAACGACTTCTTAAACGATAAGAATAGTTGGTCGCTGTAATTAACTCAATGTTTATGTTCTTTCAACCAGAATCAGAATTAGCTTTCCTCATCGTTGTGTATGTAAGCGGGCACGCCCTTTATACCCGGAGGTTCTTATTTAGGTTTTAAGTTCTATTTACGATTTTATTATTTCAGCTTGAGTTTAGTTTTTTAATGTTTTGTTCGTATATTGGCGTGTGCTAGCTGACATATGACGCATAATTTGATGTATGTTTTGTTTTGTTTTATAATATTAATTACTTACATAATACTGTATATAATCAAGTTCTTCTAACTTAACAGACAGCTGTGCTGCTGGGGAGTTTGTTCCGCCACTTCTTCTTCCCAGCTAAAGCACTAGGAAGTGTCGAAGGGTGGGCGTTTTGGGGGGACTGTCTCATGTAACTTTGACGTTCAAAAAGTGCTGACTCTCGGCCTAGTTTGAATAAATGATTTTTGTTTTTTTTTTTGATTGACCTTGCCCCAACAGGCGGCAACCATCCAGTCATAGTAATTTTTATGGAATCAATAAAAACCAAAAGATATTTATTCAAACTAGGCTGAGAGTCAGCACTTTTAGAACATCAAAGTTACATAAGACAGTCCCTCAAAACGCCCGCCCTTAACTATTTCCTAGTACTTTAGCTGGGAAGAAGAAGTGGCGCAAGAACTCCCTAGCAGCACATTGATTGTATTGGAAGCCAATTTGCTGAATGTAGGTCAAAAGTTTTATAAAGATATCAGAGGATTTTTTATTGACATTTGCAATTAATAATATGGCAGTGGAGTTAAGATTACGCTTCATATCTCAAAATGAAAAGAATTAAGATTAGCTTGATTGTGTGAAGGTAAGTTGTAAATTGTAGAATAGATACCTACTTAAATGTAGGTACCTTTTATGCACTGAACTCTGGATATTATTCACTAGCTTCTGCCCGCGATTTCGTCCGCGTCAAATTTCTTGCCAACCCTATCCACCCTGTCGCATCGAATCGCCTGCTCGTGCGAGGTTTCGAGGGGATTTCGAGACTTTTTTTTTTGCTCGGCTCCTGAGGGTCCTAGCGTGGATGTTATAGCCTATATAGCTATAAGGCCGCCGCTAGCCAATGAATAGGCTACCCAACACTAAAATATTTTTTGAATTCGAACCAGTAATTCCTGAGAGTTCAACCAAATAAACTCTTCAGCTTTATAATATTAGAATAGAAGAATATATTTCCAGAATTATTTCGATAACCATGTAATAGGTATTGTTCCTACTAGCAAAATCATCAAGGGCATGAAACCCATTTTTAACCGACTTCAAAAAAAGGAGGAGGTTAAAACACTACAAAGTGAAAAATAACTTTAATTTCGGAAGTCGGTGGCAAAAAAACCATAAATACAGATCCTAAGACACCGACTTCCGAAATTAAAGTTATTTTTCACTTTGTAGTGTTTTTAAGGAAGTCGGTTGTTTTTTATTTTCTTAGTCGACACATACATGCTTTTAATAAAATCGTTTTCATCTCATCATCTGTCTAGCCTTTTCCCTACTATGTTGGGTTCGGCTTCCAGTGTAACCAGATGCAGCTGAATACCAGTATTTTACATGGTGCGACTGCCTATCTGACCTCAACAACCCAGTTACTGGGTAATACGACACCCCTTGGTAAGACTGGTTATCAGACTTTAGGGCTTTTGACGACCCGTAACGACTATCTAAGATCTACGAAAGACAGCCGGGACCAACAGCTTAACGTGCTTACAGAGGCACGGTAGGGTCTTGACGTATAAAGATGGCCCCCAATTCGCGGACCAACCGCGGCAAGTGTAGCTTAACCTGAACGATCGACCCACATCACACATCATCAGCCTATATTGTTCCCACTGCTGGGACACAGGACACCTCTCGGTGAGAGGGAGTGGGCCATAATCCACCACGCGGGCCCATTGCGGGTTGGTAGATGTAACATGTCTTCGAATTTTTGGTTCTATAGACATGCCGGTTTCCTCACGATGTTTTCCTTCAGCGTTTTTAAGAGCAGTTGTGACGAAATTATTTACACAAAGTAAAGCGCTTGCCTGGGTTCGAACCCACGAACTACAACTCGTAAGTCGACCACATCGACCCATGCGGTTGTTATTATTTAGCCACAAGCCCTTCAAAATCGTTTTCAACTTACTGTGTTACACCGAGCAATTGAGAATCCGTCAGCACATCTCTAGATCTAGCTACAGCCTCTTTAAAGGGTTGTTAACTATGTAAAGACTAGCGAAACTCAAAGTCCATCTGATTTATCATAGTCAAACCCAGTGCGCAAAAAAATCCAGCCGCGATTTTATAACAACCGTGTGCTGCACGCGTAGCATGACCACCGTAGAAATGGGTTTTGTCTATTCTTGGAAGAATAGAGATAGAATTGTCATGCTACGCCCGCATAAAACGGTACAAATCTTTCTACAATCTTTAATTCTGTCTTTAATCTTTCTACAATCTGTAATTTTGTCTATTCTTCCGTCGACAAAACCCATTTCTACGGTGGTCATGCTACGCGTGCAGGTCGACTTAATCGGGTGGACTTTGAGTTTTGCTAAGATAATAATTTGCCTGAACTCAAAGTACGGACATTTTGAGGTCATTCTAGCGATTATTTATCTTTGGCACGCCGATAAGAATTGCGATAGGATGGACTTCGACCCTAGTGTGACGTCATAAATAAGGAGGTATCAAGGTTCAGCCTGTCATATAAATGGTAAGTCATCATCTGTCTAGCCTTCTATATATATACAGGGTGTCCCAAAAGGTTACGTAGCTGGGAAGGGGGGTGATCACAAGGGTCACCAGAAAAATAAAAGAATAAATCTTTTTTTTTTTCAGTACACTTGGAGGAAGTTGAGTGAAATCGTAATTACTAAGTCCTTGACTGGACAAGAACTTAATTTTCTTTAAAATCTTGGTTAGATATGTATCAGCATTTTTTTTAATACAGCAATATTTGTAGGTACAGTTAGCAAAATAGCCCCACAAGGTGTAAAATTCTTAGTTTGAAAAAAAATGCCGTTTATTTTTTTTAATACCCAGACGGGATTTATTTTTTATTTTTCTGGTAACCCTTGTGACCACCCCTATCACCCCCCTTCCCAGCTACGTAACCTTTTGGGACAACCTGTATATAAAATTCAAAATCCTGAGTGACTGACTGACTGACTGACTGATATATCAACGCACAGCCTAAGCCGCAGGTCCTAGAGACATGAAATCTGGAGGGTCTGTTCTTTGTGAAGAGTAGGTATCGACTACGAAAGAGCTTTTTGAAATTCCATCCTTAAGAGGTGAAATGGGGGGTTGAGTATTGTGTTGCCATAATTAACAATAAATCCCATATTTCTACATCCACGCGGGCGAAGCCGCGGGCGAAAGCTAGTTAACACTAGAAGTGCGGGCGTCCCAAATTTTTTTCATTTCGATGTTCTTCCTGCTCTAATCAATATTTTATTATGCATATAATCGTAACTTTTTATGACTTTTCATGAATTAAGATTATTATTATTTATTGTTTATACGAGACTTCAACCAAGTAATTGCAATTTACATTTTTTTTTTATCCAAATTTACCTCAGTCGGTATGTTCCGCGCTTCTAGTGTTAAGTATATTGGGGTCGGCTTCCAGTCTAACTGGATGCAGCTGAATACCAGTATTTTACATGGAGCGACTGCCTATTTGACCTCCACAATCCAGTTAGCCTGTTAGTCTAGTGGTTAATGACCCTGACTGCTGAGACTGAGGTCGTGGGTTCGATTCCCACCCAGGACAAATCTTTGTGTGATGAGCACGATCATTTGTTCTGTGTCTGGGTGTAATTTATATATAATATGTATGTATTTAGAAATATATAAGTATATTTATCAGTTGTCTGGATGCCATAGTACAGGCTCTGCCTAGTTTGGGATCAGATAACGGTGTGTTGGTTGTCCTAAGATATTTATTTATTATTTATTTATTTTATTTAGTTACTGGATAACACGATATCCCTTGGTAAGACTGGTTGTCACACTAGACTAGACGAGGCACGGAGGGGTCTTGATATAGTCACCTATCCACGGATCAACCGCGACAAGCGTAACTTACTTAATCGATCGATTTATGTGGCTGTTATCATTTAGGCAAAAGCCCTACAAAAAATGCCCCCTACATATAAATGGTAAATACAGGAAAGTTATTTCAAAAGGATCTCTAAACATATCGTTACTATTAACATAATAATATAAATATTTTGTAGTTTTATAATTAGTATAATTACCCATTTACCACTACAGACGTGGTTTAAAATATAATTGAAAGAAAAAAAAGGAGTGTTCTGTTTTTGAATAGAATAGAATACTCTTCATTATGTACGGTCACCAAAGGGTCAACGCATATCATTGACGTTTAGTAAGAAACCGATGGATATTTCTGAATAAAATTTAATTTAATTAGTGGAAAACAAACAGCACCCTAATTGCAAAACGAACGATTTATCAGAATCTGAATGGGATTGAAGATTATTTCTAAACTATTGCGTCATTTGTTCGAATAAATTGTCGGCTCAGCAACGTAAATAACGCAATGAATGTTGTTTAACTATGAATATTAAACCAATTCCTACCGATAAAAAGTTCCGCAATTACCCCTCTGGTCATTTATCAAATGAATTTAATCTGAAAACATTCATCGGTTTCTTCTTCAACTATATCCGACGACCCTGGTTACTTATCGAGACAGTTTTTTTTGCTATCCTTGTAACCCCGGCAAGAATAATACCACAAATTTATAAAATTATTGAATTGTCATCGGTCCTTGATAAGTATGCCAAATTTCGTGCTAATCCGTCATTTTGAAGGGGTCAAAATCATGTTCAAAGTTTCCGTTATATAGGCACATACTAACATACGTATGAAGCTAATAAGTGTGTTAAAATATTAATAATATACATAAATTATAAAATGCCATTAAAGTGACTCAATGGCTAAAAATATAATTCAAAGAAAAACAATATAAGTTAAAACTCTGTTTTTTAATAGTCTGTTATACTCTTTACACTACTTATAAAATCAAAAAAAAAAAAAAACAGAATGATATAATTTTTGTGGGAAAATGATTCTAGTGGCTTTACTAAAACAACAGTGTGTTAGGTTAGGAACTCCGCGTATGTTTAAAATGAGGATGTTGACCTCTGCACAGTCAATTGTACTACAATGGTAACAATTTGTTTAAATTTTTTGTTCGATGGCTTTATGTGTATGTCGTAGCAATAAGGGCTATTTTTAGTAAACCAAGTGTACATATGAGCGGTTGAATGTACTAATATTGTACTTGAAATTGATACTGACTAAAGATGAGATTATTTAAATATCCAATGAGAGAAAGGAGGAAATAAACTTTACAAAGAAACGATCAGACTTAACGCTCTTTCAATTTAATTTCATTGATTATTTAGGTTCCATAGAATTTAATTACTCGTTAACATTCATGCAAATGGGATAGATCGAAAAGCATCTCCTCAGATAGCTTTGAAGATTCTAGCGTGAGGGCACACAAGCAAAGGTATTCGAATAGAAATTCCTAAACCACCGGGTATTATACGGACTTGAACGTTGACTAGTCGCGCAAGCATCAATTATTATCTTATTTTTTGCAACTATGCCTTTATCTTTACGTAATAAATAATTCGTTGGTCAGCCTAAATTCAAAACATGTTTTTTACATAACGTGTTGCTTCTACCTCACCTACTAACATTAAAATGTAACCTCGATCAGCTTTGATGGGATTAAACCTTGGAAGGTTCACAGACAATATCGAAATCCTAAACGGCTGTTTTGTAGGTTGTTGACATTATTGAGTAATTCATCAGTCTATGTGAATATATGATGTAGCTTGATTGCTTTCGTGCAAGACAAATATACCTAGTTTTCTATCATTTATCTACGATCGTCATCGCTATGAAAATCGAACCCATGTTCCTGGAATTTTGTATCGAAATTCGTTTAAGCGACAGGTTCTTATTGGAGTTCGTTTGCTAGTAGTATACCTACATATAAGTGTTTTTTTTTTGAGAACCATTCTGTGATAAAGAAGATAGAGGTAGATGATGTGTATTCAAACATAAGACCACAAGGGTATAAGGCAGACACTCAGAGCGTTGAGAGGGAGTAAGAGCCACTTTTCGTTGTAAATTTAGGATCGTCATCTAGATTTTTCAGCAGCATTTGGTGTTGTTTATTAACAGATGTGAACTTAAGTTTAAATATTTACAACAAAATGATTTTGGTATTCTCTGGAGTAGGAGAGGTTTTAATTCTATAAATAAATTACTTAAAGGGTAATTCCGGGGGAGATGGCCATACGGGTAAGATGGCCAATAGAAATAAAATCAAGTAATTATTCATAGATAGGCACTACTTTAATTTAGTTCGATTCGTTTCGGCACGGGCAATAAGTGTTAGTGGATTTTTTTGCGAAAAAAATATGGAAAGGTGAGAAACTTGACTTGTTTTTAAATAACACGTTCATTTTAAACTAAGGGGTAGACAAATTAAATAATCACAAAAAAGTTTTGAAAGTTTTGTCCGTATTCATACTTTCTTTTTGAAATAAAAAACTTTCTCGTGTTGTAACCTCAAAATTAACTACAAAACTGAGAAGCTACTTTTATTAAGTAGGTAATGCGGTCATCTCACCCGGACAATCGGGAGAGATGGCCATAGTATTTTAAGGAGAAATAGCCTTACAATTTTTTTTTTAAGACTATTTTAAAATGCTAGATGATTCGCAGTGTTAATAAATGCAGAGATTATGGTGATAATTATTACAGGACACAGGTGGCTGAAGATTGGATACAATGCAATACTTGCATGTTCTGGGTGCATGAAAACTGCACCGAGTATGAGGACATGTGTTCTTACAGCGGTTATAATAAAAAAAAGGAGTTAATCGACCTCAAGGGCAAAGGGAAAGGCAAAATGAGTTCTGGCCATCTCCCCCGATCACTATGGCCATCTCTCCCGGACACTGGAAGAGATGGCCAGTCCTAGATTTTTTATTCTAAAGTTTAAAACTACATTGTTTGCATTCTTTGACGTGATTTATCGTTAATGGCTGATAAGAGTAATAAATAAAGTTTATGTTTTATATTAATTCGATGTTTGCATTCATCATAATTCCTTCACAATAGAGTTTTATAGTTACTATGGCCATCTCCCCCGGAATTACCCTAATTCCTGCTTTTTAGTGCAACTATCTGAGACTGCAAACTTTCTCAGAGAACATAGTAGTCACACATCGATAATTTAATAACTATGTTCCGTTCGTAGCCAGCTATTCTCGATTCAAATACGACCATTAAAATCCGGTTTCATATAAATACAAGATACTATGACGTAATGGTAGTGGGTATCGTACGATACAAAGATCACAATCAAATTGAAATTTTTTAGACGAGCGAGACTTCCGAGATGCGCGTCGTGATGGTTACGCTGTATCTCTTTTGGGAGCAGCAGAAATAAGGTCTTTCGATTAATAATTTTCAAGCTTTTTGCTGGTTTAATTGACAATGTCTAGTCTTACATTTGCACTCGTAAAAATGACCAGGATAGATAAATTATATAGGACTTTATGAACGGACAAAAAACGAGTTCAGGATGTAACAATTTCATGAATTTGAGAAATTCGTAACTAATAGTAGAGCTTACAATTAGTAAAGGTAGTTCATTATCAACTGAATATGTAACATTAGTTACTTTTGTTAGGTGGGTCTGAGTTACTTAGTATTATTGCTAGCATTCCATAATTTAATACTATGTAGAAAAACTTGAAGGCCGCATGCACATTTAATATAAATGCATGATATAGACAAAAAAATCTTTTTCATAGAACTTTCAAGTATCAACCACTAAGAAGTTATGAAGAGTGATATCGCTGAAGGACTAGATAATTTATTCCAGCATGGTTATTCATCCTATTTTCTATGCTCGGAATTTCTTTGAAAAATAAAATCAGAAATTAATTTATCCGGAAAAGAACCGGAGTTCCTGACATAGCTTGCAAAGTAACCAAACTGAAGTAGCAATGGGCTGGCCATGTATGTCGAAGGACCGATGTCCTGTGGTGCAGATGAGTCTTGGAGTAGAGATGCGCGGTGCATCGGCAAACATAGAGTGGGACGCCCCCCACAGACAGACTGGATAAAGAAAGCGGAGGACAGGGTGTTGTGGCGAAGCTTGGGAGAGGCCTACATCCGGCAGTGGACTGCGAGTGGAACTCAGCCTGAGTTGATTGTTTTTTATTGAACACATAAGTCGACGTACACAGGAAGGGACGTAATAATATCGCGGTGGGATTATTTCGTGCAGTGGATCTTCAACTCAGTGCTTAGCGCCGAGAGTTGAAAATCAAGCAGTGTTATTTTGACACGCTTAGATGCACTCTGTTGTATTCTCAACGTTCCTTTCAAAACGGAAAGTTGAAAATCCCGTGCGCAATTACATCCCGCTACAAAATTGGACCGATTTAACACGTTAACTGACATGGGTAAAATCAGAAAAAGTCAAAAATGTACTTAGTGTTATTTGACTTTAAGTCGATTATTTATTGATTAAAAAGTGTCGGACACATAGTCCGACATGGCTGTTAACGTGTTAAGCAAAAATGTTCTAAAGCACACAAACCTTATGAGTCTTTGATATGTTAAAATATACCTTATTTGGACACAAAAACTCGAAATTGTCGACATTGTCGAGGTTGTGGGTTGGATTGGAACATTTTTGTTTAAATCGATCTAATTATACTTCATACGTAATGGGGGCTAATGAAAGGCAGAACTTTTAATACTTACAGTTCAATGAAACCAAACTAGAATCAAAACTACTACTCATAAAATTAGATTTTCAAATTAATTTAAAAATCCAGTAAAGGTGAAACGATTATCGGAATGTCATTGTCACTGGCAACGCAGTAATAAAATCGATTACTTTGCATACATTGTAATTATTCGAGAGACGTCTATTCCATATTGTGTACAAATTGGTTTATTTCTAATGTTTTTTCTCTGGAGACTTGTGGTTGTTCTGGAGACAACTCAAAATCCGAAACGGGAACATTTAACATAAAATATCAAAAAAATATTAGTTTGTACTGTTCACATAACTCGACAAAAACAATGTACTTTTATTTTCGCCATTCCAGAATTGGTTTAGTCCAATGACCCCTTTCAACCAAACCTTCAATGAATACTCATTTTTGAATAAAAGAAAACAGTAGAACATGTTTTCCAAAAAATCACATCTTTTACTAAATATTTACAGGAAAGACATTATTTCACATACATTCATGCATGGAGTAGATACAGGAAATCCATTTGCAAAGGCCACAATATTTACATAACATTTTGTATGTGACTTCCTCCAAACTTTCAAATTCACTTTATATGTACTTTTATAGCCATGTCCCATGGCTCTGCCTGTTTAAAAAATAAAAGACTGCCTAGTTTCCTCTCAGGCTCATCAAAAACAATTAAAAAGTTTATCAATACAAATAACAAACAGATGAATAAAATGTAAAATTTCAATAAACAGACTCCATTACGTATTTTAAATATTAATATAGCATGATCAGTCTATAATGTTCCCACTGCTGGGAGACAGGCCTCCCATCTGTGAGAGGAGCTGACCGATCCACCACAAAGGGCTCAGTTCCGTTTGGTAGATGTCACATGTCTTAGAATTTTTGGTTCTAGGACATGTCAGGTAGCCTGCCATGTAACGATAGCTTCCTTAGAATGCTTGCAGCCCGGTATTGAGATCTACCAGCTTTCTGATTGTGTATGGGTAAACTCCTGTAGCCACCTGGTTAGCTAAATAAGGAGGGCTTTCACGTGATACTTTCCGAGCTCCACTAGGCGAAACCTCGAGTTAAAGCTAGTCCTAATATATTTCTTGATGACTAACCAAAAGATTTTCTTGACCCTTTGTTGTTTCCACACAGACACCTGTCATATCATTCTTAAATACATTCTTCAATTCAAAGCTAGTTCTATTATATTTCTTGATGACTAACCAAAAGATTTCCTTGACCCTTTGTTGTTTCCACACAGACACCCGTCATATCATTCTTAAATACATTCTTCAATTCAAATGAATACATTACAGCTTACATACATTAGAAACTGTCTTGTCTAATGTATTACTATTGTTTTAAAAATTAAAAAATCATTTATCTATGTCTGACATGACAAGTTCGTTGAGTGGTTCTTGTAAAATAACTTTGTTACGAATTGTTTTTTTAAAGAACTTGTAGTCTGACCTTTTTAAGATTTGTTTGATAATTTTTTATAGGCTTGTTATTTTTACATTGATACTTTATTTAGCTAATATGACTATTGAAATGTTTTGTTATACAAGCTCTATCACTCTGAAAAAGGCTTTAAAATAAAATAATTAAGACTTGGAATTACAACAAGACAATTTTTTTTTTATATAGAGATAAGCTGCTGTTATTATACAGATAAGTAACATTGTCACATCTATATCTATAGTAATAATAGATCTGAAGAATTTGTTAATTTTCTTGTTTGTTTGAACACGATAATCTCTATAACTACCATTCAGATTTGAAAAAACCTTTTTGCATTTGATAGCCCAATACTAGAGGACCACTATAGGCTACTTAACACCACGCTTAGGCCCTTAGGAGCCAAGCAAAAACAAAAAGTCTGAGAGAACGTTTCGCGAAAAAGGCGCAGACCAAGCTAGTCATTCATATATCAGAAAAGTTTAAGAGAATGTTGACATTGAACCTGTGTAAACATAATATTTATTTATACAATGTGGAGACAACAATACAACTATAAATAAAAATACTGGCATACCATAGTTTCCACAGTGTATTGTTTATGGCTGTGGAATTTTACGACTGGACTTCTATGAATTGCTAATTTATTTGAATCACTAATTCAAATGATGCTATGTTGAATATGCTATTTTGATAATGCTACAGAACCCCATTAGCTACGATCCTTACATGCTCTGATTGCCTTGTTTATGTTCATACAATAACCATACACTGTATAATTATTATTAAAACAACATAATAATAACCATACAACATATTATATGTTGTATGGTAATTATTATGTTGTTTTAAAGCTGATAATTGTTTAGTAGTATTTAGGTATTTAAATACTTTACTCCTCACATGAGTTTGCAAAGTATTTAGTTATGGTATAGTTTAGAGCAGCCTTTCCCAAAGTGGGCAATAACGCCCCCTTGTGGGCAATAACGCCCCCTTGTGGGCGTTGCAGGCTTAAATGGGGGTGGTAAGAGACCCAGAAAAAAAATGGGGGTGTTGTGTAGAGTCTTTGGGAAAGGCTGGTTTAGAGCATATTAGAAAATGTTTCGTAACAGGAACTTTTTATTCAAAGTGTACTTTAATGCATTCTTATAATGCCTCTACTATTTAATTAATTTAAAGAGCATAAAATATCTTTTGTTTTATAAAATTACATTCAATTAATGTGCTTAGCCTTTCCCAAATGTGTTAGGGTCTGGTTCCAGTCTGACTGGATCCAGCAGAATACCAGTATCTTACATAAAGGGACTGCTAATCGGACGTCAACAACCCAGTTACTGGGAAATGCAATACCCCTTGATGCTTAGTTGTCAAACTTCCAGGCTTCTACCTGTGACACCTATCAAAGAGAACATTACATAATGCATTAAAAACAAATAAATAAAACATTGCTCACCCTTCTATTAGCGTAGTGTGTTGTATAAGCCACAGATCGCACATGGACCGCGAGATCAAGGAGAAGGCGATAAGTGCCATGAAGCCACTCTCCTTTGACCACCACGAAGGCATCATGATCTTCCATAGTGCCTTCAGTTCGGCTATGAACCGTGCATCAACTTGTGCCTTTGGACCTTTTTTGTTCTTCTCTTTTATCATGTATTGTATCTGTTCTTCAGGTGATAACTTGCCTGATTTGACATTTTTATGTTTGCTGAAATGAATAAAAACATGTTAAATATTTAAAAATTAGAATGAATTATACAATAAGAATTTATATTTACAATTCATAATTATTTATCTTTTAATTGTGGAGGTATATTGTTACTACTAACATTCTAAATTTTATGAATACATTTCAGAAAAATATTTTTTGGAACTACATAAAAACCAATCCATTAGTCAATCATAAGTTTTTCTTTTTTATAAAATTTAATAAAATGCATCAAAAGATGTTGTAAAGTAACTTTTTATTTTTTATTGGCCTTTGCTTGTTGAGATGCAATAATAACATCGTAATTTTTCCACTCTACTTTTGCCTTGATAAGAATACTCATCCAAACAAAAAGTTTTCATCTTCCAGTCAAGATTTAACAATTATTTTTTTATTCAATAAAAGAAATGAGAAATAGTAATTTATATTTATGAGTAGTGTAATTGATACAATCAGATATTGAGCGAACCAGGCTAAACTTTTAAAAGTAGAATTTTTATAGTTTACTATGCACTGTTATTAGTTTTTCTGTGTATCTCTGTTATTTTTTAATAAGGACCAATAAAATTTTATATAGGTACATAAAATTATAGAGTACAACTAACCTTGACTTCAGTGAATTCCTGATTACCCAGGCACTTAGCGCTGCAGTAGCTGCTAACGCAATTTTCACATCAGTCCGTGAAGTAATTTTACTAAAATTCGGCGCCATTTCCGAAGTTTACACCTAACGATTTAATTTTTAATCAGCATTTAATTTTTAATGTGCACACACGTAACAATACCACGACCACGAGCACCAAACACTCATTACACTTCTTCCGTTTATCGCGATAAAATAAATTCTATCTGCATGAACGAATGCAAATCGAAAAGTAGACAGTGTAATGTCAAGTCATCAACTGTCAATGTCATGTTGCCGTCATAGTTATCCTAGTGATGAGTATTAGGATTTTTATTTTAGTTAAATTTTGTTATAAAAAGTAATAGTCGATTTTATTTAAACACCATTTTTTATATAGTCGCTTCTTTTCTCAGTTAAATATAAGGCAAACTACTGATAGAGCTTTATCAATTCAAAACGGGAAGAGTAAGTAAATAAAATCCATCACTGGCTATTTCCTTGAACATAGAAGTCTTGAGTGATTGGTGGCACCATCACCTATCGAAAGTCAAAGTCAAAATTTTCATAGTAACCATTATTGGATTTCTGGATACTTCTTTCCGAAATAAAAATTGCTATATTATTTTTTAAGTGTCTTTGATATATCTCGGGACCCTGGTGTCCTAGACCTTAGGTAGTGGTACAAGGGAGAACCCAGAGACCCGTTATACACTTTATATGAAATGAGGTATCAACTGACGATTATCTCTGTACGTAGTTTATCAGTGCGCCCAAGGACAATCTCAGGTTGGTGTAGAACTATTGCAGGATATAATATGTACAAACAAAGACAATGGAATATGTGTTTGGATGGCTAAAGTGGACTGGTTACCTAAACCTATGAAAGGAGCATGACCCCTGCCTGATCAATATTATACACGATAAAACGGCTGGCGCGACTTGCACATTCACCGATGGGCCCTCAGAAATTGTCGCTAGCACTTATTGACGTAGCGAAAATTGGGCAACATATCATGTATAATAGTGTTTGAAGAGTAGAGACGTATCCCATGTATCATACACAGATGATGTACGAATTTGACTCCTATACTTCAAATTTTAATCGTATTCAGTAAACTTGACAGTTCAAAGAAAAATTATGATACCATACTAAAACGAATAGTGTTGGGGTAGAGAACGATTTCGCGTAAAGAACGTATAATAAAAATGGTTTAATTTATACAAAACTTTAGAAATTCGTTTTTAAGATGTGGATTACAAGAATAATATTTTTTTTAAAGTTATTTCATTTTTTATTTTCTTCTAATAGAAACAAAACTAAATATACAAACCATGTCATTTTACTTTTTTTTACTTTAGTAATTTTATTTCCTCTGGCAACCATTTAAGATATTATTTTAACGATATAGAATATATCATGTTTTTAAGACAAGTTATTATAAACAGTTTGCATGTAAGTACATTATTTCAAATTCATTCAATTTCTTTCATTCTTACACCACGTCACTATTTTTATTTTGTCAAAGTCTGCCCCTTCAACTGTCAAGTTACTGAATTCAACAAAACAAAATTCGAAGTATAAGCTGTTCCGTTTTACATTCAAAGTGACAGCCGATTCTAATGGTTATTAGTATAAATATTTTAAGTTTATTGATATTATAAAGCAAATAAGTAATATATTTAATTAAATTAAAAATAATTAAGTTAACTTAGCAGGTAAAAAGATCGTGAATAGCGAAACGTAATAGAATGTAAGGGACGCCACGGTTTGACTAACAGGGCAGATGTGAATTTTATTCATCGTAAATTCACTGTATGTACATAATCTACTCACAGTCGACCAGAGTATTTAAGTTCTGTGTTTTGCCAAAAGCAAAAAAAAAAAAAAGTTCTGTGTAGTCGACTATCTTTCGTACTCCTGATCGCAACAAATAATATCGATTAATTGACACCATGGCGTCCCTGAACCTATTAGACTACACACCAAATGAACATAATACACAAAAATAACACATATCGACTTGTATAACGGCAAAGTTACTAGGAGAACTTAGGGTGCAATGCAAGAAAGCGCGATGAGAGCTCGGGACTCGGGGCATCCCGATTCGGACTGGTTAGGTTCGAAGAGGATGGCGGAACAAAGACCCCATCATACTCTTCGTGGCTATTTTTTTAAAACCACGCAGAAGTAGGAGCCACCTTACAACTACTCCGTAAGAGGCTCCGTCGACTACGCCTTATTATTACTGCTTTGAAGCAGATATTCAATATTCCTTTTTTTTAATCATTACCAATCACGAAAGAAAATTTGAAAATTTTTTCGTGGTAACCAGGGTTTTGCGCACACGGGGTTTAAAAAAAATACACGTGTACAATATTCTACCCAAAAAAAAATACCTACTATAAAAAAAACGACTGCGTAAAAAGTGAATTGATGTAAACGAGTAGATGATGAAGTTAAATGAGTTTCTCAAATTTTATTATTGTCTTTGTCATAATTTTGATCACTGCATTATACGATAAATCATTTCAAATTCATTTTTTTTTTGTCGACAGTTGTAATACGAGATTTTGGTTATTTTGAATTATTTACTAGTTTTAAATTTATTGTATTTTTTTTTTCGGTAAATGGCTTTATCTCTAACTGAAGTTTATTTCTGTGGTTTTAATTTTATGGACGAGAGTTTCGAGTAGACGATAGGTATCAAAACAATTTCATTGCCCATTAACTCAACAATTTTAGAAAGTTAATTTTGTTTACTACGTTTTTTAATATGAAAGTGGTATAAAAGTGATTCATACATTGTATAGATGACTTTCACAACAATACATTGTAGTTTTACATACCGTGTAGACTTCAAAACGATTAGCAAATATGTGACAGGTTTAGAATAACACACATTGTGTTTTTCTAAACCTCTTATTGCATTTACAAAACAGTCGCCAGTTTGAAGTCGCACTAAATTGTACAGCTGCCCGGGTTCGAAATAACGATTGAAATAATTCCTAATCCAGATCCAGTACCACGCGGTCACTACTGCTATGAAATCAAATAAAACTCATGAACAGTGATTCTGCGTAAAACGTTACTGTATAGATGGTGCTGTATTAAAATGATAAAACACCCCTTTTTATTGTTCAGTAAGTCAAAGAATATCTTTATAATCAAACGAATAATTCGTTGACGGTGATTCTTTACAAAGTTTACGGGTCTACGGCTCTACGCGGGCCTACGTTGCTACGCAGCCCTACGCCACGGCTACACTGCTACGCAGGCCTACGCCGCGTCTTCGCTGCTACGCAGGCCTACGCCGCGTCTACGCTGCTACGCCGCGTCTATAATGCTACGTCGCATTTACGATGAATAAAACTATTAAATTCTTTATTAGCATGGTTTCAATCCAATCTCCTGACAAAAAATATCTCCAAAACATGCTACGATATATTTAAGGTAAAAAACAAAATAATTCCCCCATATATCCCGCTAACAATAAATGGTGTTCCTCTTCACCAAAAACCTTGTGAAAAATATCTCGGACTAAGAATCAACAGCTCACTTACGTGGAATGCTCACATTGATCATATAAAAAGCAAGCTGTCAGCACTCATTGCGTAACTTAGTTCGTTGCATATCATCAGAATTGTGGTACACAATCTATAATTCCCTAGTCAAGCCGCATCTACTTTATTTGATAGAAATTTGGGGCAGCGCTGCCAAAACAAAATTGTCAGAACTTCAAATTACCCAAAATAAACTCATAAAAATACTGTTCAATTATCCTTATTTAACATCAACCAGTAAAATTTATAGCGATACAAAAATAATCAAATCAAATCAAAAGTCATTTATTCAAACTTTATAATGAATATCAAACAGCTGTATATTTACAATACATGTATTATCATCAGAAAAATTCTGAATAAGAGCATTCACATGAACATAACACTCACCCAATATAAACAAATCAGCCAACGTAGTACCCGGCGAGCTAGCTTGCTAGTTTTGCCCAAAACTAGAACTAACTATGGCAAAAAAATGCTAACTTTTGAAGGAGCACAACTTTATAATAGAATACCGTCTAATATAAGAAATCTACATTCTTTCAATGTGTTCAAAACCCAACTTAGTGAGAATATAATTGCGGATCGATCACTTTTCGAGAAATGAGAGCACTGTATGTTTATATATATATTTTATTTTATTTATTTTATTTATTAGGGACAAAAAACAGTTACATGCTAAGAGCAATACAATACATCCATAACCTAGAATTACAAACATGTAACCCACACCATTGTCCACATATTAATAAAAAGAATAATAAGAAGTGAAAGACAAAATGTATACAAAGAAAAATATGCGTGTGATAGCTATAACATAAATTAATTTAAACTAGCCTCCATTAATATTACTATTATTACACCATTTTAGTCAGTATATCTATAGCCTTTTTCTTGAAAACTTGGTTTGAGAGATCGAATATGTCCAATTCCATAAAGTTATTGTTGTATGCCTCTACAAGGCGACGTAGGGGCGCACGTTCCCCAGCGTTGGTTTTGCACATGTCTGTGTGGAACAGTCGAGGCACGCGCACCCCCCGTTGGATAACAGTTCTAGGCACTATGTAACGTAATTTATTCACTAGGTGAGAACAATCGAATCTATTGTTACATAAGCCATGCAGTGTCATTACGCCCAGAAGCAATCGCCTGGACTTCAAACTAAGAATGCCGTAACGATCCAGTAACTGCACGTAGTGAACTTTTGATTGATGGCATCTATAGTTCATGGATCGTAGAAACTTTTTTTGTACCATTTCTATTCGTGAGCAGTATTTTTCATAGAAAGGGTTCCAGATCTGGATAGCGTATTCCAATTGGGACCGTATCAAAGTCTTGTATAGTAATAAGTATGTAGAGGGCCGCACAAAGTCACCTGATGATCTCATGACGAAACCATACATCCGAAATGCTTTATTTATATATCTAGTATTTAACTGATGACGACGAGCTCCGTATAATTAATGTATTTTTTAGTATTGTGTAACTGATCACGACGAACCTTGTGTAAATTATGTACCTATATGTTTTAATATTGTTCTCAAGTGAGTGACGTATGTCTTTATTGAGAATAAAGTTTCTTTAAACCTAAACCTAAAACCTAAGCAAATATTCTCGTCGTCGTCGACTGAATCATTCAGTGAGCAATGAGTGCTCAACGATTTATTTAGTTTTTGGGGTTCTGTATCGGTATCCCAAGGGTTAAAACGGGAAACGCTATTGCCTCTGACTGTCCGTACGTCCGTGTGTCTTCTCCTGTCTCTTACATGGCTGTAACTTTTTAGGTGCAGTAGCTTGTATACATTTAGGTTTAAATACTTTATTCTCAAAAAGACAAAGAGCCACTTACGTGAGAATATAAGATAACATAATGTAATAAACTTATTCTAGGTAACGGACATCAATATAAATTCTAATTTCACTTACATTTTTGTTCTGTTTATTTTTGATGGATTCAACAGTTTTATTTACAATACAATAATAAAATTTGCAAGTTTTGATTTAAAAGTGCTGAAACAGCTTACATTTTTTTAAATGGAATGGTAAATTGTTATAAAATTGTGCTCCTTCATAGGTGATATATTTTTTTTGCATAGTTTGTACGTGTCTTTGGTAGGACAAGTAAGCTAGGTCGAGATTGCGTATACTTATTTGAGACTTTTTGGTAAATTTTACGCTTGTGTGAATCTTTCCTTCCATTATTTTTCAAATCAAAATACAAGTGTTATACTATAATTGTCTAAAATTCATCAGCTTTGTTTCTTTAAAAAAATTGTGAGTTGGTGTCAAGTATGGATAGTGAAATTAGTGTCTTTACGATCCTGTTCTGCATTCTTTGTAGTTCGGGAAGCTTCGTTTTACCAGCGCTACCCCAAATTTTTATGAGATATAATAAATGTGATTTGACTCATCATCATCATCATTTCAGCCGTAAGACGTCCACTGCTGGACTTAGGCCTCCCCCCAATTTGGGGGGTTTTGCCATAATCGCCACGCTTGGCAGGCGGGTTGACGATCGCAGTATGGTGGTAAAATGGATAGAAAACGCTGCTGCCCATTCTCTAGTATGTCCCTTAGTCGCCTTTTACGACACCCACGGGAAGAAATGGGGTGGTGTTATCCTTTACGTCCGGCACCACACGGTACCGGATTTGACTAGTGAATTGTAAATATTTAGTCGCAGTTTTTTGGGTATACATTTATTTATATTACGGAGTGAGCCAATTAGCGAGGAAATTTTATTTTTAATATAGTCAATTTGTCTGATCCATGTTAAACAATTTTCAATTCTAAGGCCAAGGTACTTTTCATAGGTTTTGTTATCTAGTGGAATGTTATCTATAGTTAAAGGGTCATGCATCAGATTTTTTTTAATTTTTAGCTTTAAAGACAATATAACATGTTTTTGAGATGTTAACAAAAACATTATCTCAGAGTACATGTTGTTATGGTACCAAATTTTGTTGGTACGTACTTTTTTGTGAATTATCGAAATTATAACGTAGTTGGTAGAAATATATTAATGCATGTTGGTATAGTATGTCCATTGTCCAGCCATGGACCTCAGTTGGCTAAATAATGATGATGACGTTTAAAAGGCGCCCACGCAACTTTGCAGTGATTCAGTAGCGCGTTTTATTAATGTGCGTCTGCATCGCTACTTTTGGCCGTTCGACGCATTTGCAACACGTGATAGAAGCGATAAAATCGCATAGTATTTTTTCAGTACCGCTACTACTGCGCGACTATTTCGTGAGGGGTGCAGGCTGCGGCTATGAAGATATGTATGTAGACAGACTGTATATATAGCATCCACATACATTCATAAATAGTCACTACAGCTTACGATTGTGTCGATACAGCATCGTGTCTGTAACGAGTAACGATGTAGATGCGGATACGTGGGCGAAGGCATACAACTAGTATCTAACAAGTATTGCGGTGTTTTCGCGATTATCTCATTACTGAATCGCTGCAATAAGGTGCCGTAGGCCATCTCCCTAAGTAGGTATACAGGCTATGTCTACAGAATGTTGACGCAGTACTACATAGCTTTTATTAGGAGAGTTTAGTGCCTGTTTATATGTAATGTAAATTAATGTCTTAAATAGAGGTATGACGATAAGGTTAAGGTTGTGAAGTTCAGTCGACCTCCATAAAATTTAATGTTATTTGTCTTGACTGATGTTAACTTATGAGCCCTATCACCCATAATACAAGTTTAATCTTCGCTTGGGTGTCAGAGGTTTATAACTCTGTGAACCTACAATTAATATGACGACATTCAGTATGTTATACTAAGTAATTGCGATGTATTGTAGTTGGATACATACGTAATTTATGTAATTTGTTTGGTCGGTGTACCTCGAAAAATGGCCACGAAAAACCACCCCTAATTTTTGAAAACACATTTTTTTCTGCCCAAAACTTATGAAAAGAATGTGAATTGTAAATCTATTTAGTAGTTTTCATGCCGCGTTGGTTTCATTTAAAAATCTATTGTAGTTTCGTGGAAAAAAGAACAAGTTAGGGGTTGCAAGGGCTTGATAATTGGCCCAAAATTTTTTTCATCAACGAGCAACATAATAAAATCACCAATGTCAAAAAAGACGCCAGTGGAGAATTCATATGGAAACTCGTGAGACCCCCTTTCATCCAATGTCGTAAATATTGGATGAAAGGGTCCAGTAAAGCTTTAAGTCGGCATGGGTTTTTCCAAAATCTTAAACAAACATCTTTATATTTCAGTCAATTTACACAACACCTTATAAAACTTTACAGTTATACCTGCCTCATGAATCCATTAGTGTAAACCGTATGAAAATTAGTTCGGCAGTTTTTGATTTTCGTTCATACAGACAGACGGACGCAACGGGGGAATGTTTTAGAACAAATATGTTTTAATTATTTAGTGTGATAGCTAGTTAGAATATTCTCTATTGTACAGGAAATACACAAATAGGAGAGCGCTGTGTGTGTTTTGAGTACCTCATTGTTTTAATTGATTTTAGTTCTATTATTACATTTAGTGATATTTATCCATCTATGTAGGTAACATAACGTAATATCACGCCTTCTTTTCCCGAAGGGTTGGGCAGAGGTGTGTAATATTACACCCACATTTCGCCAGTTATGTTTAAGCCCCATGTATTAGAGGGCGAGCATATTGCCATCGATCGGGCACAGATCCAGACTGCGGGCTGCTATTGAGAAACTCCAGACAGAAAAATCTAATACGGACGTTGATACCGCTCGATTACTCTATTTTAGATATTTTCATAGCATAATGTCCTACGGCATCCTGCAGTGGGGCAAAGCCGCGGACATTCAATATTTTTGTTCTTCAAAAACGAGTTGTTCGAGCGATTTACCAACTAGGTCACCAACCAACACACACACCAAGGTAGTCAACATAGAAGAAAAACTCAATTCCACACTCACAAAAACATGCGACTGGATGACCTCACATAACTTAGAAATAAATTACAATAAAACTAAATTAATGACTTTTCACCCTCATCAAAAAGCTCCTCTATACTTAAATTTCAACTTTAATGGCACATTATTGGAGACTGTTGATGAATTTACATTACTTGGACTTACAATAGATAAACATATTAACTGGAAAACACATATACAAAAAACACGTTCAAAAATTTCAAGATTTTCATATGCCCTCCGCGAAATTAAAAAGACCACCAATGTTCAAACTGCCCTTACCACCTATTATGCGTATGCCAATGCATGGCTTAGCTACGGCATAACTCTCTGGGGAAATAGTACAGATGCACTGACACTCTTTACTCTACAAAAGAAATTAGTCAGAATCATGGTAAACATTGATCAAACCGACAGCTGCAAACCCCACTTTCAAAAACATAATATTTTAACACTACCCAGTATTTATATTCTAGAAACATGTAAATTTGTCCGCAAGTATCCAGAGTTCTACACAAAGCGCGAAGACATCCAGTCACAATACACACTTAGGCACCGATCAAGGCTAAACATACCAACCTCCAAGCTAAAAATGCATTCTACAAGTCCCTATGTAATGTCTATAAAAGTATACAACAAACTGCCTGACATTATAAAGAATGAAGAAAAGTTCAATATATTTGTAAGAAATCTTAAGAAATTACTAATTAACAAATGCTACTACTCCTTAGAAGAATATTTAAATGATAAAAATAAATAATAGATATATAATTTAATATGATAATAAATACTATAATGATGATAATTGATAATAATAATTAATCATAAACACGCAATTTATAGGTATATGTAAAATAACTTAATGATACTAAATTGTATGTATGATGTTTTTAAAAAAAATACATAATATAATAATAATTTATCAAATAATATAAAAAAAAAACAAAAATGAAATGAAACAGCAATAATTATAAATAAAATTAAATACTTAATAAATTAAACAATATAACTAATAATTATTTTTGAAAGAACAACAATCCAAATAAATGAATAAACAGAATTATTATAATACATAGATACTTATATAAAAATCATATAAATTATGTTAATACATTTTATAGATAAATAAGCGATATATTGGTTTATTCTACGACATCTCCTGACCAAATGATTTTCAAAAACAGAGCTTCCTCTCTCCTATCCTTTTGCTGTGCCCTACAGGGTCCATAATGATCTAAATTATATAATTACCACCTAAGTTCACATTATGGTAAAGCAATAAAGATATTGAGTATTGAGTATTGAGTATTGAGTAGGTGCTAGAGTTTCTCTGAGAGATTTGTTTAAAGATATTGGTATTCTTACGGTGGCATCACAATTCATCTTCGCCAACATCTTATATATTAGGAAAAATATACACTTGTACACTAAAAACAGTGATATTCATAATATTAATACTAGAAATAAAGACAAACTACATGCTCCCTTTCACCAGCTTCATAAGGTTCATAATTATTTGTTGGTCTTGGTATTATCTTTTATAAAGAGCATAGATATAAGAAGCTTCCCTCTGCTTTGCTAGATTTGCAGTTTAATGAGTTTAAAGCTAAAGTAAAATTCAACCTTTGTTCAAAGACATACTATTCTATCAACGACTACTTAAACGATAAGAATAGTTGGTCGCTGTGATTAACTCAAGACAATGTTTATGTTCTTTCAATCCAGAATTAGCTTTCCTACTGACAGTTTATATGGGTAGTTCATATTATTATTGTTTTTTATTTTATTTAACTGCTTTTGTTAATTTATTTTCTTTTAATTTCATTTATTGTGGAAATAATCTACTCATTACAATGATTTTAATGAGTTGTATTGCAACATGTAGTTAGCTAGCGACCTCGTCAGCTGTTCATAATATTCTTGCCTGCGCAACCGGCAGCAAGTTTGTCATGGTCCTTTAGATGTCACTGCTTGCGGTAGCGTCGGGGGTCGGGTTACCACCTTCCCTCAAATATGGCAAGGGGGGTAATCCCGAACGGGTGCTGCTTGTGGTGACTGGTAGTCTTGCTGACCATGATTTTTTTTATTGTTATTTGTATTAACTGTTATTTTATTTTACTCCGGAGGTTCTAGTTTAACTATTGTAACTTCAACTTAGCTATATGCATCAATGTATGTATATGTATCATTTGCATCGTTGTACATGTAAGCGGGCACGCCTATTATGCCTGGAGGCTTTATTTAGGTTTTAAGTTCTGTTTACGATTTTGTTTTTTTTTTTTCAGCTTGAGTTTAGTTTTTAATGTTTTTAATGTTGGTATATAGGCGTGTGCTAGCTATATGGCGAATAATGTATGTTTTGTTTTATAATATTCATTACTTACACAATATTGTATAGAATCAAGTTCTTCTAACTTAACAGACAGCTGTGCTGCTGGGGAGTTTGTTGCGCCACTTCTTCTTCCCAGCTAAAGCACTAGGAAGTGTCGAAGGGCGGGTGTTTTGGGGGGAGTGTCTTATGTAACTTTGACATTCAAAAAGTGCTGACTCTCAGCCTAGTTTGAATAAATGACTTTTTTTTTAATAACACGTTGCCCGCTCCGAGAGTTTGTGTATATTGCTGTTTCATCTAAAGATTAAGATGTTACTGTGTGATATACTATATTAGTATTTCATCGTAGAAGTTCAAATACCTATAGAGAGTTGTTTTCACATGTATTTTGTAGTTGGCGTAAAAGGTAAAATAACAAGAAAAAAAGTTTTCAATTAAATTATTTATTCTATTTATTTGTCAGCACATGATCTTTTTTCTCTTAACATTACAATAATTTAACTTACAATCTATCTTATGTACAATGCTTTCACAATATGGAAATGCAGTTCTGGTGGGACTAGTGATCAGGTCTAACTGTCACTGATTTTGTAAACACTGAGAACTATAGTTTTTGTAGGTTTTTTCACTAAAGTAGGCACTTAGTCGACCTCTTCAACGGTGGGTCCTGTGTTTTTTTGCTGTCTGTACTGCTGTTGTCCTGCACCCGCATCAGCAGCGCCGGCTCCGTGCATCTTGCTCATGATGGGCGAGCAAACACGTTGTAGGTCCTTCAATCTATGCTCGTACTCATCCTTCTCAGCGAGCGTGTTGTTATCTAGCCATTTCAGCGCTTCATCGCACTGGCTTCGTGCTGCCTGCTTATCTTGTTCGCTCACCTTGTCACCAGCTTCATCCAGCGCTTGTTTCACGCTGAAGATGTATGACTCGAACTGGTTGCGAACTGTCACCCTTTCTCGTTGGCGTTCGTCCTCTTCTTTGTAACGCTCGGCCTCCGATAACATGCGATCAATTTCGGCCTGTGACAGGCGGCCCTTGTCGTTCTTGATGACAATGTTTTTGCTGCGACCGGTGCTGTTTTCTTTTGCCGATACGTTGAGAATGCCGTTTGCGTCTAAATCGAAGGTGACGTCAATTTTTGGCACCCCGCGAGGCGCTGGTGGGATACCAGTCAGGTCGAAGCGGCCGAGTAGGTTGTTATCCTTAGTCATAACTCGCTCGCCCTCGTACACTTGGATGGTTACAGCCGGTTGGTTGTCCGAGTAGGTGGTGAACGTCTGCGACTGCTTGCAAGGGATCCTAGCATTGCGTTCGACGATCTTAGTCATGACGCCACCGGCTGTTTCAATGCCGAGAGATAGAGGAGCCACGTCCACCAACAGCACGTCTTGGATTTTGGAGTGCTGTTCACCGCTTAGTATAGCTGCTTGCACTGCCGCACCGTAGGCAACTGCCTCGTCCGGGTTGATGGACAGGTTCAATTGCTTCCCACAGAAGAAGTTCTGCAGCATGCTCTGAATCTTGGGGATGCGAGTAGAGCCACCGACCAGTACAACGTCATGGATGGAGCTCTTGTCTAGTTTAGCGTCTTTAAGAGCCTTTTCAACTGGTTCCAAGGTGCCACGGAACAGGTCTGCGTTCAGCTCTTCGAAACGTGCACGAGAGATTCGCGTGTAGAAGTCCATGCCTTCGTACAGCGCATCGATCTCGATGGTGGCTTCTGTGCTGGATGATAACGTGCGTTTAGCGCGCTCTGCTGCCGTGCGCAGTCTGCGGAGGGCCCGCGAGTTGTTTCGCATATCTTTCTTGTACTTCCGTTTGAACTCGTCGGCGAGGAAGTTTACGAGCCTGTTGTCGAAGTCCTCACCTCCCAGGTGTGTGTCACCAGCAGTCGCCCTTACTTCGAATAAAGAACCTTCGTCGATGGTCAGGATGGACACGTCAAACGTGCCACCACCCAAATCGAAGATGAGCACATTTCGTTCGCCCTTAAGGTTCTTGTCGAGTCCGTAAGCGAGGGCGGCGGCTGTTGGCTCGTTGATGATCCTCAACACATTCAGTCCGGCGATGACACCGGCGTCTTTGGTGGCCTGTCGCTGTGAGTCGTTAAAATAAGCTGGGACTGTGACGACTGCGTCGCGTACTGTGGTACCGAGGTATGCTTCAGCAGTCTCCTTCATTTTCGTCAGCACCATGCTGCTGATTTCTTCCGGTGAAAATGTTTTCTTTTCTCCCTTGAAATCAACTTGTATCTTAGGCTTGCCACAGTCGTTAACAACTCTGAAGGGCCAATGCTTCATGTCCTGTTGAATCTTCTGGTCGTCGAACTTGCGGCCGATGAGTCGCTTAGCATCAAATACTGTATTGTTGGGGTTGAGGGCGACCTGGTTCTTAGCGGCATCGCCGATGAGCCGCTCCGATTCTGTGAACGCGACATATGATGGAGTGGTGCGGTTGCCCTGATCGTTGGCAATGATTTCTACATTCCCGTGCTGCCATACTCCGACGCACGAGTAAGTAGTACCAAGATCAATTCCGATGGCTGGCATTTTCACTTGTATAATGTTCTTCTTCTTATAACACTTGATTAATAAACTCGATGATAATTCACTTGTGGATACTTTGTTCACTTCACTGCGTAAACTTTGTTCGATAGTTTTACCGCTCCTTGAGTTCTCTTCGCTTGTTTGTGTTTTCAAATACTGAATGCATTGCCGCGCTCGTCGCCCCTTTATATATGGAACCAATGACGTTGAAGAATAATCTAGAATGTGCTCGATGCTCCAATCAGATTCGTTCCATGACAGAATGTTCTCGAAGTTTTATTTTTGTTGACCAATCAGCGTTCGAGAAAGGGAGAGAACGATGCTATTTAGAGTGAGTAAGCAGTAAATGGTAATACCAGCTTTTTAAAATTCCCTGTTAACGTGGTTAATTTGTTTTAGATGTGAGCTTGGACTGGAATTCGTCTTATTTTGTGTTATTGTATTTAATGGTTAAATACTATTGAATTGCTTAATAACATTACATTTATGTATGTCATTACTGGAGTGAGTGAATTAAGCTTCGAAAATTAGGTAAATAGCAAATATTAAGGCAAACTATAGGTACATTAGAATAATAACATAACATAACATCACGCCTGTATATCTTAAAGAATTGGGCACAGGTGTACACCCACATTTCGTCAGTTATGTTTTTAAGTCCCATGAAATTGGGGGAGAGCCCATTGCTATCGACCGGGCAAAAATCCAGACTTCGGGCTACTATTAATTTACATAATTGAATGTAGGTATGTTAATAATTTTTATTCAAATATTTTTGTTTGTTATTAATGCAATATGTTGCTATAATTTAAAATAGTCTTAGGAATGTTTTATATTCATACAATAAATAGGAAAAGTGTACAGCTACATACGAAAAATATGAGAATTTCATGAAGAATAGTTTTGAGCAATAGGGTTTCTCTGATGCGACAGAATACTACTGAATGCTACTAAACTACAACGTTCAAATTACGTTGAAAAATTATCAAGTCGTATCCCATGTGGTGATTATTTATTTCAATATGCTCTTACCTGAGCTCTTTGTAACTTTTTTAAGCTTGCGGTTTGGTATGGCTTCATGTTACAGTCATGAATATAAAAAAATCTTAGTTATTATTCACTCACTCCACTCACTCCTTCATTCACTCCTTCTAAAAGTTAACAGTTTACTGGTAAATACAGTCATCTCTTTACTTTAGAAGATCATTGCCGCATCAGAGGAAAGATTTGAGTTAGTTCAACTATAACTATCATTTATATTGGATAACTTAGGCTATAATGGAAATGTTTTCCGATCATCCCTTTCTCCAATTTGATCTTTTGTATTATAAGTTGAACTGAATTAATACTTAAGCTAAACCTGGTATTTGGTTATGAAAAATTGTGAATTTGGTTTACAATAAAATATAAGCAGGCATTAGGCGTGGTCATTGCAAAATTTTCCACAAGGGGAAATCAAGCATGCCCCCTGGCAACACCGGCTGGGTTAATTGATTCTAGAACATTCCTAATTATATTGCCATCTCGCAATATCTATCTTTTTTCTCTTTCATCCTCGGTGGCACTGCGGACAAATCGTTCTAGAAAATAAAATCAATACATAACGTCATCTCGTTCTTTCTTGTGACTCCATCTCTTACTATGCGGCAAAGAACATTCTAGAACGGTTACTCGGCTATTCAAATTGTTCGTATGTTCCCGCAAACCAGCGTGGTGTTATTGGGACTTTCAAAGTTGTTCGCATAATAAAGTGGGCTGAGGGGACTGCATCTGACGCAATGGCTATATAAACGGAAACGCGGGGGGGATTCTTCGAGATACCTTTTCCAAGTCTAGTGGTGAGGTTCGGTATAAACCATGTATTTTAGGATTGAGTAGTGGTAGGACCAGTCAGGCCCTTTAAAATGTAGGCATATACCGAGTAACAAAATAGTTTTAAAAATGTATATTAAAGTACGGAGTATAGCTAAAGAGGTGGCAAGTCCCGTTAGCGCATAAAATGGCGGAGTCGTCGCCCGGTTGACGAGCATTGCGTAGTTCCTCTTAGTTTCGATTGTATAAGCAGGGGAAGACGTTTTTTTAAGGATAAGATGTAAGGTAAGGTATTATTTTATTATATTTTTGTTTTTATTAGGTAAAGTTTTGCATACTATTGGCAGTAATTTGTTTTCTTTGAAATTGCGTCACAGAACGCCATGATGTGGTTGCGTTAGATATTTTCTTTATGATTTCTTTTCTATTCTTTCTGATTTGTCGTTTTAAAGTTATATTTTACGTGTTATATGATTAACATTCGTGTTGTTTCGGATATTTCAATGTAGCATCAGTTAAAACCGGTGTTTTATATTTACCGACATAGGTGTCCAAAATGGCGTCTTATTTGACCTTCGTTTCGTTTGTTTATTGTTAATGTTATTTAATCGCTTATCAACTATATACCAGCTGATATTGTTTTAGCATAGGACACTGGAATTTTCCATGTTATTTATTTATATAGTTTATTTCGGATTATTCGGTTTAAATATTAAAATACTTATTTATTTAGTAGAAATCGCCGTTTCTGTTGGAAATTAGACGTAAAATATCCTCGTGGGATACCGAATTATTGATGATATTTTTCGGGCATGATGTCGTATGTTTCGAGTGTTATGGACCCTTTGGGTCAGGAACACTAATTTAAGAAAACACAAAGATACATGAAATTATGTTTTATAGTTAATTTCTTCTTTTCGGAAGACTATTAAAAAAAAAGTAACTGTTTGGTAGATATGTTACGAAAAGCTGAATTAAATTGACGGAAGGTGCTATCTCAAACGAAAAATATTATGTTCTTAAATAAGAACAATTAATTCAGGAAGTTAAAAACGGAAATCGGTGTAAATAAGTAAATAAAGATTAAGCTAATCAAGCAGTCACAGTTAATCAGGTCAAACAGTTTTAATTTACTTAAGTATTTATATGTACATTATTTCACGGGCCAGACCGCAAATGAAATCGCCTCAGCCTAATAGAGTGCATTAGAAATAATATTTTCAAGCATTTATCCCGATTCCCAACGGAACGAGTCTTCATTGAAATTAATATCAATTATAGATAGGTTTTAATTATATTAATATTATCATCAATTAACAAAAAACAAGCGTTACTCACATAAAAATGTTTAAAAAGTACTGTTATGAGTATGAGTTGTTTTTATATTCCGTGAATTATATTGAACGAAGGGGACATAATATTCACCTACTTGGGACCAAAAAGGTGACGTCAGCATGCGCAGGGCGGGGCTCATCCGCGCAGCTGTAGGGTGGGGTATATTGAATGAATGTTGCCGTAGGTCGGTCAAACAATTGGACCCGAACCAAAATTTATTTCAAGTCGTTACCTAAATATTTGTGACAAAGCTATTGTTAGGGTTAGTTGTTCAATCAGGAGTTTAGAAGAGTCTTGATGTGAATTCAAAATGGCGTCGAAGTCGAATAGTTAGAACATAAACATTAAAAATGTTAGAACAATAGCAGAATAATTTCCAATAATAGATAAGTCTCCTATATCAGATGCATACTTATTTATTTCATATTTTGGTTACGTACCTGTGGCAGTTAATAAAATTGGAACGGCGTGGTCGGTAATATCTACTTACTAAGAACGAAAATCGCTTGAGTGTAAAGTCGGGACGTACCTGTGTACCACAAACAAAGTGAGGTATTGATCTAGGCGTATATGAAGGAACGTTATAGAATGCAGTACCAGTAAAATTAAGATTAAGATAGGTACAGTAGAATTGAGGTGCGCAGAATTTGTGTTTTCAGTCAATAGAATAGCAGTTTTGATAGTAGCGTACACGGTAGAGCAGCTGGAAATGTACCAGAATTTATTTCAAGTCAAGATACTCAGGTAGGTTCTTGTAACAAAGCTTTTATGCCTATTGTTAGGATTAGAAAGGTGTTGCCAAGAATCCCGTTATCTCAATATTGCTTGAAGGTACTAAGATTAAATAATACTTAGTAATTTTGGAAAGGCAGGATGTCGGAACGGACCATATGGATCATTGATCCAATTGTGATTAGGTACAAGTATAGGAAGTTTCAAATGGAACGGTTGAACAACCGATAAAGTTAACTCTACCAAAGATTTCATGAAATTAACACGGTTAGCCGTCGTATAATAGCGATCGTATCACTTACAATCATATTGTTAGGACTAGGAAACTGTTTAAGAAAAATCAGTTGTGGTTTCATAATGGTGTCGCGTTGCGTGTGAATCTAGTAGAGGGTTGGAGAAACTAAGAGCGTTTCCAGACTGGCGTTCTCTTGAACCGTCCTCGGTAACAAATGCAAGCAAATGTTTTTATTCGAACTTCGTCTTTTCTGTAATGGTCGGGTTTTACAGAAGGTTCCTTTTATTTTACATTTTCGGCGCTTATGCTAATTAACCTAAGTTTCTTTGTTGTGATTATAATTGTTTAACAAGAAACCCACCGTGGTTCCCGTTGTATAGAAAACTGTAAGATAGAGGGGAAACTAAGAGCGGTTTCAGACTGGCGTTTCTACTGCGCGAAAAGTCTGAAACCGTGTGTTGCGAATTAATGCGAATACCTAATTGTCGTTTTGGAGGGTGTGGTTGTTGTGTTGAGCGTTATTGACCCTTTGGTCGGGACAATAAAAATTACTTAAGTTCGTAAAAATATTTAAAAAAATAAATAAAATGCATCTGTTTGGTAGGTATGTAACGAAAAGCTGAATTAAATTGACGGAAGGTGCTATGTCAAACGAAAAATAGGTTAAGTAAGAAGAATGAATTCAGGAAGTTAAAACGGAAATAGGTTTTCGGTGTAAATAAATTAAGATTAAGCTAATATTAATGTTACAGTCAACTCTGTTATCACGATTTCAATTAAGTATTTATATTTACATTATTTCACGGGTCAGACCGCATATGAAATTGCCACAACCTGAGAGAGTGCATTAGAAATAATATTTTCATTTATCCCGATTCCCAACGCATCGGGTCATTACTGAAATTAATATCGTTTATAGATAGGTTTTAATTATATTAAATTTGACATTATTTAAAAAAATAAACCATCTTTATTTTTTATTAATTTTTTTTTTAAAGTACTATTACGAGTACGAGTTGAGTTGCTAAAGTTAGAAAAATAGCAGGATAATTTCCAAGAATAGATTAGTCGCCTATAGCAGATATACATACTTCGATATACATATATTATTATGATTATGTACCTATGGCAGTAAAAAAAATTGATCTAGGCAAATATGAAGGAATATTTTAGAATGTAGTTTCCGAAAGTGGGAATGAAACTATGAACTAGGTATAAGCAGGATAATTTTAAAAATAAAGATAGTTACAGTAGAATTGAGGTGAGAAGAGTTTGTATTCTCGGTTATTATAATATCAGTTTTGACGGTAGTGTACACATGGTAGAGCAGCTGGAAACGTACCAGAATTTATTTCAAGTCAAGATACTCAGGTAGGTTCTTGTAACAAAGCTTTTGTGCCTATTGTTAGGATTAGAAAGGTGTTGCCAAGAATCCCGTTATCTCAATATTGCTTGAAGGTACTAAGATTAAATAATTAGTTAGTAATTTTGGAAAGGCAGGATGTCGGAACGGACCATATGGATCATTGATCCAATTGTGATTAGGTACAAGTATAGGAAGTTTCAAATGGAACTGTCTAACAACCGATAAAGTTAACTCTGTTGATGCTTAAATACCAAAGATTTCATGAAATTAACACGGTTAGCCGTCGTATAATAGCGATCGTATCACTTACAATCATATTGTTAGGACTAGGAAACTGTTTAAGAAAAATCAGTTGTGGTTTCATAATGGTGTCGCGTTGCGTGTGAATCTAGTAGAGGGTCGGAGAAACTAAGAGCGTTTCCAGACTGGCGTTCTCTTGAACCGTCCTCGGTAACAAATGCAAGCAAATGTTTTTATTCGGACTTCGTTTTTTCTGTAATGGTCGGGTTTTACTGAAGGTTCCTTTTATTTTACATTTTCGGCGCTTATGCTAATTAACCTAAGTTTCTTTGTTGTGATTATAATTGTTTAACAAGAAATCCACCGTGGTTTCCGTTGTATAGAAAACTGTAAGATAGAGGGGAAACTAAGAGCGGTTTCAGACTGGCGTTTCTACAGCGCGAAAAGTCTGAAACCGTGTGTTGTGAATTAATGCGAATACCTAATTGTCGTTTTGGAGGGTGTGGTTGTTGTGTTGAGCGTTATTGACCCTTTGGTCGGGACAATAAAAATTACTTAAGTTCGCAAAAATATATTTTTTTAAATTAAAATGCATCTGTTTGGTAGGTATGTAAGGAAAAGCTGAATTAAATTGACGGAAGGTGCTATGTCAAACGAAAAAAATTGTTAAGTAAGAAGAATTAATTCAGGAAGTTAAAACAGAAATAGGTTTTCGGTGTAAATAAATTAAGATTAAGCTAATATTAATGTTACAGTCAACTCCGTTATCACGATTTCAATTAAGTATTTATATTTACATTATTTCACGGGTCAGACCGCATATGAAATTGTCACAACCTGAGAGAGTGCATTAGAAATAATATTTTCATTTATCCCGATTCCCAACGCATCGAGTCATTACTGAAATTAATATTGATTATAGATAGGTTTTAATTATATTAAATTTGACATTAATTTAAAAAATAAACCATCTTTATTTTTTTATTAAAAATGTTTAAAAAGTACGGTTACCAGTACGAGTTGAATTGCTAAATTTAGAAAAATGGCAGAATAATTTCCAAGAATAGGTTAGTCGCCTATAACAGATATACATACTTAGATATTACTTATTATGATTATATACCTATGGCAGTTAAAAAAATTGATCTAGGCAAATATGAAGGAACGTTTTAGAATGTAGTTTCTGAAAGTGGGAATGAAACTATGAACTAGGTATAAGCAGTATAATTTTAAAAATAAAGATAGGTACAGTAGAACTGAGGTGAGAATGATAAGATTATTGTCGTTGAGCCAGTTTATTATAAGATTTAGGAAATAAATAATTCCCTAAATCTTATAATAAACTGGCTCAACGACAATAATCTTATCATCAACCTCAATAAAACAAATTTAATGCATTTGTATCAAAAAATTCTTCCTTTGAACTTAAAAATTAATTATAAAGGACAAACTATTGATAGCGTTAACGTGGTTAAATTTTTGGGTATACTGATTGACAGTCAATTAACTTGGAAACCGCAGGCTGAAGAAGTTTGCAAAAGATTAAGCACGTCTGCGTATGCTCTTTACAGCCTGTCCAAGAAAGTTAACGTCGATACATTAATGGTTGCATATCACGGTTTGGTGGTCTCTGTCCTAAGGTTTGGTGTAGTATTCTGGGGTAATTGTTCGGAAAGGGAGTCTATATTTAAAGCCCAAAAACGGTGCATACGATCCATCTTTAATCTCAAGGTTGCAGATAGTTGCATTCCTTTTTTCAAGAAACACAAGATACTAACCTTCCCTCGTATATTCATACTCGAAGTTTCTATATTCGTTAAAAATAACAAACATCTATTTCCGGCATTAAATGATACTAGAATGCGAACTACTGCCTGAGATCAAAATATCAGAGTCTATTGTGTACTGGTAGATATAACACTGCTTTGCTTAAAAAAAAAACATTATTGGTATGGCACCTATTATATTTAACAAATTGCCTAATTGCATAAAGGATCAGCCTTTAATAAAATTCAAGAAACTCCTGACGTCGTTACTGATAGATAAATGTTATTACTCTGTTAGGTACCGATTTTATAAATGATGAATTGTAATATTTGCTTCACTATCTCATTTATTATGTTAATAATTTTAGACTTAGCTGATCCATGATCTCATTTTAAATATAAGTACTTAGTTTATAAATTATCTGTAAGTTAATCACTATATTTTTGTATGCCAACAGGCAGAATGTACTGGAAACATATCAGAAAGTAACACCTCTATTGTAACACACTGCATTCTATACAAATAAAGAAATGATTTGATATTTTTTTTTGATTTAGAAGAGTTTGTATTCTCGGTTATTATAATATCAGTTTTGACGGTAGTGTACACATGGTAGAGCAGCTGGAAACGTACCAGAATTTATTTCAAGTCAAGATACTTAGGTAGGTTCTTGTAACAAAGCTTTTGTGCCTATTGTTAGGATTAGAAAGGTGTTGCTAAGAATTCCGTTATCTCAATATTGCTTGGAACAATGCAATGTAGCAATGTAGTTAACTCTGTTGATGCTTAAATACCAAAGATTTCATGAAATTAACACGGTTAGCCGTCGTATAATAGCGATCGTATCACTTACAATCATATTGCTAGGACTAGGAAACTGTTTACGAAAAATCAGTTGTGGTTTCATAATGGTGTCGCGTTGCGTGTGAATCTAGTAGAGGGTCGGAGAAACTAAGAGCGTTTCCAGACTGGCGTTCTCTTGAACCGTCCTCGGTAACAAATGCAAGCAAATGTTTTTATTCGGACTTCGTTTTTTCTGTAATGGTCGGGTTTTACAGAAGGTTCCTTTTATTTTACATTTTCGGCGCCTATGCTAATTAACCTAAGTTTCTTTGTTGTGATTATAATTGTTTAACAAGAAACCCACCGTGGTTTCCGTTGTATAGAAAACTGTAAGATAGAGGGGAAACTAAGAGCGGTTTCAGACTGGCGTTTCTACAGCGCGAAAAGTCTGAAACCGTGTGTTGTGAATTAATGCGAATACCTAATTGTCGTTTTGGAGGGTGTGGTTGTTGTGTTGAGCGTTATTGACCCTTTGGTCGGGACAATAAAAATTACTTAAGTTCGCAAAAATATATTTTTTTAAATTAAAATGCATCTGTTTGGTAGGTATGTAAGGAAAAGCTGAATTAAATTGACGGAAGGTGCTATGTCAAACGAAAAATATGTTAAGTAAGAAGAATTAATTCAGGAAGTTAAAACAGAAATAGGTTTTCGGTGTAAATAAATTAAGATTAAGCTAATATTAATGTTACAGTCAACTCTGTCATCACGATTTCAATTAAGTATTTATATTTACATTTTTTCACGGGTCAGACCGCATATGAAATTGCCACAACCTGAGAGAGTGCATTAGAAATAATATTTTCATTTATCCCGATTCTCAACGCATCGAGTCATTACTGAAATTAATATCGATTATAGATAGTTTTTAATTATATTAAAATTGACATTAATTTAAAAAATTAACCATCTTTATATTTTTATTAAAAATGTTTAAAAAGTACGGTTACCAGTACGAGTTGAATTGCTAAAGTTAGAAAAATGGCAGAATAATTTCCAAGAATAGATTAGTCGCCTATAACAGATATGCATACTTAGATATTACATATTATGATTATATACCTATGGCAGTTAAAAAAATTGGAACGAGGTATTGATCTAGGCAAATATGAAGGAACGTTTTAGAATGTAGTTTCTGAAAGTGGGAATGAAACTGAATCACTCGTAAGCAGTATAATTTTAAAGATCAGGATAGGTACAGCAGAATTGAGGTGAGAAGAGTTTGTATTCTCGGGCATTAGAATATCAGTTTTGACGGTAGTGTACCTACACATGGTAGAACAGCTGGAAACGTACCAGAATTTATTTCAAGTCAAGATACTCAGGTAGGTTCTTGTTACAAAGCTCTTGTGCCTATTGTTAGGATTAGAAAGGTGTTGCTAAGAATTCCGTTATCTCAATATTGCTTGGAGGTACCAAGATTTTACTAAGTAACGTTGGAACGGGAGGATGTAGGACCGAACCAAATGGAACATTGATCCAATTGTGATTAGGTACAAGTATAGGAAGTTTCAAATGAAACTGTTGAACAACCGATAAAGTTAACTCTGTTGATGCTTAAATACCAAAGATTTCATGAAATTAACACGGTTAGCCGTCGTATAATAGCGATCGTATCACTTACAATCATATTGTTAGGACTAGGAAACTGTTTAAGAAAAATCAGTTGTGGTTTCATAATGGTGTCGCGTTGCGTGTGAATCTAGTAGAGGGTTGGAGAAACTAAGAGCGTTTCCAGACTGGCGTTCTCTTGAACCGTCCTCGGTAACAAATGCAAGAAATTGTTTTTATTCTGACTTCGTTTTTTCTGTAATGGTCGGGTTTTACAAAATGTTACTTTTTTAATTTTACATTTTCGGCGCTTATGCTAATTAACCTAAGTTTCTTTGTTGTGATTATAATTGTTTAACAAAAAACCCACCGTGGTTTCCGTTGTATAGAAAACGGTAAGATAGAGGGGAAACTAAGAGCGGTTTCAGACTGGCGTTTCTACTGCGCGAAAAGTCTGAAACCGTGTGTTATGAATTAATGCGAATACCTAGTTGTCGTTTTGGAGGGTGTTGTTGTTGTGTTGAGCGTTATTGACCCTTTGGTCGGGACAGTAAAAATTACTTAAGTTCGTAAAAATAATTTTTTTTGAAATTAAAATGCATCTGTTTGGTAGGTATGTAACGAAAAGCTGAATTAAATTGACGGAAGGTGCTATGTCAAACGAAAAATAGGTTAAGTAAGAAGAATGAATTCAGGAAGTTAAAACGGAAATAGGTTTTCGGTGTAAATAAATTAAGATTAAGCTAATATTAATGTTACAGTCAACTCTGTTATCACGATTTCAATTAAGTATTTATATTTACATTTTTTCACGGGTCAGACCGCATATGAAATTGCCACAACCTGAGAGAGTGCATTAGAAATAATATTTTCATTTATCCCGATTCCCAACGCATCGGGTCATTACTGAAATTAATATCGTTTATAGATAGGTTTTAATTATATTAAATTTGACATTAATTTAAAAAATAAACCATCTTTATTTTTTATTAAAAATGTTTAAAAAGTACTATTACGAGTACGAGTTGAGTTGCTACAGTTAGAAAAATAGCAGGATAATTTCCAAGAATAGATTAGTCGCCTATAGCAGATATACATACTTCGATATACATATTATGATTATGTACCTATGGCAGTTAAAAAAATTGATCTAGGCAAATATGAAGGAACATTTTAGAATGTAGTTTCCGAAAGTGGGAATGAAACTATGAACTAGGTATAAGCAGGATAATTTTAAAAATAAAGATAGGTACAGTAGAATTGAGGTGAGAAGAGTTTGTATTCTCGGTTATTATAATATCAGTTTTGACGGTAGTGTACACATGGTAGAGCAGCTGGAAACGTACCAGAATTTATTTCAAGTCAAGATACTCAGGTAGGTTCTTGTAACAAAGCTTTTGTGCCTATTGTTAGGATTAGAAAGGTGTTGCCAAGAATCCCGTTATCTCAGTATTGCGTGGAGGTACCAAGATTTAATATCTTAGGACAACCAACACAACGTTATCTGATCCCAAACTAGGCAGCGCCTGTACTATGGTAACCAGACAACTGATAAACATACTTATATATTAGATTTAATAATACTAAGTACCGTTGGAAGGGCAGGATGTAGGAACGGACCAAATGGAACATTGATCCAAATGTGATTAGGTACAAGTATAGGAAGTTTCAAATGAAACTGTTGAACTACCGATAAAATTTATCTTAACTCAGTTGACATTTAAATGGTTACACGTCGTGTACTAGCGATCGTATCACTTACAATCATATTGTTAGGACTAGGAAACTGTTTACCGACAATCAGTTGTGGTTTCATAATGGTGTCATTGCGTGGGAATCTAGGATAACGTAGGAGAAACTAAGGGCGTTCCCAGACTGGCGTTCTCTTGAACTGTCCTCGGTAACAAATGCAAGCAAATGTTTTTATTCGGACTTCGTTTTTTCTGTAATGGTCGGGTTTTACAGAAGGTTCCTTTTATTTTACATTTTCGACGCTTATGCTAATTAACCTAAGTTTCTTTGTTGTGATTAAAATTGTTTAACAAGAAACCCACCGTGGTTTCCGTTGTATAGAAAACTGTAAGATAGAGGGGAAACTAAAAGCGGTTTCAGACTGGCGTTTCTACTTCGCGAAAAGTCTGAAACCGTGTGTTGTGAATTAATGCGAATACCTAATTGTCGTTTTGGGGGGTGTTGTTGTTGTGTTGAGCGTTATTGACCCTTTGGTCGGGACAATAAAAATTACTTAAGTTCGCAAAAGCATATTTAAAAAAAAATTACAATGCATCTATTTGGTAGGTAGGTAACGAAAAGCTGAATTAAATTGACGGAATGTGCTATTACAAACGAAAAATATTATGTTAAGTAAGGAGAATTAAGTCAGGAAGTCAAAAAGGAAATAGGTATTCGGTGTAAATAAATTAAGATTAAGTTAATGTTACAGTCAACTCTGTTATCACGTTTTCAACCCACTGTGGTTTCCGTTGTGTAGGAAACTATAAGCTAGAGGGAAACTAAGAGCTGTTTCTGACGGCGTTTCTTCTGCGCGTAAAGCCTGGAACCGTAAGATGATGGAATGAACTGTTAATCTATGATGTATTTATAAAAGTGTTTAACAAGAAACCCACTGTGGTTTCCGTTGCGTAGAAAACTTTAAGATAAAGGGGAAACTACGAGCGGTTTCAGGCTGGCGTTTCTTCCGCGCGTAAAGTCTGGAACCGTGTGTTGAGTCAGCAAAGTTAATCTAAGTATCTATGATGTAATATTATACAAGTGTTTAATAAGAAGCATACTGTGGTTTCAAAGGAACCCACTGTGGTAGGTAGACAATAATTATTTTAAAATTGCTGCAAACGTGGGAATTTTTCAAAGACATAATTAAATTATATGTATTTTATGTATGTTTCGTTAACTATAGCAGGTGCTGATACTATTTATATATATTTGAAAATAATTATTGTAATTAACAAATACGAGGATGGTAACCCTGCAGTCCTAGTTATTAGTACCTATTTTCCTGAATTATAGTATATACTAGTGCGTTTAGTTAGTTTTTTTTTTTTATCCAAACTACCAGGCTTTTTATTATTCATAAACATTACTCTTAAGTTTACTCTTTTGGATTTTATTCATTTTTAACAATGTCAGTGCCCCTGGTATTGAAAACATTAAAAATTACATTTTGAGTTAAATAATTTAAACCATTAGTAGTTTTGCTATGATTGTACATAATATAATATTAACAAGTTCCTGAAGAATCATTACAGTGTTAACAATTGTACAGAATCAAATGTATATCACATATCATCCGGGGCTGGCTGGTCGTAAATAAAATTACGAAGTTTGCTTGATCAAATAACATATTGTACTTTGTAATATTTAACACAAAATTGAACATTTGCTTTTTGGATTATTTCGACTTTCACTTAAAATGCATTTGGGGTGTGTGTGATCTGATTACAAATAGAAACTTAGAGGCGTTGCTTGGGACTGTTGCACCATTTGCACTGATGTAGCTATCGTTGGCTCACCATTTAAAGTAGTAGGTGCGATTGCGTTGTACACGTCACTAATTCAAAGTAATACTTCAGAGGATTCCAATCCCCAGTGAATGTTAGGTTAAGCTGATCACGAGTCTGTGTTGTGTGTCGTAAATTTAACTAGTTTCTCGTTAAGCACTCCGTTTTATTCTTGTCTTGTATTAATTGTAAGTTTGAGGTTTTTCTTATCCTTTTCTTTAACGATATCTATGTTTTTAGCTTTATTTAAAGCTTTTGCCTACCTATTTTAATATTTTGTTTGTATTACGTTTGTGTTCTTTTTTATTACGAATAGATCACGTATGTTGTTAGTTGGTATTTTTTTATGCTTTGAGTCTTATTTGAAGTGTTGAATCTATTATTATTTCCTGCAATGACAATAAACAAGAATCTCTGTGTAAAAATCGTGTTCAAAGGAACTAGTTTAGCCATAAAACTTGGCAGCTTACAGTATAAAGTTGTGTTAGGAGAAACTATACAATTTCAAAATACTAAAAACCTGAAGAAAAACTTTAAATCCAAAATAGCTAGCCAAGTTATTATACTTGTTTCGTCATTGAAACTGGTTAAATGACCTACAAAATATCACACTGATAAAGTACATATAATAGGATTTAAATTTAAAATATTAATTATTCTCAACTCAATTTATAATATAGCTGACAGGAATAACTTTGACGAAAAATTAATTAATATTAGTGCATATATATATATTCAGTGACTATGTTCAATTAAGTAGGTAGATAGTACGGATATGTTACAAATATTTAAACAGGACTATGAGCATGATAGCACGCAAAAAGCAAGAATAAATTAACATGGTGACTTGGTGATGGCAGCAAACATATCAAATGAATGAGCAGGATTAAAAAGTATTAAGCCTTCAAGATTTGAAAGTGTCGCGAAAAATGATCTATCAGTTAAACAATACCAAAAAAGATTCAGCAGGTGTAATTGATATCAATATTTTAGAACAAAATATTCAGTGTTTGTTGAATGTGATTGCTTTTATTTTTTGTGGTTAGTTTTATGTGAAATCTATTTTTATTAACTACAATACCTGTAGGCATACAGTCTATCTTTCAAAGTGTAGTAGTTTCTGCTTAGCTTCCCAAGTGTTTGTGTGATTCCCCATAGTGAAAAGATGTGGAGTGAAATTTCGGAATATGTAAACTGTGGCGGATGTTTTCAAAATTCTAAATCTATCCATGTTTTCTTGTTTCTCAATGTGAAGTGCATGTGGGTGATGTGTAGTGACGTCTTGTCATTTATTATGTACTTACCAAAGAGTAAATAAAGATTACCACGGAGCTTGCTTTTCATCGACACTTTCTGAATATTACGATGGTTTAGGCTTCAATTTGATTGCATGGGCTAGTAACAGTTTGCTAGAAGTATTTTCTATTCGTACGTGCCTAAAATTTGGAATTTTGCATGTGTCGTGAAATTAACGAAGTGATTGGGAATATGTTCAAAGAAATTTTATATGAGCTGTAGGTATGTACCCTTAAGTTTATACCTTAGGACCCCTTAACGATGCCTTTTTATTTATTACCATATCATCATCATCTGCGTCTTTTTCCAACTATGTTGGGATCAGCTTCCAGTCTAACCGGATGTAACTACCAGTGAGTACCAGTGTTTTACATGAAGCGACTGCCTATCTGACCTCCACAATCCAGTTACTGGGTTATACGATACCCCTTTTTCATTAACTTATATATTGTAAATAATTTATTACCATATCTACATTAAAAAAACTATCGGAAATAATTACGCCGTTGTATTGAATTAAGAATCGCGTCTCTTATAGCGTTATAAAGAAAATAAGGTGTGGAGAACACAAATAACTATTGGGATACAAATAATAATCGAATTTAAGTGAATTGTTTGTACTTAGCACAGCAAATTGTGAAGACAATAAAGCTATAGAAACATAAGTGGCCATTAATGAAGTCGTAGACTAAAGAACAATAGTCTTGATATAGATCAACAAATACCTTAGGTTTATAGTAACAACAAAGAAAGGTTTGATCAACATAGTATTGTTATTGAAGAACAATGAAGTTAAGCAAGTGAGGAATTCGAATTGATCGTAAAAACAAATATTGAGAAATTACATTCGATAGTTATCAAAAATAAAAAAGCGGAACAGTTGATTACTGTATTAAACGAATTTTATATTGCAAAACCTAAATTCGATAAGAATGGATTACGCAGTTACAGCTGTCAAGAAAGATATAAATATAAGCACATGGTAGAATAGTGGAACTCATACACGTACAGACGTGTACTACATATATTAATTAATTGATAACATGATGAATGATAACGATTAACGCGAACCAATTGAGTACTGTTCACTGAAATCTTACAATTATATTTTGCACGAACTGCAAAAAAATTGAAATGTACTCCAAAATGTAGAATATAAACCACTGGAGTAAGAATAATTTATTTTATAAAAGTTGTTATCTCATACAAGCTCAATTTTGCAATATCGGCATTGAAACTTAAAGAGAAGGCAATCAAATAAGAATGGAAGTTAAAGAATTGAACGCAGATTGGTTACTGGAAAAGTTATTATAGGCATAAATAATTTATTTAACAGTATATGACTTATAGAAGTTTCGAGAGCTATGCAGTATACTGTAATGCCTACTTGCGAGTAAAAGCAAATTAAAAAAATAAAGTCTGATGACCTTTAGAAATAAGAACCTAATAAGGCTTGAAAATAACATCGACAAGCAAAAGATGCTTTACTACATAACATTAGGTTTGAATATTGTTAAATGGTAACCAACCCAAGAAGTTTTCAAATAGAATAAGTACCTAATTAGTAGGGAATTTGCAATTATAGTTGAAATTCGAAATGAATATGAAAGAAAAATGAATTATTTTGAATTACAATGACATTACACCTTTAATATGAAAAATATGCAGTCATGTTATACGGATTATAAAACGTGGAATACAGCCATTTACGATTCTTAATTTCTACTCGCGTGAGAATTATTATTAAAGAAGAGGAATATTGCGTTTTGCACGGATTACAAAATTATCAAGCTGTAACGTTTTCATTTAATATTGGAGCCATTTTATGGTTAGCGATATATCATTTGATTTTGAAAATATTTTGTTTGTAAAGATAAAAATCTTTAGTGATTTGATAACCGATATCGTAAAAAGAGTTTTCATCAAACCTTGGTGGATTTTTTAATCCTCGAAATAGTTTTTGGTGCTGATTAATCAAAACAACTTGCCAAGAAAGATATAATAAGCACATGGCAGAATAGTGAAACTATGTACTACATATATTAATTAATTGATAACATGACGAACGATAACGATTACCACGAACCAATTGATTACTTTTCACTGAAGTCTTACAATTAGATTCTGCACGAACAGCAAAGAAATCGAAATACACTCTAAAATATAGAATATAAACTACTGGAGTGAGAATAATTTATTTTATAAACGTTGTAATCTCACACAAGCTCAATTTTGCAATATCGGCATTGAGAGTTAAAGAGAAGGCAATCAGGCACAAATAAGAAGGCAAACAAATAAGAATGGAAGTTAAAGAATTGAACACGGATTGGTTACTAGAAAAGTTATTGCAGACATAAATTAAAAATTGAAAGCTACTTAAGAGTGAGGGGAGGGAGAGATACAAAGGATTAAAGCTCGAAACATTTAAACATGAGCTAGGATATGTATGAATAAGTGATAGGATTAATTTACTTAATATTATATCACTTAAAGAAGCTTCGAGAGCTATGCAGTATACTGTAATGCCTACTTGCGAGTAAAAGCAAATTAAAAAAATAAAGTCTGATGAACTTTAGAAATAAGAACCTAATAAGGCTTGAAAATAACATCGACAAACAAAAGATGCTTTACTACATAACATTAGGTTTGAATATTGTTAAATGGTAACCAACCCAAGAAGTTTTCCAACAGAATAAGTACCTAATTAGTACGGAATTTGCAATTATAGTTGATATAATATATTCGAAATGAAAATGAAAGAAAAAACGAATGAATTTAAATTACTATGACAATAAACCTTGAATATGAAAAATATGCAGTCATGTTTTACGGATTATAAAACGTGGAATACAGCCATTTACGATTCTTAATTTCTACTCGCGTGAGAATTATTATTAAAGAAGAGGAATATTGCGTTTTGCACGGATTACAAAATTATCAAGCTGTAACGTTTTCATTTAATATTGGAGCCATTTTATGGTTAGCGATATCTCATTTGATTTTGAAGATATTTTGTTTGTAAAGATAAAAATCCTTAGTGATTTGATAACCGATATCGTAAAAAGAGTTTTCATCAAACCTTGGTGGATTTTTTAATCCTCGAAATAATTTTTGGTGCTGATTAATCAAAACAACTTGCCAAGAAAGATATAATAAGCACATGGTAGAATAGTGAAACTATGTACTACATATATTAATTAATTGCTAACATGATGAACGATAACGATTACCACGAACCAATTGATTACTTTTCACTGAAGTCTTACAATTAGATTCTGCACGAACTGCAAAGAAATCGAAATACACTCTAAAATATAGAATATAAACCACTGGAGTGAGAATAATTTATTTTATAAACGTTGTAATCTCACACAAGCTCAATTTTGCAATATCGGCATTGAGAGTTAAAGAGAAGGCAGTCAAATAAGAATGGAAGTTAAAGAATTGAATACAGATTGGTTACTGGAAAACTTATTATAAACATAAATAAAAAATTGTCAGCTACTGGAGTGAGGCGAGGGAGAGATACAAAGGATTATAAAGCTCGAAACATTTAAACAAGAGCTAGGATATGAATAAATAACTGGTGGTAGGATTCATTTATTTAACAGAATATGACTTATAGAAGCTTCGAAAGCTATGCAGAATACTTGCGTAATGCCTACTTGCGAGTATAAGCAAATTTAAAAAATTAAAGTCTGATGAACGTTCGAAATAAGAACCTAATATGGCTTGAAAATAACATCGACAAGCAAAAGATGCTTTACTCATAACATTAGGTTTGAATATTGTTAAATGGTAACCAACCCAAGAAGTTTTCTAACAGAATAAGTACCTAATTAGTACGGAATTTGCAATTATAGTTGAAATAATATATTCGAAATGAACATGAAAGAAAAAGTGAATGAATTTGAATTACAATGAGAATAAACCTTGAATACGAAAAATGCAGTCATGTTTTACGCATTATAAAACGCGGAATACAGCCATTTAAGATTCTTAATTCTTACTCGCGTGAGAATTATTATTAAAGAAGAGTAATATTGCGTTTTGCACGGATTACAAAATAATCAAGCTGTAACGTTTTCATTTAATATTGGAGCTATTTTATGGTTAGCTGTATCTCATTTGATATTGAAGATATTTCGTTTGTAAAGATAAAAATCCTTAATGATTTGATAACCTATATCGTAATAAGAGTGTTCATCTAACTTTGGTAGATTTTTAAATCCTCGAAATAATTTTTGATGCTGGTTAATCAAAACAACTTGCTTAATTATTTCAGAAAGTTTTCTGAATACGTTTCGCAGTTTGTATAGATAAAATAAGACCTTTACTGAATCGGTTTAAACTGGACAAAATTTTCGTAGAATGAGACTACCATTATCGTAGAACGGAACTACTATGATTGTAAAATCAAAGTACAATTACTGTAGAATTCAAGTGAAGGAAACATTCTATCAAGCAAACAATCTATCCATAGCATACTGTGTGATGCAAATTTCTAAATTAGCTTCTCAGTATATCAAAGTCTATAAAAATGCATACTCGAAAAACTGCATACTAATTATTTTATGAATGCGCATATTAAGTTTTATAGTAAGTAAGTACAGTATTTTAAGAAGTAGGGCGCGATCGGTGGATCGTATAGATTTATTGAATATTGCAGACTGGGTGGAGTAGGAGGCTGTTGCGGTTCATAATATGAGCGCCGCCGATATTAGAAAACATTGAACTACATAATATGTAGTTCAATGTTTTCTAATATATCATCATCTTTCTAATATAATCGTAATTATATCGAAATGTAACGCAAACAACATATCGCTAAATGTCATATTTGTCACATTAAAAAATAACTACTTACTGATGTTAACAATGAAAACTATGTTACGGAATGTTAAATAAAGATTCAGTTTGCTCAAGGACATGGCAGCTTCCATTGCAAAATATGATGAAATTACGATTATATGCCAGCAGTATTATTGGGTTGTTGCATAAGTAATTGCAAAAACCTAACATATATTTTAAAATTATTTATTTTAAAATATACACACAATTATTCGGTAATTAAATCGCCCTCTAAATCTATGACTTGTCTCCAACGATGTGGTAAAGCGTAACTTCCCTGTCGATAAAAATCCTCTGATTTTGATTGAAAAAATAATTTTAGGTTCTTTTCAATATCTTCAATGTTTATCAATTCTTTACCATTTAAATAATTCTGTATTGACCTAAATAAGTAAAAATCTGTTAAGATGAGTGCGGTAATATTTCCCGGCCCAATTCCAGTAACTTGTGACGTGTGATTTTTAGCGACGCGCGGCCGGGTACTATCATAGAGAAAATAAACATGTTCGGGATTTTCTCTTATATTTTAAGCTAAGCGCTGTAATTGTTCTGTATATAGTTGTTCTGTTATGGTCTGGTTTCTAGGAAGCAGTTCAAACATTATAACTCCTTTGTTATCCCACCACACGCAGTACATAACGTTGTCTTTGGTGTAATTTTTGGGAGTCGGTTTTGAAGTTTCTCCCTTTCCCAACCACTGTTTCTTGCATGTGACGTTATGTATGATAAGAAACCCACTTTTCATCTCCTGTAATTAAATTATCTAGCCAATTTGTTGTTCGGCTGCGTGAGAGCAATTCCAAACAGATATTCAAACGTATCTGCCGTTGTTTAGCTGACAGGTTATACGGAAGCCAAGAACCATATTTCCACACTTTTCCCAATGAAGCCAGTCTTGCTATAGTAATATGATCATAGCCTAATATGTTTTCCATTTCTCGTGTAGTGAGGTTTGGATTCTCTTTTAAAAACCAACTAATGATTGTCCAATTCAAAGGGGCGACCAGATCGTGGTTCATCTTTGAGATTGTACTTCCCTTGTTTGAATTTAACAAACCAATTGTACACTGTCCTCTGACTTATTACGTTTTCACCAAATGCTTGACACAACTTCTTAAAAGATTCATTGGCTTTAACGCCAAGAGTCATAGAGTAAACAACAATGTAACTGATCACGTGTAATAATGAAATTCTCAGACATTATTTTAATAAGCTCTGTGGAAGACTAATTGAGTCGTAAATAAATTATTGCGGAATACTGCAAATACTGCAATTATGTAACAACCCACAACTATTGATAGTTTATAACTAAAACAACGTACACATAGCGATTGTTTTAAAATAACTTTCAGATTGGAAGAACGGATTTTAAATTACACTACCTAAGTATGGGTCATGAATTAAGGATTGTTTTTTTTTAACATGAGCTATAAAATTTACAAGAATTTAACAAAATCTATAAGAAAAGACCGGAGCACGAATATGAAACATAAATTAATTTCAATATTATCAAATATAACGTGGTCATGCGAAACGGATTTTGAAAATAATAAGCGTATAGTATGATACGATAACCATAAGAATAATGATGAATCATGGTAATGAAAGACCAAGGATGACTCTATTTTAACATGATAAGCTCTTGCATAATATCACGTAAACGTAAACATAGATGACGGTGCACTAGGAGGATTCAAATATATTGCACAAGTATCGGCAATAGCAAGCAAGGCTCTCAAATACTTGATATTCTACAGCAGATGTTGAGGCTGCACATCGTTTTTGATTTAGATTAACTTGAAATGAAAAATCACAATTATATGAAATCAGAATCCGTATATTTCGACAAATTTGATTTCTGAGTTAAGAACGTGTAATGATGAATAATCGGGGTTTAATTAAATGTTGCGAGATATGAGTTAAATTATAATACTTGAAGACTATTTTTAGTGGTTTGGTTCTTAAAATGAAATAAACTATTAATTTATTATTACTCATAATTGCACTTGAAGAATGGAGATAAAATACTGAGATCATAATAACACAACACGATGCAAGAAATATCAAGATCAAGTAATTATCATAAAAATAAAGAAGAGAAATGAAGATGATAAATTGATAAACAAATAATATGCAATACAGTAACATCAATCGCAGACATATATAAAAATACAATATCTATTTTATTACGCACGATGACGAAATTAATTTTAACATGAGAAGTAGGAAGTGATTTTTGTGGATTAAGAAATGGTGAAGTTCAAAACCAGTGAGGTAGAAGAACTTTTTACGTACAACAAGTGATAGTGATAGTTTATGTGGCTAGGTTTTTATTATGAAGTATTAAAATTAACGACGAAGATAGTATCACTAAACTGGATGTAGCACCGAACTTAATTTCTATTTTAGCAAGTGAAAAATGAGACGTTTACAAAACAGCTAATCAAGAAACATAAGTAGGAATTGTATAGTAACAGACGTATATATATGTAATTGATTTCAAAGAGAAAGAGAGAGAGGAGACCTATTATGAAGATTTAATGAGCGTAGGGACACGTGATTCTATTTCGACCACACAATGGCACATTCCATGGTAGAGACTCTTGGAGAAGAGCTGATTTATTCAGTTAAGAAGCCTACAGGGTACATATAAGTAAAACAAATACAAGAATAAAATAGGAAAATTGTTATTGAGGTTGTTTGTTACGTGTGTTAGTGTGAAATAGTGAAGTGTGACCTAGTGATAGTGTTTCTATAAACTGGCGTAGTTTCAGTTAGCAAAATATATAGGATAGGGCCCCATAGTGAGAAGAAAACTTCGTTCAAGAGTTTGAAACCAAATTTTTTAACGGTGTCGTAGTATTTTCAACGTGAGTTTCGTGTTAGTTGAGTGCAGTGAGCTGCTGAAAGTGTTTTGAAAGACACTCATGTCACGGTTAGCGCAAAAGTTAATGCGAAAGGATGAGTACAGCATAAGTAAAGTACAGCAGTTAGATAGGCGTGTGATGTTTGTCGTAACAGAATTTTTCAAATATAAAATTCGATTCGCGTTACTATCATTTTAGAAATCTTTAAATAATTGTTTATTACCTCTTTTTTGAACATTAAATATTTGAAAAGTAAGGTTTTGGACTGAATTTATCGATTGGCATGATTCTAATTATGACCTTTTGTTTTGAGCAGCATGACGGTTTTTTTTTTAATACGACAAGATGTTTTTAAATTATTGTTTGAGACTGAAATCATGTGAGTTATATTTTAAGTAGCGTAACGGAATTTTTCTAATGTAACATACTTTTAAGGTGAGGTTTGGGACTGAATTTATCTACAAGCATGATTAAATTGTGACCTTTTTTTTGAGTAACGTATTTTGTGCTTTTTTTTTTTTTTTCAAGTATGGTTTGGGACCAAATTTATCGATTGGCGTGATTAAATTTCGACCATTTTTTGTTTTGAGTAGTATTTTGGATTTTTTTAGATTTAACGTATTTTAAACGTAAGGTTTGAAACTGAATATATGGACTGGCGTGATTGCCCTCTTTTTTGATTAACGTAATGCATTTTTATGTATATTTTTAAAGTAAGTTTTGGGACAGAATTTATCGATCAGCGTTATTAAATCATGGACTTTTTTGTGTAGCATTATGTAATTTTTTAGATTTAACATATTTTAAAAGTAAGGTTTGTGATTGAATTTATCGATAAGATTAAAATATGACTTCTTTTTTGAGTAACATTACGCTAATTTTTTTTAAACTAAGGTTTGGGTCTCAATTTATCGATTGGCGTGATTAAATTATGACCTCTTTTTTGAGTAGTGTTACGGAATTTCTTAGATTTAACATATTTTAAAAGTAAGGTTTTAGTGTGACCTTATCGATTGACGTGTTTATAATTAGGACCTTTTTATTTGAGTAACGTTACAGAATTTTCGGAGTATCGATATTTAACGTTTGATATTTTTTGTAAACATTTAAATGATAAAATATTTATTTATGTTGGAACACCAAAAACTACTGTATAAAATATCTTAAGTAAGGTAACAATAGCCTCGGGCTTCGCCTCGAGTGTTTGAGTTTTAAGTATAAATGATAATGTAAAATACATTATATTGGATCATGTTATTTTTACGTTTGTAAGCTAGTCAAATCAGAGATAGTTAGGATGAGAAGGTTAAGTAACTTCATATTAAACGCACTTGCGTATTTAAATAAGTCGGCTTGTTCTCAGAATTTTCGCAGTGTACATGATAATTTAAAAAAAAACTAGCAGGTATTGAAAAAGATAGGATAGGTTTGGGTCGAAATTGGCATGGGGTGGACTGGGTATGGTGTGGACTTTTTAGTTGTCGTGGGTTTCAGTGGGTGGCTGACTATGAGGTAGATGTTATCTTAGTTTGTTCAAGTGGGTACAGACGATAGAACAAATTATTACATAACATGACTATTTGTTTATTATAAATTAAACAACAATAAAGTATCAACGTTTTTACTTTACTACATGAATTTTGTCAGCAAAGTTGTTTCAATTAAATGATAATGTTTTCAAATACTAAGTATGACAAATTGCATAAGTAGCGCCCTAATTTTTATTATATAATTATTAAAATGGAATAATTATAAGAAGTATAGTATCTAAATTAACCTATCGTGTATAACCTAATACCATTCAGGAGTTGATAAAAAAAGTTATAATGGCGATTATAATGTTAGTCGTATACCAATTTTTTAATAATTTAAAATTGACTTATTAATGTTTTTATAGCAGTTTTAAATATATATTTATGACAAATTATATTAAGCGTGTAATGCTTTATATCAAATTATATTTATCTTTTGTTCAGTTAGCACTCGTGCGCATTGTTGCATCTGTTATTATTTTACTTCATCGAAGTTTGTAAAAAGTATGGTTTTCTTAATTTAAATGTCTTCATAATATGTATCCGAATTAATTAAAGATAATTCATGCAATGACATTATTATAACTAAAATTCTAAAAGTCAAATTTATTTATCGATACACCACGTTCGAATACGTAAAATAAATGCAACAATCATGAAAATCCTTTATTCATTAATTTACGTTCTTATAAAATATAAAACTTATTTTTTTAAATAAGTATAATAGGGATAATAAAAATATTTATTTATATGTGAGCAGAAATATGTAGTGCCGCTGTAGATACACATAATTACAATTTATATTCTAGTTTGTTAGTACGAAAGGTATTATTTTGCATATTAAATGCAGTTATATATAAATATGATACCAAAATCAAAAGTCATTTATTCAAACTAGGCTGAGAGTCAGCACTTTTTGAACGTCAAAGTTACATAAGACAGATAGATAGGGTCATTAAACAATTATTAACGTTAATACTTTCTCATGTTAGGTTTACTTTGCGTTTTTGTCAATATTCTATTGAAGTCGTCTCTGCTATAATATAACAAAACAATAAAAATAACATAATCGGTAACCATGTAACTGATTCCACTTTTATTTTGTATCGCTATGTTAGAAATTATAATAATACCTTACGTCAAACGTCGTTGTACCAAAATAATGACAATATTGAACTATTTCTATTTAATTTACTATCTCCACTATTTGGGCTTAAGGGAAATCGTTTTAACCATTAATTTCTAAATTTTAACAAAACTTGGTTTTTTACAGTTTTATGTATGATTCGTAAAAATTGTATATACGCTATTAACAATTTAGCATTAATCTGTATACGAATTCATACTTTATTAACTTAATAGTCAAAAACCAAATAACATATTTTTTTAGTAATATTATAAACGTATTTTATATACTTTTCTAGGTCGTGACATAAATACATAATTACGATGTTAAAACTTCTAAAACTTAACTTGATGCATCTTTATATTCATCTTTTATAATTTCTATATACATATATTTATGCTATAGTATAAAAGCGTATTAACAATGCAACTTAGTCGGAAACCAAAGCAATGGATGATAATAATAAAGTATAGTGCAGTTAATAACAACAATTACATTATTAAAATAATTTGTTCGCAGGTATTCTTACCCAATTTATTATTAATAGATTTTTCGTTATTTCATTATATTTATTATAAAAAGTCCAGTGAAAATCAAATAACTATTAATTAAACTGGTAATTCACATTTACACTCTAAAAACAATCAGGCAATCTTTAAGCGTTTTAGCATGAACGTGAACAATATATCATAACAGAAGGATCTACTCCTACAAAATATAAATTATTATTCTGGATGTAATAGATTAAAAATATATTATAATATAATTTATGGGTACGTATTCATGCGTGAAATGACGATGATTACAATGATATTTTAATTAAATGAATATATTATTAAAGAATGACATTTTAGAATTTAGAACGACATAACAATTAAAATTTGAATAACACTATGCAATACAAAGAAAAGGTCTGCGAAACTTACTTTGACAAACCAAACCACGTAAATGTGATACTGGGATCAAAATAAAATTAACAACATAATCATCGTTTATAAGTGAAAGACTGACGTACGGTTACCAATGTACTTAGTTTATTGCCTATTTTATGATGTAAACGATAGGATAATCAAAATTATGTACAGACTACAGATCCGTTTTTTGATAGTCTGCTTTAGCCATGAAAAGGTTCAATATTGAACGTCAAATTAAACCTACTAACTAATTCTCCCTGCTAATATTGTTTTTTACCACAATAAGATGCTTATTTTGTTTTTGAGATATTGTATATCACGGTTAAAATTTTAGACGAATGAGTTAAGTACAAATTGACATTTCGTTTTCTTTATTATATAATTATTTTATGACCATTTTTTTTTTTGTGTATTGCTTCATTTGAACTATAAATACGAATAATAATACCTATACATATCAACTACAATTTAATCTGCCAAGACCAAAGTCTATATTAAGTAATACGCTTAAAGTATAATTACACTACAGCACCCGTTTCTATTTACGTTTACTATTATAAAACAACATGAATAACTTAATAATTATGGTTAATTCGTATTTAGTAAATAATAATACCTATAAATATCAACTACGATCGTATCTGCCAAGCCCTAAGTATATTTTAAGTAATACGTTTTGATATACTCCGCTCGTTTCTATTTACGTTTACGATTATAAAACATAACTTATTTATTAGGCTTAATTCGTATTTATTAAGAAATAATACGTATAAATATCAACTACGATCGTATCTGCCAAGTCCTAAGTCTATTTTAAGTATGTAATACGTTTTGATATACTTCACTCGTTTCTATTTACATTTACGTTTATAAAACAACATAACTTATTTATTAAGCTTAATTCCTATTTATTAAGAAATAATACCTATAAATATCAACTACGATCGTATCTGCCAAGCCCTAAGTCTATACGTTTTGATATATTATACTTCACGAGTTTCTATTTACGTTTACAATTATAAAACAACACTACTTATTTATTTAGCTTAATTCCTATTTATTAAGAAATAATACCTATAAATATAAACTACGATTTTATCTGCCAAGCCCTAAGGCTATTTTAAGTAATACGTTTTGATATACTCCACTCTTTTCTATTTACGTTTACAATTATAAAACAACACTACTTATTTATTTAGCTTAATTCCTATTAATTAGAAATAATACCTATAAATACCAACTACGATCTTATCTGCTAAGCTCTAAGTCTATTTTAAGTAATACGTTTTGATATACTCCATTTGTTTCTATTTACGTTTACGATTATAAAACAACATGACTTATTTATTAGGAAATAATACCTATAAATATCAACTACGATCTAATCTGCCAAACTCTAAGTCTATGTTAAGTAAAACGTTTTGATATATTCCACTCGTTTCTATTTACGTTTACGATTATAAAACAAACTTATTTATTAAGCTTTATTCATATTTAATAAAAGAATATTAACTGTATTATGTAAAAAATCGGCCATATACTACTATTATCAGTAATGTATCGATGTAAGGTGATGAAGGTCAAATAAGAAATGCAATATGTAAAACACCGAATTTCAGGTTTATTTTATTTTATGTTTTTTGTTGTACTTTTTTTTTAGCAACCACATCTAAGTAGGAAAGGAATTGATTCTCGGGGTTAATCAAACGGGCACGCTAGCATATGTTATAAATAATATGTTAATAGGTAGGTAATGGTTATTTTTCAACTACTAATATATACGTATACGTTATAATATGTTAGAAGTAGGTTAACGTTGAATATATTTCAAGAATATTACGAATACTCGATATACTAGGCTTTTGAATAGGAATTGGAAGTTTTTGATGTTTATAGTGAGAAGTTATGACTTAAATTAGAATAATAAGCAGAAGTAGGTAGCCAGCTTTTAGCAAATACATATACCTAATTAGTTTTACGAATTCGTTTTTGATAGTAATAACGACTAAGCTACTATTGCTAGGATTCTATACTTGAACAGAATATATTTCGTATAAGGATAGCTATTCTGCATCATTTATTACGTCCGTGGTGTTTTTATAGACAGTAATATGATGAATAGAAATTGAATAAAAAGCGAAAAGGTATTCTCCACTATTGAACATAAATTAAGTTTAAATAATGTAGGTTGAATAGGGTTTCATTAGGTGATGTATCAACGATATGATATAAGGAATTTAGGAAAACGATATTAAAACGGAATAATACGTTAGACATATTATAAGAAAGAACATTACGAATATGTTAGACAATAAGATTTAAGAGAAACTTTTATAATAAATATTTAACCGTAAATATTCTAATTAGGTATCATTATTTAATATTTAGAGCTTTTCATGCTCAGATGATTATTAGGATAGTTTGTTAGGGTATTTTTTTTTTGAAATTTTCACGCTTTTCGGGTAGGTCTAGGGACACTTCTATAATACATACACACAATCAAACCTCTTAGACGAACGCACACATTCAATTTGTTTTAAAATCGTGGTAGAACCAGCACTATCCTAATCATTGTCCTAATAATAGCACCGAGTTAGTTTAATTGCAATTCTCAGGTGGAAAAATGATTTCTCTTCTGCCCGATTTCTTTTTGCGCAACCAACCCAAACAGCATGAACAGTATTTCGTTACCTACATTAATTATTTCTTTTTCATTAAATGACTGGAAATTAGTTTCTGTATGTGCTTCAGATTGTTCAAATGTAGCATGCTGGTCATGTCTATAACAGCGTTTGTTGATTTTTATTGCAGTTCTGAAATGTGGGTTTCGTTTTAATATAGTCTTTGTCCACTGTTGGCGTGAAATCTGTTTTACTTTCTTTTGCTTCATGGGGTTAATGTAAGCTGTACATATTCCTCTAAAACGTACGCTTTTTGTTACTAATTTACATTTTAAAATATCTTATTAATTTAATATATTGTTCATATTATGCATTAAGATGTTAGTGTCTCCACGCTTTTAAACATAATATGAAATGATACATACATTCATTTAGTATACACCACACAATTCTAGCGGGATGGATATAGATTCACAAGTTTTATATATATTTACACTGCTCGATGAGATTAACTACTTATGTAATATATTTTTTTCTTTAATATTATTTCAGGAGCTAAAATTAACTGTTCACGTATTTAATGCAACCGCTTTTCCTGCAGACCCCGTAAGGTTCCGTCGTTTACAACATGGCCGCCTGTCCCATCTACAAAACTATAAACACATAGTTTCATCAATTTGACTCGTTATCGTGGACAACGCAGGATGGACCCTAGATATTCACCAGTATTAATAACACCTCCGTAATTTAGAACAAAATAATTAAAATTCAAGGTATTAATATAGTTTTTTTTTTTATTTATCTTCATTTTTTTGCGAAACTCACTAACTTCATTGGGCACTTGTTATGTCCCCAATATTTTTCTGCTATTTGGTGCCCAATTCTGCTAATTTTTACAATGTCGAAATCATTTTTAGATTTTTCTCGTAGTGTCTTAATTAATAATAACGCGTCAGAGTCTACGTACCTAGTATGTATAGAAGAAACGAAAGGTTTCTAAACAACTGAACAAGTACATGACCGACTACAATCGACAATAAAATTATTAGCAGAATTAAGGATAAATCTAATCATTCGAATGAAAAAGTTCGTAATATTAAAACCACACACTAATAGATTTAAGATTAGCACTCATTTTTACGAAACACAAAGCATGTTAGAATATTTTAATGCCTGCCATTAATTGAAATGGTCCAAATCTCTTATCACCGTCATCTGTTGGTTAGCCCAAGTAGAGGACAGACACTTATCTTAATATCAGAGATGCTTAGTGTAAATGTTACTGTTAATTTATTGTACTAACTCACCTAACGAATCGCCTTCAGTCTAGAACAATCTCATCTAACACCAAAGTTAAGGAACACGGACTTATGTAGATTTAACTATTGCAAACTTATTTAATTTTTCAGATGTTTTATTATTATGTTGGCGGCGTCAGGCAGGCTTATTATCAGCGGAACGTAGGCAGCGATATTAGTTACAAAAGTCTAAGAACAAAACTTGGCAGCAGTAAACACATGAGGCGCATATGAGATTTATCTTACTAGGTAAATTAGGTATAACTTTATATATTATATTCACTAGCTTATATATCTTTGTAATTCAAATGTTTCTGAAACTGATTATTATGTACTAGGACAAATAAGTCGTTCAATGTTTTAAATTTACCATTACAATCGAAATGATTGCGTTAGTTATTATTTTAGTGAGGGGTCAGAAAATATTTATGAACATGGTATAATCTCATAGTTTATTTGTATTTCATTCGCATCATTAAGTTGTGGTACATGAATTAGAGATGTAAGTTGACAAAACGGAGTTCCATGAATGTATGTAGACTTTAGAGTTACGATAGGTATGAAAATGAGCACATTAAACCGGGCGATGACTTAGGTTATTTTATTATTAGGATACTTATAATATAATATTTATCACATTCAGTGTTTGACATCTTACAATATACTAGATTTAAATCGGATTAAGGTTAGTAGCTATGTTATATTACAGCTTAGGTCTAAAGTAATGTACTCATTGCAGCTGTTTCAACAGCCCCGTAAAGTTAAGATTTCTTCGAAATATGATAGTGTTAAGGTGTACGCGGTATGATATGCTTGTGCTAGTTGTAGCCTTTGTTAGGTAGGATGGTAGCCCCTGGTATTATAGGGTTTAAACTGGCCGTAGATTCAGGATGTCCATATTAGACTCCACAAAACGAATCTGGAAGAAGCCTAATTTGTTGGCAGGCTTAGAATAAAACTCCTAAACTGTCAGGCGTGGCTTTTCCTAGCTATACTTAGGAATGTAGGCGAGTTAGATAAGGTCTAATTAGGACTGTTCTTGATAACGTTTATAGAATTAACTTTGAATAATACTTAGAGGTAGTTCTTTGGCTGCTATGAAAATGTGTTTCTTTGCAATTGCTAGGTTAAGTAATTTTAAATCAAAGCAGTGTAGCAATTAGGTATATTAGTTTTAGTCAAGTCATTCGCTTCGGATTTTATGCCCTTAATTGCAATTTTCTGCCAAATAACAGCTTTGAGGAACTCGATAAAACAATCTGGAATTCATACACTTAATCAATAATTTGTGTACATTTTAATAAATGATTATATTTTTGTACTAAAAATTGGTCTGTCAAATTCAAACATTATTTTTATTTCTCGATTGTATCTGTCCCCGAACAAACTTCATTAAAATTTTTTTTATAGATGTTAATTTTTGAATAATAATTTTACTATTTAAAAAAAGTAAATTTCATTGACGTCTGTAAATCGTTGTAAATTTGATTAATAAATCATTAGTAATCAAAGTATTAATTTTGTTTCTCTTTGTGTAAAAACTTAATATTTCCCAAACCACTTCTAACTTCTCAACAGAATATAGGTACACGTACTGTTGTAATCAAAATTATATTTTATGTAAATATTTTAATGGCAATATTAAAAGTTTTAGAAACTTAAATACAAAATAATTAATTTCTAAAAACTGTCGTATGAAATTGTCTATATTTTTTTATTATATCTTATATTTATTTCAAATATATAGGTATTTATCGACTCGAAAATAATTACACCTATAGTTAGTTTCGCTTACTGTGTATTTCATGCTAGGTATACTTTTTAACAAATCACATATAAAATATTGACAATGATATTCGGACATCGTGATTACGATGATTATGAAATTATCAATAGAAAAGCTAATTTATTTATTTAGATATGAATGCTTACTGTCATAATAATATATTATCGACTTAACGTACACAGTAGAAACGACGACATTTTCTGGATACAAAACTTAATTATATACTACCTATACTAGAAATAAAGTAAGTACGACATTATTATATTCTTTGTAATATTAGATAGACAAACACATAATATCTAGTTTAGGTAGCTAGTTCTTAATAACTAGGTATACGTGCTATTCAATATCTAATAGGCAGGTAGGGCATTTCTAAATTATGTATGTATTTTTGGCCAAAAATGGGACATTAAGGTAGACAGGTTTTTTGTTTTGTTTTTCAATGCAAATACCTTATCTTACTGACTTACAACAAATTCTTCCCTATCCCGACATATTTTAAATCTTTAGTAGGGACTTTATTAAAGGGAAAAATATGGTTTATTAGAAGTTACTATTTTCGGAGTAATTTTAGACTCGTCTATTTCATTAGTTGGATTTCGATCTTATTAACTTTTAAAGCAATTTTTTTTTGGTAATAATGGGGTTAGAAATTCACAAGTGCCTTACATTAGTACACTTTAAGCGGCGTAGATTTGGGGGTAAAGGGTAATTAATGAATAAGTTAACTTACCCACTGTTATTTTCCAGTGTTTTTGGACTGACTGACGCGACTTTTAGAGGACATTTTGTAAATTTGTATTTAATCTGTACACCTATTTGTATGACAACATTTTTTTTGGGGTGCATAGGTAAATTATGACAAGATTGACAGACTGACAAAATCCTAGAAGCATCCTCTCTTTTTGAAGTAATTTCAATGAACATGTCTCCTAGACATTTATTTTCATATTGGTCACATGTCTTCAACATGCATATTATAGCTCCCTGATAGGTCCCCGACTTAGGTAACTTTTGCCACGACAGCGTGGTTCAACTTTTTATTGTAAAACGAAATAAAAAAATAAATCTACTGAGTTTCTTGCCGGTTCTTCTCAGTCGATTGTAGGTTCCGAACCGGTGGTAGTTTTTTTTAAACACCTCTTCAAGTTGAAAAAGAAAAGAATGTGAATAAAATAATAAATAAACGAATATGATAACCCTATCTGCTGTTTTAATTCTATATTCCTTAACCGTGCAAAGAGCCAATGTGAAACTAAGCAAAGACTTTCAACTTTTAAATTATTGATATATTTTTATTTGAGCATAGAATTTTAATGCTTTTTCATTGGCTCTATGCATGAAAATGATCCTTTCCAGAAAATATACAGGTGTTATGCCTTACTAACACAAAAACACATAAAAACAGTACATACCAAACACATAAAATACACATTGTCTTGCTTACCCGCAAACGAGCCAGATATGGTTCGATGGATCTCTGAATTGATGCCAAAGCTGAACTTGATATTAACTCTTTCAGTCTTGGTGGTTAGTGTCACTTACCACCTCTTTCCAATTTTTTTTTAATGCCATGCCATGTAGCCACAATCGGTTGAATCCTCATAAAAGCTTGAATCATACTTAACAAGAAGAGACCGATTGGTGGTTTATTGAATTTATGACAGTTTTAGTTTCAAAATATTCTTAATGTAAAAGCGTGACTGAAAGAGTTAAAATTGGCAAACAAAACATGGCGACTTAAGCAAGATCTGGGCTGATGATGGAAGATGCTGACGGGGAATTGAGGGTCCTTGACGTGCGTAAGTATGACAATGATATGGTGGATATCTGATTTAGGACCAATTGTCGCTAGAGCAGTCCAATTGTGAGAGGCCTAGCATAAGGCCTAGACTATGATAGGCTGAGCTGATTACTGATATAGGTGATTCTATCAGAAAACTGAAACAAAGACCTGCACCCTAATTGCGAAACGCACAATTTATCAGAATCTGAATGGGATTGAAGATTATTTCTAAACCATTGCGTCATTTGTTCGAATAAATTGTCGGCTCAGCAACGTAAATAACGCAATGAATGTTGTTTAACTATGAATATTAAACCAATTCCTACCGATAAAAAGTTCCGCAATTACCCCTCTGGTTGAAAGTAAATTAAAATGGCCGTTTCACATACAAATGTTGATAATTGACCAGGACTGATCCGAGTACTTGTTTTCAATGGGTTCGATCCCCTAATAAACTCTCCTAAAAGGCTTTTGATCTTTTCTGTCAATAAAGTAACGATCAATAGATAAACGAATAGATGAATAGGTAGGTATGCATAATCTGACCTATATTGTATAGATCGTTACGTAGTCTGTTAGGAATCGCCCAAAGTCATAGGAATTGACCTGTAAAAGTATTTGTACAAACCTACTTACGGAAATAAAATAATTTATCAGTATCATTTATCATTTTTCTTGACATATTTGATATTATATTTTACCAAGTCGAATATGATAATTTCCCCACTGTTGGGACTAGGCAACCTCTGTAGGAAGTGGCTCGTCAGCTCATAGCTGGCTTTAGTAATTGTAACCACCTGGGCCAAAACTAAATAGGTAGATATTTCGTTTGAGATGATGTTACGGTTAGCTAAGCTAAACACCATGACTGTATGGGGTTTAATGCCCTCTTGCCGCATAGGCCATGTAGAGTAGATATCTTCGTGACTAGCTGTAAGCTTCGTCACTGTAAGCGCCATAAGCGCCATCTGTAAAAATGTGATGGCGAAAGAAAGGCACCCTTACCCACCTCCCACCCCCACTATAAAACAAAGTTGAGCAGTTTCTTGCTAGATGGCGCTGATTCTCAATAGTAGAACAATTATTAAAACTCGCGAACTACAATGCACAACAATATTACCTATACAGCGCCATCTAGTTGTATTGCTTAGAAGTGCCTAGAAAATAGTGCAATTTTGGTAGCGCACTACATAATCAATTGCCCTGGCAAAAAGTACACTTTTTGAAAGTTAGCAAGCTAGTTTAAAGTTAGTAATGATGTTTACAAAGAATTGCTGCAGGGTACAACCTTTACTTGTTACGCCATCTACATCTCCACTATATGGTAAATTTTTGGGTACTCTCAGTAGATGGCGTTGTCATTCTCGAACAATATTGGCTCATTCGCGAGTTGGCTGACAGAACCCTAGACCTAGATGTAGTTAAAGAGTAGATTTTTAACTCTGTAAATTTTAAGTTAGAACTAAGCAGAATGATTATAGTGACACTGATATAGTCTAGTCGACAAGTTGAAAATGGTACAAAATAGATGATTCTGAAAGACTTCTCTTAAAATTATGTGCGATAGTTCAATGGATCCGGAATGACGCCTAGAAAAATGTGCCAAAAGCGTGTACCTATTAGCACATAAAAAATTGCAAAACTTATAAACAATTAAAGATGAAAAAAAAAATGGCATTTCGTTTTTTGCCAATATTTCATAAACTATTCATATTTAAGAAATTTAAAAAATGATTCTGAAAGAAGAGAAAATTTCCAATCAAAAACTCCTACTCCTGGAACTCTCTTATTATCTCTATTATTTATAATTTTAATTTAACGCTGAAAATTGGTCTGCGCGCGACATTTTTAGGTTGAGCGCGCGGCGTCAAAAGCGAGTACGACATATTAATTAATTTACTTAACGTATTGAACACAATTTTTTTATGTGAAAAAATTGTGGTATGTTCTGAACACTATAAATAATTTATTCCCTTTGGAAATTTTACTTAAAGTTAATTTTTCAACAAGTTAAACAATTGTTAACTAACAATTTTTTTTCGAACTTCCGTCTTAATTGTAAGTGAAAAAAAAATGTTTAAAAAATTGTCGTAAAAAATTTTCGCTTCGTAGAACCTTTCTTACATACATACTAAGCATTGCATTAAGTCCGCCTTTGTACCTTTTTTGTATGCGAGAAGTTTAAATAAATAAATAAATACTTAACAAGATCGTGCCATAAAAGTTAAAAAAATATTTATACTTTGTTTATAATCATTTTTTGACTTGAACAAAAACTGAAAAATCCAAGTAATGTTGTAAAATTTTTTTTTTTTTCTTAATAAAGTATAGACATTTATTTAACTTTTATGGCACGATCTTGTTAAGTATGTATGTAAGAAAGGCTCTACAAAGCGAAATTTTTTTACGACAATTATTTAAACATTTTTGTTCACTTACAATTAAGACGGAAGTTCGAAAAAAAATTGTTAGTTAACAATTGTTTAACTTGTTGAAAAATTCACTTTAAGTAAAATTTCCAACGGGAATAAATTATTTATAGTATTTAAAACACACCACAATTTTTTCAAATTTAAAAACAAATATTCAATATCTTAAATAAATTAATTAATGTGTCGTACTCGCTTTTGACGCCGCGCTCTCTGCGCTGCAATTTTTTATGTGCTAATACACGCTTTTGGCACATTTTTCTAGGCGTCATTCCGGATCCAATGAGCTATCGCACTTATCTTTAAGAGCAGTATCTCTATTTTGCACCATTTCCAACTTGTCGACTAGACTAACAGTTCACACGGGAAGGAAAAGTTCCAACCCAGTTATCATCGCTTCTTTGAAACGGGCCAATATTTTTTAATTCTGGCTTTTGTATTTCAAACATGAGGTTTATTTTGTCTCTAATGTCAACATTATCACAAATTTGTTGAGGCTACCTGTGATCGTGTGAGGCAAAGATCTACAAAACTACGGTAGAACTTATGAGGAATAGGAAAGTGGAGATAAAAAGAAAGAAGGAAGCTCCCTACTTTAATGAGCCATCTCATGGTCATGAGAAGACTAGAAACTACAATAAAACATACTCAGATAAATGTGTAAAATTATTTATATTGCATTATAGGTAATAATAATTAAAAACTGTCACAACAAGGAATTGCCACGAGCCTACCTTACACAATCGCCACTTACGAAATACTTAGCCTAAGTTCACTTACACTTAACTTAGTCGACTTAACGTTACATCACATGTAGAACGAGATATCTTTTTTTAATAAGTAACAATAGCCGAGGATACTTGTAACACTTCGCTCCGTTCCCACCAATACTTAGAAGTAACTTAGCGCCTATCAAAAAATCTCTCGTAAGCTTATAATATTTGACTCTATTATAACAACTAGAAGGATTCATAAGCAAATACATGAAATACAACAATACATTATTATGCGTACAGATATAAAATGTTATGTAAAGACGATCAAAAAGGTTCCAAATACGCGGTAATACAGTGATCAAAAAGTGTACAATAAATACTTATTGATAATGACGCGTGTGGATTCAGTCGGTACGGAGCGAGGCGCGCGCCCGGCGCTCGGCTCTTGTCTTATCTCTTGTTTTTGTTCTTCATGGTGAGACGTCGCCAGAAGCTGGTCTTCTCTGCGGGAGCCTGCTCCTCCCGCGCCTCCTCGCCCCGCGTCTCTCCTCGCAGGATGTCTAGGAACGTCGGGTCGGTCTTACGAACATTCTTCTCGATTTTCATAGATTCCGCGCTCAATTCAGCCTTCAGTTTCTCAGGGCTCGTGTTCTCGACCTTAAACTCGTTAGGGTCTTCAACGAACGCCTGCTGAAGGTCGCGCATGATCTTTTTCCTGATAGTCTTCTTCATACTGAGGTGTCTCTCTAGTGTTTTAACATCGCCGTTGGGGTACGTGCGGTAGTCTTCCTTCTTTTTCTTGGACTTCTTTGTTTTGTCGTCAGTGTCGTCGAAAGTCTTGGCATCGTACTGCTGGTTGAGACCGAAGATGTCCCTCAGGTGGGGGATGGCCCGCTCTGACGTCATGGCGATCGAAGGCGTTGCACCCGCCTGATGTGTGAGATCACAGACACCTCATCATGAGATCTGTAATTAGGAAAAAACAAATATTAAAATGTGAAACATCAATCTACCATGCTTAATAAGGATGCAAAAAGTATTTTAAACTTTTTGTTTTAAAAATTATTGTTTTAATACCTATAATGCACTGAGGCTGCACAAGGAGTGATACATACTACTCCCTGATACAGCTCATATTATTATATAATTAAAAAGAAAAAAATATATGCATTCAAAAAAATATGCAGTGGTGATTTAAAAACCTAATGAAACTGTTATTTTATTGAAACTTGGGTAAAGTTTATGTAAAATGTATATTTTGATAATTATGAAAATCTAGATTGTCTTCAGTCAGTCTACCTCTAAAAAAATAGTAAATTAGTTTGCCATTTGAACTTCATTTTTTAAATATTTACATAATCTATTTACGGCCCACGTGGCCGTGGTTTTTAACCGTTTAAAATAGGGTTTCAATCACACACTTTGGTTTAAAACGTTTTATTTACAACTATATAAGTATAGTTAAACATATTAAATTATTCTGGCAGTAGGTAGTTTAGCCCAATGTGTCAACTGTCACAGAAAGCGAGTAGTGCACAATGATAGGACAATAGACGATATCGCCCACGTTTTTGTCACACAAGCTGAGCAGCAGATTTCTAGATACAGCACCTAAGTAACAAGCACATCGTCTAGTAAAATAAATGAGTTGTCCCAATTCCCTTCGCTAATTGACATTTACTTGTGGCATATAGAGCATGGCAAACACCAACTGCCACAGTCTACATAATATAAGATCCGATACGTTTGACAATAGTATCCTAAACAATCACACATCTTCACCAAACAGGAGGAAACCAATTTGGTTGGAAATGCAATTTGAATACAAAATAGATTGCAATGTATTTGCTCGGCGTATCCCTAAAATGAAATTGCCGATCCTTGTGTCTATTCTATATATAAACGGAGGAATAGAAGATCAGACAAATAAAGAAACAATTTAATTTAAATCTGAATTGAACCTAGAAACAGTTGAATTAAATAATAACAATAGCAAGCAACTAGTAAATGCCACATTATATGACTTAACGCTTGCATTTTTAGAAACTATCTAGCCGAACATTTTCGTGAAAGTGAATTTCTCAAGTCTGTAGGAGCCGAGTGCCGAGTACGTCAGATATTAATTCTGTGTAGTATTCGTTCGTAACAATGGCGATGATAAAGAACAGAGGCTGCGGTCCGTAACCGATGTACAGTGACTAGGGTAACAACTTCCCTTCTTAGTACGGACTTGCGAGCAAAAAAGTTAAAGCAAAGCTATAAATTATAGCGGTGGAATAATCATTGGTTAATGTTAATAAGTTTAATGAAAAACTTGTGTATGAAGTTATTAATAGCTTTGTAGTTGAAGAAGGTAATTTGAGAGTTGGTAAAGTTCTTCGAACAAAGTTCTTCAGTCTTGTGGCTAGAAGTTGTACAAACTGCTAACTAAGTTTTGCGTAGTCAGTAAAGTAATTAAGATTAACTTCAAATTCATGGATGAGAACGCCGACTTCGCACCTCTAAATACGGCTTTTGCAAAGAAGCAGTTGGATGATTTTAGATTAGTACTTATAAACGTCGATACCCGAAGACGTACGAAGGTAGGATGGGCAGGACACGTGGCAAGATACAATGATGATAGGCGGAATATGGTAGCAACTGCGTAGCTTCACTACACCGTAAGCCCTGGAAGACGAAGTATCGCCAACAAATTGATGTCATTGTGGGAAGACCAGAGCACAGTAGCGTGAGGATTGGTACAAGAGAGCAGTGAGTGAAGTTGGGCTGTGGATGATGATCTATATTTGTAGCTACTGATACTTCTTTGAATTTCATCCAATAATATTATGGCCAATGACTAAAAGGTAGCAAGCAATAAAAAAATCTCGAACATCTTTTGAAGTTTAATACCAAGCCCAAACTGCATCTCAAGGGAATATAATATCTATCCTATGAGAGGTGGAATTTTCTACATGGTTAGTAAGCAACAGCGTCTTGTTTTCCTCTTAAAACAATCATCAATCTCCTCGCAAATCTTCCACACAAGCTAGTTAGCTAAAACGTTGGCACGGAAGCGTTTTGCGTTCGCGTGTACAGACATCCGTAGACTGCATTGTGTTCAGAATATAATATAGTGCGCTTGACTGCACCCTCCTCGCCAACGCGCCGCTCTCTGACAGGGCTGTCATATTGTCCTCGAAAAGTCTCCACTTTATGGCATTGTGAAGGAGCTGGGATACACACGAAGTGGTAGAGAGGTGCTTTGTTTATTGTAAGTGGTTCAAGTTAGTACCAATTTTTTGTCATGTTCATTTCATTTTGGAATCATCGTGAATTTGGTATGTTTCTTTTCGGTACATTTATGGTACAAATTGTAATTTCATCTTTAGATTTTTGTATCTGAAAAGATGAAAGTAAAGAATTCTGCCCGAGGGAAATCAAAAAAATTATGGGTAGGCTAGATCTTCTTAATAACAAAAGCCGTTCAGGTTGTCCCTTGCCACCCGAAATCATGATAAATGTGAGGCAACAAGAAAAATCGCCAGCCCTGTTCGCCGCCGAACAATGCGAAACGTTTAGCGCCATTTCGTACATTTTCTAACATAATACAGAGCACAGCTCTTCCACAAATTGTTCGTGAATGAAACACTTTCTTTACTTTCCTAGCTAATTGTGCCGAAGCTGCCAACCTGCGGAAATGCCTAACAATCTCGTTGTTTGAAATCGTTTCTTACACTAACATTAGGGCATTAGCCTAAATGTTTAGATCTATAGGTATTTCGTTGAACTACTTCAAAAGGAAGTTCTGTTTAACATCATCGCCAGTATATTAAGTTTCACTATTTTAAGAGTCATCAGTGCGGGCCGGAATGTACTCGATCTGTGAATTAGTCAGCGCTGTTAATCAAGACCGCTGAATTTATTGATACCAATTTTTTTTATCATTGAGATTTTTATTAGATTTTTCTGAAGAACATTCAGTATAATTCTGTCAGTTGCTTTAACAATATTCTTCTCCGTTTTCTAAAAAATACAAAATAAACAGCTAGCACAAATATGAGTGTGTCAAGTTTACGGCCGGGCACCCTACAATAAATCCATGGCTCGTCAATACATCTCGCTTGCGACTCGTAACAGCTGACATTAACATTGGCCGGGGTCACTGCACTTTACCTAACTCTAGCCACACATGATCGTGGCCCGCCATCTTGTGCGTGTGACGTCATCCACGCCGGTTACGATATTTTGTGTTGAGATTTTTTGTTTATAATTTTCGTTTTGTAATTTAAATTGGTCAACGACTGTGTTGATGTTGGTAGAAGTGGTGTGTCTTTGTTTGTAACGAAACTGTTTTCGACAGGTTGTCTTGTCCTGATGATTTGTTTTCAGGAGTGATGGCTAATGGCTATGGCTGGCTATGATGGCATCATGAAACTTCTAGGAATTCCATTTTTCTTCATATGTTATTCATGCTTTTCCTTTTTGAAGGACGCTTTGTTCAATATTTGCTTAATCTTCATCATAATAAACGTTATTATACCTTCGGTCTACTTAGATTCTTTAGATGTTTGCTTTCCGTTAAAATATTTCAATTAATTTGTTTGGCAAAAGGCCCGGCATCGTTTCTCAGACCACTTCCATGTTTTTTAACCCCGCAACGTGGGTTTTTTTTTTAATTATATCTGTTGCGGGAAATCCACGCTCACAGGGAAAATATGCATTTGAAAATGGAACTTTTATATCCTTTTTAACGTACCTACAGACAGCCCTATTTGCCAGCACTTTGAAGAATATTAAAAAAGTTTTCTAGAGTAGATACAATGTACTTTGCTTGTGGCTTCATTTTGTTGATATTTTGTATTCAAAGATAACATCAAGAGCAAGATAGCGACTTATTTATCTTTGGTTACTTTAATGATGTTTATTTGGGGCATTAAATGAAAGGTCTATGTCATTCGGTTGAAATTATGCTTAACGTAAACATTTATTCATATAAAAAGTTAAACTTTGGTTGTATCGGTCCAACCGGAAAACAAGACGTTTAGTATGCGTAATCCGTCGTTCAAAAGTGAACAGAATGTCAAGCTTTTGACTTGATTCGCGGGTTAATCTCTCATTAATCAGTGGTTACAATGCTCAGCAATTTACAACAACCGCGACGAGTAAACGCTCCGAATCGGTGACACGATTGTTACGCTATATTATTAGGTTGTCCGGAGCAAATCCCCCAACATAAAATAATTTAAAAAAAGTTTACTCATAATGATATTTTATTGAGTATTGGATGTTAATTACAGATATTGTCCTTCTGTATCAACACAGCGCTGCCAGCGCTCTGGCAATTTGCTAACAGCAAGATACTTTCCACTTTTGTTTCCTTGTCGAATCTCAGTATCTATGGCATTACGAAGGGAGTTCACATCGTTGTAGGCCACTCCACCAATAGCTCTCTTCAGCGCGTGGAAACAACCATAGTCGCAGGGACTCAAGTCGGGAGAATAGGCAGGTTGAAGCCAACGTTCAATTTGGTTTTCTTCAATCCAGGACGTTATAGATGTACCACGATGGCATCGAGCATTGTCATCGAGAAGCCAAACGGTGTGCTTGCGATCACCATGCCAATGTTTCATAAGGCTTTTGAGGAATCGAAGATATCTCTCCTGGTCAACAGTTTCCTTCTCAGCCAGTATTTCGTAATAACTAATCCCTTTGACATCCATTGCTAATATCATCATCACTTTAGGTTCGTACTTTTTTGACAGTGCTATAGGACTTGGCTTTCTTCCTTTTTCAACCCATTGTTTAGACTGGTCTTTTTCCGGCGGACGGTTGAGAGAGACCCACGTCTCATCCACGGCAACTGTGTGTAAGAGGCGGCTTGTTTGCTGCTTGTAGTACCGCAAATTGATTCTAGAGTACTCTACACGCATTTCCAACTGGACTGGAGTAAGTTCATGAGGAACCCATTTTGCATAGATTTTTCGCATTTTCAGTTTTTCAGTAACTATTTCGTGACAAGTCGTTTTAGGGATTCCTAAATTGGCCGACAGGGACCTTAGGCTCCAGCATCTTGTACGGTTGAATGCTTTCCTCACTGCTTCAACTCGTTGTCCCGTTTGAAGGTCAGAACTCTGGGCCCCGCCACGATGTTCTCGAACGTCATATTTTTTTTCTTTGAATTTTCGATACCACGTGCGAACCGAAGAATCATCGAGCGAATTCTTCCCTATCACTTTGTGCAGTTGTCTATGGGCTTCAGCTGCAGAATGTCCCTGAGCAAACAAAAACTTGATGATGACCCGTTGCTCGTATAGGTCAAAAGATTTTATTAATTCTAAATCTTCACATTGAGCCATTACGAGAAGATGCGAGCAGCGCGTAATAACAAATGAACCACACTATACATTGCACTAGTGTCACGCGCACAAAATTTTACAAACACGTTTAAACTTGTTATTAAAGAGCGGGGAGTTTGCTCCGGACAACCTAATATGTAGGCCCGTAGGCAACTGGGCCACAGATTGTTTGTCGACAACCATCAGGGAACACAATTTCGTCCGAATCAGAACACTTTTTTAAAATCCGCTTTTGTTTTCGTTCTGCGTTCCGAATTTAAACGCTGTTTTATTCCTTTTAATTGGAATTGGTATTTGGCATTGGATTCGCTGGGTTACTATATAGTTAAAATTATTTTTTATTCGTTCTCGTAAGTTTGGTCACGTTTGGTGTTATTGACAAATTGGCAATACTTATCGATTTATTTTTGTTTTGTGGTATCAACTTAAACACATTGTCAACAGCTTAATATCTCATAATAAAGAGCCTTTTGTTGTTGGTGGTGTCAAACTTTTTCATTATTTTTTCGTCCGTATAAAATCTGATGACAGGAAAGAGGTCTGCAAAGCTCAAAAATGGGATTGGGTGGGCCACATCAACCACATGCACGAGGTCCGTTGGACAAATCTACACACAATGGGTGCCTGAAAATGGACGGCACCTTCGAGGCCGGCTCGGAAAGAGATGTAGAGATAATCAGAAGCGTACCGCGACTGCTGGTTCGAGGAAGCGCGGGAAAAGAATTCCTGAAAGGCTTTGGGGGACGCCTTTACCGAACTATGAGACTGCACTGGCTGTTAAAAAAAATGGATAGTTTCAATTAAACTGTTTCTCCATATCACTTGAACTGTAACACACAGGTAACACGAAAGTTCAACAAAGTAAACATGTAGGTAACTTTGCATTTGCTAATAAAACTAATTGCATAATTACATTCTCGGGGATGTGTATGGTTGACGTGACGTAAGCCGCTTCGTCTGCAATAATTACTGGGTTGGCTTACATGTGCAATTTACTTGAATTACACTAATATACGCTGTATTATGACGTGAGGCGGTGTGGCTTATTTGCACATTCAGAATTCAGTTTAGACTAGGCAATTATTGAATTAGCTAGGTATCACTCCGCCTCCATCTTGTTTGATGATAGAATTAAATTAAAATTTGACTTGTAAAAGTGTTATTTTGAACTATTTACAAAAAAAAAAAAGAAATATTAATTTATGTTAGAAAACATGTAGGGAGATAATGCACTCTATGTAGGGAGCTGTATTTAGAGGATTATTTTTCTTGATGAATTTCAGAGCGAATACTGAACCTCATGAAGTAGAGTGGAATAGAGCAAGGTGGTCAAAGGAGCATTTAGATCCATTTTAATGGAAAAGCTTTCTGCATTTTAAGCAGTAGCTTATACAAGATAGCTTTGCAAGCTTGGCCAAAAATATGTCGGTAGAGTATTATATCTACTTTACAAAGATATATTTTTTGCCAAAGCACTGGATGTTAGTACTTCTGGTGTTCCGATTAATCCTTTGACTACTTAGCTAAACTATACGTATTTACAATGGTTTCGTTAGTTGAAATACGAAGCCAAAATTACTTTCACCGTGTGGGTATGTAGGTATAAAATCTATTTATTAGTTACTCGTGGATAAAATAAGACTGAGTACCAGATACCGTTTTGCCATTTAATTAAAACAACTCTGCGGTTTAATTGCGGAATCAGACCTAGATAATGATGTGATTTCTAGTCCTTGTCTATGACAATCATATTTCTGACATTGTGGATTCTTGTAAATGGCGTGGCTATTTAAAAATAGAATGATTTCGAATAAAACAAGCTAGAATCGTGCTAGACATACTTTTGTCTCATAAATTCAAACCACTTTAAGTCAGCCTTACCGCGATACAATTTTAAAACCACATAATCCTCGGACGGAAAAATATTCTAGCTTTTATACTAAAGTGGTACATAAAATATGTCTGAGAACGAATAAATCCGACTGCATTTTGAGTCTAGACCGAAACTGGAAGCGAATGCCTGCCACAGGGAGATAATAAAATGTCTCAAGCGAGAAAATCGAAAAACCAGCATTTGTAGGAGCAGGAAATATTTTTAAGCTGTGTAGAAGGAAAAAGCCGTCCGGTATATTTTGCTTGAAGCATATTATTATATGGTTTCAAAGGAAAATTACATTATAAAGTGGAAAGTGACAGTTTTAGAGATGTCAACTGACGGTGTTCAACTTCAAATTATGAATATAAATTTATTTGCAGAAAAAATATAGTGTTAGTGTAACCAGTTGTAAAAATTGGTAGTTAAACAGTCCTGAATTTGGTTGTTTGGGACATGCAAATTAATTTTACTTTAAAACCTAAGAGGTACTTATTTTAGTAAAATATACACAATGTGCAAATACCTACGTGCTAATAGCTAAATGTTAAATTAGCCATCATTTATATAAGGTCATACCTTACTATTGATCGTTTATCATTCAAAATGAACGAAGAGCATATTTACTAAATCTATCAATAATTTCTTGCTTTATGTGTCTGGAAAATAGCAATACTGTTAGTTATTTAATATATTTCAACTTTAGGAACATAGGTAATTCATGACATTGTGAATTATCGTAGGTATTCCGCGAGCCAAACAATACTGATCTTGTTACATTCAATATTGAAATAAAATATGATACCTACCTGAATCGAAAATATACGTTGCACTTGCATGAGCAACTTTTACGTCCTTGTGGGTTTTCACAGAAACTATAATATAAAGTTGTTTGTATTTGTAAAGGTGTGGCCATAACAGAATGGCTTATCGGCCCAGACGCCGAACTATTTAATTCTTTACAAATATTATAAGAGAACAAAGAATGACGTAAATATGGCTGAAGGTGGATGGAATAATATGAATTATTGTAAAGAAATTGTATGCACGCAAATTAATAAATGATGCCATAACGAAAAGTAAAGTGGCCATAACATTTAGCTTCCTCAAATGCAAACATAGCGTTCACTTTAATTTAGGTCTGACTTGATCAAGAATTCCAAAACATAGAGAATAGACAATTAATAGCTAGAAGTTGATTAGAAAGCATGACTGCATACAAGCTGCAGAAGCAGTTCCAGCATAGCTGGGCACCGTTAATCAAATAGTTAACTTCGTTAATCGTTAATCCGCTACACAAAAAGTTAGCTTCGTTAAACGTTAAAGCGTTACAATTCGGAAGAATTAACGCAAGTTAACGTTAATCGTTAATCCGTTAATATGTGTAAAATTGCATTTTTAGGGTTCCGTTGCCAAATGGCAAAAAACGGAACCCTTATAGATTCGTCATGTCTGTCTGTCTGTCTGTCCGTGTATGTCACAGCCACTTTTTGCCGAAACTATAAGAGCTATGCTGTTGAAACTTGGTAAATAGATGTATTCTGTGAACCGCATTAAGATTTTCACACAAAAATAGAAAAAAACCATAATATTTGGGGTTCCCCATACAAAGAACTGAAACTCAAAAAAAAAAATCATCAAACCCATACGTGTGGGGTATCTATGGATAGGTCTTCAAAAATGATATTGAGGTTACTAATATCATTTTTTTCTAAACTGAATATTTTGCGCGAGAGACACTTCCAAAGTGGTAATATATGTGTCCCCCCGCCCCCCCCCCCCGTAACTTCTAAAATAAGGGAATGATAAAACTAAAAAAATATATATGATGTACATTACCATGTAAACTTCCACCGAAAATTGGTTTGAACTAGACCTAGTAAGTAGTTTTTTTTAATACGTCATAAATCGTAAACCACAATTTACCTTTCATTCAGTCAACTCAAATATAAAAATTAAAAAAAAAAAACATAAACCTAAACCTTATGCATAAACCGTGAATACATAGGTTTGTACGGAACCCTCGGTGCGCGAGTCCGACTCGCACTTGGCCGGTTTTTTATATCGTTGCGTTAGTGAACTAATAAAACCTGTTGGTTTAGGTTCTGGAAGTTAACAGGTTAGGAACAAAACAAAATACTTGTATAATTCAAATACGTGATTTAATCGTCGGGCATAAGGTCCATATTAGGGGCTTCGTGAACATTAACATGTTGAAGTTCTCGTCTGAAAGCTAGGCTCGTTTTGGTGTTAAAATATCTTTACCCGTGGAAAACAGACGTTCAATTGCAGCGCTTGAGGGTATAGCAGTATTGTATTTAATGTATAATAATAGATTTATGAATATTTGTTCCCCTGCACAGTACACTTTTTCTACCTAACTAAATTACACTGCACTCTTCTTGATGTGCGGTAAATAGTAGGCATTGGATTAACGATTAACGGACTTCTGCATATTAACGGAAGTTAACGTGTCCGTTAACATTTTTAAAAGTTAACTTAAAAGTTAATCCGTTAATCAAAATGTTAACTTCGTTAATTAACGATTAACGGATTAACGAGTTAATGCCCAGCTATGAGTTCCAGCACCGTTTTTTTCTCACTTATTCAAAATCATATTATAAGCGGGCTACCTAAGTGCATCCACCTTAACCACATTGAAGGATATTGAACAAGATGCAATAGAACTTTTATTGTCATTACGTCTGGGGGCGTTAAGTGTCCCGCATATAATCTCTAAAGGGTTGGGCAGAAGTGTACCTATAGTACACTTACATTTCGCCTGTTATGTTTCAGTCCCATTTAATAGGGGGCGAGCCTATTGCCATCGACCGGGCACGAATCCAGACTCCGGGCTGCTACTGAGCAATTCCAAATAGAAAAAATCAATAACAGTTTGTCCGACCTAGAAAATGAACCTTATGCTCAGTAGTAAGTAGTGCTTGCGACCACTAGATCAAGGTAGTCATACGATAATATTTGAGTTCCTCTAAAAGTCTGATAGAAAATCTTTCTAGACTCCATCCTGCGCAATTGTTGACCATTGCTTTATACATACTTACGTAGTCTTGTAGAGATGGACGTACATAATATGTATGTATTGAGCAAGACATCACTGAGTCTCACAATCACATCGAAGTATCAATATCACCGCACAGAAAGTGGCCACTTTCTCACGCATTCAAGCAAAATATTGTGAAACTATGCGACTGTATTATCACTTATCAAACAAAGTGTATCTGTCGTATTCCAACAGTCATTTATCTTGTTTAATTAATGTATTCACAGAGGAATGGTGAAGCGTCGCACCCTAATTGTCACACGCACGCGCTGGCAACACCACGCGGCGGGAAAATTGTGAAAATTACTTTTATTTTTCGAATGGCGTCGGGATTATGAGTTTGTGTTGTAAATTAGAAAATGTTGAGGTAAAAATTTCGTTTTATGGCCGGAATCGAATTAAGTTATCCGAAAAATATACACAGAGAATCAAATAAAGCCGCCTATTTTGTTTTTGCTGTTGTTGCTATCTTGACTTTTGTGCAGCATTTATGTAAAACTAGCTTTTCAATTTGTATTATACTTATAAACCTCCCTCTTGAATCATTCTGTCTATAGATGAAGACCGCGTTAAAATCCGTTGTGTAGTTTAAAAGATCTAAGTGTACAGACGCGGGAAACGACTTTGGTTTATGCAAAGATGACTGATTTACAAAAGAAATACTGGTCCAAGACATTCAATTTTAGATTCATACTGAATTTTCACACAAAATATGATGTCTAAACTGTGACCTAAAATCTGTGTCCCATTTAGGTAGATCAATACTTTAAATGGGCCACATATTTTAGGTCACGGGAAGTGGAGGGTTCTGTTTTATCTCTCTACCAACACTATCTGTTGATTTTGATTGTCACCCTATTTTAATGACGTCAGCGCGAGCGGCAGCCCGCAGGAAGTTGCGTACGCGCATCCAAATCACTTTTATTTCCTTTTTTTGTAAATCGCAATTAAACATGGCGCTAAGCTAAACGTACCTAAGTAACATGTTTATCGTTATGGTTTTAAGCGCTGATGTTACAAAAAATCCATATTGAAATTATTAATGATGTTTGTTGTTTCGTTAGTTTTTTCTTACGTCGAGGTTATGAAGCTGTTTTATAGGTTTTTAGATAACTTATGACTCCCATATACCTAAGTGTTCATGTGATGTTTAATGCTAGAAGTGGACTCATCAGAAATTATGCAACATATACACAGAGACAATTAGAAAGGATTAGTACTTAGTTGTTTTGTGGTATTAGTTACTTAGATGAGTCTGAGATAGTAATAATACCTCATTATTTCTACACTAGACAAAACGAAATGATATACCTTACGGTAGATGTATTAAAAACTCTTGGTTTAGTAATAACTGCCGCACGGATCGACCCCCAAATTGGGGGAGGCCTATGTCCAGCAGTGGACGTCATTTAGCTGAAATAATGATGATCGGTCGATCAATTAAGTTAAACTAAGCTTGCCGTGGTTGGTCTGAAGATAGGATGCCATCTGTACATACAAGACCCCTGCGTGCTTTCGTCGGTCCTGAGGGGTAATTGCGGAACTTTTTATCGGTAGGAATTGGTTTAATATTCATAGTTAAACAACATTCATTGCGTTATTTACGTTGCTGAGTCGACAATTTATTCGAACAAATGACGCAATGGTTTAGAAATAATCTTCAATCCCATTCAGATTCTGATTAATTGTGCGTTTCGCAATTAGGGTGCTGGCTATCAATCGAAGATCTTTGACAGTCGATACGGGTCGTGAGTAGCCTTGCAGGCTTAGACAAAAAGCATTTCTGATAGTGTTAACGCCAGAAGCTAACGCTTAAATGTAACAATAATAATAAATAAATTTCTTTATTGCCATAAAAACAGGTTACAGAAAATTTGAGACCCTGGCTCCAGAGCTAGGTTAAAGTACCTGTATTTCAGGAGCCAGTGACTTCTTCCATTTAGGTTGTAAATATGCATGTTTTATGCAGCAAATGGTGACAAATTTACATTACTCAAAATTGAATTCAATACTAATCATTTATATTATATCATTTAAATAGAGTAATTAAATAGAATTGTGCAATTAAATTAAAATTAAAGAAAATTTTACAATCTCAATAAAATAATAATCAATTATAATATTAATATTATTAGATAAGAAACGTAACGTTACGCTAAGTTTGTAGACAAATAAAACTTGTAACAAAACGCTACCGGTAACACGCCGTTAACGTGGCGTCTCCCATGAAAGACTGACAATGTGTCGCACCATACGAAGCGATGATATCGTATTACCCAATAATTAGATTGTGGAGGTTAAACCAGTAGTCCCTCCATGTAAAATACAGGTACTCAGCTGCATCTTGTTAGTCTTGAAGCTGACAGCAATAAAGCTGCGAAAAGGCTATAGGTATAGGCAGATGGCGATGAAGAGGTGTATCAGAAAAACTAAGTGGTAAGCGTAAATAAAAAGAATAAAAAAAATATTATTAAATTATTATTGTCTAGTATTGTATAGTGTGCACGGTTCTTTATAACAATAAGTAACTGATAAGAATAGCGCGCTCGATGGGTAGAACGATGCGCGCCTAATGACATTTTTTCGATGTACAAGACTTAGCAGATTGATTAATAGAACCAAACGTATTACTGGCTAACTGCATGACGAGCACTCTGCACTTTCTTAATGTTTACCTATATGTTATTATTAAAACTCTGTTTCTCATTAAGTGATTATGTAAATCTTTGAAAAATAAATGATTTGTTTAACCGTAAATAGAGAGGTTATCGAAATTAAATTAACTGATCTTGCTCTGAATGGCCTTGTTTAAGATCTACGAAACTAATCCGTCTGTCTATTCCCACACGAGTACTTACTAATACAATCCTGTCATCTACACATGTAACGTTGCGACATGCCCGACAGCGGCAATTGTTTACCTCATAGAGGCATCATAAACCATTTAGACAACCATAAACAATAAAATATGGGAACACGTAGTACGTTCTCAAGTTTACCATAAAAACTCAACCTCTATATGTATACAGGTTGAGTTTGTGTGATGGTTAATGATTGCTTGGTAAAATAAGTATATGATAAAAACAACCTGTATTTTTTTCTAAAACTAGGACAGGACATAGAACGGACAGATTCTCTTTGAGAAAACTCTATTTTGGTTTTCTAATTATTCTTTTGACCACAGCTTATAAACTATTAAGTCTTATCACAAAAACTTGCCATACTATAAAGATTGAGATAAAGCGATTAGACTAACGAAAGGTCAAATATTTAAAGGAGATCACCCAAGGCAAGAAGGCAGCCTTAGGAAAGCAACAGAACAGCATCTAAAAAAGTCACAAAGGTTTATTAACAAAACAAAACTCAAAAGAGCAGTGTGTCGATGTCGGTTACAGAAGCTGTGACGATTCCCACGACTCGAGTTGGATAATCACGTTACTTAACCAATGTTCATTGAATTGCGCAAGTCAAGGCAAGACGTGTGATCATGAGTACAATGCTTTTGTCAACCAGAGATAGTAGAGTTGGGCTGCTGTGACCTTCTGTGAGCGACCACGTCTTCGAATACGTGTTGGGTAGAAACGAATATCTATACTTCTTATAATTTTATAAAAAGGTAAAATTTGTTAATAGGTAATCTTCGGGGTGGCGGGACCGAATCTGATGAAATTAAGTATGGGGATACCTTGCACCCTAGAGAAGGATATAGGCTATTGGCTTTTTATTGACATACCACGTGGGTTAAGCCGCAAGTAGAAGCTAGTCGTCAGATTAATGTATCGTTAACTCTACCAACTTTATACTTCGGAGGAGTTTTAATGAATGTTTACGTACTGTTCAATATAAGTTTAATAAAAGTAATTTTAAAATTTTTACACTGATATTGTGGAGGAGGATGCTCAAAGCCTCACCAGGAATTGGTTTTTAGAAAAAAATACATAAGTAGTCAAAATGAAAGCACGTAGATAAGTACCTACATTATTTTGCCCTTTCACTGAACTCTTGAGAATTACGTTCTAAAATACATAGAGGTAGGTATATAAAATGTTGTTATTTCTGAGATGGTCGGAAATTAGATTCATGACTGACAAAAAGGGATGTAGAACCACATGTCAAGTTTTTTATTTATTTGGAGATAGAAAGTCACTAGCTTGCTTTTCTCTGCTAATAAATAAACAAATGCTTATATGCTGTCTTACTAGGCGTTAAAAATTGATCAATTTGTATTATTTGGAATCACAGCCTTCAAGAATTTCGGAGCTGGTTTAAAATTTTCAAACATTTTAACTTTATATTTTGCCAGAAGTCCTCGCCCCAAATCTGACCTTTCACAAAAGCTTTTATCTGTAAAGCTAACAGTGATAAATAACAAGTCTGAAGCATTGTCAAAAGTTCCAAGCCAACTGTCAGCAAAGTTAAATGATTTTACAAATGGCGGCCGAATCTGTCAGAAAAGTCATCCGTTGAAAAGTTTACTTTGCATTTCGGTAATGGCATTGTCAAAGCGAGTAAGTTCAATAGGACTACTTAGTTAATTTAAATTAATGACTGTTTGTTCGGACATTCATTACTGTGTGGGTGGATGAAGTAGGTAATGGTTCAGGCAGATGGTGCCAGAATGAATGGCTGGCCATTTGCGTACAACTGCTGTTGTACGAGTTTGCTGCCGGGAATTCTGTGTGATATATATCTAGTAATGTTTTGGATAAGGACTGGACTTTCTTCGGATGATGCATAGATTATAATAAAACAACACTAACTTCAACTAAATTAACTCATTTTAAGCTAAACTTATTTATGGTATAAAACCAATTAAGTTTTATCACCAATCAAATTTAATTTATTATTTCCCCGTGAATAGAAGGACAATATGATTCACAATATAACAAATTATAATTCATATATGCGTACTAATTTAGCGGGCCCAAACAATGGCGCCCGGAAAACCAGTAATTTGCATCAAAATCTAATTCGGCTTAACAATTCCTACGAAGATCGGCGCAACCTTGCAGTGTTGCCACACAAAAAATAATGAATATGAAAAGAGATCTGATAACGAAATTACTGTTGTACGTCAGCTGTTTTAATTGCCGGTGTTGCTATTATGTGCCAATGATATCAGCTAATGTTGGGTTTATGACTATGTGTCAAGGCGTACGGAAGGGTTTATAGCAGTTTTATGAACAATTCGGCTGATTCCCTTGGACTGTTTTGTTCGATAATGATGCTTGCTGAAAATATCGATAGCTGCGGTAACATCTCTTATTTAGATTCCAATAACAACATGAATTAAGGCTCCCAGAGTACGGCGTGCCACGTGAAGCGACGCTAGTAGATCAATTACGTAGCTTTTATAGAAATTATTCCCACAAAGTCTCAACGCGATGTCGCGTCGCGACTGGCTGTCAAAGCCTTTAATTTGAGAACAAGCCACTTTTTATGCGTACGTTTACACATAAAAAATTGCCAGGTTGGTAAATGCCTACCGGGCATCAGACTACATTACAAAAATGAATATGTAACATTAATAAAAATTCTATAAAAGCCTTATTTCATGTGACGTGAACTGTTTGTGAAAAATGTTTTTAAAAACAAACTACGTACTAACGACATTGCTGTGGCCAAACAAAGCAAATTGCTTAAGAGAATAATAACAAACAATTAGTAATGATAGGGTTGTCAAACATTCTACAAGAATAATATTATTATCTAGGGATAACAAATACATTATTTACCTCCAGTTTTCCAGGTCTGTGAAGATTTAAGTAGAGTATGTTAGATCCTAGGCTAGGTTTTTCTGCAGGTTTTATGATAATGAAAATGTGACAGATAAATCAAGTTATACTTGGAAAACAATTTAAAAAGCAGTATAGTGTTAGTTCCCGGTATGTATTTTGGAGAATTGGGATTATATTTGAGGATAAACATCCTCATTTTTGATTTGCAGTTTTCATTAACGTAGGACGATACCATAGGTACTATAAATATTGTCTGCAAAAGACGACTTTATATTGTACAGGCTAGTAATAAAATAATTTTAAACCCATTCGAACAGGCAAGCAAATTTGGAAATGGAATTGCAGAAAAGACTGAGGATGGTAGCAGGCGCGTTGCTGTAAGCACGAATGAGTAAAATATACGAAATCATTATAAAGTTCCGGTATTGCCACCCTTATGACCTACTTATTGATTCCAAAGACATACCTAGTGAACTATGGCAAGATATGAAGATGGTCTGACCTCTACCCGTCTTGCACTTTATTTTGGGACCCACCTACATAATTCGCAGTAAACCTTACCACTTCAATGTTTACAGCAAAACGTATTCTCAGATCAAAGAGAACAATCGTTTTGAGAAGTCGTTTATGTAGTAAATAGTTGTTCTAGATATTTGTTTGTTTTTGTTTGCCGACCCTAGATGCTAGCAGACATCCTGCGGAGTGTCCTAGTTCTTCTGATCTGATTTGCAGATTTCTAAACATCCGCTATATGCAGAAACTGTGGACATAGGTGAATTTTATGTTATTGTTCGACATTTATACTTAGCTAGGTATTTTATTAATTTCGCTGTGTCGGTGGCGTGTGTTGGGTAAATATGAAAATGCTTGGTCATGTTATTTAACACACCATTACGGCTTTCTTTTAATACAAACAATGCCTGGAAAATATTTGCGTGTTTTGTTACGAAATATCATCACAATATACCTACATACATAGTTTGTAAACCAGTCAGAGGGGTTTGTGGCTATGAAATAACAGCGGCACGGGTCTTGCCGCGTTGGTCCGAGGATATGTGACCATCTTTACATACCAAGACCCCTCCGTGCCTCGTAAAGCATGTAAAGCCATTGGTCCCAACAACTATTCTTGGATCTTTGACAGTCGTTACGGGTCGTCAGAAACCCGAAACTCTGACAACCGGTCTTACCGAGGGGTATAGTATTTCCCAGTAACTAGGTTATGGCGGTCAGATAGGTAGGCGCTCCATGTAAAATACTTCAGCTGCATCTACAGCTGCGTCATCAGGTTAGACTGGACGCTGACTCCAATATACTATATGAGTTTATAAATCAGTCCTACTACTAACTACATAATATCCTATGTTTGGACCTGTTAAATATTTGGCTTAACGCCAAATACCGGTATTTGAACACATCAACCACCCATGTATACGCTGTATAAGCAGTATGTATGTAGTTAAGTCTGAATACCCTTACTTAACCATCCAAGTCGAATCTTAAGTAGTTCATTCAACCAAACATTCTAATGTTTATTCCTGTAAACACAAAAAGTTTCAGACGGTTCCAAAAAGTCCTAACTCCTCACTTGCGTTTGCGCATAGCTTTTGACTAAAATAGGCACTAAGTACAATGGCCTGAGATCTGAGATGTTGCCGACAATAGCAGATGCCTGCTGTCTCGCTAAGAATACATAGTGAATACTTAGAACTTTGAATAATTTAAATTATTTATGGAGCAGCAGCAAATAAAAAGACAAAAATTGAACCAAGTTTTCGGGTGGAAACGCTGAAGATACCTTTATCCCAAAAAGAAAGACTTCACAGATAAAATAAAGATGAAAGTAAAGAAATATTCAGCAATAGCTTTAAATTCGTAGGAAAACCTTTGGAAAAATAAGTGATTGCAAGCTAACTAATAACAGTTTGGAGTCTACAGAAAATATAAGTACATCAGGGTATCAGGATCACGAATTTGTTCGTGAGAGTTACCGTAGCCCACCCGACACTCCGAGACAAAAGGTAATTTGGGTATGATGGGTGAGCCTGCCAGTGTACCGTGGCACTGGCACATGGGCAACTGAAGGAACAGGGGTGGGTTTTAGTCAGTAAAAATCTGACACGCCCTTCCGCTCCACCTAGAGCGGGAGACGACATTTGATGATTTCTCAGCTACAAAAAAAAAGGGAACATCTCCAGACACCAGACTCCACAGTCTAACGATTTTTAGGGTTGAGCTTGAGCCTTTAGTCTTGACCCTAGACTAGACAAAAAAAAACGTGATGTCTAAATCTAGTCTACTCATACCGACATCTACAACTATTTCATTTAAAAATCTAAACCTATATTAATTGAGTCACCAGTAAAAATATCTCTAATAATACACGATCAGTAAACGCAGACAAGTCAAAGGCACTTTGGAGAGCACACTGGTAGTTTTTATAATCGCCTCACCGTGGGTGTTATGTCAATAAACACGTATTGTACCGGTAATTACCAGCATTGTATGCAAATCACTATTTGTTGTACCACAGATAAAATAAATGGACCATTATACGAATAAGAAAAAAAAATACTGATAAATTGAATAAAGACTGACAAGAAGATTAAAATTCAAGACAAACATACATTTTATTAGCTGTGATTGGGTGGCTGAAATGACAACAGCCAATCAACACCATCTTCCTGCCTTGTCCCATTTAAGTTGGGGTTGGTGCTACATTTCCTCTACCATTTTCGCCTGTCACTCATCACGCTACACAATCCATCCATCTGTTATTTGGCATTCCTCTCCCTCTCCATACATCCCTATTCGGAATAAGAACAACCAATATTGCACATTTATACAACAGTAGGTCTTTTCTGTAAGATTGTCACCGTGGCAACTTAGGTTAAGACGCTGGCAGAATAGTCAAAGTCGAGTCAGTTGCCAAAGAAAAAAAAAACTTACGACGGATTGACACTTGGACAGGACTTCACCTAAGTTTTGAGATGAATTAATAATAATTCTTATTTGGAATTTATCTTAAAAGTGTAAAATTCAACAAAATAATATGTTTTTTCTAGCTAGAGTAGGTACCGAATAAATTGTAACATTCTCAATTTAGCTCCATTATCTTGCTATTAATTAAAAATATAAAGTTAAGCTTAATACTTAATTATGTTAATCATCCCATAAATCTTAATAAAGATATCGTGTTCCTATTTATTAACTATAAATTATTATTATATTATCACATTTATCATTGGTCTACGAATATAATAACACATTATATAACATCACACCTGTATTCTACGAAGGGTTTGGCAGAGGTGTACCTATAGTACACCTACATTTCCCTAGTTATATGAATGTGAAACATTTAAAATAAACTTTTTCTTATTCAATGCGTATGACAGTCCCATAGTGTCGCACTAAATAATATGATACATAGGTATTATAATTTAATTCTGCATAAAGATTTACCTAATGGACTTGCCCCTTACACCAAAAGCTAGACGCTAGTCAAGTCCTTGAGTAAAGATGTCAAATGTCTTTGCTGATTTCTCCATTTATTCTAAAGCCCCATGTCATGCCATTTTCTCATCATCAATTCCTTTTTTCCCAACCCCTTTCACCAGCATATAATCCTACAATATACTCGTAATTACGACATCACAGCTCATCCAATCAAGATCGTTAGCTCTCAATCCGAACGCGGCGCCGTCCAATAGCAATTACGTCTAATAAGCGGTTGTGCCGAGACGCCTTAATAACGGCTGCGATATTATAATTTGTATGTTTAAGTCATTTTCGCGCTCAACTTGTTTGTAGAGCTAGTTCCAGTTGTTTTGTGCGATGAAGCAATTAATTTTGTTATCAGAATAAAGATAGAGAGATAGAGTGATCGTATCTAATTAAAGCAATAGGGTCCGTAAAATATCGACAAGGATGGAATATTTAATCAATTATTTTTTGCAGTCTTCTGCAGCGTATAAGATTGGTCGAAGAAATCGCGTTATATAAATACTGTAGTCAATATTTAAGGCATCATCTTGAAAAACCTGAAGAAATCTCTGAAGGTCAGTCAATCTGCTTAGCAATTTCCCAACTATGTTGAGGTCGGCTTCTAGTCTAACCGGATGCAGCTGAGTACCGGTATTTTACATGGAGTGACTAAGTAGTCGGGGGATTTTACTTAGCAACTGGGTTGTAGAGGTCAGATAAGTATCTGACCACTACAACCCAGTTGCTAAGTAAAATCCCTTTGGGTAAGACTAACGAATGACCAAGTTCTACGACTGACAGCCGGGACAACGGCTTAACGTGTTCTCTGAGGCACGATGAGGTGTCTTGGTATGTAAAGATAGTCACCCCTCGACAGACCAACCATAGCAAGCGTAGCTTAACCTGATTGATCGACCTGTACGGCTGTTATTACTTAGCCATGAGCCAACTTATTTAAAAGTACCTACCTAATAGTATGGTACCTATTAGTTTGTACATAGTAGTAGTATTTGGCCAGAATACACAAGTAGGAAACACTGTATCTTGGAGACACTCGTCAGATCCAAAACCCAGTAGAGATCTATTGAGATAAATGCCGTGGGAACTAACTTGTTTGTGAATATTACGATCCGTCATGCCTTAATTCACTTTTAACTGAACGGTTTTAGGGTTAAGTGGCGTGAAATAAGGTGAAATAGTTTAGTTGCTATTATTTATTCAGGCTAAAAAGTAGCCATGAACAAAAAGAAATACAATTTTCCGAGGGATTTGTAAACGCATTTTCTTTTCAAGGAAACTTATATTTCCTCGTAGTCCTCAACGCTGTTTTCTATGTATAATTGTATTTCTTTCTGGCTACTAAAATAATGTTGTTATATTTCCAATGTAACTGTTTTTAATATTATTAGATATGCAGGTGTAGGACGGACAACAGTCAAACACGCTAGCCAAAGACACAATAAAATTAATATGTATTCACGGGTATACTTAGCCAGAGGGGTATTTGCGGAACTTTTTATCGGTAGGAATTAGTTTAATATTCATAGTTAAACAATATTCATTGCGTTATTTACGTTGCTGAGCCGACAATTTATTCGAACAAATGACGCAATGGTTTAGAAATAATCTTCAAACCCATTCAGATTCTGATAAATTGTGCATTTCGCAATTAGGGTGCAGGTCGCAGCCGCCTTAAGTAACACTAACACACATAACAAATATCTTATTTAATTTTTATAAGTTAAAATCGATTGTTTCCGTCAGCTAATCACTTAAAATGTAGCTAAATATCACCTTGACATTAGCTAAATTGACATCTTATCACGATCTACTAAACAAAATTAGTCTATTATTTACAAAAGCACCAATTAAAATAATTACTACATCGTTTCGCTCCACTTAACAGCTATTCAACAAGGATTAGGAGAATTTCTATGCAAATATTCAAATCACTCCTCGAGCTGTCTTTATCTATGCATGTAATAGTTTCCGCATGAATTTAGTCTATGATTAAACATTCAAGACACGGCCTTTAGTCTATGGTATCTTATCACGCATCTGTGTTGCCAGTGGAGTTTATAAAGCCATAAACAATGCTCCAGACAGTGTTGCTAACATTTTGATAAAGATATGGTTTTGGGGATTTATCTTAAGATGTCCGCTGTATCGTTTATGGGTGTTACGTGCTTTGAAAAGCAAATAAATAGAGCTATAATACTGAAATATTATCATTGCTGAAATACGCTTTGTCATTGGCGATATAACAGTCTTTGTGCTTCAGGGGAAATGCTACCTTATGTGATTAGACTAGGACCGATAGCTCAAATATTCTCATTTGCCAGTTTAGCACAAAGTTTTATCTTTGATTTAGAATAGTTTAAACAGCAATGCAATGCAATGCGTTCTACATACAACAGTAAGAAGACTAACATAACACCGATCATGGAAAAGTTGAGTTGATTTCATAACTCGCCAAGATGACTGAAAAGAAGTACGGTCACCCAAAGAGACAAGTAATCAGGGTGGTCGAATATAGTTGAAGTTGATTATATAACACAAGGAAATTAAAAAAAAAATCTGTAATAGAATACTCTGGTAACACTCTCACTTTTAGTGACAGATACCCACCTATAATTCGTACCTGTGTATTGAGATATGCGTTACCTGCTAGGTTATAAATATACTACCTTCTGCCCGCGACTTCGTCTGCGTTAAATTTCTTGTTCCCCGAGTCTTCCCGTCGCGTCGAATCACCTACCCGTGCGATTTTCCCCGTTTTTGCAATATTTTTCATTACTGCTCCGCTCCTCTTAGTTGTAGCGTGATGTTATATAGCCTATAGCCTTTCTCGATAATTAGGCTACTCAACAAAAAAATATTTTTTCAATTCGGACCAGTAGTTCCTGAGATTAACGCGTTCAATCAAACAAACAAACTCACAGCTTTATAATATTAAGTATAGATAATACTTTACTTTTGTTTTAAATAAATAACTTATTATCATCATAGTCACATGAAGCATCGTAATGAATTTATATCAACATAACACAAGTAAAATAGGTAAATACGTTGTTGGCACATCGCCTTCTAGTAGCTACGTGTTAACTCATATTTCATGTTTCCCTCTTCCGTCAACATTGATAAACAAAGACGGAAGATAAATTATCCCTTTAGAATAATAAAGGTATGGTCAACAAAAGAGTTAAATAACTAGGGTCGTCGTATATACACTCGCGAGCAACCAAATCGACTCAACCGTTCACTGCATACACTTACACAAATTACACAAAAACTACACTTTCAGTTTACTAAGAAACCGATGGATATTTTCGAATGAAATTTAATTTCATGAATGAGCTGTTTTTTGTCTATTAGTTCAATTAAATTTTATTCGAAAACTTCCAATGGAACTTACTAACACCAACTATTACTACTACTAATACAACATACTATACTGTAGATATATCCGACGGCCTTGATAACTTATCTCAGTTGATGACCATACTCGGAATCTACAAGTTCCTACTACACAATCTGTCTCTTTCCCAGACCTTTATGTTTGCCGGCCATCCACCGATACAACGACAGTGAGTTACGTCCACCATTATTTTCATCTTGCTACTAGTGATAGTGTCATTATCATCATCTAGTCTATAAGCCGTCTTATGACCGTCACAATTAAAATTGATTCATACCCGTAGTTGACTGAGGTAATCATTGTCATGTATATATGTAGAATACGCAAATAATTCGGTGACGATGAACAACAAAAGCATAGAATAATCAGCCTATAATGTTCCCACTGCTGGGACACAGGCCTCCACTTTGTGAGAGGGAGTGCGGTGTTTTCTACCACGGGCCCAGTGCGGGTTGGTAGATGTCACATGTCTTTTCAATTTTCGGATCTAGGACATGCCGGTTTTCTCACGATGTTTCCGTTCACCGTTGTTGGAGCAGTGTTCGAATGTACAACTCGTTAGTCGTAGTTGTTACCACTGGGCCACCACTGTTCCTGAGCATGATAGAAAGGAACGCGGGAACTTACAATGATCGTGATGTCTTCAGTATGGCACAATGTTAAATTTTTAGTTTTCGTAGAGCTGGAAGATGAATCTAAGTTGGTTAATCTATTAGTTATTAATTATTTCAGTTTAAAAGGGAATTGTCGGCTTTGTAATCAATCACTTCTTTAAAATGAACAGATATTACGTAAACTGTAGACAGCAGCCTAATTGCGTTACACTATCAATCAGAATCTGAAAGCTATTCCACTGCTTCATACTTTCGAAAAAATTGTCTGATCAACAACATAAATAGCGCAATGTAATGTTGTTGTCCCATTTCTCCCCGTGGGTGTCGTAGTAGGCGACTAAGGGACTTACTAGAGAATGGGCAGCAGCATTCTTTATGCATTTTACCACCATACTGCGATCGCCAACCCGCCTGCCGAGCGTGGTGGTTATTGCGAACCCCCTCAAAATCGGGGGAGGCCTAGGTCCAACAGTGAACGGATGATGATGTTATTGAACTGTCAAAAGGAAATCCATTCCTACTGTTAATGTGTTACACAATTACCCTGCAGTTCTATTATCTCCTTTACAGTAAGAACGACCCCTTCTAAATAAACCACGTTTATGTATGTTCAGCTTCGACCTACTAAGATTAAGATTAACTCTTATTAGCGGTATCACTTCCTAGTGTCAGCTGATTAATGTGTTTCTGTTTCCGATCGATCGATCACGGCGCGTGACGTCATCGGCGCGAGCGCAAGTCACCCACGGATGCGCTGTGGAGAACTGATGATTGATGCTTTTGTAATAGCCTAATAGGTTTGATGAAAACACGCTTTTTGTATGCGTTTTGGCTTGTAAACAGTTTTAATTGGGAATTGATTGGCATGATGATTTAAATAAATAATAGTTTAAAAAAACTAAAAAACACGCTTCCATGGAAAACCAAACTAAAAAGTACAAAATAATGGAAAAAAAGCGTGGGGTGCTTTTAAGGTATTTTTTTATTGATATCAGGCACCCCACGCTTTTTTTCCATTATTTTGTACTTTTTAGTTTGGTTTTCCATGGAAGCGTGTTTTTTAGTTTTTTTAAACTATTATTTATTTTCTATTTTTTAGGGTATTTCGAATTTTGAGACGTATGTCAGCGTAGTTTGTGACAGTGTTTTTGCTGTCCTGGTAACCCTGGCAAGGATAATGGCACAAATTTATGAAATTATTGCATTGTCATCAGTCCTTGACAGGTGTGCAAAGTTTGAATGAAATCTGGTCGTTTAAAGTGGGTCAAAATCGCACTATAAGGAGTCGGTTACAAACAAACATACAAATATACAAACATACAAACATACAAGTGACGCTAATATAAAGCGTGTAAAAATCGAAGCCTTGGTAGGCAGAACCTACTTCTGCCAGGGTCGCGGAATTGTTCGGAAGAGTTACCGTGACCCTGGCATAACCAACTGAAGGAACACGGGTGGGTTTTAGCCAGTAAAAGTCTGACACGCCCTTCCGCTTCACCTTCTCTCTTGGGAGACGTCATTTTATGATATCCCACCCACAAAAAAAGGCAGAACCTACTTATAACTTCTCGTGTCGGCCATCTTAGAAGAAATATGTCGTAAAGATTGACAAGCGAATATAAACAAAAGTAGGCTGAAGCATAGGCACTTTTTGAGATGTCAGAATTACATACGACAGTCCCCCAAAACGCCCGCCCACCACTTTTCCACCACTTCCTAGTGCTGGAAAAAGTGGATCAAGAATCAGCAGTTTGCTGCTGAAAGAAGGTCAGACAGTCTTTTTTTTTGGGTGGGAAATCATCAAAAGACATCTCCCGCTCTGAGTGGAGCAGGAAGGCGTGTCTGATTTTTACTGACTTAAATATCTGTGTTCCTTCAATTGCCTATATGCCAGGGCCATGGTAACTCTTCCGAACAAATCTCGCGACTCTCGCAGGGGGTTAGACAATCTAAACTCTGAATCATAGCTAAAGCTATCAGAAATATTTAACCACAATTGTCCTGATGCTCTACAAATAAATAATAGGTAATTAACAATGTATGACATAACATGAAACAACGCTAAGTATGCGATAATGACCACCATAGCATGAATGTGGAGCATACTCCTGTGGCAATGCGCGTGCCATCGAGTTGCCACACGTATGATTGTGCGCATAGGCACCTTATGTAATTATTGTAAGTACGGCTAATTGGCGTGTTGTTGTGTTTGTAAAGTTATATTGCGTTGTCTTGACTTGGCAGATTTATATATACAGGTGTAGGTATACAGGATAAGTTTTTAACCAGTGCGCAAATTTTAACAAATTAAACTTAAACGAGTTTTAATAACATGCAATTTTTATTTTGATATTTCTTAGTACAAAAAAATTAAGTTATCTAATACTGATTTGAAACTGGTTTTTATAGTAACTTGCGCGCGGCGCCGACGCGGCGACGAAGGTGAACAATCGAGCGTAGCTACAAGTACCTACCGACTGTTCGATCGGTCAAAATTCTAAGAAGTTCGAAGTACCTACGCCGGCGCGCGGTTACTGACCTATTCCTATTGTCAATATCATATTACGAAATATGTAGGGTGTCCACAGTTTACTGATTTAAGGTCGGATAAAAATTAAAAAAAAAGTATTGAAAAAATTGTTGAAATGTGTTCTATTACTGATACTAAACCACCAAAAAATATTTGCGCACTGTTTAAAAAAAAATCCTGTATACATATAGGTGCTTACCTTGTTAGTTGATAAAATGTGAAAATAAACAGTTCGGATGTAGATTTCTTCAAAGGTAGAGTGCATCGGAAATCGGTATTGACAATTTGTATTGTTTAGAAAACCTTAAATTCGAGTACTTAGTTTAGAAAAGATTAAGACAAAGCAACCAGTTAGGTACTTTCTTCCAGGAATAAATGACCACAGCCTCCACGATCTATCGTCATTGTCTATTGAACATAATTGCGCATATTTTTGGCATAATTTTTTGTTTTTTTTTCTACAATGCTGGCTGGCTATGATACTACGGAGCGTTCGTGTTATGAGACATTAGCTTAGTAGAGCTCTTTCTCGTGTCCGAGTTGTCAACATAGCTTGCAGAGTAAAGAAGCTTAAATGGCAGTAGGATGGCCAAATTTGTCGAAGAACCAACGGCCGGGGGAAAATACTAGTCCTGGGGTGGAAACTGCGTATCGACAAGCGTAGGGTAGGATCAACGTAGGTAGACCGACTGCCTTAAAAAGATGCCTGGGTCTGGATGCGGAACACCGAAAACAGGGTGTTGTAGCGCAGACTAGGAAAGGTTCAAGGCCAGCAGTGGACTGCCATAGGCTGAGTTGATCGTGGTCTCGTTTCGACACTAGGAAAGAAAAACTTAAGGGCGTTTAAGTTATTACTATTAATCATTTATTTCAGAATACATTCCATATAATTGTTAGTAAATCACACTTAAAACTATGTTAGTTAGATTATTATTATTAATGATGATTACATAAAATTGCGCTACTTATCATTATACCGGGCACCCCCGGAACCGTGAATGGCATTCCAGTGCCTCACAACTGGGCAATCCACCCTTCCCAGTATGGTATTCAGTAGGCCGTTGGTGCTGCCTCGCACGCGGCGCATCAGGGAGGCCACTCTTATGTGTTTAGTTATGGTGTTACGTTTTATAAATGAGTAGAAATAATGAGTAATGAGCTCATTATAATACTGTTTCATTCTGTTAATTATTTAAAGACCCAGGTGTTCATGCTTGTAAGGTTTAATTACCAACAATTAATTATTCTATGTTTTATCTCAGGATGTCCTATTTAATCATAATTAATTGTTATGCCACGGTTTTTTACATAACTTTGTTTGTTGTTGTCCTTTATAATCATCATCATCATCATTTCAGCCATAAGACGTCCACTGCTGGACTTAGGCCTCCCTCAATTTGGGGGATTTGCCATAATCGCCACGCTTGGCAGGCGGGTTGGCGATCGCAGTATGGTGGTAAAAAAAGGACGCTGCTGCCCATTCTCTAGTAAGTCCATTATTAGTCGCCTTTTACGACACCCACGGGATGAAATGGGGTGGTGTTATTCTTTACGTCCGGCACCACACGGTACACGGTCCTTTATAATGTGCTTTATTATTATTACTAAAGGGTATGAAAATCCTTCCATTCTTTATTATTAAATTCTTAAACGTCCATACCATATTTAGGTAGCCTAGATATTTTGATGAAAAACGGAAAACTTTGTTCAAACTTGGGTCTACGATATTGTGGGAATCCGCTACGCTTTTCGTAGCAAAGATATCCTGAAACGCTACGAATTTGCTACGAAATTCCTTGTAAACGGAACAATATTAAATATCATTAATTTACGTTTCCGTCTATGCCCTAGCATATAGACCTATCTAATTCAGTCTAACTAGATTTTAGCTGAATTTCAGTAGGTATTTTCAATTTCCCTACCCCGTGGCATGACTAAGACAAAATTACGCTATTGATTTTAACGTTATCCGATTATTTCATTAATTGACAATTAACCTAAAACAACGATTTGGGAAAACAACCCTCCAATTTATTATTTAAGAGCTAAAAGGGTTGGGGTTAATTCAATAATAATTACGACAAGAGTGCTTCACAATTTGAAATACAAAGTTCTGTGCGTGAAAATTATTCCCTCGTAATTTTCATTTTGTCCAAAATGTTGTAGATTGGACATTAAAGGATTAGGCATTTAATTTTAAAGTAATTGAAGCAAGTAAAAATTGTTTCTTTTTATCCTAACAAAGTCACTTGAAAAAAATTGATGCAGGTTTAGCAGAACGCAAAACAGGTAGCAGGTTAGTACAACATAGCATTCACAACCATTCAACAGCCTATAGTATCGAAAATGACTCATTTCGATAACCTAATTTGCCTTGCCTCTGATAACAAACAGCTATCGGAAGAATACCGGTCCTTTAAATGATTTCATCATCATCTTTTCAGCTGAAAGATGTCCACTGCTGGACACAGGCACCTTTAGGGGTTTTGCCGTAATCGCCACGCTTGGCAGGTGCGGCTTGGCGATCGCAATATGGTGTTCAAAAGTAAAGAGAACGCTGTTGCCCATTCTCTGGTAAGTCCCTTAGTCGCCTTTTACGACAGTCGACCCCTACGGGAATAAATGGGATTTCTAATTGATTTAAACTGACAAAACCGAACCCGAGTATTCTGGATTTGTGAACAGATTTTAGAGGACTCCTACGATTCGGTACGGCAGTGTATCGAATGGTTGTGAATAGATATGCAGGTACTTTCGATCCATTCCAACTATGTAGAAAGATCTTTTATATCGATAACATAATAGTAATAGTAACTAAGCCTATAATGCATCGTATTGTATCCGTTTGACTTTCCTTATCGTATTGTGAAAGAGCAAAACCACATAATAAAGTTACGGGAACGAAAGATTTATTACAATTTCCTGCGATTAATATGAGCTATATAAGTATTATAACTTTTTATTTCGGATCTTTCCTTAACAACTGCACCATTATACCTATTTCTATAAGGATGATAATACCGTAACTTTTTTAAGGTTTCACAAAAGACGCAAATATATCATTTCCGAATTCATTTGATCATTCGTTTAATTAACGAAACATCATTATGAGGAAATATGGAAACTTCCTGTAGTTATTCGATAAATAAACTTTTTTCTGGACAAAGTTACTCACATATTTTTATTCATTCAAAAATATTTCAGGTTTTTTTTAAAATCATCTCCTGTGTTCATACGGTAGCGTATTTAGTGTAATTATTACAATTTCGTGTGTAATATAAACTATATTCGTGACCTCTTTAGCCAAATCGTGCAGAAACCACCTTTAATATTTTTTGCGACATCACGTCAAATATAAAATGTAAAATCATCAAGTAGCGGAAGATGGTGATTAAATTAAAATTAATAGTGTACTAATGTGCAGCATTGGCAACACATTTCTGATTACCTGTATATTTTTATTTATAATGGAAAAGTCTTATCATGCAAAATAACCAAGTCTAAAATCGCAGATTCACTTGTATTCAATCAATCATTTTCTGCAATATCCTTTATTATTTAGCTTCATTTATTATGCAATTATCATTTGCAACAATTGTTCAACAACTGAACAATTTGTACTGTTATTAATCGCAGTTAACTGTACTAATCTTGTTACATTGTTGTTAAATATCGATATATAAAATATCGTTTAATTGCTAAATTGAACCGTAAATTCAGATTTTCTATTTTTAAACGTATACTTAGGAAATCAACAATGATTGAAGTATCTCAATTCACTCTACAGTGTACAATTACAGTAACATGCGGTCACGAATCTGCCAAAACTGATGTTTTACATACCAGACCATATTAGAACATAAGTATGGAAACAGCCCATAACACACAACACAATCTAAACTAAGTATGGCAGAATAATTGGAAAATATAACCGTACTATAATGACTAACTCAATGCCTTATGTAGTCTTCTTTAAAGGTTTTAAAACTGTAAGCACAATTCCCAAAACAACTCAAAATTTGACTCTCTCAATGCAAACGAGACATTTTGCAGTCGACACTCGAGCTCACGTAGTACACTCGGTTCGGTTAGGATAAAACGGTGACTTCTAGAAACGACTAGATTTAGTGTGTCGCACAAGCGTGCTTTCGAACTATGGTGAGTCGCAGTACAGTTTTGTCGCACAAGTGTTACTCGCACATCCATGTGTCTAGCTTACGTAGTACACTCGTCGTTCGACGATTGCCATTTGTCATTTTTACATAATAAAAGCTGCGGATGCGGACTATGGCGAGTCATCTCGACCTCTCACTTCCTCTACAAAATAACGAGGTAGATACAGAATATCCACTACTGGCAACAATACAGGAATTCACAAAAATTGGTAGAAAAGAGGTTGAATCCAATTTGCTGCAGTAATTTTCAAACTCCTTTGCGATTATTTTTTATTTTCTTTACAGCCTATATTATTGTGCATGAGATCTTTTTAATTTGATTTTCGAATCTTCTGTCACGTTAATGGCTGGCTATTCGTCTTCTTTTTTTTTCAACCAATCACAACAGCTTATAGCTATAGATTTGACAGCTAGTCTACCAATCAGGGACTCGCTCAGGCTTTCTGTATGCGTTATATGTAGTTGCTTCTGTGTACCTGTTTATATTGTATTTCCTCTAACGCATCACAAATCACGGTGACAGTAAGGGCTGGGCAATGCCTCGGTCGAGTGCAAACTCTCTATATAAGGAGCTAAGTAGCACTGTTAGAGAATTTCCGTGTTCCGTATAAAAAATTAAGTGACGTTTCCGCGGGAGTGAGGGCTATTCATATTATTAATGGAGTGCAGCAGCTTCGTTATTTTCTCTTCCTTGGGGATGGTTTTTTAAGCTGACAATCTTCTTCATCTTTAAAGTACTGAAGAAATAATTATAACCTTTCTTAGATTAAAAATAACCTTTATTCCTTCAAAGCTCACTACAAATTCATGTGTGATAACAGTAGAATTAACAACCTCCCATATATTTCACGCTGATTGCAAACACAAAGGATTAACAATGACTAAATTACAATTTAAAATCAACAAATCAGCACTTTCTATCGAACAAAGGATGGTGGGCGAGACAAAAGCTATACACACTATAGACCTAGAAAAACGTTTAGCCATCGAGATCTGTCTCGATATCTATACAACGATCGCGATGATCGAGATGACGTCACACAAACGTTTAAACGGGGGAAGAAAAAAGGTAACTCTTACAGTGAAAGTGCACGAGTAGCCGAGACATTTTCACTGCCATTATTATAGTTCTAGGCGTTAGGTTGGATACACACTGCGTTCAAATGAAAGGCTTGCTTTGGTTCCAAGAAAAGGTATTTTTAATAAAAGTCTGACTATGCTTTTATCGGTTGATAGGTGTTTACAGTCTTTCATGGTGTTTGATTTTATCAACTATGACAGCGTATTTATTAATGTATATTTTAATTAAATTAAGTATTGATAATTCTTTAAGTCTAGTTTTTGCACTGCGAAGTTTGTGGAATTGTGAAGTTTGTGTATTAATTGACTGCATAAAAAGTGGGTTTCACCAATAATGCAGTAGGTAAGCTATCCAATACCGATCTTATCTAAAGCAATTAATTTTAAAATCAAAAACTATTATTACATCTGTATGTTCCTGAAATAAAAGATAAAATCAGTGTCCAAGTATACTAATTACGACCGATAAAATAAATTTTACAGTAAATTGAAGAAAACATTACAATTTATCGGTCGGCTTGTCAGTGAGAAACTGATAGTAATTCCGTACAGTAATGAACGGTAAATATTTTATGTTATAACTTATTATGTTATTTTTATAACTGCGTATTTTATTTGCGAATATTATCGCTCGTTTCCTGATATAAAATTACAGTTGTGACATCAATTATGGAATCACGAACTGCCTTTTTAGCTGTACTTAACCACCACGCCATTATTTCCAACATTGCAGTCGATTGTATCTTTTCCTAATAGGCGACAGACTGCCACGAAAGAGATTTTGTTCACTAGGTACTTAACGTAAACCGTAAGTATTTGATATTATATTAATGTAAGAATGTCACACTCTAAAATGAAAAATGTTATATTATTTTAACAAGTTAATACTTGCGCTCTAAAACAATGATAGCTGTCGTGGCACAAAAAGTTGTGCGAATTAAATAGGACTGAGCAAGACATGTCTGCCCAAACTGTGAGCCCAAATTGTGAGCCCAAATAGCACAGACCTGGTGCCCTGAGACGAAGATACTGGCAGACCACGTAGGAGATGGCGAGATGAACTGGATAGGTTCAATCAAAACAGGAAGGAGGATGCGCGGTGTCGCGAAAGATAGAACCCTTTGTCCAGAAGAGGGACAGCGTGCTTAGGCTGGTAAAAAAAAAGTTACTATTTCTGTAGACCAGCATGTTCAAGTTTCAGCTACAAAAATTTATCTTCTATCATCAATATTATTCCCGGAAAAGTTTAAGCGATCTTCAAGCTCCCACGGTGTCTACAAAACACAGCCATTTCTTTTCTTATTCTGTTGATTCACAAATGTGAACTATGAAGTTTTAATACCTATTTTTAACCAACAAACTTTGAAATAATATTTTTTTCCGTCAGTTTTCCTCATTTCTATTACAGAGTGGCGGTATACTTATTTTTTAAGGTTGGCATGAAAAGCGAACCAGTTGATAACAGAAGAGCTGTTCAAAATTGATTAGTCACTGCTCAAAGATTGTATGCAATAGCTTGTAGCGGATTTTCTTACATCATAGGTAATTACAGAGATAAGTGAGACTGATATGACTGATGGTGAGTGTGACTGTTGTTCACTATGTACAAGAAAATGAAAAAAAAACCTCTATAGCCCTGTTTCTTGCTTTCTGACTGGCCTTTTGGACCATGCTTAATTCTGTACATAACCATCTTTACATAAATAAAATAGTAACGAATAGGTATGTTTTGTCCGATTATCCATTTGTCTGAATGTATATTCCGGATTAACGTAAAAACAGCTGAAGAGACTCGGCACACGAATAGTTTATAACACAATAGGGTCACAATTTTAATCCCTGTAGTACGTTCCTGTGGAAGACTTTCCATGTCACTTTTCAGAATATAAGTCCACGTGAATAATCTAAGGTATAATTCTGGATAATTTTCTAAAACAAAATAAATGATTTTAACTTTCTAAGCTCTCTGTGTGCCGCAACCATTATCGTCTGCGTTATAGTTTTTATACAATAATAATCAGTTTCAGATTTGTTCACGGCAACCAACACTTACAGGCGTCGAGCAAATTATATCGTGACGGCGTGAGATTATTTATTATGATTGAAATTCGCTTTTTATCTGACATTCGATGATAAAAGGCCTGGCTTTTTCACTTAATTATGAGACAACTTCATAACAGCTGCTCATAAAAAACAACTGAAGTGTTTATAAAAACAAAGATGGCTGACGTTAGCTGTCACTTTTAAGAAATATATTTTGAATTTGTTATTAAAACTTTGAAAAAAGAAGTCTACAGAAAGTATTACCTACCTGAGGAAAACAAAAAAGTCACTACTGCTTTTAAAAATTGAATATTTTAGCTGCTTTAAAATCGCATGCGCCTAAAGTCTTCGTACTTTACTGCACAAACGCCAGCCGAGCAGTATTAATAAAACAACGTAAAGGGGGACTCCAAGCCAGACCGAAGTGGTTTTAAATATTCAATCCGGCAAAATTTACTTTTATGTCGTCTGGGAGAACTGCTAAATAATTTGTGCAATCCAATTGACTGTTCCTCTCGTTGAAAAACTGATTCACTCTATATTGGGTTCAAAAGTCAACCTTGTCGAAGATTGGGTCATCCAATCATTTTTTTTTGTTTTTTCAGTTTTTTATAGGTATTCCGTTAAAGAATGTGTAAATACCTAACCCAGTTGTCTACCTATCGCCTAAGTTTTATTTAAGTAAGATTTTATTAACGTAAAGCTTTTGCCGCCGTACGCAAAAATTCGCTGCGACGTAGAGTTGCGGACACCACCACGTTATACAGTACAATCCGACACGAGAGATTTGCACCTAAAAGACAGCATCATTATCGTGAAGTCTCTTTCATTAAAACTTAGCAACAAACACGAACACTTCGAACTTGCATCACAACGAAGCCAGCAATCGCCATCCACAGAGATTTCCTAACGAGACCAAGATGTTACAACCAACCTTTTTATTCGAATCTTCAATAGAACACGACACTTTCGACCACTCCAACTTGACCTCTGAGCTTAAATTACACACCTTTATTCCGTACAAAGAAGGTTCAAAATTATTTTTATCACGGAAGCGTTTTATGCAATGGACTTTAGGTTCGGGATTACATTACAGTTTCTCAGTCGCGCCTGCAACTTGTATGAACGTTCTCCGATGCAGTGTATAAAGAAAGATACCTTACCTCGCGACAAGGTCACATCTTGAAAAACGTTCGGGGAAATACAGATACGTGTCATGTCAAAGTTTGTTCATGCTTTGTGCCGAGGTGTTTTTGTACAGACAACTTGGAGAGGTCTAAAAACATCTTACGAAGTATAAATTATAATTTATTTTGAAAAAAAGGTACATCACTATACGTTTTAAAAACTTCTGTAAGGTAATTTAATTAATTAAGAATATCATAAGCTAACATACTTCAAATAATACGTATGTATATAAAAAAGGAGGAATTAATTAAGTATTTTAAATATTAAATTATAAGCAGGAACTTTCATAGATTGATGTATTTATTAAGTTATGAATATGGCGATCATAAATGGCTACAATAAAGAGGCGCCAAACTTTAAAAAAAATATGATAAATAAGCTGACAAAAAAAGTAATTACCCACTGTACATATTTGAATAAACCACATGCGTGGAAGCATTAATTTTATTTAATGTTTTTTTTTTATGTAAGAAACCTAAAATTGAAGGTTACATCTAAAGTACTTTAGGTATTAATGAAAGAACTTTGAACTTTGTTGAAGAAAAGGAAATATAAAGGCAAAGATTCTGTACAGACACCAGCACATCAAGGCACCCGAAACTGTCACATTTTCCCAATCAATCTTGAACCTTATACTTTTTTTTTTTTGGTTGGGAAATCATCAAATGACTTCTCCTGCTCTGGGCGGAGCGGGAGGGCGTGTCAGACTTTTACTAACTAAAACCCACCCGTGTTCCTTCAGTTGCCCATGTGCCGAGGCCACGGTATCTCTTTCGAACAATCACGCGACCCCGGCAGGCATCGGTCCTAGCAGACCCCTTCAAGACTTTGACCCCTGAGTTTATTTCGCCATTTCTTTTCAGGGGTAGTCAGATAGGAAACTAGCTTGTTTTTGTGTATATGGCCTGTAAAAGCATTTCCCATATCAAAATTACAGAATAAACAATTTCATTTTATTTCATTATACGAAAATCGCTTTTTCGGCAGCAAAAAATATGATTGTTATGATTTATTTCATACTGACTTTTGCCGGCAGCTTCGCCTGCGGTCAGGTCAAAAATTATCCCACGGGAACGTACTATCGGTATAAAAAGTATCCTATGTGTTAATCCAGGTTATAATCTATATATGTTCCAAATTTCATACAAATCCGTACGGTCGTTTTTGCGTGATTGAGTAACAAACATATAAACATTACTAACTTTTTCACATTTATGTGGGAAGTATTAGTTAGTATTAGGATAGGACAACTAAGTAATATCAAAGTAATATCATTAGATGCTGGCGTCTGTACATACAACCAACGTAGGTAAGTTGGTTACAGAAAAGTTTTGTGCCAGTATACAGGTACTTCCCGGAACGAATTCGTATATTACCGTGCTAGGTATTATTTAATTTAAATTCCCGTTGCGTTTACCAATGAAGGAATTCTAAAAGTGACCGCTTCCTTCACCAATTCTTTTAAATTTATATTTTATTGCTGAGTGGGCTTGCTCTTGACCTCGATCACCCCGATGGAAAGCGATGAATTAAGTCTATGATGGAACGAGCGTGCCCTGAAGATGCCTGTTCACTCTTGCTTTGAAGGCAGGCGGCTAAAATGTGGAAGGGAACACAGACGCAGGCAAAAAGTTCCACACTTTGGCTGTGCGTATAATGAATGCAGGGGAGAAGCGCTGAGTATGGTTGGTCGGGATATGAACCAAGTGCAGATGGTACCCTGCAGTGCATTTGGTACTCCAGTAGTAAAGGGGAGGTGGGATCCGGTCGCGGAGCTCCTGTGAATACTCTCCGAAGTTCAGTCTGTAGAAGACCAGTATACAAGCAACATTATTCGAAGTTATGTTACATCTACCAACTCGCACTGGGCCCGCGCGGTAAATTACGGCCCCCTCCCTCTCACCGAGAGGAGGCCTGTGTCCCAGCAGTGGGAACGGTATAGGCTGATTATGAATAGGAAGTGTAAATTGTCCATGTTTTGTTTTATATGCGTCATTTGCTATGTTATGGCCTTCAGATCATATAGCTAAAGTTTACGCTTTCATACGATTTTTCACTTGTTGCGGTCATATGGTGATAGCAGCCATGATTTGATATGGTCAACTGAGCTTTCTAATGCAACCGCATCTGTTTTTACGAACTAAGAGCTTAACTATTCTGCATTTATACAGTTGAGATGAAGTCAGATACCTACACGACATACCCATTATAACAGGGCTGGTGTCTGTACGGTCTAGTCTAGAAAGGCAGGAGGGCGGCACGCGAAGGTATCCTGCAAAATTAAAATTTTAATATTTTCTTTTTTAGTTTGTTAACTTTCCGTCCTCAAGAACCTAAAGGCTATCCATCAAAAGCAAAAATATTTTTTCATGCCAAAGTTTTAGTTTTAAAGATTAGTGCGTTCAAACAAACTAACAATAGTTTATATGTAGAAAGAGTGCGGAAAGCTAATATTTTATATAATATAATAATGCTTTCGAAAAACACAATTTTTTAAATGAATTATTGTCGAATTTGACCACTGAGCGACCTTACGTTACTCGACATTAGGATAAATTAATGAACATAAAATATCAATTATCGAGTACTTAATCCCATTGT